>CM064867.1:32762467-33380524 GCA_032719365.1 Prinsepia uniflora
GCGTTTTAGCGGAATTTACGAACCGAGAACAACGGAATAAAATATTAATTTATTACGAGAATCCGTGCCAACCTAATATTTAAATCAAACCAGTGGATTGGTGACAAGTGTCACCCATCCAAGCCCACACTATTCCAATAAAGCACATTACACTATTTAACTCATTTTTATATTATTTATTTTTCCCTCCAATTAACCCCAGCCCTTGGATCTACTGCCCAAATGCATCCCAGCCCTTCATTTTCATCTGCTTTCCTTATTCATGCACGATCATCCTCTGTCTGTTTCACTCAAACACACAAACACACATTCATCCCCCCCACAACCCGTGCACTTCTTCTCATTTTCTCTCCATCCAAACACACGAACCAGCCATCCTCATCACACCAGACGACCACCCACAGCACCACCATCATCTGATCACCATCACCCTGCATCACCGGAGACAACCGACCCATTTTCCTGCCTGAAAATCCCGTCCAAAACACGACCCGAAACGCTAAGGAAACGGGTCCAAGAAGCAAACCTCGACAGCCACACCACCTCGACGCAGGGGAAGCTCCAGTCTGCACCATGGGGACCCCAGGAGCACAACTGGACGACGGCGAGGGCTATGGCGGCGTGACGGCGGCGGTAAGACCCAAAACCCGAGAAAACGTTTTTACCCCTCTGTTTCGAACCAACGTGTTTTAGTGCTAGGAAATCGATTGTGTGATGTTAGAAATGTCCTAGGGTGAGAGACGAGTTAATCAGGACCGGTTTGGACGACGGAGACGACGTGGATCACCGGAGAAGACGATCGGACGTTGGCCGTGAGTTTCAGTGACGAACTGGTGAGTTACTCCTAGTTTTCTTTCTATTTTGAGGTTGTAGAACCATAGAACAGACCTAGACGACCCTATAGGGATGAACCCCGTCGAAAATGGTGGCCGGAATCGTACGGTGGAATCGGGTCAAGCCGTGGGTCGACGGCGACCCGGTTCCAGTTAAACGGGTCTGACCCGGTACTGTAGCATGATGACGTCATCATGCTGACGTCACTTCTGACGTCATGATGACGTCATCCTGTCAGATATTGTCAGACCAGGGACCAATCAAAACATGCCACGTGTCACCTGACAAGTGTCAGTGATGACGTCATGCTGACGTCAGCATGATGTCACTGCTGACGTCAGCAGTACTGTAGCAGCGTTGACCCACGTGTTGACCAGGCGCGTGGGGGCGCGTGTGAATAGTGATTTTGGTGGGGCCGGTACCATTTTCAAGGTTTCGACGATACGGATCCAATGGAGGTGGTTTCGTGTCGATCGGAGATCGTTATGTTAGTCAAAATGGGGTTTGAAGCACCGGGAATAGTGCCCGGGATGCGATTTTGAGGCGGATCTGTTCTAGGGTCTTGGTATTGATGTTATAGGGTCCTTAAGTAACCCTCAGGAATAATAATACAGGTTTTTAGAGATCGTTGAGCAGCAAGGACCGAGTGTGAGTGGGCTGTTTGATTTATAAAAGGCTTGCATGCATAAACTGTTTTACTATTTCCACTTATGATTTCGATGAGTCTTATGAACTGTTTATATATGCGATTACAATGTTTTGGGCATGAGACCTGTCTGGATTATATGTGGATTTTGTTTGGGATGCCCGGGGGACATAGGGTAAACTATACTGTTATTGTACTGTACTTTCCTACCTGTGTATATTGTCTCCTCCAGGGAGGGTCGTTGGCCTGGGTGGACCCTGGAGTAGTCACGGGGCTCTGACTGAGTGGAGTTGACCCCCGTTGGGCTGCTTACTCTCAGGAAGGCATGTTCATATACCTCGGGTAGTGACCGGGATACCGGGAGCTGATGTACCTAGAGAGTCTCGGGTGTGAGACCCTGAGTGGCAACGCGTAGCCTTAGAACTGTGACATCATTTGGGTTGGGTTTTACAGTGCACTGATATGTTAGTTTCACCTTTCGATTATTATTGTGGTTTATATGCTATGATTTCATTATAATATTATATTTTCACTGCATGCAAGATTTGGAAAACGGAGGGGTAAAACCTTATGATTATTTCATTATTAAATTGATTTCTAAACTGTTATTTTTGGCCCACTCACCCTTGTTTTACTGACCCCTCTAGACCTTGACACGGAAGTAGAGGAGGAGGACCCGGAGGAGGAGGCAGAGGTTTAGTTTGCCTAGCTGTGCACCTGAACACCCACTTGTGGGTAGGTTGAGCACCGAATAAATGTACTCTGACTAGTGTGCTCACATGTTGTATTATACTTTCCCTTGTCTGACAGTATCGCTTTAAACACTGTAGTTGTACGTTATCTATCTATTTAAGTATTCAGTTTTTATTTAAGGGTAATTTTGGTATGTTTAGAGTCATTGTCAGACGGGAGCGGGGCACGTCCCCGGGTGGTCCAGTGGGATTGGGACGGGTCCTGTCACGGTTAATATTAACACAAAATGCGGCCGTGTACATTTTAGGCCGTCCTAGAACCATCCAGCACTCCCCACGTGTCCAATTTCCTATGGACATCAGTACAAATATCCCAATCCACTCAAGCCACTTGTTCCTATCTGATTGGGCCTAATAGAAAAAGACCAAAATGCCCCTACCTTTAGAAATTACCATTTTGCCCTCAAACTTTCCAGACCCATAACTATTCCGTCCGACGTCCGATGACAGCGTGCCGCCTGTCGTTGTATTCAGGACGTCGAGACCTATCTAACGGTCCTCGGTCTACGTGAAAATCACAAGTCCACTAAAAAGTCAACATTTTCCCCTAATTACGGTAACGCCCTCAATCTTCCGATTGTCCAAACCGGACATGCCACCTGTCTACGGACTCGTGACGTCCTAAACTACGTCACGGTCAATGGTCAACACTCGTCCAACCTGTAAATCAAAAAGTCAACTTTTGACACACTATTCACAAGGGCAAAATCGTCCTTTGATACAAATCTTTTACAAAATTACATTTATACCCTTCCTGAAGGTACGGGTTGTTACAAATTGTTTACTACTGCTGCTGGAGTTTCCTCTCCAGGATAAACTTGGCCTTAATCTCCAGCTCGACTTCCTGAGCCTGTTGACGTAGAGCCACCAACTACTTCCTAAACTTTTCTTTCTCCTTGTCGACAGAAACAACTCGTCTCAGCACAATGGTGTAGTTGATGAACATTTCATCAATCGACTACACAAACTGCATACATGTTAGCAATAAAAAATACTTAACACAAAAATTTCAAGTATGAGACAGACAAAGCATTTACATGGGAAGAAATTAGGAGAGACTTCTCCGCAGACGACCGAGTAGCCATTCCATTAATGATTAGCAACACCTTCTTCTTGACACCGATAGAGACGTCATCCCACCTTAAGCCCAAGTTGGTGAACTCGCAAAGCTCAACACCCACATAGTCGATCAACTCTTCCATATGTCGACCCGCATGGTAAGGAGCTTAATCATGAGGTGGTGGTAGAGGATGATGAGATAGTGGTAGAGCAAGATGAGACAGTGTGGTGGAATGATTAGAAATGGAGGGAGGATAGGAAAAACCATGAAAAAAGGGAGGGGGATAAAAAAATTTGGGTCCCGATCCACTCACCATGAGCCAAGATTCCTTTACCTACCTAGTATGGTGTTGAAGTTTGGCCCAGACATCTAACCCACCGGAAGCCGACAAGGGCACCTTAGATCCAACAACCCCCTCGGATTGCCTCACCTGTCCAATGTCATCAACTCCCTCTTCATCCAGCCCAATGACAGGAGCCACTCGTTCTTCGACTAGTTCGGGTAGAGGACTGACCACCACAGTTATAGCCCTCGTGAGAGCTTACTTTCACTTTCTTGGTCTTTTTCGTCTCCATCAAAATGCGCATCTAACTAGCTCTCCTCTCATCGATGACCGAACTATCTTATGATTAGGACGCCTCGCTCACACTCGACACTTTCTTCCTCCTTCTATCATCAGTCGACTTCTGAGAAGGAGGAGTCACGGCTAGCTCAGCTACTGGGCTCTGCACAATCATCTTCTGGAGAGGAGGAGTCACAACTCCAACTATTGTGTCTCCCTTACCAGCTCATAGACTTCCTGGCGCCTATCTAAAATCACCATCTCTGGAAGGGTACCTGCACACCGTACTCAAGCCAGTCACACAATACTGATAAAAAAACAACAAGGAATTGCCATCAAGACCAACTGAATCATCTAGGTCTTGCAACTCCAAAGAGATGCGCTCCCCATAAACTTTATCTTATAAATCTTCAGAGATGACGGCAAATCGAGAATGAACTCCCCTCAGATACGCTTACCCTAGTACTAAGCATGCACCCATCCCATGCTTTGCTATTTCTAACCGAACTTATATAATGCACCACTTGCCCATAGGTCGGTGCCAACTGTCCCGCCTTCTGAAGGAACAGGGTTTCGCTAAAGCAAACAGCTTGAAAAGTGAAAGTGAATTTTTCACTCACTTACCCCCCTCTATTTATAGAGGCATGTCGGCGTGCAAAAAGTCTCCTCGGTAAAAAGACAACAGTAATTACCATTCAAAATCTGTCGCACTCCCATTGGTCTCACGAGTCCTTTCCTTTCCTTTTATTTTTGGTTTTAATTTTTAGTTTCTAGTGAACTTACCCAAGCCGCAAATCTCTTTAGATCATACTAGTATCCCTGATGTTCATGATTGGGTTCTTAATATACCTTGTGTCTAATCTTTTATTTTTGTTGATGTTTTGGAATAAAACATATCTTCTAACATAACAAAAACAACATCTCATGCCGACTATAAACAAAGAACAATATTGGGTTGTTTATGCACATAATTATGCTCAATCACAAATGATTAAAAATATTATTTATGACTTTAATCGGCTTTCAATTAATTTTATCATCATTTTGTGTTTATGCTTGTTGAGCGTTGGAATTGTTGATGCACATGATCTGCCTTCTTTTAATGTTTTAGAAGAGGACATCATGAAGTTATTGGTTGGGTAAATTGTAACAATGTTAGTCTTCATATCATGAAACTTCGGTGGTCGCTTATCTTTAGCGTCTCTGCTCCCAGGCTCCTTCGATAAAAAATTACTCAAATCCCACCCTTTGGTGCCACACAAATCTCACATATGCATCCTAAATACTTGTTTAAATAGTGCAATATTTTCAACTTTTCAATCATTCTTAGTGTAAAGTAGGATAAATTTTTATTCTTGACATATTTTGAAGACAATTTTTATGTTCTAGGTCTAATTTAAATAATCATCCATATATATATACACACGGAGAGTTCTCTCTTTTTTATGACGTGAGAAGAGAATGCACGGTAATCTATGGAAATACAAGAAGAAAGGCAATGAAAGTGCAAAAGAGCTTTGTGTCATAGGCGACCCTTGAAACTTCGATAGAAATGTGTGGACAAAGAGCCCCTCTCCCAACCCATATTAGCTGACGAGTAAGTGGTGTTAATCGGTTATAACTAATTCCGTCCTTTTGGTCATTTCACATAGATTCTTCCGTGTGTTTTATTTTCCTCGACGTGCTCTTCTTTTTCCTCTGCTTTTCTCTTTTGAGCTTTTGTCAGTATGCCATTCTGACATGGAGAAATGGTCTTTGACTTTATTTTCATCCACATAGCTCCTTTTGCGGTCCTTTCTTTGGTTGTATCAATCTCCATTTATTTTGATGGATAGGTTAGGTAGGTAAATAGTTTCTTACAAATATATATAGTTTTAACATTGCACGTGTTTGCAATGATATTTTCGATAATATTATTTATAATTTTGTATTATAATTTTATCATGTTTTTGACAAGATTATGGGTCAACTACGCTTCCATCATATTGTTTATGTTAGACTTTCAGTTTGCTGATGAATTTCATTTTGTTCTGCAGCAGGTTGGAGTTTAGTGGGAAAATCTAATATTTCCGGTTGAATGGCTAATTTCATTTTGTTTTTCCGAATAGGCATAACTGGAAGTTAGACATGTGATGAAATTTTTTTCCGTCCGTGACTTTTACCAAATTATAAGAATCCACAAATTTTTTTGCAATATCTGAGATGTGGATTAAACTGTCAACCTAGGTTGTTCTAGGATTGAAGCATGTTGCTACTTGTTTTGATCCAGCAAGGGGTTCTTCTAGAACGTCTTGTTCAATGGTTTGAGACAATATCCATGTTTGATAAGGCAAAAAGAATGTTTATCTTTCTCTCCATCCCATTGTACTAGATATGGAGAATGTGAGATATTTATTCCATTTAAAATTTCTAGTTACTTCAAAAACCATAGCCTTAATAAAACATGGAAATTTTTAAATTCATGAAAATTGAATCGTTGGAATATTACTTTGTTAGTAACACCCCATTCAATTGCCTCAATTATGTCATCATCTTGTTCATTATTTAGAACAAAGTGAAGTTTAGTAATTTTATTGGCTAAATTGATATTCTCATGGTTTCGAGAATATTTATCTGCTAGTGTTTCTTTATGGTCATGAACTTTTGATTTTATATCTTCGAAAACATGAGTAAGTAGGATTACTTTTGCTTTTAAAAAAATACAAATCCGTTTTATTCTTTCAAAAACTAGAACATAATGGGTTGTTCCCATTATATCCATTAACTGAAGAAAATTATTAATTTTTTCAAAACCAAAATCTTCATCCCAATTCATTTGTTGAATGATCTTGAGACAAAGTTTTTTCAGAAAAACATTTTTTTTTCTTATTGAAGAAATTTCTTTTTCTTTTTAAGAAATAATATTTCAAACATGGTTGTTTCTTCAACCCACTTGAGAGAAAATTGTCATATATTTACGAGAACTTTTTTTTTTTTTTAGGATATGGGTTTTCCATATTCCATTTATATCTTCATAGATATGTCCTTGTAATCCATGATTAAAGAAGTTTTTTACTTTTGAAACGTTGAATTCTTCTGTCATCATTTTTTTATGCATAAATATAATCATTGAAGGCGTTTGTTGCGTCTTCAATTCTGTCAAAAGCTTGGTACGATGCTTCACGGTATTTGTTTACCTGAGCATGGCAACAAGCTCAATATTGTAGATTCCTGGTTGGAACCCTTCAAACACAACATGAACTTTTTGCTTCGGAGGGGTTTTCCTCACAACTAATATCCAGGGTTGTTACCCTTATCCATTTCCTACACAATATATAAATCACTTGGTTTAGTGATCAATATCACTTGGTTTAGTGATCTTCTCTTCTAAAGAAATCTGCAATAAAATTGTTAGTTCGCTATACATGTTCAATATTAAAAGTATATTGGGAAATAACATGATACCATTTTAATCGCCGACTATCGATTATGGCTTTTTTATTAATCAATAAATCTCAAACTGTCTGATTATCAGTTCTAAGAATAAAAACATCTGATGCCAAATATGGAAAGTTTAGTAGACAAAAATTAATTTTCAAAAGTAATGTATTTTACTTCATTTGGTTTAAATTTACAAGAATTATAGCCACAAATTAATTTTTTTTGATGGTAAATCTCTATCATTCCAGTGTTCTTTTGGAATGTCTTTTAGAACACAACACCAACCTAAATCTGAAGCATCTGTTTATAAAATTAATTTATCACCTGTGAAAATAAACTTGAGGGATCTTTGTTAGATCATTTTTTATGCTTCTGATCAAATTTGAATCTTCTTCTGTCCAATTGAATTTTTGGTCCTTTTTTTAGTTTTTCTAAAAAAGGGGCTTCTTTCTATGACAATTTTTTAATAAAACTTCATCCATAATTTAGGACACCTAAAAAACGTTGTGCTGGTTTTTTATCTTTTAATTCTTCAAGAAAATCTCTTATTTTAGACAACCAGCTAATCTCTCGTACTATATGTAGACAATCACAAATCATGCGGAGTCCAACCGAGTCGGAACCTGCGGAGTCCAACTCCAACGATGTCCAAGTTCGTCACTGAAAATTTGCTCGTGCTAGGAAAAACTAGAAAAAACTGTTCCTGAAACCAACTCCAACTCCAACGATGTCCAAGTCCGTCCATCTCTGAGAACGATGTCCAAGTACTAATCTCTCGTACTAGGAAAAATTGTTCCAGAAACCAAGTAAAAATTTGCTCCATAATTTTGTGACTTAAAACCAAGTCAAGAATTTTAATCTCGAGCACGAGCCCAAACACTGTTTTCGCAAAATTCATAAAAACCCGTGTCCAAGGAACTGTGTCCTGAAAAATAATTCCAACTCCAAAAATTGTTCGCATAAAAACAATCACCCTGAATTTCTTTTCAAAAACCAAAGTGTTTCACAAACAGTTATAGAATGAAAAAGTTATTTTTATGCACAAAAAATTTGTAATAAAACATAATCCACTCATCGTACACCCACCAGTCACACTCTGAGGTGTGCCAACTAATGAAATTTCCAAGCCAACATCACTTGATTCACTCTGATACCAAATTAACAGGACCGACCGTAGAAAATACCTCAAAATTCGTGCCTAATCTTGCTCCCATCTGACACCCTAAGCGAAGTCCTAAAAGTATCCTAAAACTTAACTCTGAAACCAAAAACCGTTAGAGAAGGGATAAAACTAACAACAGTCGCTCTCTATGAGTCATCACCCGCACCACCCACTAAGTCTAGAAGCGAGGTAAACCCAGTTTGATACTCATCTTCACCCCAGTCGTAACCCATGACAATAAATTACCTCAGCCGCCGAGAACACTGTAACAACCCGTCCCAAAATTTCAGGATTTATTAAGATTGAATTTTTGATTAGCGAGGCTAATCGGGGATTAGCCGAGGATTGTCGGACGTTGATGGTGAAATTACGATTTTTCCCCTGAACGAAGGTAAAAAGTTGACTTTTAACTCAGGAGGTCCAATGCACGTGGACCGAAGATCATTACATAGATCGAGTCGATACAATTCCGTAGACAGGCAGCACATCAAAATCGGACATTTGACGTGAAAGATACAGGTCATGGAATGTTCAGGGTGCTATTACACGAATTACGAGATGAGTGGAACTTTGTCTTGAGTAGGGCCCAAATATTTATTTTAGGCCCAATGGATGAGTGACAAGTGTCACTCATCCATTGCTCTTTTCTCTTCATACATGCATCTACCATTTTTCCCTTCATCCAAAATGTTTTGAACTGAAAGAATTGATGTCGAATTGACATGTGCGCTAGATTCTCGAGGTGAGTTCAACATGACTTTTGTTCCATTTAATGTAACGAACATTTTGGCGTTGTTTCAAGGGTCCGAAGGTTTATGTTACGTTTTTAATTGGTAATTAATACCCAGAAAATTATGGGAAATTAATATGATGTTAATTAAGTCATTAGTGACCCTGAATAATGATTTTGGACAGGATTCGAGATTCCTGGAAAATACCAAAAAAATTACGGAAACGCATGCAGCTCGGAAAGCGAGCGGTTTGGACGGTGTGTGAGTGGACGTTTGTTTTATAAATTGATATGCATGCATAGTTCGATGTTTTACATGATTTATTGCATTATTTGAATTGCAATGATGTCGTGGTGATTTGACATGATTATTTGTGATTTAATGATTATTTTAATCGGTCTTTTGGGCACATTTTAAGAGAAATGTGCAAGTGATATTTTGGGCTAGGCCCGGAGTCAAAACGGTTTCAAAAAGGATATTTTGACTTAATTGGCGAGTCAAGGATAATTTCTGGATTATTTTAATGTTTTCCAATCACACTTTATGGATTTACGTGTAAATCGTATTTATGCTGGAGACCCGGTCGGGAATGAATTTGACTTGGTTTGAAGTCAAGGATTTGATTGAAATGCTTTGGGATGTAATCCCAGGATGGTTTTCATTGTGATTTTGAGTACCCAGACGGTCGGAGCTAGGGGATCACCCAGACGACCAGAGCTTGGGGGATATGATTGTGAGTTGTTTCTATGGTAAGCCAGCTTCTCGGATGCGACTAAGCCTGGATGTACCACTCGGATGTGTCTGAGCCTGGGGATGTGTTCGCCCAGATGTGACTGAGCCCGAGGGTTGAGCCCAGATGTGTTTGATCCCGAGAATGTGGCTGGATGGTGGCCTACGCGTAGTGTGGATGTGATTGTATGATTGTTTGTGCACTTGTGAGTAGTGCGGATTGATGGATGGATTGATTGATTGATTGTGCACTTGTGAGTAATGCTGTTTGATGTTGATTTTGATTGCGTACTGGTATTAAGTACAGGATTTTGGTCTTTGTGGCCAGGTAATTATGTTTTCATATGTTCGGCTTGAGATCCGAGATTTGATACTTGTTATGTGATTTGGCTGGAGAGCCGGTGATTGTTATTCATATGTTTTACCCTATGCATGCATGGTTTAATAACTGGAGGGTAAATGGTCTATTTGAAATGTATTTTCAAATGATATTATTTTTGTCCACTCACACCTTTTCTGTTTTGATGACCCTCCAGGCCGTGGTACGACGTTCGGGAATGATCGAAAGGCGGATGCATGAGCGGAAATCAGTGCAATTATCCCTTGTGTGACAGGTGCTGAAGGGTAATTTCAGGATGTAAGTTGACTTGTCAGACGGGAGCAGGATCGGGCACGGTTATCGAAGTCCAGTTGGGACGGGTCCTATCACTGGAAGGTGAGTTAAGGGAAACAAAATTTGAGAATTCGACCTTAGAACCTATCTTCAAACCTACTTTTGAGGAAGGCTACGAACTCGAGTCCTCTTCTTCCCCTAAACACCAACGTGAAAGTGAACCCAAAACTGAGATGGCCAACAATGAACGCAAGTCTCTTCGTCAACGTACTTGTTCAACTGAGTGGAGCACAAGACCCCCTTGAATTGTTTTTCCCCAACCTAAGGAAAACAAAACAGACATTGAGCTTAAGAGTGGTTTCCTTCATCGACTCCCAACCTATTATGGGTTACCAAATGAGGATCCAAATAAACACCTTAAAACTTTCCAATTTGTGTACAATAGCATGAAACCAAGTGATGTTGATGATGAACTTCTGCAACTTAAGGCCTTTCCCTTCTCTTTGGTGGATAAGGCCCAATCTTGGCTCATGAACTTGCCTGCTAATCATATCACTACTTGGCAACAACTTTCGGACTTGTTTTTGGCCATGTACTTTCCAGCTTATATGATCACTTCAAAAGGCGAGAGATCAAATCCATTATCCAAGCACCAGATGAAACCTTTGGTTCATACTACGATTGTTTCAAGGTCATTAGTTCTACTTGTCCTTCACATGTTTTCTTAGAGACTAACCTAATGAATTACTTCTATGATAGTCTCAAACCCATGGATCGAGACCTTCTTGATGCAGCTTCACATGGGGCATTTATGGACTTGGATGATCCCGAAGTAAGACAATTACTCGAGAGTAGGGCCACGAATGATGCCCACTATGGAATGTCTCACAAGAAAGGGATAAGTGCACTTAATTCCAAGGGTGCCTCAGATGAAAAGATTGAAAAGCTCCAATCTATGCTTGAACAAGTTTTGGAATTAGAATCCAAAAAGGCTAGGCAACCTAAGGGACCTATATGTGGCTTGTGCCAATTGGATGGACACCTAAGTGTTAAATGCCCTCAAGTTACAAACCCAAATGATGGCATGGAACAAGCCAATGCCTTAGGAGGATATCAAGGGAACCAACAGTTCAATAACTTTACCAACTATGGACAGGGCAACCGTGATCATCCGGGATTCAAGTGGAGCAGCAATGAAGGATGCTTGAACCCTCAAACTGAACACGAACAAGGGTATTCACGATAACAATTCATGCCAAGACCACCAATGCCTCACCAACCTATGGGTATGCAACAAGCTCCTCCGGTTCATCAATTCTCTAACCCAGATTATGATAAGATGTTTGCCTTCACAACAACAATTCATGCCAACACCTTTTGGACAACCAAAAGCAAACAAAGGAGACGTTGAACACTCATGGTCGTGACATTTCTGAAATGAAGAAGAAAATTGGTCAAATTGATGATTTCATGGGACAAGTCAAAGATACGGGGAAGTTGCCTTCAAAATTCGTTCCCAACCCAAAGAACAATGCTTTTGAGCATCCTAGGTATGTTACAACTTGAAGTGGGAAGGTTTTGCACGACTATATACCCAAGGAAGGCCTGAAATCAAGTTCTAAGGATGCTAAGAAGGAAAGTGACGAATTTTTTCAAAATGAGTATGATACGATCACCATTCCGACCAAGGAAGTTGTACCAATTTCAAAACCATCCAGCCACGACAAAGGTAAAAATCATATCTCTTCAAATTCTATTCCTACTAACACCTTGTTGTCTCGTGCACCCTTTCCAAGCATATTTACAAAAACTAAGAAGGATGAGAAGCATGATGAGATCCTTGACATATTCTGGAAGGTACAAGTGAACTTGTCATTAATTGAATGCATCAAACAAGTGCCTGCTTATGCCAAGCTCCTCAAGGAGTTATGCACTCAAAGGCGGAAAACAAGAGAGAAAGAAGTGGTTAAGGTAAACGAAACCGTTTCTGCAGTAATTCAAAGACAGTTACCACCAAAATTGAAAGATCTCGGGTGCTTTTCAGTTCCATGCGTAATAGGTAACAAGCCCTTTGATAATGTTATGCTAGATTTAGGTACATCAATCAATGTTATGCCATACCATATATATGCATTATGTAGAAGATGTTCTTGTGCAGGTTAATCAATTTATCTTTTCTGCTGACTTTTATATACTTGACATGAATGAGAGTCCTTTGGACAAAACAACATTGCTTTTGGGACGTCCATTCATGAGGACAGTAAGAACAAAGATAGATGTACACACGGGTCTTCTATCTATGGAATTTGATGGGGAGATGATTAAGTTCAACCTCTTTCAAACTATGAGGTATCCTACTACTAGGGTTAATGCTTTTTTTGCTATTGACATTGTTGAATCTATGTCGCAGGAACACTTGAACTATATACAGGATGATGAACTCGAAATAACCATTCAAGAAGGAGCAGGATTGACCCAAGTCGGGACTGAAGCCCTTTTCGATGCACTAATTGAGGTCCTTGAACCCAAAATCCTTGAATCGGTCATGGCCCTAAATGAAATGCCGAGATATGTAAGTCTTCCTCGTCCAATTCTAATTACTTTTGGTACTAAGAAAATGCTTCCCTTTGTTGTCCAAGCCCCTGAACTAGAACATAAGGTACTTCCAGAACATTTGAAGTAAGCATTCCTTGGAGATAATGACACCTTACCCGTCATTATTTCTTCAACTCTGAAACCTGATCAAGAGACAAAACTTCTGACTTTACTCAAGAAGTACAAAACCACGATTGGATGGACACTTGCAGTGACAGGACCGCCCCCAATTAGGGCATTGTTAACCATGCCCGGTCCTGCTCCCGCCTGGCAAGACGACTGAAATTCCCAAGTTACCTTCAGTACTTGCCAGACCAAGGATAGCCACACGTGCTTACTCATGCCTCCGCCTCTCGATCAGCGCGCCACGACCTGGAGGGTCAATAAAAACCAAAAGGTGTGAGTGGACAAAAACAAATCAGTTACAAAAGAGGTTTTTACCCTCCGCGTAAAACCAATGCATGCATACAAAAATCATTTCGTAGTCGGTTAACATTTTCCACATAAGAAAACCCGTGTATCAAATTCCAATATAAGGAAAACTCGTATGAAACTCAAAATTATTTTTCCTTTCTCAACCATCGGGTCTTAGCCCGCAATCATAAACACCGAGACTCAGCCCAAAACCATGAATCAAACCCAAGAACACAACATAATCCAAAACCATCAACCATAAAACCGGGCCACTGCCCCACACATCCGAAACATTAGAAATTAACAATGAATCACAAGTCAATCATTTTGCTGGATATCAAGTGCGCCCGAGTCTTTAAACTCAAAACCATGCGCATAATCAGGCCTTCCTGGGATATCAACGAGTCTTTAAACTCAGAACATAATCAATAGGCCTCGGGGGTATCACAATAACCGAGTCGTATCAACAAAATTACTTTTATGCCCCGAGCATCAAGCCCGAAATCACCTTTTTTCAAAATCCATATTAAATCCTTGAAATCTCATCATTTTAAATCTTATTATTAAAACCTCAAAACCACAAGCATAATCACGAAAATCACGGTCCAATCACAACATACTTGAAATCTCGTAAAACGTGCAAATCCGGGACATTCCTGAAAAACGTGTCAAAACCGTAAACCATACTCACAACCGCAATCAAAACATCTTAAAAACATGATGAGCACAAGTCATATAAAATCTTTCGTTAAATCATCATCCAAAACATACGGGACCCATATCTCGAAATACGTGCAAATTCGTGTGCATATCAAAAATACGTATAAATACGGAAATCGAAATCAATCAAAAAATCATAATCATAATCATAGAAATCATAGAAATATTTATGCATGCATTAAATTTTGAAAGCAACGTCCACTCACACACCAATCTTAAGGCTCGGTTTCCCGCCGCATGCATTCCCGTAATTTCTGGCATTTTCCAGAGAACCCGAATCCTGTCCGAAATCACATTCCAGGGTCAGTAAGGTCTCAAATAACAACGTACCAATTCCCCATAATTTTCCAGGAATTATTCGTTAATTAAAAACGTAACTTAAACCTTTGGACCCTCCGGATAACATCGAAACGGTGTCCGATAAATTCGAAACCAACGCTAAAATGTTCATTATAACGTATAGGATAAAAGTCGTGTTGATCGTACCTCGAGATTCGTGCCCACGCGCCGTCACGAGCCACCGTGAGTGGCTGTGCGTGACAGCCACGCGCCAGCTACAGTAAAGGTGAACAGTTCGTCTTCTTTGCCCGTTTCCTCTGCAAACGGATCCTGCAACCCGCGTGACAACCCGGTTCAATTCCTATCAATTCAGCCTCTATTACTTCAATTGAACATTTATTTATCTTCGATTCAAGTCTAATTACAAGTCTGAAATGTAAAGTCCATCAACACTTACCTCAAACCATCAATTCGAGTCTGGTTTTCCCGAAGAACAGTTGACCCTGTTCAGTCGACAATGTCCCATGATTTCCGATGTTATTCTTCAATTAATCACACCAGGAGCGTCATACAGTCCCTAGGAACATATCTTTGATCTTAATTGCGTCCTCAAACCCCTCAACTTCCACGACTCAAACTTCAAATTTTTCTGAACCTGTAGTGTCCGTCCCTGGCTTCCCAGGGCACCACTCTTCGATCTCATGATTTGGATCGACCAAGTGAAGTCCCGGAAGAGTTTTTCCACCCTCAAATCGGCTTGGACTGGCCTGCAAATCGAAATTGGATTTTCCCTCCCAAAAACAGTTTTCTTCGAACTCAGTTTCCTCTCAACACTCAGGCCTCTCTTTAGTTGGAAATGATCCCCAACACTCCTCCAACTGCTCTGATGATCAAACAAAACCCCAACAGCCGTGGGAAGTCACTCTGGCCCCTCTGTGTAACTGTCTCCCGCAAGCTCCCAAAACCCGTTTAAAACTGGCACCCGTGGCCTGCACTCCCACTCCAGGCACACAACTTCATACCCATGGCTTCAAATTTCCAACCCATTACTCACACACTGATCAAGGGTTGCTTAAACAATTCATCACACACTGCACAACAAAGTCCCACTCTCTGTTTTTCAATTCAGAAAAATGTACTCAGCCCATACACGGCTGTTTCCACCGGCAGCCACCAAATTACCATTTTACCCTCAGGTTGACAAATTACCAATATGCCCCTCACGCATCCAGACCCGTAACTTGGTGATTCAGACTCCAATCGACGTGTGCCACCTACCTACGGAATCAGGGCATCGAGACCCTCCTAACGGTCCTTGGCCCTCGGCCATCGGACCTCCCGATCAAAAAGTCAACATTTTCCCTTATTTTGTCCAAATTATGAAAATGCCCTTGCGCTTCCAAATGTCATAACCTTCACCTCGAACGTCGGAATCGAACGTGCCACCTGTCTATGAACTCGTGACGTCCCAGACTACATCACGGTCATCGGTCAAAGTCCTTTTGACCGCCCGAATTAAAAGTCAACCTTTTACCCACGACTAGGGGTAAAACGGTCATTTGCACCGTTCGTCCGAATTCGCCCAACTGATCACCGATTAACCCTACAATTCATGATTAGTTACCAACTTAATCCCGAATTCCGGGATGGGTCGTTACAATCATCCCCCCTTAAAGAATTTCGTCCTCGAAATTCCCAATTATCTCTAAATCACATCCACCTCGTGGAAAACATTTCGACCCCGCAACACGTGTACACTCGTACACCAGCTAAGCTCAATGTAGCGTAGGATCAACAACATGATCTCATCCCGCCGGGAAAATCCAATCCTGCGACATACAAGTTCAGTGTCCATAACTTTCAACTCCCACAGCGAACCATGACGCTGGAAATGTCACGGCGTGGTAACATCTCGCAAGGCCACTAGTGGTTGCACTTACCACTAACTCACTCATCATGAGTATACGTATATCGTCTTCTTACGCAATCAGGTGGTGTACTGAAACACATTGTATACTGGCCCAGAAGGGGTCACACATCTCAACACTAGGGTTTCACTAGCCATCCGTGGCTAAGAGTACCTGCTCAAGAATCACTGAACCAACAAAATTACTCTGTCCAGTTCATGCTCTCAACTTAAACCAGTGGTGTCGGAACTAAGCTGACCACCAACACGTACAACCTCACACCACTGGTACCTCTGTCACCAGGCACCACATGGCCCGTCTAGTACCAATTCTGGTACACCGTACAGGGTACGTACATCCCCCAACAAATCCAGTCCAATTCACCAACCAATCTGGAGCCCATGGTCACCCGACCAATAACACAACACACACGCCCCAACACATCATTCAGGATGTACCAATCCAAGCACGCTTACCAAGGCGTGTACAGTCGTGCCAAAAAGGGCATCTAATCTCATTCACAATTACCGAGGCGCACCAACCCCGAATCTATTGGATACCCGCTCAAACGGTTACCACATCACATCCGATTGACTTCGAAAAGAAGCCAATCCCAATCGTACATATCTACGACTGACCAATTAGACCCTGTTGGATATCCACTCATCCACAGGTCAAGCCTCGAGTCAAAATCATAAACGTTCCCACTCGCTCGAATACAGATTAACTTCGAAAAGAAGTTTGGTCCAACTATTCCCATATCTAATCATTTATGACAGAGCGATAAGCTCTTCACCTAGCCTGATCAAGGCGATCACAGTTCAAATTCGTTACCACGTCACCCGACTGGTAACACCACGATCCTAGGTCGCCGCCACGTCCAAGGCCCACAACATCATAATCCAGATCCACTTAGAATCCACACATGTTCACCGCTAGCGATCCACCTGGAACCTGATCGTAGGGTCGTACAATTTCTAGAATTCTTGTCAACCACCCAACACCCCTCAACTATTTTCACATCCAAACATTCACTCAACAACGTAACACTTCCACTCTATGGATCCCCTCAATTTACCTCACATCGATCCCTGCCACTCCACCTAGGAGAGACCAAGGATGATCCAGTACGATGTCACCAACATCCAATGCAAGTGCAAGCACAACTCACTGCACCCACCATACCAAGTAATCCAACATCGTCGGCCAGGGCAGGGAATAAGAGGTCATCCCCAGTGACTTCGGAATACCTAATACCAATGCGGAAACGAGCACTCCTCTCGTCCCACAGTCACAACTCTCCTTGAAACTAAGATTCCACCCATGTTGGGAACAGACACACTCCCCATGAGATGTCAAGTCCAACCACCAAACTCCCTACATCCGTAACTCACTTGGACAACCATGTGTCCGCAATCAATCCAATACTCAGACCTCATGTCAAATAATGACTATTTATGCACAAACACTGATTCCGATTGGGAGTTACTCAACTCTTGTCACCTCGTCTCTGTTGGGACTTATCCCAATACCTCACAATCTCCGCTGGATCCCATCCAGTCCATGATGAGTCAACCACTACTGAATCTCAAATACCAACGCACGCTCATCATGACAGAGTCACACCCCAACTCGTGGTTCAACACAATCTCACTTACGGGCACTAGCACCAGCGCTAGTACCAGCACCAACATAAAAACATCCACACTAGCACACCGTGTGCAAAGTGGGTAGCCCTGGATCTCCGCTCATACCGAGCGACGATCCCGCATCATCACTCGTACCCCGCAACCATGGGTACCACCATTCAGACAATCCACAACAGGATAATGAACATTCCCTGGACGCCCCCTGATCCTCAACTACTACCACTACACCAAGTACCCTTGATGATCAGTTATCTCCACAAGACTACCGTCCCATAAAATCAAGCCATAATTTCCCAACTCCTCAATACCTGCCCATAATCCGGTCCTTGGCATCCCGAGTGCCAAACGTTCCTCACCAGCCTTTCTGGTTCCTCTCGAGCCTTGGTACCTTACCATGACTCATCTTACGTTCTTAACCCAAAATCTTGACTCATCGTGAGTCCCACATCCACATCTCGACTCCTCCTGAGTCCAATCTCATACCAAGCCAACCATGTCATCACTGACATACCCAGTCCCCGAGCAATTCCAATGCTCAACCACATTCTAAGCAACCAAAAGGGCCTAAGAGATAGTACAAGTTGCCCAATTATGCGACCATCCAGCCATCGGTCTCGTTCGTCCCTGTGACCCTTGCAGTTCCATATCTAAAAAATCGCAGTTCACAGTGTACACTACCCGACATCTAACCCTCAAACCAGGGTCAATCTCACACGAGATCTAACACGAGGTCCCAAACACCCTCGCATACTCGTCTCACTACCAGGTCGCGCACGAGGCTTACTTTTCGGAGGCATGATGTGGCAACAGAATCAGCAACCTAGTGCTCTGATACCAAATAGACAGGACCGCCCCCAGTTAGGGCATTCTTAACCGTGCCCGGTCCTGCTCCCGCCTGGCAAGACGACTGAAATTCCCAAGTTACCCTCAGTACTTGCCAGACCAGGGATAGCCACACGTTCTTACTCATGCCTCCGCCTCTCGATCAGCGCGCCACGACCTGGAGGGTCAATAAAAACCAAAAGGTGTGAGTGGACAAAAATAAATCAGTTACAAAAGACGTTTTTACCCTCCGTGTAAAACCAATGCATGCATACAAAAATCATTTCGCAGTCGGTTAACATTTTCCACATAAGAAAACCCGAGTATCAAATTCCAATATAAGGAAAACTCGTATGAAACTCAAAATCATTTTTCCTTTCTCAACCATCGGGTCTTAGCCCGCAATCATAAACACCGAGCCTCAGCCCAAAACCACGAATCAAACCCAAGAACACAACATAATCCAAAACCATCAACCATAAAACCGGGCCACTGCCCCACACATCCGAAACATCAGAAATTAACAATGAATCACAAGTCAATCATTTTGCTGGATATCAAGTGCGCCCGAGTCTTTAAACTCAAAACCATGCGCATAATCAGGCCTTCCCGGGATATCAACGAGTCTTTAAACTCAGAACATAATCAATAGGCCTCGGGGGTATCACAATAATCGAGTCTTTAAACTCACGAGTCTTTAAACTCATTAAGGGCCCTCCCCTGTCATCCATTAACCGAGTCTTTAAACTCAAAACGTGCTCCAGCAATGGCACCAGGTCTTTAAACCCAAAACAGTTTTCAAGGGGTCTTTAAACCCAAAATATTTGTCAAACACAACAACGTGGGATCCATCCCAAAATCACATTTTTCACAACAAGACTCATGGTCCGAATTTCCACATTCGAATTCCCAATTATACTTCACAAAACATATTCAAATCACCACTACACACGGGGCATGTACAATCATACCAAATCACTTTATTAAATTTTTTTTCATTCCCGAATTCGAATTCGCAATAATGATTCCATAAGCCGGCATCCGGAAGCATCATCCTGAACCCAAACCCAGAATCCGTTTTCAAACTTCCGAAAATCGAAACCTCGTATCAACAAAATTACTTTTATGCCCCGAGCATCAAGCCCAAAATCACCTTTTTTCAAAATCCAGTTTAAATCCTTGAAATCTCATCATTTTCAAATCTTATTATTAAAACCTCAAAACCACAAGAATAATCACCAAAATCACGGTCCAATCACAACATACTTGAAATCTCGTAAAACGTGCAAATCCGGGACATTCTCGAAAAACGTGTCAAAACCGTAAACCATACTCACAACCGCAATCAAAACATCTTAAAAACATGATGCGCACAAGTCATATAAAATCTTTCGTTAAATCATCATCCAAAACATAATGGACCCATATCTCGAAATACGTGCAAATTCGTGTGCATATAAAAAATACGTATAAATACGGAAATCGAAATCAATCACAAAATCATAATCATAATCATAGAAATCATAGAAATATTTATGCATGCATTAAATTTTGAAAGCAACGTCCACTCACACACCAATCTTAAGGCTCGGTTTCGAGCCGCACGCATTCCCGTAATTTCTGGCATTTTCTAGAGAACCTGAATCCTGTCCGAAATCACATTCCAGGGTCAGTAAGGTCTCAAATAACAACGTACCAATTCCCCATAATTTTTCAGGAATTATTCTTTAATTAAAAATGTAACCTAAACCTTCGGACCCTCGGGATAACATCGAAACGGTGTCCGATAAATTCGAAACCAAGGCTAAAATGTTCGTTATAACGTATAGGATAAAAGTCGTGTTGACCGTACCTCGAGATTCGTGCCTACGCGCCGTCACGAGCCACCATGAGAATGTTGTTGCTAACCACCTATCTAGGATCGTGAAGAATCAGAAGGATGGCATCATACTTGAGACCTTTCCAAACGAACAACTCTTCGGAATTCAGGTGTAACAACTCGTCCCAAATTCCAGTATTAGATTAGTGACTAATCAAGGATTAGAGAGGTTAATCGGTGATTAGTTGAGCGAAATCGGACGAACGATGCAAAATGACCGTTTAGCCCCTAGTCGTGGCTAAAATGTTGACTTTTAACCCGAGAGGTCCGATGGCCGAGGGCCGAGGACCGTTACGTAGATCGGGTCGATACGAATCCATAAACAGGCGGCTCGCCAATATTGGACGACGGATGGAGAAGTTATGGTTCACGAATGTTCGATTAAACTATTACACGCATTACAAGGCAAGGATTAGGTGGCATGAACTGATTGGTTGAATTTTCAGTGGGACCCATGGATGAGTGACAAGTGTCACTCATCCTATTGGTCTTTAACCCAAAAAAGTGGATCTCATTCTTGATTGGTGGGTTTTGAGATTAAAATAATATTATTTTTAACATTTTATAATTCTCACTCTTCTCATCTTTTAATCCCAGCCTTTCATCCCTAATTCTTCCTCTCATCTCCACCCTTCATTCAATCATCTCTCCGTTATCTGACTCTCACCAACACTTCACCATTTTCTTTATTTTTCTTCAAACCAGAACAACCATTCGGCGGCCCCCCCCCCTCTCTCCCATAGTGGTGTTGACGGCGAGGGCGGACACACACGGTGGCCGGGAACCCGCGAGGTAAGCTTACGTTCAAATTTGGATATTTGGGTTTAATGGTTTTGGATTGGTTCTAAGGGTTGGTAAATGTTTCCAATGGTCATATGTGTCTTTTGGGATCAAAATCGTGGACGGGGGATGGCTGAGCAGCCTAGGCAGTGGAGGAGGAAAACAGGGGTCGTGAGTTTGATCTTCACAAGTAGTTTCTGTGTCCTTTTATGTGTTTTAAATCCATAGATCGATAGGAATTGAGTAGACAGTGGTTTAGGAACCAAAATGGACTGAATTGGATTGAAAATAAGAGAGATTGGATAGCGAACCAGTCGCGCCGGTCCAGACCGGTCCGGTCTGGTTCGAACCAGGCGAACTGGGTTCGCTGGAGGTTGATGGCAGTGAATAGTGTGGCACGTGGGGGTGCGTGAAGCATCCTTTGGGGATTACTTCAACATGAGTTTTAATATATTCGATGTAAAGAACATTTTGGGACTGGTTTCATGTCGATCGGACACCGTATCGATAATGTTCGGGTCATCGAAAAGATTATGATCGAAATTAAAAATAGTTAAAAATTCGGCAAAATTACGGGGGTTTCAATGAGAGGTTAATTAGGTAGTTAGTAACCCTCTAGATTTATTTGGATAGGTTTGGAAGTCCCGGTGACGACGATTAGCCCAGTGGGGCTTACGATATGCAAATCGAGGCGGTAGCTTAGGACGGTCTGTGAGTGGACCTTGATTTCTAAATTGTGATGCATGCATAAATGTTTTATATGTTTTATGGATATTATTCTATGATGTTGATTTGGATGATTGTGATTTATATGGTTTCACGCATTTCAAGGTGATTTACTTGTTTGCACGTAAATCGAGGTTTACGATTTTGAACTGATTTTCCATGCTTATAGTTTTGGAAATGATTTCATGAAATGTTTTCTGATTTGAAACGGTAAACTCGTGTTCGAGACCCATTTGTTTTAGAAACTCTCGGACACGAAGTCCATTTAGTTACATTCTCGGGCTAGAGGCCCAATTGGTTCTTGAATCAATTTCAGATCTGGAAATATGGACCGGGCACGAGACCCATTTGATTTACAAACTCTCGGACCTTAAGTCCATTTGATTTAACAAGGCATCAGGTTGAAGGCCTAGGTGATTTACGTATTGGGCTCGAGGCCCAGTTGGTTTACGAATCGGGCTCGGAGCCCAGTTGGCTTACGTATCGGGCACGAGGCCCATTTGGTTTACGAAATCGGGCACGAGGCCCATTTGGTTTACGAAATCGGGTACGAGGCCCAGTTGGTTTACGATTCGGGTTGCAGGACCAGTTTGTATGTGGATTCGGGCTTAGGGCCGAGTTAAGTTTTAAGATTGTGATTTTAGGTCGGGGACCCATAAATGGATTTATAGTTCATGATGGTTTATGGGGACCAGCATGAACCCTTGAAAGTTTTCTATGGCTCATGAGGGTCTATGGAGACCTGGCATGAACCCTTGAAAGGTTTTAAGAATGATTTCAAAAGGTTTTTCGTATTCTATCCTCTATATATGAATTGTCTCCTCCGGGGAGGGTCATTGGCCTAGTTGGACACCGGAGTTGTCATGGAGCACTGACTGAGTGGAGTCGCCCCAGTTGGGTTCCTTACTCTCAGAAAGGCTATGGATTATAACCCCTAGGGAGGGTCATTGATCTACGGACATTGACCTGGGTGGACCCTGGGGAGACTTGGGCTTTGAGTGTAACGACCCGTTCCAAATTATCGAGATTAATTAAGAATTAATGACAGATTAGCGAGACTAATCGGGGATTAGACAAGGATTAACGGACGTTCAGGGTGAAATGATGATTTTGCCCCTAGAATAAGCGAAACTTTGACTTTTCAATAAGTTGGTTAAATGGACTTTGGCCAATGACTGTGACGTAGTTCGGGACGTCACGAGTTCATAGACAGGTGGCACGTTTGATTCCAACGTTCGAGGAAGAAGTTATGATTTTCTGAAGTTCGGGGTACTTTGGTAATTTGGTTGAAAAGGGTCAAATAGTTGACTTTTGACCTAGAAGATCTGATGGCCAAGGGCCGAGGATCGTTACGTAGATCGAGGTGATACGAATCAGTAGATAGGCGGCACGTCGAAATCAGACGTTCGACGGGAAAGTTACGGTTCACGGAAGTTCGAGGGAACTATTGCGCGTTTTACAAGACGGGAGACTCTTGGACTTAAGTGGGCCCCAGATATTTTCTCAGGCCCAATGGATGAGTGACAAGTGTCACTCATTCATTTCCCATTATGGTCACATACATGCATCTGCTTCCTATTCCCTTCCATCATTCGATCTTTCCACAACCCGATCAAACCTTCATCCCAATCCAAACCCAATCCCCCTTATGACCATGATTGAGACCAAGGGAAGGAAGAGAAAGAGCAGGAAAAAGGGTGGTGGCTGGCCAGGACAACGCCGCCGTGGACGGTGGAGGCAAAACTCGAGCAAGGTAACGGTTAGACCCAAATTTCCATTAATTTCGACTTTTGACGGTATGGATAGTTTTGGATGATTGGGAGATGATTGTTAGGTTGTTAGAAGGGAGTAGGGGGGGTTTTTTTTTTATGGCTGAGAGAGGAGGTGCTGCCCATTACGAAGGTTTAGGTTCATGTTTAAAAATAGTTAAAAATAGTTCGGGTTGTCCGAAGATTTAGGTTCGGATTTAAAAATAGTTAAAAATTCCAAAAAATTACTGGGTTTTAGTGAGGGGTTATTTAAGTAGTTAATAACCCTCTATTATGATTTGGACAGGTTCAGGAATCTGAGAGGCGACGATTGGCCCTGGAAGGACGTATGGCACGCGTATAGTGGCGGGGCTTCGGACGGTCTGTGAGTAGCCTAGGATTTACGTATTTGCACGTATTTCGAGATTTCCAGTTTTATACATGCGTGTACGTGCTAGATTTTCAATGATGATTTAATGAACGGGTTTTGGATTTGGAAATATGAACTCGGCCATAAGACCCATTTGATTTGGAAACTCTCGGACTTGAAGTCCATTTGATTTGACGAGGAATCGGTTTCAGGACCCACCCCTAATCCCCCAGTATTAAGGGCTAAATCCTGACCCTGTCTAACTTACGCATGACACGAAGGCTAAACTGACGTCCAACCTTCATGTGACACGTAAGTCGGACAAGGGATTCTCGATCCAACCATTCGAACAGTAACCGGACTTCCCAGCGTGTACCAAACTACTATGGGTCGCGGGTGTGATGTCTCTGTCTCTCTGGATCAACAACCCATACCGCAACAACCTGGAGGGTATCGAAAACATGAAAATACTGTGAGTGGACAAAATAAAGTATAAGTTCAAAAACCGTTCACAAAACAAGTACATTAATACCCTCCATTTACAAAAACAATGCATGCATATCGTATCCAAGTCAGGAAAACATTCATAACAAAAACCATCTTTGAAAAATCATTTAAAAATCCGAGTCAAATCCGCTATTCAAATCCAGGCCTCAGCCTCAAAACACAAATCAATCTCAAATCCGGGAACTCAGTCCCAAAACTTATCAAATCCAAACCAACCGAGCCATTGCTCAAAACTTCAGACAACCAGTGAAAAACCAGTGAAAAAAATCAATCATACAAGTTACTGGATCTCAAGTGCGCCCGAGTCTTTAAACTCAAAACACAATGCGCAATAACCAGGCCTTCGAGGGATATCAACGAGTCTTTAAACTCAAAACACAATCACAGTCCTCGGGGGGTATCATATCCGAGTCTTTAAACTCAAAACATATACCGAGTCTTTAAACTCAAAACCAGATCCAGTGGGTTTTTCTCTTTTGCCGGGTCTTTAAACCCAAAACCATTTTTCAAGCAACAGTGAAAAGCACAGAAAATCCACAGTCAAATTTGCAACGATGATTCCGTAAGCCGGCATCCGGAACCATCATCCCGAACCCAATTCCAGACTTCCTTTCCAAAGCTAGAAAAAAAAAATCCGAAATCTCATGAACAGGGCTCCAAGCCCGAAATCACTTTTCCAAAATCCATTTCAAAGCCTTGAAATCAAATCATATTTCAAATCTCGAAATCGAACCATTAAAACTAGGATCAAATAACAAGATCGTTCGAAAACTCGTAAAACGTGAAATTCCGTAAAATCTCTCAAAAAACGTGCAAAGCCGTAAACCATCCAAATCATAAAGCAAATCATAGAATCACGTATGAAAACATTTTAAAACATATATACATGCATCATAAGTTAGAAAGCAAAGTTCACTCACAGACCATAGCGTCGTCGCCTCGATACGCGCGCACTTACGCCGTTCTCTGCCATTCCGCTATCCTCGGCTTTCCCGAACCTGTTCAAATCCCATAACGAGGTCACTAACTACTTAATTAAGCTTATACTAAAGCCCCGTAATTTTCCCAAATTTTTAACTATTTTTAACCGAGCCCTAAAACCTTCGGACAACCCGAAACATATCGAGACGATGTTCGATCGACTCAAACCAGCGCCAAAATGTTTGTTACATCGAATACTTTAAAAGTTGTGTTGGAAACATTCCCAAAAGGAGCCCCACGCGCCCTCACGCGCCGCCCAAAGGGGCTGCGCGTGGGAGCCACGCGCCCAGCACTATTTATCTTCAACCTCTACCGAATTGGGTCTAGACCGGTTTGATTTAGGCCGGTCCAGTTGAACCGGTGACGACGATTTTGTCTATCTTCAAGTCCAATTTCAGTCCTAATTAGCATATTAGCTTCGTCCAATCCTTTCCTATGCATTTACATAATAAAAACAAGAGCTTGGGGTTTGGTTATTACCTTCCAAATCGAAAATCACAATTCACGTTCTTTCCTTCTCTGTTATTGCGAGTTCGACCTCCATTTCCCTTCCTTTTGAGCTCATTTGCTAAGTTTTAATCTCCAAAAGACAGGCCACATACCCCAAACACCGTAAGAAACATAAACACGACTTTACCAGTTTTAATTTAAAATCCAAATTCACGGGTAACTTACCTTCCCATCCTTCTCGAACCGTGCCTTCACGCCCACTGAGTTCCTCTCAGCATCTTTATCACTTTGGTTTCACAAAACATGTGTAAGTGATGAGACTTGGGGGAGATCAGAGTTAAAGTACACATTCCCTCTCTGTTTCTCAAATTTGAAAACCACCGCCCACGGTGGCCCTTGTGACGGCACCAGCACCACCTCACCGTCTACTCTGTCACTCCCCTTCACTCTCACCACTCTCATCTCAGGTTGAGGATTTAGAGAACTAGCCTCCTACTCTCATCTCCTCTCAGTCTCCCTTTTTTTTTGTTCTACCCTTGCACACTTAAAACTAGCCCTGTTTTAAAACAATCGAGGCGGTCATCCAATCTTCCACAGCCCTCTAGAGCAAGGACAAGTGTCCCAATTCTACTGGGCACAAGTTCTCAATCAGCCACATGTCCAAACATAGCTGGTCACAGGCCAAAAAGACCAAATTGCCCTTACTCTTGAAATTTACCATTTGGCCCCTCGTACCTTTAGGCCCATAACTAATTTATACGAAATCCGATGACAAAGTGCAGCCTGTCGTTGTACTCAGGATATCGAGACCTATCTAACGGTCCTTGGTTTGCGTGAAGAAAACTTGTTGTCCAAAAAGTCAACAAATTCCCCCTTTTTAACCAATTTACAAAAATTCCCTTGACCTTCCCAACATCATAACTTCCACCTCGGATGTCGGAATAGGGCGTGTCACCTGTCTACGGACTCGTGACGTCCCGAACTACGTCACGGTCATCGGTCAATGTCCAACAGACCACCCGAACTAAAAGTCAACATTTTGTCCATTCTAGGGGCAAAATCGTCATTCTGCACTAACCGTCCAAAAGTACCAACCTAATCACCGATTCTCTTCGCTAATCTGTCATTAACCACTCATTTAATCCCGACTTCCGGGACGGGTCGTTACAATTGGACTGAGGGTCCATTTGAGTATACGATCGGGCTGAGGGCCCCTTTGGTTTGCAAATCCGGGCTTGATGCCCATTTGGTTGTAATCTCGGGCTTGAGGCCCTGTTGACTGTAGTATCGGGCTTGAGGCCCTATTGTTTGTGAAGTCAGGCTTGGGCCTTTTCGGCTTGAGGCCCAGTTAGTCGTGATATAGAGCTAGAGGCCCAGTTGATTGTAACATCGTTCTTGAGTCCTAGTTCGGTTTGTGAAATGAGAATTCGGGCATGAGACCCTGTTGAACTGCGGATTTTGGCCGAGGCCTGCGAAAGTAAATTTGAATCGGATTCGAGGAATCCTATTGAGATGAATCGGGTATGAGACCCAGTTGAAATATGTTTTGACAAAGAAAAAAAGTATTTGAAATGTACAAACCCTCCATTTGATTTATATGGTCTCCTCCAGCCGTCGACCTGGAGAGTCACGATCCACTGACCAGAATGGGTATCCCCATAGAGATCCCTTTCCAGGAGTGGGAGTTATGAGTTATGATGTGGTCCCGTACCAGATTCCGGAGAGACGATCGGACTAGTTCCGAAGATAGAGCCTCCCAGATGGAGAATTCTTGGGGGTAGACTTGGAGTTAGACCCCGAGTAGTGTGCACACTAGTATAGAGATGAAATCGTGACATATATCAGGGGATGTTTTCCCTAGGGGCTGTGTGCCTCAAGTTGGCATCTTCTCGGAACTGCTGCGGATGGGTTATACGTATGCGTACATATATGGTTTACAGAGAGTGATTTGGGGGCGGAGACCCCATGTTTTATGTTTTGGAAAGTGGTTTAGGGCAAAGGCCCCGTATTCTGTGTTTTGGTATTTCACTGAGAATGGTTTGGGCTGAGTCCCACTTGTGTTTGATTTGGGCTGAGTTCCCATGTACTTTCTTGAAAGGTTTTGAGAATGTTTACAAATGGTTTTATGAACGTTTGATAAATGGTTTTGAATGCATGCATATTCTTTTAGTGAAGGGCATAAATGTCTTTTTATGAAATGTGTTTTATGAAATTGTTCATTTTGTCCACTCACAGTTTTCGTGGTTTTAATGCCCATCAGGTTGATCGCGGATGCGGCTGTAGTAGAGTTCGAGACATCACACTCCTCCTCCTACGATCCTGGCGTACTCTGGAATCCCCGGTGAGGGCTAGAAACAAAATTTTCCCTGGTCTGACACTTCGTTTAGGACGGGATTAGGCGCGTCCCACGTTAATCCTGGAGGATTTAGGACGAGTCCTGACAAAGTGGTAACAGAGCTGGTTTGCTCATTTGATACTCATGGTACTCTGATACCAAGTTGTATCAGAGCGTGTTTTTCTCTGGGTGTGTGCTTAGGTCGAGGATGTGATGTCTCTAAAGTTGTAACAACTCGTCATCACCTGATAGTTAGGGTATTAGTATGAGGATTCTGTAGTATCGAACCTTAGTTAGGTTGTGTTTTGCACGTCGTGCAATGGTTTAGGGTTCGCTTGGCCCAGGATGCCTTGTTTTCGAGAGGTTAGATTCCCATCAGCATCGATCTTCTTATGAATCTAACGGCTTAGAGTCGTAGTGTTACTGGAGATAGGATCTAGTGGACTAGTAGATGCCGTATGACGACTTCCGAGTCGAGACCGTTGTCGGTTGTGTCATGTCGGACCGGAGAGTGTGCTGCAGATGGCAGCTGAGGACATGGTTGACCCGAGTGAGATTGTTGGGATTAGGAATGTTGGACCCAATTTGGACTCCCATGCCATGTTTCAGTGTGTCGAATCCCAGATGGATGTCGACTGGCAGAGGATGCCGGAGTTGTTACTGTGGGGCATGATAGGATGCGATTCCGCACGTAGCGCTTAGGTAGTGGTAGACACGACGTATATCCAAGTTCTTGTGGAGGCTAGTGGCTGGGCACCATACTGCTGCGGGAGGACGAGATCCTCAAACTGTAGTTACTGGTTGTTCGGACACCAGTATCGAAGTACGACGACTCTTCGGAGTCGAGAGCGAGGGATCAGTTATGATGGTTGGGCTGTAGCTGGAAGCCGGGTTTGTGATAACCCTAGTGAAGGATTGATTGGACAAGTTATCAGGAGTGTGGTACTTGTCGAGAGGATCCTGAGGTGGACCGATCAGTGGGTGTCACGTGTGGAGTGGTTGGTACCAGCGGTGAGTCGACCGTATGGATTTGGAGTCTCGATAGCAGAGTGTTTGTGAGATTGGTCTGCACGAGGTTGTTGCAGACACTGCTATCGTCGGACGTAGGCTCAGGTTGTTGTGACAATTATGGAAATGAGATTCGTCAGTCGTGACGATTATACGAGGTGCGTGAGTGAGGCCTAGTACGAGCATAGGTTCTGGATTCTACTCTCTTACGGCTGAGTGCGATCGCAGAATAAGACGCTGACATTGGGTGTTGGCACACTTGCCACGCTACCTCTGTGAGGTGACTATGACGAGTAGGATATACCTGGATGGGTGACAGGTGCCCTAGATATCCTCGGATGGATTACACGAGTGTGAGTGCTGGAGATGATCCCATAGAATTGGGACGTACGAACCGGTATGCCAACGGGATAGTAGATGTGCCCAGAGTGGTGAGCATGTGAGTTCGGTGGGCACTAAGCGGGACATAGAGGATCCCGAGTGGCTCAGTGTGAGGCACTAGGAGTACTTGGTTTGGTGACCATTTCCCTGATGATATGAGACTTGGGGCGTGAGTGTGTGCCCAGGTGCGGTAACGTTAAAGGTTAAAATGCCTAAGTTGCGTTCGGATGAAAAGGTATAAACGGATGACGTGAGTGACGTCTTATGACATGAGGGTCAATCGGTCTGATATGGTAGTACGCAGATATTTGGCTTTAGATCACGACAGACGTTGCGATCTGTTTAGCCTACCGATCGATGTCAGTGGATTCCGACCAATTCTGTGAGTCATAGTTGGAACATGATGATTAAAGGTACGAGATGCGAGTGTTGTAGGCCGTTTATGAACATCCGTAAATAGCATAGAAGGTTTAACCTTGAGTCACGTGAATTTCACTCGGAATGAGTGTACCTACATAAACGGTATTCACGAACGCGTGGATGGTGTCCGGTTGAGCTGAGGACTTGAGAGTCCATTGCGGATTGGTTTTGGTTGGCTACGGTTGACCGTACCTTCTGAGTTGGGGACTTGGAAATTGGTTGCATATAAGACACGGGAATGCTCGTATTTTTGAGTGAGCTCAGTAATTGGAAAAGATGCATGTTTCCAACGTGATTAGAACTTTGGAATCAAGAGAAATTGTGATTGAGACGATGATAAGAGTGCTTGATTCCGCATTGGTGATGGACATTCCGAGGTCACTGAGTGTGACTCTTTAGTAGATAGTGATAGGTGCTGGAGGATGACATAGGATGAAGTTTGATGTCATCATCTTGGATTCTCCTTGATTCGTCCCTAGGTGGGATGACGAGGAGTGATATAACAGCTAGGCTGTAAGTCAAATTTGATTGACTTGACGAGTAGATGGTGCTTACCGTCACAGGATGTGACGAGTGAGTGTCCGAGGAGATGAGTGTTTTGTCCTATGGAGCCTCCGGTGAAATCCTAGATGGACGTGTGATGATGATCGGGCGAGATTCGATATTGAGTGTGCAGTGTGTATCGGAAGTTGATTGGATCCGGTGTTCAACGAGTATTATGATCCGATGGTGACAATTCTACGAGAACTATGGTCGCATGTGTTCCGACATGATGATGTGTTGACTGGACATTGAATATTGTGCCTGGAGCAGAGTGGATTGTGAGGATTCTATGATGTGAGTTGACAGCTCAGGGCCATGTGGGCCAGATGAAACCTAGTGTTTATGTTTGACTTTTTCTGCTGAAGCATGTATTCGATGGAGTCCAGATACACCCAGGATGGGGTCCAGATACACCTAGATTCCAGAGAGATGAATGGACTAGGTCCGAATATAGAGCCTCCCAAATGGAGAATTCCTGGGGGTAGACTCGGAGTGAGACCCCAAGTAGTGTGCACACTAGTATAGAGATGAAATCGTGACATATATCGGGGATGTGTTCCCTAGGGGCTGTGTGCCCCGAGTTCGCATCTTCTCGGAAGTGCCGCGAATGGGTTATACGTATGCGTACATATATGGTTTACAGAGAGTGATTTGGGGGCGGAGACCCCATGTTTATGTTTTGGAAAGTGGTTTGGGGCAAAGACCCTGTATTCTGTGTTTTGGTATTTCCCTGAGAATGGATTTGGGCTGAGTCCCACTTGTGTTTGATTTGGGCTGAGTTCCCATGTGCTTGCTTAAACGGTTTTGAGAATGTTTTCAAATGGTTTTATGAACGTTTGATAAATGGTTTTGAATGCATGCATATTCTTTTAGTGAAGGGCATAAATGTCTTTTTATGAAATGTGTTTTATGAAATTGTTCATTTTGTCCACTCACAGTTTTCGTGGTTTTAATGCCCTTCAGGTTGATCACCGATGCAGGCTGTCAGATGGGATCAGGCGCGTCCCACGTTAATCCCGGGGGATTTGGGAAGGGTCCTGACATTGAGACCCCGGGTAGCATGCGCGTAGCTCTAGATACCGTGACACGATTGTTTATATGATATATATTGAAAAACATGATTTCTTAGTTTTGCGAAAATTGTGTTTTATGATTGATAAATGGATTTGGACTGAGATCCCACATATGTTTACTATGTTCTAGATTCTGTAAATTGTTTTGGGCAAGGGCCCATATGGATTTGGTTATTGAAACATATGTGGTTTGATAAATCGTTTTTCTATGCATGCATGCTTTTTAGTGAAGGGCATAAAGGTCTTTTACAAATGTGTTTTACCAAACTTATTACTTTTCGTCAACTCACAGTCTTTCTGTTTTCAATTTCCTTCAGGTTGAATATGGTGCGGACTGTCGCAGAGACCGAGACATCACATACCTCCTCCAGATCCTGGCGTACTCTGGAAGCTGGTTGGGCTAAAGGTTCAAAGTTTTCCTAGTCTGACACTCCGTGTCAGACGGGATCAGGAGCGTCCCTCGTTAATCTCGGGGGGATTGGGACGGGTCCTAACAAGTGGTATCAGAGCAAGGTTTGCTCTTGGAGTGTCGCGCAGGTCGAGGATGTGATGTCTCAATGGGCTACGGTTCGTTATCAACCTGATAGTTAGAATGCCGGTACGATAGTTAGTAGGATTGAATCATGGTTCGTTTTGATTCGGCATTTGATGCTGGGTTGCCATAGTTTTGTCGTGGTTGGCAGTGTGGGACCCTACGGAAGGATAAACGTAATAGTACTTTAGAGTTTTGATCGTGAGACGGTTGTTGGGAATCGGGGACGTTCGGGGGACGTTTCCTTTTCTCGTATGAGATGTCAGGATGGCTGTACCCAGAGTTGCTGTGTACGAGGGAGGTAGAGTTTCGCCCATTCGAGTAGAGGTACGGGGTCGTCGCTTGGTATGAGCGGAGATCCAGCATTGTCTAATTCACATAGTGGTGCTGGTGCCAGTGATTGTGATGACGATGAGTCACGAGTTGGGATGTGACTTCGTCGAGATGGACATATGTTCGGTATCTGTAGTCCGGGAGTGAATCACCGATAGAGATGGACTGGATAGGATCCAGCAGGAGTTGGGTGTTTTGGAGTTAGGTGAATGAGATTTCTCATTTTCTGCTTGGTGGTAGACGATGTTGTGTTACTTGGCGTGGTGAGTGCAGTGAGTTTTGATTACATTCACGTGGGATGAATATAGATGTCATCGTCTTGGATCATCCTTGATTTTCCTAGGTGGAATGCCAAGGATCGATACGAGGTAATTAGAGAGAAACCACAGTCTCGTCGTTGACTGATCTGTTCCGATGTGGGAATTGGTTGAGGAGTGATGTGATTGATTAAGAATTCAATATGGTGTAAGACCCTATAATCGGATTTCTAGTGGATTGTTATCTAAGTGAGCATGTGTGGATTCTAGGTGGATCGGGATTTTGATATTGAGGACTTTGGACGTCGTGACAATCGAGGATCGTGACGTTTATGGTCGGGTGACGCAGTGATGGATCTGGATCATGATCTTGATGATCCAGATAGGTGGAGAGTTTATTTCCTTGTCATAGATTTTGGATATGGGAATGTTGGGATGACTTCTTTTCGAAGCCAATCCGGTATGAAACTGTAGTTGCGTGAATCGAGGTGTCTACGATGTGTTTTGGCTTTTTGGCTATGTAGGTGATGGGACTGAACTTTTTTTCGAGGTAAATCCTGTATGGTGTATTACTCGAGTGAGTAGGTTTCCAACAGGGTCAGATTTTGTCAGCGTTAGATTTGTGAATGATGAGATTGGCTTCCCTATGATGTCAATCGAACGTAACGTGGCAACCGTTTGAGTAGGTAACCGATAGGTTCGGAATTCGTGCGGCTCAGTAGACATAGGTGAGATTGGATGCTCAGTTGACATGAGGGGATACGCCTTGGTGGGCATGAGTCGGATTGGTACGTGTGGGATCACGTGATTGGAAGTAGACATTGTGTTGCTGGTCAGATGACCATGGGACTCGAAATGGATGATGGGTTGGAGTTTTGATCTGTCTAGTACTGGATTAGACAGATGGACTCCAGAATTGAAACGTGATTGGCTACAACCTAGGTCGTTATTGTAGGCTGGTCGGTGATGGTTGTACGTACCCTATATGTTGTTCGAGGTACGATACCGGGCATGCTTGTGGTGCCTGGTGACAGTATATGGGATATACTAGACGTACGTAGGTGAGCGTGTTGGTAGTCGGCTTAGTCCCGATACCATTGGATTAGCTGAGGATGTGAATTGGACATTGGATACTCTGCACTGGGTCATAGTATTTCTGATGGGTCCAGTTACACACAAGTCGAGTGCTTTGCTGGTATACGTTTACTTAGGGTGAGTTAATTGGTGGTTAGTGTAACCACAAGTAACTATAGTGTCAGTTTTCGACCGGCGACTGTCAAGTGGTGACAGTTTGTCGGATATGTCATCATGGATCTATGAGTGAGGTCTAGTGACTCCCAAAGGGAGCAGACGTTTGGATAGATTGGTGATTGAGGAAGGAACCGTTGAGTTGTTAGTGTCAGCGGATTGGTAGAATTGTCAAGTGGTATTAACTTGGAACGTATGACTACTATCATTCGACGTGGTCGAGTGTGGTTGATACGGCGTGAGTGTTGGTGGAACATCTGGGTACGAGTGAGGATTGTTCTGGCTAGTGTGACAGGACCCACCCCTAATCCCCCGGGATTAAGGGCTAAACCCTGCTCCCGTCTAACTTTCGCATGACACAAAGGCTAAACTGACGTTCAACCTCCATGTGACACGTAAGTCGGACAAGGGATTCTCGATCCGACCATCCAAAAACTACCGGACATCCCAGAGTGTGCAGACTCTACTATGGATCGCGTGTGTGATGTCTCCGTCTCTCTCGACCAACAGCCCGCACCGCAACAACCTGGAGGGTATCGAAAACGTGAAAAGACTGTGAGTGGACAAAAATATAAGTCTAGGTTCAAAAACAGTTTATCAGAAAAGTAAAAGTACATTTATACCCACCATTTTAAAGACCAATGCATGCATATCAACCCATTCCATAAAACCATTTTATACTCAAGTCATTCAAACCTTAAGAAACCGAATTCATTTCCCTTTCTCAAATCCCGGGCCTTAGCCCAAAACCATCGAAAAAACAGTATTGAAAACCGTCATCATCAAGTCTCAGTGAAAACCAAAACACATTTAGAATCCATTTCAATCCATCGAACCTGCTGGATCTATCCGAGTCTTTAAACTCCCGAGTCTTTAAACTCCCGAGTCTTTAAACATAATCCAGACCTCAATATAATCTGAGTCTTTAAACTCAATCCGGGTCTTTAAACCCAATCCGGGCTCGCCCCCGTCATAATCATATCGGGGTCTTTAAACCCAATGACCAGATCTAGCAAATCCAATCCATAACCACTATCCATATCTGAATCTGAATCCGCAATCTCATCAGGATCCTGGATCCAAACCCAGAACTTATATCCATCATCCATTTCCAAATTCAAATCTGAAACCATCATTCCGTAAGCCGGCATCCGGAATAACCATTCCGAACCCAAACCCGGAATCCACTTTCATGTTCCAAAATTGAATCCTGAATAGTCATCCGGAAATCCGATTCAAAAACCCGAAAGCTCGTTCTTTAAAACCACTTTTCAGAACTAGGCTTCAAGCCCGATTTACTTTCCAAAATCCATATGAAACCATTGAAATCAAATCATGTTTCAAATCCCGACATCAAATCATGAAAACCCGGTTCAAATCACAACATCCCTCATATTCTCATAAAATGTATAATTCCGTAAATACCTCGAAAAAATGTGCAAAACCGTAAACCATCAAGATCATAAATCAAATCATAGAATCACGTGTAGAAAACATATAAAAAAATATACTCATGCATCAAGAGTTAGAAAACAAAGTCCACTCACAGACCATTTCGTGCTGCCTTGATACGCGTGCACTTATGGTTTCCTGGCTAATCCACTATCACCGGCTTTCCCGAACCTATCCAAATTCCGTAATAAGGTTACTAACTACTTCACAAGGGTCATACTAGAGCCCCGTAATTTTTTCAAATTTTTAACTATTTTTAACTGAGGTTTTAAACGTTCGGACATCCCGAATCATATCGAGACGATGTCCTATCGACTCGAAACCATTGCCAAAATGTTTGTTACATCGAATACTTTAAAAGTCATGTTGGAACCTTCCCGAAAAGGGGTCCCACGTGCCCACACGCACAGCCCAAAGGGGCTGCGCGTGGGAGCCACGCGCCTTACTGTTCATCGTCTCCTACCTTCAGTTAGACTTGTTCAAACCGGTCCAGACCGGCCCGGTCCAACTGAACCGGCGGTCACGGTTTTCCTTCATTTTCGAACTATTTCCAATCCTACCAGGTTCTACAGCTTCGTCTAGGTCTCATTAATCTTCTTACAACTTCAGAAGGAAGAATTAAGAACCAAAGATTACCTTCCCGAATCGATGAAAATCAACCTACTGTTCCTTCATCTGGTTCCTTGATTCCGGCTACTACTGTCCTTGATTTTGATCCCAAACAAGCTCTGGAACCTCAAGAAATAATATTCGATAGTTGAAACCACAGAACAAACGTTAAATCTCAAAACACCATATTTAAACTTAAACTGAAATTCTCGAGACTCTGCCTTACCTCCACCGTGACGTCCACCGTGCTCACTCACGTCCAAAGGTCGATTCTGCTCACTAAACACCACCACAGACCAGGGTTTTTGACAGGATCCATCCCAATCCCCCCCGGGAATAACGCGGGATGACCCTGCTCCCGTCTGACACGGAGTGTCAGACAAGGGATACTTCCGACCTTTGCCCTCCCGGGCTATCAGAGTACGCCAGGATCCGGAGGAGGTATGTGATACCTCGATCTCTGCTACAGTCCACACCGCATCCAACCTGAAGGGTATTAAAAACAGAAAGACTATGAGTGGACAAAAATAAAGAATTTATAAAAACATTTCATCAAAGACCTTTATACCCTCCACTAAAAAGCATGCATGCATAGTAAAACCATTTATCCAAACACATATGTTAAAACATCAAAAATTAGGGTCTCAGCCCCAAAATTCTGTAAATACAAGTTATACGGGCTCCTGCCCAAAACCATTTACAGAAAACCATAATATAGTAAACATACGTGGGATCTCAGCCCAAATCCATTTATCATTATAAACACAATTTCCCAACCCAATTGAAATCATGTTTATCCATTATATTTCATATCCAGAACCTGTCACGGTGAAATAGAGCTACACGTGTGCTAACCGGGGTCTCAAACCCAAGTCTCTCCAGGGTCCACCCAGGTCAATGTCCGTAGATCAATGACCCTCCCTGGAGGTAACGAACCATGCCCATCCTGAGAGTAAGGAACCCAACTAGGGGGCGACTCCACTCAGTTAGTGCTCCGTGACTACTCCTGGGTCCACCCAGGCCAACGACCCTCCCCGAAGGAGACAATCATATATAAAGGATGGAGTATGAAAAACCTTTTGAAATCATTCTTTAAACCTTTTCAGGATTCATGCCCGGTCCCCATAAGCCGTCATAATCCATAAAATCCTTTCATGGGTTCATGCCGGTTCCCATAAACCGTCATGACCCGTAAAAACCATTTCAAGTGTTCATGCCGGTTCCCATAAACCATAATGAACCATAAAAACCATTTGTAACACATAGCTGGGCGCTAGGCCCGAATCCACATAGAAACTGGACCTCCGATCCGAATCGTAAACTAACTGAGCCTCCGGGCCGATTCTGTAAATCAAATGGGTTTTGAACCCGAGTTTACCTTTTTGAATCCAAACCCATTTCATGAAATCATATCCAAAACCATAAGTATGGAAAATCAGTATAAAACCAGAAAACCTCGATTTTCGTGCAAGCACATAAATCGCCTCGAAATACGTGAAACCATATAAATCACAAGCATCCAAATCAACATCATAAAATCATATTCATAATCCATTTGGAAATTCAAAACCATTACATTTAGACCAATAAAGACATACAGCCCCTTATAGGCACCGTATAGGGCCGAAACCTCGAAATACGTGCCTATACGTAACCACACATCCAAATGCACTCATCGAATCAAAAACAAGTATTTAAAACATATAATAAACATTTATACATGCACCAATTTAGAAAACAAGGTCCACTCACAGACCGTCCGAGTTGCCGCCTCGATTTGCTTGCCATACGGCTCCCCGAGCCGATCACCGTCACCAGGACTCCCAAACCTGTCCAAATTTTAATAGAAGGTTACTAACTACTTAATTAACCTCCTACCATAGCCCCTTAATTTTCTCGAACTTTTAACAATTTTTAAAACCAACCCTAAATGTTCGTTACATCGAATAGAAAATTTCCCGTGTTGAACACTTTCCCAAATTATGGCCCACGCGTCCTCACGAGCCCCTAGAAGGTCGAAAATACTGTTCATCATCACCTACCTCAGAAAACCAGTTTTTTCCTGGTTTTTGGACCGGTTACTATAGCAGCACTGTTCCGAACCGGCGTGAATTTTTCAGGGGTTTTCCTGCCCTATTTTGGTCCGATTTCAACCCTAATTAATCCTATAATTCATATCTCTTCATTCCCTATCAATTCCCCTCACTAAAACTACCTAAAACCGTCCAAAATCCTTTGGTTTAATCTTTGAACCATACGGTTCAAGCTTCCAAACTGCACCCATGGCTGTACAGCCGTCCTATGCTTCCTAAAACCTTCCTAACACCATCCTAATAACCCATTTAATTCATTAAAACCAACCAAAATGACTCATAACAATAAGAATGGAAAAATGGATCGAAAATGGCTAACCGGGTGCATTCTCGGGTTTGGGTCTCCGCCGTGCATAGTGGCGCCGTCCTGGGCCGGCCACCACTTCCTCCTGTCCTCCCTTCCATCTCTGGTCTCATAGGTGATCATATGGGGTTGGGTTGGATGGGTTTTGGGTTGTACAGAGAAGAGGAAAATGGTGAGATCGGGTTATGTTTTTGAATGGAAGAAAAAAAATGATCGATGCATGTATGTGAAGGAATGTCCAGTGGATGGGTGACACTTGTCACTCATCCATTGGGCCTCCATTAAATATCTGGGCCCCACTAAAGTCCAAAAGTTAGGTCTTTTCGTAATTCGTGCAATAGTACCCTCGTACTTCCGTGAACCGTAATTTCTCCGTCGAACGTCCAAATTCGACGTGCCGCCTGTCTATGGATTCGTATCGTACTTATCTACGTAACGGTTCTCGGCCCTCGGCCATCGGACATCCCGGTCAAAAAGTCAACATTTGCCCCTTTTTAACCAAAATTACCAAAATGCCCCTAAACTTCCGAACGTCAGAATTGAATGTGCCACCTGTCTATGAACTCGTGACGTCACGAACTACGTCACGGTCATCGGTCAATGTCCTTTTGACCGCCTGAACGAAAAGTCAACGTTTTGCCACGCCTAGCGGCAAAACGGTCATTTCGCATCGTTCGTCCGATTTTGCTCTACTAATCACGGATTAGCCTCACTAATCGTGATTAGTCACTAATCTAATAATGGAATTTGGGACGGGTCGTTACAACCTTCCCTCCTTAATTAATTTCGTCCTCGAAATTCCAACCGACCTAATCTAACCGTTCTTCCCTCCTTAATTTAGTTTCATTCTCGAAACTCCAACTATCCTGATTCCACATCCACCTCGTGGAAAGTACAACGACCGCAAAACACGTGTACACTAGTACACCCATTAAACAAAATAGTACATATTCGTCTGCAACTAGACGTACCACTAACGCTCACGTCGCATTGACTACATTCGACCACGTCGAATGACAGAAGTCGTACGCTCCGAACTGACACCACTTGTCAGATCTACCGTTTTCATTAACACAAACAACTAGACGGTTCCTTCCTCAATCACTAACTATCCTGGCGTCTACTCCCACTGGGAGTCGTTAGACCTCACTAATCGATCCACGCTGACACCTTCGACAAACTGTCACCTCTTGACACTCGTCAGTCGAAAACTGACACTATACCCACTTGTGGTTATATTAACCGCCAACTCACTCAACCTGAGTACACGTATACCAACAAAATACTCGACCTATGTGTAACTGGACCCACCAGAATCACTATGACCCAATGCATAGTATCCAATGTCCAGTTCACGTACACGACTAATCCAATGGTATCGGGACTAAGCCGACTACCAACACGTTCACCAACCTACTACTGGTATAACCTATATACCGTCACTAGACACCATAAGTATGCCAGTATCGTACCTCGAACCACGTACAAGGTACATATATCTACCCATCAATCAGCCAACAACTGTCTAGGTCGTAGCCAATCACGTTTCAATTATGGAGTTCACTTGTCCAATCCAGCATTAGACAAATCGAAACTCCAACCCATCATCTATTTCCAAATCCGAATCCGAATCCGCAATTTAGTAAGAAATCCCGAATCCAACCCAGATATCATATCCATAATCATGTCCAAATCTGAATCCGAAATCATCATTCAGTAAGCTAGCATTTGGAATAACCATTCCGAATCCAAATCCATAAAAAGAAAATCCACAGTCAAACTCTAGAATCAAATCCTGAATCGTCACCCAGAATCCGATTCAAAAACCCAAATCCAGAAATCCTCTTTCAAGTTCCAAAATCAAATCCTGAATCGTCATCCAGAAATCTGATTCCAAATCCTGAAATATCTTTTACGTCTACCCAGACGCACCAAACCGAACCTATCGGTTACCTGCTCAACCGATTACCACATTACAATCGATTGACTTCATAGGGAAGCCAATCACAATATCAACACATCTCTAAGGCTGACCATATCCGACCACGTCAGACACCTACTCGCTCGAGTAACAATCCATATGGGATTTACCTCGAAAAGAAGTTCAGTCCCATCATGCTCCACTCAAACATCCCAGTAAGAGTGATAAACTCTCCACCTATCTGGATCATCAAGATCACGATCCAGATCCATAACGACACCCAAAGTCCTAAAACAATTCCCACATCTAAACAGATTAGTCAATGACGAGACACGCCGAGACTGTGGGTTCTCACTGATTACCTCGTATCGATCCTTGTCATTCCACCTAGGAAAAACCAAGGATGATACCAAAAAATGACATCAATACTCATCCTACTCGAATGCAAACAAAACTCGCTGCACTCACCACGCCACGTAATTCAACATCGTCTACCCCCATGCAGAAGATGAGAATCTCAGTCACCCGACTTCGATATACTTAATACCAATGCGGAAAACCCACATTCCTCTCGTCACCTCAATCGAAACCTCTCGCGATTCCGAAGTTCCAACAAGATTGGAAACAACATATCCGGACATCAACCACGTGTCCCCTAACCAGTTTAACTCTATCTGAGATCCACTCCTGAACCACAGATACCGAACATATGCCCATTACGACGGATGTGACTCAACGTCATCACAATCACCGGCACCAGCACCAGCGCTAGTACCAGCGCCAACGCACTATCATCAACACTAGTATCAATATCAGCATCGGCACACCATGTGCAAAACTGACAACCCTGGATCTCCGCTCATACTGAACGACGATCCCGTACCTCTACTCATATTGGAGAAACTCTTCCTCCCTCGTACCCAACAACTCTGGGTACAGTCACCCTGCTAACTCATACGAGAAAAGGAAACTTTCCCTGAACGTCCCCGTCTCATTCTGAGATCTCACTCAGCCGTAACCGAGTCGAATCCAGAATATCTGATCTTATATATGTGTTACTCACGCACCCTGTCTCATTGTCACGACTGACAATCCCATCGTCACAATCGTCACGACAACCTGAGTCTACTCGACCTGATAAGACTCGACTACATCCATCGATAGTAGCGTCTGTCACAACCTCGTGCAGACCTAACTACCAGACATCTCGATATCCAGACTCCGCATCCAACGGAATCAACTGCTCGTACTAATTACTCCGTATCCCACTAAGGGATTCCATCGACCAGTACCAACCCTGGTAACCTGTCCAACTAATCACTAACCAGTCACAACTCGACTCAACCAACGTCGTCTACCAGGTCATCCATGACCGTAGTTGTACCAACAATCCATCACAACTAAAGTAGCACGACAACCAATTAGGTCTAACCAATAAGTACAACCCCGACTGCGAAGTGCAGTCCCAACACAAGCTGACATGACTAGACCGACTAACGAATCCAAATCTGAATAGTCGTCCAAGTCAAATCACTCAAAAATTCACATTCCCGAACCATACAACCCAATGTAGGGTTCCACAATCACGCCTTAGGGTCACTTTGAACCCAACTGCGAAAAGCAGTAAAATTAACAATCTGACCGACTCCGCGGTCTTGACATCGTAAAGACGTCAATCCAATCCTACCGACAATCCAACCGTGATTCCCCGACTCTAGCTGCTAACTGCCAACTGCAGTAAATCCATTTAACTCAACATAATCCGACCATCTAATGGCCACAACTCCAAACCAGTCATCAGAGCCGATCCAACGACATCGTGAAAGCGATCCCAACTAACAGTCACACGATCAAAATGCTAACGTACGAATACGTTCATCCATTCATAGGGTCCCACTCTGCCAACCCTGACAGAACTATGGCAACCCCGGCATCTAGTGCCGAACCAAGACATATCACGATTCCATCCTACTAACTATCGTATCGGCATCCCAACAATCAGGTTAACCACGAACTGTAGCCCATTGAGATACCACATCCTCGACCAGCGTAGATTCCAAGAGCTCCGCGGTTGCTCGAATAGAGACAACCCCGCTCTTATAAGCAATCCTATGCTCTGATACCACGCTGACAGGATCCATCCCAATCCCCCCCGGGAATAACGCTGGATGACCCTGCTCCCGTCTGACACGGAGTGTCAAACAAGGGATACTTCCGACCTTTGCCCTCCCGGGCTATCAGAGTACGCCAGGATCCAGAGGAGGTATGTGATACCTCGATCTCTGCTACAGTCCACACCGTATCCAACCTGAAGTGTATTAAAAACAGAAAGACTATGAGTGGACAAAAATAAAGAATTTATAAAAACATTTCATCAAAGACCTTTATACCCTCCACTAAAAAGCATGCATGCATAGTAAAACCATTTATCCAAACACATATGTTAAAACATCCACAATTAGGGTCTCAGCCCCAAAATTCTGTAAATACAAGTTATACGGGCTCCTGCCCAAAACCATTTACAGAAAACCATAATATAGTAAACATACGTGGGATCTCAGCCCAAATCCAGTTATCATTATAAACACAATTTCCCAAACCAATTGAAATCATGTTTATCCATTATATTTCATATCCAGAACCTGTCAGGGTGAAATAGAGCTACACGTGTGCTAACCGGGGTCTCAAACCCAAGTCTCTCCAAGGTCCACCCAGGTCAATGTCCGTAGATCAATGACCCTCCCTGGAGGTAAAGAACCATGCCCATCCTGAGAGTAAGGAACCCAACTGGGGGGCGACTCCACTCAGTTAGTGCTCCGTGACTACTCCTGGGTCCACCTAGGCCAACGACCCTCCCCGGAGGAGACAATCATATATAAAGGATGGAGTATGAAAAACCTTTTGAAATCATTCTTTAAACCTTTTCGGGATTCATGCCCGGTCCCCATAAGCCGTCATAATCCATAAAATCCTTTCATGGGTTCATGCCGGTTCCCATAAACCGTCATGACCCGTAAAAACCATTTCAAGTGTTCATGCCGGTTCCCATAAACCGTAATGAACCATAAAAACCATTTGTAACACATAGCTGGGCGCTAGGCCCGAATCCACATAGAAACTGGACCTCCGATCCGAATCGTAAACTAACTGGGCCTCCGGCCCGATTCTGTAAATCAAATGGGTTTCGAACCCGAGTTTACCTTTTTGAATCCAAAACCATTTCATGAAATCATATCCAAAACCATAAGTATGGAAAATCAGTATAAAACCAGAAAACCTTGATTTACGTGCAAGCACGTAAATCGCCTCGAAATACGTGAAACCATATAAATCACAAGCATCCAAATCAACATCATAAAATCATATTCATAATCCATTTGGAAATTCAAAACCATTACATTTAGACCAATAAAGACATACAGCCCCTTATAGGCACCGTATAGGGCCGAAACCTCGAAATACGTGCCTATACGTAACCACACATCCAAATGCACTCATGGAATCACAAAAAAGTATTTAAAACGTATAATAAACATTTATGCATGCACCAATTTAGAAAACAAGGTCCACTCACAGACCGTCCGAGTTGCCGCCTCGATTTGCTTGCCTTACGGCTCCCCGAGCCGATCACCGTCACCGGGACTCCCAAACCTGTCCAAATTTTAATAGAAGGTTACTAACTACTTAATTGACCTCCTACCATAGCCCCGTAATTTTCTCAAACTTTTAACTATTTTTAAAACCAACCCTAAACCTTCCAATGCCCCGAAACATATCGAGACGGTGTCCGATTGACACGAAACCAATCCCAAAATGTTCGTTACATCGAATAGAAGATTTCCCGTTTTGAACAATTTCCCAAATTATGGCCCACGCATCCTCACGAGCCCCTAAAATGGCGAAAATACTGTTCATCATCACCTACCTCAGAAAACCGGTTTTTTCCTTGTTTTTGGACCGGTTACTGTAGCATAACTGTTCCGAACCGGCGTGAATTTTTCAGTGGTTTTCTTGCCCTATTTTGGTCCAATTTCAACCCTAATTAATCCTATAATTCATATCTCTTCATTCCCTATCAATTCCCCTCACTAAAACTACCTAAAACCGTCCAAAATCCTATGGTTTAATCTTTGAACCATACGGTTCAAGCTTCCAAACTGCACCCATGGCTGTACAGCCGTCCTATGCTTCCTAAAACCTTCCTAACACCATCCTAATAACCCATTTAATTCATTAAAACCAACCAAAATGACTCATAAAAATAAGAATGGAAAAATGGATCGAAAATGGCTAACCGGGTGCATTCTCGGGTTTGGGTCTCCGCCGTGCATAGTGGCGCCGTCCTGGGCCGGCCACCACTTCCTCCTGTCCTCCCTTCCATCTCTGGTCTCATAGGTGATCATATGGGGTTGGGTTGGATGGGTTTTGGGTTGAACAGAGAAGAGGAAAATGGTGAGATCGGGTTATGTTTTTGAATGGAAGAAAAAAAATGATCGATGCATGTATGTGAAGGAATGTCCAGTGGATGGGTGACACTTGTCACTCATCCATTGGGCCTCCATTAAATATCTGGGCCCCACTAAAGTCCAAAAGTTAGGTCGTTTCGTAATTCGTGCAATAGTACCCTCGTACTTCCGTGAACCGTAATTTCTCCGTCGAACGTCCAAATTCGACGTGCCGCCTGTCTATGGATTCGTATCGTACTTATCTACGTAACGGTCCTCGGCCCTCGGCCATCGGACATCCCAGTCAAAAAGTCAACATTTGCCCCTTTTTAACCAAAATTATCAAAATGCCCCTAAACTTCCGAACGTCAGAATTGAATGTGCCACCTGTCTATGAACTCGTGACGTCACGAACTACGTCACGGTCATCGGTCAAAGTCCTTTTGACCGCCTGAACGAAAAGTCAACATTTTGCCACGCCCAGGGGCAAAACGGTCATTTCGCATCGTTCGTCCGGTTTCGCTCTACTAATCACGGATTAGCCTCACTAATCGTGATTAGTCACTAATCTAATCATGGAATTTGGGACGGGTCGTTACAGTTTTAGATGGGTTTGATCGATTTTGGTCCATAGTCGTTCACGGCTTCCTTCCCTGTTTTCTGGGTTTCCCTTATTACTCACCCACTACTCGACTCCCTCTAATCTTAGACAACAATCACGGTCCCCAGAGTAGCTACTTGTGTTTCACCTCTCTCACAATCACATGCTAAACCTCTCACTCACCTGGTCACAGAGCACAATTAAATCCTCAGCCTTCCCCTGTTTTCTGTGCTTAGTCACGTCTCACACACACTCTACACTAAGTTCCCCCCTTAGACACACTCACAATAGTGACAACTAACCTCCTGGTCTCTCGCTTCACCATAATGAACTCACAACCACGACTCACACACTGAAATGGTCGATTTGCTTTCTGTCCCCGTTTTCTCTCAGTGAACGATTAAGCCGTTTAAAACAAACACAACCGTATGAATCGGCTAGAAGCCACTGGAGGCTGGCCAGGTGTCCTCCAGCCCGTGGTTCAGCCAAAAAAAATATCCAATTACTCAAGACCAATTGTCCCTATCCGATTTCTCACAATATTTAAACTGCCAAAAGACCATTTTACCCCTTATTGTCCAAATTACCATTTTACCCCTCGTATACCTAAACCCGTAATTTTATTGCCCGATGTCTGATGATGGCGTGCCGCCTGTCGTTGTACTCAGGGTATCGATACCTTCCTAACGGTCCTCAAAATTCTTGAGAAATACCTGTCGTTTAAAAAGTAAACAAATGACCCTTATTCCACAAAATTACCAAAGTACCCCTGAACTTCCGAACGTCATAATTTCCTCCTCGAATGTCGGAATCGGACGTGCCACCTGTCTATGAACTCATGATGTCCTGAACTACGTCACGGTCATTGGTCAAAGTCCATTTGACCGCCGGAACAAAAAGCCAACATTTTTGCCCATTCTAGGGGCAAAATCCTCATTTTAGACCGTCCGTCCGAAATCAACCAACTAATCACCGATTAACTTCACTAATCCATCATTAACACCTAATCTAATCCCGATTTCTGGGACGGGTCGTTACATAGTGGGTGTACTATTGTACACGTGTTTTGTGATCGAATTATTTTCCACGAGGTGGTTGTGGAATCAGAATAGTTGAAACTTCAAGGATGAAATTAATTAAGGAGGGAAGGTTGTAACTACCCATCCCAAATTCCAGGATTAGATTAGTGACTAATCAAGGATTAGTGAGGTTAATCGGTGATTAGTCGAGCGAAATCGGACGAACGACGCAAAATGACTGTTTCACCCCTAGTTGTGGGCAAAATATTAACTTTTGACTCGGGAGGTCCGATGACCGAGGGCCGAGGACCGTTACGTAGATCGGGTGGATACGAATACGTAGACAGGCACCAAGCCGAAATTGGACGTCGGACGGAAAAGCTATGGTTCACGGAAGTTCAATTAAACTATTACACGCATTACGAGGCGAGGATTAGGTGGAATGATCTAGTTGGTTGACTTTTCAGTGGGACCCATGGATGAATGACAAGTGTCACTAATCCCATTGGTTTTTTACCCTAAAAAGTGGATCTCATTCTTGATTGGTGGGTTTTGAGATTAAAATAATATTAGTTCTATTATTTTATAATTCTCACTCCTCTCATCTTTTAATCCCATCCATTCATCCCTAATTCTTCCTCTCATCTCCACCCTTCATTCAATCATCTCTCCATCATCTGACTCTCACCAACACTTCACCATTTTCTTTGTTTTTCTTAAAACCCGAACAACCATTCTTCCCCCCTACAACTCCTCCATACATCATTAGTAGGACTTGGTTGTGAAAGAGGATGTGTGAGAGATGTGAAACACTGATGAATGAGGCGTTGATGGTTGCGTTGATGGCAAGGGTCGACACGCACAGTGGCCGGGATCCCGCGAGGTAAGCTTACGTTCAAATTTGGATATTTGGGTTTAATGGTTTTGGATCGGTTCTACGGGTTGGTAAATTTTTCCAATGGTCATATGTGTCTTTTGGGAACAAAATCGTGGATGGGGGATGGCTGAGCAGCCTAAGCAGTGGAGGAGGAAAACAGGGGTCGTGAGTTCGATCTTCACATGTAGTTTCTAAGCCTTTTATGTGTTTTAAATCCATAGATCGATAGGAATTGAGTAGACAGAGGTTTAGGAATCGAAATGTACTGATTTGGATTGAAAATAAGAGAGATTGGACAGCAAACCGGTCGCGCCGGTCCAGACCGGTTTGGTCCGGTTCGAACCAGGCGAACCGGGTTCGCTAGAGGTTGATGACAGTGAACAGTGCGGCGCGTGGGCTTCACGCCAGCCCCTTTGGGAGACGCGTGGGGGTGCGTGAAACATCGTTTGGGGTTGACTTCAACAAGACTTTTAATCTATTCGATGTAACGAACATTTTGAGACTAGTTTCGTGTCGATCGGACACCATCTCGATAATGTTCGGGACATCCGAAGGTTTAGGATCGAAATTAAAAATAGTTAAAAATTAGAGAAAATTACGGAGCTTCAATGAGAGGTTAATTAGGTAGTTAGTAACCCTCTAGATTTATTTGGACAGGTTTGGGAGTCCCGGTGACTACGATTAGGCCGGTGAGGCTTACAAAACGTAAATCTAGGCGGTAGCTTAGGACAGTCTGTGAGTGGACCTTGATTTCTAAACTGTGATGCATGCAAAAATGTTTTATATGTTTTATGGGTACGATTCTATGATGTTGATTTGGATGATTGTGATTTATATTGTTTCATGCAATTTGAGGCGATTTACGATCTTGCACGTAAATCGAGGTTTACGGTTTTGAACTGATTTTCTGTGCTTATAGATTTGGAAATTATTTCATGAAATGGTTTTGGATTTGAAACGGTAAACTCGGGTTCGAGACCCATTTTTTTTGGAAACCCTCGGACTCGAAGTCCATTTAGTAATGTTCTCGGGCTAGAGGCCCAATTGGTTCTTTAATCGATTTCAGATTTGGAAATATGGACTGGGCACGAGACCCATTTGATTTACAAACTCTCAGACCTGAAGTCCATTTGATTTAACAAGGCATCAGACTGAAGGGCCAATTGATTTACGTATTGGGCTCGAGGCCCAGTTGGTTTATGAATCGGGCTCGGAGCCCAGTTGACTTACGTATCGAACACGAGGCCCATTTGGTTTACGAAATAGGGCACGAGGCCCATTTGGTTTACAAAATCGGGCACGTGCCCAGTTGGTTTACGATTCGGGCTGGAGACCCAGTTTGTATGTGGATTCGGGCTTAGGGCCCAGTTATGTTTTAAGATTGTGATTTCGGGTCGGGGACCCATAAATGGATTTATGGTTCATGACGGTTTATGGGGACCGGCATGAACCCTTGAAAGGTTTTTATGGCTCATAACGGTTTATGGGGACCGGACATGAACCCTTGAAAGGTTTTATGAATGATTTCAAAAGGTTTTTGGTATACGATCCTTGATATATGAATTGTCTCCTCCAGGTAGGGTCGTTGGCCTGGGTGGACCTCGGAGTAGTCACGGAGCACTAACTGAATGGAGTCGCCCCCGTTGGGTTCCTTTCACTTAGAAATGCTATGGATTATAACCCCCAGGGAGTGTTATTGATCTACTGACATTGACCTGGGTAGACCCTGGGGAGACTTGGGCTTTGAGACCCCGGGTAGCACAAGCGTAGCTATAGATACCGTGACAGGATTGGTTATATGATATATATTGACAAACATGTTTTCTTGGTTTTGCGAAATTGTGTTTTATGATTGATAAATGGATTTGGGCTGAGATCCCACATATGTTTACTATGTTCTAGATTCTGTAAATGGTTTTGGGTAGGGGCTCGTATGGATTTGGTTATTGAAACATATGTGGTTTGATAAATGGTTTTCCTATGCATGCATGCTTTTTAGTGAAGGGCATATAGGTCTTTTATAAATGTGTTTTACTAAACTTATTAATTTCCGTCCACTCATACTCTTTTTGTTTTCAATGCCCTTCAGGTTGAATAAGGTGCAGACTGTAACAGAGACTGATACATCACATACCTCTTCCGGATCCTAGCGTACTCTGGAAGCCGGTCGGGCTAAACGTTCAAATTTTCCCTGGTCTGACACTCCTTCTCAGACGGGAACAAGAGCGTCCCTCGTTAATCCCGGGGGGACTGGGACGGGTCCTGACATCAGGTAAGTACTTCTGCAACCCCTTAGTATGCTGATATTGTGAACTACTTAGTGACTCAATAGTTCTTGAATACCATGCCTAGATATCAACGGGATAAGCTTAAACATAATGCTAGAACTTACTTATGGGATGAACCTTACTTGTGGAAATAATTTTCTGATTTAGTAATTAGGAGATGTGTCCTAGATAATGAACATAATTCTATACTTACATTTTGTCATACTGAAACATGTGGGGGACATTTTGGTTCCATGAAAACTAACCTTAAGGTGTTAGACTCAGGTTTCTTTTGGCCTTCTTTATTTCATGATACACATGCATTTTGTGCTACTTGTGATAAATGTCAAAAATCAGGTGATCTAGGACCTAAATATCAAATGCCACAAACCTTTATGCTTAATGTCGATATTTTTTATTTGTGGGGTATCCACTTCATGGGTCCATTCCCTTCTTCGTTTGGTTTTTAATATATTATGTTTTGAAATGGGTGGAAGCTAAAACCACTCGTACTAATGACTCTAAAGTTGTTGCAGTTTTTCTTCGCACTAACATCTTTTCTAGATTTGGCATGCTTCGAGCATTGATCAGTGATGGGGGAATCCACTTTTGAAACAAAACAGTTGGTTAATTATTAAAGAAGTATGGAATCGCTCACACGGTATCAACTTCATATCACCCTCAAACCAATGGTTTAGCTGAAGTTAGCAATCGAGAAATCAAGAAGATACTCGAAAGAACCGTTGGGCCTCCGCGAAAGGATTGGAGTACAAGGTTAGAAGATGCTTTGTTGGCCTATTGAACCGCATACAAAACTCTCATAGGTATGTCACCCTTTCACCTAGTCTATGGGAAAATGTGTCATCTACCTGTGGAAATAGAGCATAAGGCCTGGTTGGTGGTAAAAAAGTTCAACATGGACCCTGATGAGGCAGGAATGCATAGAAAGTGACAGGATCTATAAATAACGCATAAAAGCTTTGCATGATAAAATGATCTGTGGTAAAACCTTTCAAGTTGGCCAAATAGTCCTACTATTCTGCTCTCGGCTTAAATTATTCTCAGGTAAGCTTCATTATACATGGGTTGGCCCTTATATTGTTACCCTACTACGAAGCTTTCAAAGAACACACTATTGACGAGATGTGCCTCCAAGATCCGGCTGTTCAGAATGAGTAAATGAAACATCAAGCCTAGGCTGAATGGACATTAAACTTCAAGCGCTTCTTGGGAGGCAACCCAATGATGGAGAAGTGGAGGAGACATCAAACAGAGATTTTCTTTCCTAAACTCTTCACTCTCTTTACTTTAGTTACATTTTGTCATTTTTTCTTTATTTTCATAAATCAATTCTCCTTACTTAGATTCTATGCTTTCAGTTTCATACATTGAAGAGAATGTCAGATTTAAGTGTGGGGGAGGGACATACGACTTTATTGAGTCTCATTTCACAAATCAAAGAAAAAATTCAAAAAACAACAAAAACTCAAAAAGATTTTATGTGTTTTAGTCTTTAGTCTTGAGTCTTTTTGTTAAACTAAGTGTTTTAATGAGTCTTAGGATACCCTTTAACCTGTTAATGATAAGAATGACGGATAAATGAAGACTACATGACTAAAAGATGGTCACTACAACTTGAATTCATTTGTTAATGCTTTATTATTAATTGTTTATGACTTGTAGTGAATGATGCTTGTTAAACTAGAACAAAACTAGCATGCTAAGATTTGTATGAATCATATGAACCCTATGTGAGCTTTAGAGCCTTATATACTTCTTTGTTGAGTGATTCATAGGAGTTCTTTGTTTAATTTGATATACATATGCCTCATAACTGCTTGTTATAGCTTTTAATGAACTCTAGAGTACTAGAACTTATTCTATGTGATTTTCAAAGTTTTTAAGTCAATAAATTCTCTGATTTTGGACATGAATAAGGCAATAGGGTGAGCACCACTTATCCAAATATCCAAGCCCTACTTGATGACACAAGTGTGATCCCCCTAGTTTAACCACTTTTAGCTTACATTATGCCTTTCTTTCATCACCCTAAACATCTATTCACATAAGCCTAGTATAAGACATCCTTTACCCTTGTTCCTTGGACTTGGTTGAAGATCATAAAGATGGCGTGAGATACAAGAAAGTGATCGAATGAATGAAAACTTATATGTAAGTGTAGGGAATGACTTTCCCAAACTATGTTTGTATTCATTACATTACCTCTCAAAAGAAAAAAAAAGAAAAAAAAAATTGATGAAAAAGAAAATACAATCAAGAACAAAAGTTATATGAGGTACAAAAAAATGAGTTTTGAGCTAAGTCCCCTATGCTTGTGATTTGGAACAATGAAGTTTGAGAGCCTACATGAAGAATTTCAGCCCCTTGTCCCAATTACAAACTCAAGGATGTTGAGAATGAAGATTAAGGCACAAGAAGTTGATACTTGGCCTATGATGATGGGAAAATACTTATGCCTATGTGATGGAGTCTTTGGTTGAGTCCTGTAACAAATTTTAAACACCATTATCCTAAAAATCCATGCCTCAACACCGGGCCCCATTACAACCTACAAATTAAGACCTTATGATCCTTGAGATGAGTAAACTTTGTTTAGTTGATTCTATAACTTGAGTAAGCTTATGGTTTTGGTTCATTTGTGCAAGTACGTTCACTATCTTATGGTTTACGTTTGAAATTTTTATTAAGTAACTTACTTTCTATTATGTGAGCATCTTTCTCATATATTTTGAGTGCAAACACAAACCCCTATACACATTAAGTGGAAATCATGAGTGCATATCCTTGTGAGTTGATTCATACTTTTTTTTATTCATGTTGATATGCATTTCACCAAGTTTACTCATTGTCTTACTTTTCAAGGCATTTTGTTGTGATGTATTAACTTTGGTATTTTCTAGGGACTAGCAAAGTCTAAGTTTGGGGGTATTTTATAACCTATGAGTTAAGCATCATTTCATACCTTTTATGTTTACCTTTTAATGTTTAAATACCAAATAATTGTAGAAAATAAATGTACAGAATTGGATAGAGCTCGGAATTATGAGAATTTAGGCGAAAGAATCACCTCAATTGGTTTATTATTTTCACCCCTTTTACTTGTAGGAAAGGTTTTTAATTAGTTTTCTTATATATTTAGGAATCCTTTTCCTTTTAGAATTAAATTATAAACTCCTATTTATTTGGGGATTATTTTTCTCCTATAAATAGAGAGGTTTAGTGATTTGTAAAAGGTCGCCCATTTTTGTACCAAAGCTCTGCTTAATTAAATTTCCCTCTTCAATAATTCGCTTTTTTAGAAATAGCCAATTACACCATACTCCACCACAAAACACTTTCATCCGCGACAATCTAGGGCAATTCCCGGTTGCCTCACCAAGGAGTGTCGAGCCACTTTGCATCCCTAGGGCAATTCCCGAGATAAAAAGTGTACCACGATCCCCTTACCCTGTAATTGTCTTTTTCTATTGAATATCTTTTATTGGATTGATCTTTAATAGAATTCTGGTTTTATATCTTTTACGAATTTCAATAATCTTCAATGTGTTTCAATATCTTGGCTTTTGTTATACTTGTACGTTGTGCTTAATGCTTGATTGAATCTCTAGGGAAATTCCAGAGTCTAGATCATTGAAAGTGTCTAGGGCAATTCCCGGTACTTACTTGAGATAATATGCTTGTATTTCGTAGAACTAAGGTTATGGAATTTCGTAGATTTTAGAATTGGCATAATTTATGAATGAGTTAGGTTGAAAAGGAGTTAACCACGTCAATAATAGATTAGGTTAGCTTAGATTAGTTAATTACGTAGGATAATAGAAATAATCAACTACCCCCCTAATTAATTAATCAAAGGATAATCATGCTTAGGTACCCTCAATCTCCGGTTAAGAATGATCCCTACTTATCAATGCTACAATCTAAAAAAAATGTTTTAATTTGCATATGTTTTTATTAGGTGTTGAGTGAGACTTTGTGTTTATTTTAATGCTTAATTTGAGCGTATCATTCCACATGCCGACGGATGATAGCTTTCCCACGCGACCCTACATGTGCTACAGTGTTTTCATGTGCACCCACACATGACTATAGCGCCACATTCGCGCCCACATGCAATTATAGTGCTCCACGCACGCTAACTCAGAGCTGACATGGTACTGACGTGGTAGCTACGTGTCCTTGACACGTCTGCCCCGTGGCATTGACGTGGCGCCTGACTCCACCAGGTGATGTCATCATGATGTCATGCTGTCATCACCACCCTACTGGAGAAGACGACCAATGCCACCACCGACGTCATCGTCTAGTTCGTCGAAAACTGGCCGAAAACTACCATTTCCAATCTACCTTCGAGTTTTTTCCAATTTTCTCATAACTCCACCAAACATTACGATCCACACATAGATCTTCGCCTAGTCGATGAGAGAAATACAAAAATGGGTTCAGAGGTAAGAAACCATGCATGGTTTGGCCAAAAAATGGGCGTGAACATCTCGGCCACCTTCCCGTTGACGGCCCTCAACGTCTAGTTACCTTCCCATCGATGGCCCTCGGTGTCCAGTTACCTTCCCGTCGATGGCCCTCGATGTCTAGTTACCTTCCCACTCTCAATCTACTACCATTCGACTTGCACATCCATGAGGAAGCCATCCCTAGCCTCCAATTCTTCCAATTCGACCCCAAAGTGGGCCACCCACAAAGAGGGTGTGTGGTGATCGCATGGGAAGAGAGAAAAAGGAAGAGACCCAAAATGGCCAATCCTGTGAGGAGAGAGAAACCCCACCCTTTTATACCTTGTATTTTTCTCAAAATTACCATTATGCTCTTAATCCTTCAATGTATTGACCCGTCCCGAATTTTGGGATTAGATTAGTGACTAATCGAGATTAGTGGGGTTAATCGATGATTAGTTAAGCGAAATCGGATGGACGATGCAAAATGACCGTTTTGCCCCTAATCATTGGCAAAATGTTGACTTTTGACCCGGGAGGACCGATAGCCAAGGGCCGAGGACCGTTACGTAGATTTAGTCGATACGAATCCGTAGACAGGCGGCACGCCGAAATCGGACGTCGAACGGAGAAGTTATGGCTCACGGAAGTTTTGGGTCACTATTGCACGTTTTACGAAACAAGGAGCTTTTGTCCTCAAGTGGGCCCAGAAATTTTAGGAAGGCCCAATAGATGAGTGACAAGTGTCACTCATCCATTGCCCATTTAGATTGTATTCATGCATTTCCCATTCCTTTGTTCCTGCAAACCAACCCGCACAAACCTGATCTCACCCTTGAAACCGAATCCATATCCTTTCCCTTTTGATTCTGAGAGAGGCCTGGAGAAGAGTGAGGATGAGTTTGTGATGGCTGGCGGCGATGGCCCAGAACCCAAGGTAACCCGACAGCCCCATTTTGATTGTTTTAACTTGAATTTTTGGTTTAAGATGTTATGGACGGCTTTGGGTGTTAAGATGATGATTAATGGGGTTGTAGAAGAGTTTAGGAATGGTTTATGGTAGTGGTGGATGGCTGCACGGCCCAGGGAACTGGCCGAAAAAACAGAGACTGTGAGGGGAGAATTGAACATGGTGGTTTCAAAGGGTTTTTCATAGTTTTGATTGCACATTTAGGTTTCTAAGGATTAAATAGGATGATTGGGATTGATTAGGAAGAAAAAGGACGAAAATTGCACGAGATATGGGGCTGGACCGGTCATGCCGGTCCAGGTGAATCGGCTACATGTTGCTGAATCGGACCGGCCAGTCGGCAGGAGCTCAGTGACGAGCACTATAGCGGCGCGTGGTTCCCACGCGCAAGGGCTTCTGCCGGCGTGTGTGGGTGCATAGCCCACTTTTTGGGGATGGTTTCGTGTCGATCGGACATCGTTTCGATAGGTTTTGGGGTGTCCGAAGGTTTAGGATCGAGTTAAAAATACTTAAAAATTTGGAAAAATTACGGGGCTTTAGTGAGGGGTTATTTAAATAGTTAGTAACCCTCTATTACGATTTGGACAGGTTTGGAAGTCCCGGTGACAGTGTTTGGTCCGAGAGAGCCGTATGGCATGCGTATCGAGGCGGCAGCTCGGACGGTCTGTGAGTGGACCTTGTTTTCTAAATTGATGCATGCATAAATATTTATTATGTGTTTTAATACATGTTTTGTGATGCCATGGGTGCTTTTGTATGTGTTCACGTATTGGCACACATTTCGAGGTTTCAGTCTTATACGGTGTTTATACGTACTATGCTTTCTACGATGATTTAAATGAAATGGTTTTGGATTTTAAAAGGATAAACTCAGGCATGAGACCTATTTGGTATTGTCTCGGGCATGTATCCCTATTGATGACCTTTGGTTCTGAGTCGTGGTCGCGGCGAGTGCTATGTGCACGTCGACGGACGATACGACGATCGCCTCCAGACTAGGTTGCGTTCCTTCCGGAGAGGTCACGATGCACGTACTGTCATCGAGCAGCCACTAAAGGCTCGACTTCGGAGTGCTGACATCTCAGGATATCGATCGGGGATAGGTGCACCATGATCTAGAGGTGGTCACGTCAGTTGATATGTTCACGGCGACGCACCGGGATTGAGATCGGTCCTGGACGGATGGTTGCACGCATCACTACGATTGGAATCGTGAATGACCCTGAGATATTGGGCTCGATTCCCAGTTGAGTCATGAGTTCGAGCACGAGGCTCAGTTGGTTTACCTTTATGTTTTCGGGTCGGGGACCCTAAATGGATTTCCGAATTCATGACGGTTTATGGTGACCGGGCATGAATCCCTTGAAAGTTTAAAGCATGTTTTCATTATATATATATAATCATATACCTTCCTTATTTGGATTGTCTCCTCCGGGGAGGGTCTTTCGCCTGGATGGACCCTAGAGTAGTCACAGAGCACTAACTGAGTAGAGTCGCCCCCGTTGGGTACCTTACTCTTAGGAAGGCTTGGATTGTAACCCTCAGGGAGGGTCATTGATCTACGAACATTGACCTGGGTGGACCCTGGGAGACTTGGGCTTTGAGACCCCCGGGTAGCATGCGCGTAGCTTTAGAAACCGTGACAGGATTGGTAGCATGATTTATATGTATATGTTATATGATATATGATGTACTGATTTTGGGCTGAGTCCCACATGGATTTGGGCTGTGGCTCGTACAGTTGGTTTCATTTACCATTTTGGGCCAAGGCCCTATTAGTTTGATAAATTGGTTTTCGAATGCATGCATGCTTTTTAGTGAAGGGTACAAATGTCTTTATGAAATTTTTCTATAAATTATTGTTTTGTCCACTCACACCTTTTAAATGTTTTGACTGCCCTTCAGGTTGACAACGGATGCGGGTTGTAGCAGAGACCGAGACATCACATAGCTCCTCCAGATCCTGGCGTACTCTGAAGCCCCGAGCGGGCTAAAGTCGGAAATTCCCTTTTCTGACACTCTGTGTCATACAGGATCAGGCGCATCCTGGTTTAATCTAGATAGGGGGGGGGATTGGGACGGGTCTTGACATTGAAACTCGTACCATGAACTCCACTGTTCGCATGCCACATGTCCACGAACTCTTGTGCTCAAGACCTACGTACGCATCGGTCAAAGGAAAACATCGAAATTGTTTTCCGAGAAAAAGTTGACCAATGGACCCCTATGAGGCCAAGGGTAATATTGTCATTTTCTCAGTAAATTCCCCAGGGTAAAATCGTTACAGTTAGGATTTTATGTCTGTGTAAAGGCTTACCTTAGTATTGTTTTAGAGAACCATTTTATCTTATTTAATCAAATTTGAGTCTTTCTTAACATGACGATGAAATGGGATTTGATGCATGTTAATCCTTTTGGCCTAGCTAGAAAGTTAAATCAAGAGGGACTCTTATAAATAATAATAAGTGTACTTTTTAGTCGAAAGGCTTGAAAATTAGTGTTTTGTTCTAATTTATAATAATAAGTTACATAAATTAGGACCATACCTTTTTCATATCTTATTAGATTGATTTTTGTTCTTAATATTGCATGAGATATTCCCACACCAATTAGTGCCAGACTAAATTATGCTCTCAAGAAACAATGACGACTAATATCATACCCTGATGTTTACTTAAGGTAAGATTTAATCTACAAATAATATAAGAACTCGGTTGAAATTAAAATTTAATTAAATAACTCATTACATTTCATATGCGGCAAAACCCATTCTTACGGAACCCCACACCCACAAATAAGAGTGGGCACAAATTCATTAAAAAAACTAATCGATCCGTTTAAAACCGTTATTTATCCAACGGTTTAGGTTTGACCGGATAAAATTAAAACAGTTTGAGAATCCAAACCGCTCTGTTAGTAACGATTTGGTTTTGGATTTTCATTTTAAAAATCCGTTAAATTCAAACCGAACCTTTAGAGGATATATTAATTTTTACTAATTTTTAAATCTATTATTAATGCAAACTAAAAATAATAAAAATAGAAAGATACTAAGATATACTTAGATAAATACATGTATTCCCAGATAATAGTATAATAAAAAATTATTAATTATTAATGTTTGTTTGATAAATCTTAAAATAGTGGAAAGATCGGATGCATGAATAAGGGCAGTTATCTTGGAGTGTAGAGTAGCTACTAGCACTAAAGCTTTAGCTTGCTCATTCAGTATTTGTTGTTCATTCTTTGGGTATTCAACTCATTATTTGGCTAGTTTTCTTTTTAGAATTTTTCTTTTAATAAATGGTTTACGCGATATTCGTTGAAGAACATAAGCAACTGCAAAGTTAAATTCTGACTAAGACTTTCAAATGTGGGAATTGAAATAAGATTGCTTTGGCACTAAAAAAACCCTAACTGAAAGCAAGGATTAGGTTATGTTGTTGGTTTGCAATAAAGCTAAAAGTTTTGTTGTTGTGTGTATCTGTTTCATGTAACAGACAAAAAAAAGTTAAAAACGGATAGCAAGCAAAAGCCTTAGTGTTAGTAGCTGTTGATACGTCGTTAATTAAACTTTATTTTATGCTATTTTATACCCTTTATACATGAATTTTAATATTAAAATGCTAAATAATTGGAGAAAATAATATTTTTTGTAGGAAATTTGCAGAAATAATTAAAACATAGAATTCTGAGCATTTTGGCGAAAGAAACGCCCCAATCGGAATTATAACGAAAAAATTATGAACGAAATTCGGTGAAAAGATATTCAAATTGCAACCCAAAAATCCAAGCCAATTATCTACCGAAAATCCATTTCTTTTCAGTCCAAGAAGTCCAGCCCGCTCACTAGAATCAGCCCAATCCTCTCGTCGCTTGGCCCATGTCCTAGCGCAAGCTTAGCCCACACTCGAAGCCCAGCAAGTGGCCCAATCTCTTCGCCAGCCCAATAGCAGGGTTCGGTGAGCGCTGGCTGAACTCTGCATCGCCACTTCGGAGCGCGCGTATCGAATCCAACTTATATCTGTTAGTGCGTCTCGCGCGAAGTCCACTTGACATGACCCATCCCAAATCCCCTCGGGATTAACGCGGGATGTGCCATGCTCCTGTCTAACACGAAGTGATAAATAAGGGATAACTTGAACCTCAGCCCGCTCGGGGCTTCTAGAGTGCGCCAGGATCAGAGGACAAGTGTGATGTCTCGGTATCTATTACAGCCCGCATCCGAAATCAACTTGACAGGTATTAAAACCATTGAAAGCTATGAGTTGACGAAACAAAATTTTATAAAAAAAGACATTTATGTCCTTCACTAAAAAGTATGCATGCATTCAAAAGCCATTTAATTCAATCATTCCTCAAATCATCAAATCAAAGTTAATAAAACCGTTTATTAATCAAAGACATTTCCTTCCACAAATCATTAGGGCCTTAACCCAAAATCGTAAAACCAAAGTATGTGGGTCACTGCTCAAGTCCATGTGGGAACTCAGCCCAAAACCAAATCCGTAGGGACTCCGCCCAAATCAAATCACGTGGGTCTCATCCCAAATCCAATACACGTGGGTCTCAGCCCAAAACCAATCATCGACATCCCTGATTCCTGACATCCTAGATGTCACAATCAACATCGTCACGGTGCCAAGCTACGCGTGCTACTCAGGGTCTCAATCCCAAGCCTCTCTAGGGTCCAACCAAGTCAATGACCCGCAGATCAAGGACCCTCACTAAGGGGGGGTTTTAACCTCTGGCAATTCTACTCCTGAGTCACTATACGGACCGGTCGCTCCGTGCAATGACCCCTCACAGGCAATGCCCCGTAACTACTCCAGGATACTACGAGACGTCTGGAGGATACAACCCGCCACTCCAGGATACTACAAGCCGGTTGGAGGGCAACAAGTCATGAAGATGGTATATATGGAAAACCATTTTTTAAAATATCTCAAAACAATTCAAAGGGCTATGCTCGGAATTTTCCATAAAACCATTGTAAATCTACAATTGGGTCTTGTGTCCGAAGTATAACTTTCATAAATCATTTCCAAAGTCAAGGTACTCATGCTAGATATCATAAAGCAATTGGGCCTCAAGCCCGATCATATAAGTCAATTGGGCCTCCAGCCCGATTTCTCATTAAATCAAATGGACTCCAAGGCATCTCAAATCATCGAAAGACCTGCAAATACGTAAATACCAAATTCCACAATCATATGCACTCAAGGCATCTCAAATCATCGATATAAAACATATAAAGTAGTTATGCATGCATCACAATTTAGAAAGTAAGGTCCACTCACAGACCTTCCAAGCTGCGCCTCGATACACGCGCCATAAACCTCTCTGGGTTAATCACCATCACCGGAACTCCTGGACTTGTCCAAATCATACTAAAGGGTTACTAACTACTTCAATAACCTCTCATTAAAGCCTCCTAATTTTCCAGGATTTTTAAACGTATTTTACATAGACTTTAAACCCTCGGACAGACAAAACTACCCCGAAACGGTGTCCGATCGACTCGAAACATGTTCTAAAATGTTCGTTACATCGAAAGTATGATTTTATGTGTTGACCTCATCCCCAAACACTGCCCCACGCGCCTCAACACGCCGCCCAAAGGCCCTGCGCATGAAGCCCACGTACCGGGGAACAATCCTTCTTCTTCCTTGCGATTAGCCAGTCCAGACCGGTCCACCAGTTAGCCGATCCAATCGAACCGAAGTGACCGGGTCAGGCCATTTTCTCCCCCTTTTTCAACCCATTTTCATCCCTTTTCGATTCTAATGCCTTTGTCTCATCCTTAGCAACCTAACTACGTGATTACAACTAAGAAAAACCATCTAGAACTTATCAGCTCAATCCCCCTCTCACGACCCTGTTTTTCAAGCCTATTCCCTAGGCTGCTTTGCCAACAACCACCATCCAAAACCACCCCTAAACATCCATACAAACCCAATAAACACTCTCCAATCACCAGACATAGCCTCAAACGTCCAAAACTCAAACTTCGTATTTAAAATAAAAAAGGAAGGGATCTCAGGTTTACCTTCCTCCTGTGGCTCCACCGCCGTCCACAGCGGCTCTGTCATCCCTAGCCATCATTATCTCATCCTCTCACTCATCCTCAGCCTCTCACTTGGCTTCAAACTAAATTAGATGGGGGAAGGGTTTCATGGGTTTCGGGCTGTTCGAATGAAACAGAGGGGAACAGTGGGTGCATATACGTAGGGTGATAGGCAATGGATGAATGACACTTGTCACCCATCCATTGGGCCTGTGGAAAATATCTGGGGCCCACTTAGGATAAAAGTCCACCTATCTCGTAAAACATGCAATAGTACGTCGAATCTTTCGTGACCCGTAATCTTCCTGTTGAATGTCCGATTTCGACTTGCCACTTGTCTATGGATTCGTATCGACTCGATCTACGTAACAGTCCTTGATCCATGAGCATTGGGACTCTTGGGTCAAAATTTAACTTTTTACCCTCATTTAGGGGCAAAATCATAATTTCGCCATGAACATCGGATAATCCTCGACTAATCCCCGATTAGCCCTATTAATTCATAATTAATTCTTAATTAATCGGAAGATTTTCGGACGGGTCGTTACAAACATCCCTCCTTAAATAATTTTGTCCTTGAAATTCAAACTAACCCAATTCCACAACTAAATAGTGGAAATCCAATCCTGCCTCCAACTCGGCTACTCTCGTGTAAAAGTACACGTCTAACACAAACCACCATACGGGTCGATACGCACTGTCACTGGGGCTTCCAAAGCTCCAACTCACTCTCGAGAAACCACACGTCGGTTCGTAGGTCTCGCTCGAGATGTCGACACTCGTCGATCTCGCCTGTCATTCACTTCTACAGGTCTGATGTACTACTCTGATATCATTGTCAGCTTTTCAGTCTTAGAACTCTTTTCATCTGACAATTGAAGTTGGCATCCTCCTCCGCGTTCGATCAGACAATCATCTTCTAGATTCTGCCGTGACAATGGCACGAATCACACCTCGCAGACAATACTCAAACCTGCGGTAATTATCGACCTCGGTACTCACATCAGCCAACTGCTTCGTTTTCACACTCATGCTGACCCTCACCAGAGTCTCATCACTGCACACCAATCTGAATCTGTCGGATACCGATTTAATCCATCACCATTAAATTTTAGATTGATTCATACAGAAGTCAATCCCATCAACCACAATCGTGACCCGCCGATAACTCCCGGCTACACTGCACTTTCGTTGCGCCACTCTGATCTCGACTCGCTTTTGAGACCCCACATCGTAACTCATGTCACTCAGTGACTTATGCTGCAGTCTTGACTCACTTGTGTCCCGAATTTTCACCATCTCATCCAATCTGATCACTATCTTATGTCCATATAGGACTCTCTTCATTAGGTAGAACATTTCTCCTTTCTAGTAACTCCAAACCTCAACATACCGATCATCAAGGCACTACACGGCCTGCTCAAGGACTGCATTCTAGCAACGTTCAACCACATACTACCGCCCACGCTCCAAACTTGGCTTAGACCTCAACCGTTCGTCGCGGGCTATTCATCTCTTCTTGGTCGATATCCACATATCGTCCTCGTCTCATACTTATTCACATATCCAGCACATACTTATGCACCTATCCAAGATAGAGAAATACTGTTTCACACATCCAACCTCTGTCTTGACATCTCACCAACTATTCCAAAGATTCTTCGATTGTCTCACAATACGATTCTCCCCTGCTCCTTCCTTAGCATAATCATCAAGGAAATTCACCCTATCTGCTAACGAACCAAAAATGAGAACGTTCCTTCTTCGACCTCAGAATCCCCATCACCAATGCGAAATTAAGCACTCTTCTCTTTGTCTCAATCACAACTTCTCTTGTCCACGGACCCCAAGCCAATCATGGGTCCCCCAATCAATACGTGATCACCATACTGGTGACACCCGACATCATCTGCGTCATCTCTCACTCATCTCTGTCACCTCCCCTAAGGTAGCGTGGCACACTCACCAGCACCCAAAGCTCATCTCCTTCTGTGATCGAACACAATTGTAACCGAGCCAACTCCCAAAACTACTGCTCGTACTGTCCGTTAGTCATGCACCTCCGTACCATCACCACGACTGGCGAATCTCCGTCATCTCAGTCATCACGGTAACATGAGCCTGTCCCCTCGATAAGACTCGATCACGTCCATTGATAGCAGCATCTGCCACAACTGCGTGCAGACCAATCCTAGAAACACTCTGCTATCGAGACTCCATATCAATGTGGCCAACTCACCGCAGATACCAATCACTCATTGTGTAATATCCCCGATTGGTCTACCTCGGAAACTAGTCCATAAGTACCACACTCCCGGTACCTTGTTCAATAAATCTAGACCTGGGGTTATCATGAACCTAGCTGCTCACGGTAGCAGGTCCATCCTAATCGATCCATCGCTCTCGACTCCGGAGAGCCGACATACTCTGATACTGGCATCCAATCAACTAGTAACCAAAATCGAAGGACCTCGTCCACTCGTAACTCAACGACTTCCAGCCGCTGGGCTCACAAGAAACTGAGCACAAAGTAGGGCCATACCATACCTGCATAACCACGGCATGTCACAGTCACGGCATGCCATACCAAGCCATACAACAGTTATACCGTGGCATCTCTTGCCTGTTGACATCCCTCTAGGATTCGACACACTGTAATGTGGCAACACAAGCTAAAACGGGTCAAATTTCCTATTCCCAAGTAGTCTCAACTAGGTTCGTCCACGACCTCCACTGATGTCACTTTGACACAATCCTCTATCTGATATGATCGTCCAACGATCCTGACTCTCAAAATTGTCATACTGGGACAACAAGTCCATCAATAACAATAAGGCTCTAAGCCGTTGGATTCCCATGCACATTGATCCTACTCAGGGTCAAACCTCTAGAAAACAAGGCATCATGTTCCAATCAAACCCTAAACCATCGAACCACGTGCCAAACACGACCAAATCAAGGTTCGGTTCCACTGAATCCTCATACTCTTACCCTAATTATCAGGTTGATGACGGGTTGTAGTAACCGTAGAAACATCACATCCTCGACCTGTGTGTACCACAAGAGCAAACTATGCTCTAATAGCGACAACCTTGCTCTGATACCACTTTGGTATCAGAGTACCATATGAGCCAACCTGCTCTGATACCACTTTGACACGGCCCATCCTAAATCTGTCAAGACCCGACCCTCTTCTGTCAGGTCCCGATTCATCTAGCACGATATTTTCCGCTTTGGGCCTCGCCCTCACGGTTTTGTTTTCGGGAGCTCACGGTGCAACTTCCCAGGGGGTCACCCATCTGGAATTGCACCAGCCTCACCTCGCTTAACTTTGGGGTTCCAATCCCCCCCAAAGCCACTGAGCTCCCAAAAGGCCTCATGCTAGATAGGTGTGTGCCTACACCTTTAAGGCACACCACCATTCCCTTCCCAGACCATTCCCCCCTCGCAGGAATGTGGGATTGTTCACCGTTCCCTCCAGGACACGGGTCATACAATCCAACCCCCTTAGGGCTCAGCGTCCTCGCTGGCACACTTCCCGGTCGGGGTCTGGCTCTGATACCAAATTGTCAGGACCCGACCCTCTTCTGTCAGGTCCCGATTCATCTAGCACGATATTGTCCGCTTTGGGCCTCGCCCTCACGGTTTTTTTTTCGGGAGCTCACGGTGCAACTTCCCAGGGGGTCACCCATCTGGAATTGCACTAGCCTCAACTCGCTTAACTTTGGGGTTCCAATCCCCCCCAAAGCCACTGAGCTCCCAAAAGGCCTCATGCTAGATAGGTGTGTGCCTACACCTTTAAGGCACACCACCATTCCCTTCCCAGACCATTCCCCCCTCGCAGGAATGTGGGATTGTTCACCGTTCTCTCCAGGACACGGGTCATACAAAATCCTCCCGGGATTAACGAGGGATGTGCTATGTTCCCAGCTAACACGAAGTGTCAGACAAGGGATAACTCGAACCTCAGCCCGTTCGGGGCTTCTAGAGTGCGCCAGGATCGGAGGAGGAGAGTGATGTCTCGGTCTCTACTACAGCTCGTATCCGCAATTAACCTGAAGGGCATTAAAACCATTGAAATCTTTGAGTGGACGAAACAAAATTTTATATAAAAAAATACATTTATGCCCTTCACTAAAAAGCATACATGCATTCGAAAACCATTTAATTCAATCATTCTTCAAATCATCAAATCAAAGTTAATAAAACCGTTTATCAATCAAAGGAATTTCCTTCCTCAAATCATTAGGGCCTTAGCCCAAAATCGTAAAACCAAAGTATGTGGGCCATTGCCCAAATCCATGTGGGAACTCAGCCCAAAACCAATCAAGTGGGAACTCAGCCCAAAACCAAATCATAGGGACTCAACCCAAATCAAATCACGTGGGTCTCAGCCCAAATCCAATACGCTTGGGTCTCAGCCCAAAACCAATCCTTGACATCCCTGATGCCTGACATCCCAGATGTCACAATCAACACCGTCACAGTTCTAAGCTATGCATGCTATCCAGGATCTCAATCCCAAGTCTGCCAAGGGTCCACCTAGGTCAATGACCCGCAGATCAATGACCCTCCCTGTGGGGAGGTTTTAACCTCTGGAAATCCTAGTCCTGAGTCACTATATGGGACGGTCGCTCCGTGCAATGACCCTTCGCAGGCAATGCCCTGTGACTACTCCAGGATACTACGAGACGTCTAGAGGAGACAACCCGCCACTCCAGGATACTACGAGACGTCTCAAGTGTAACCATTCGTGAGTATGGTATATATGGAATACCATTTCACAAAATACCTCAAAACCGTTCAAAGGGCTATGCTCGGGATTTCCCATAAAATCATCGTAAATCAACAATTGGGTCTCGTTCCCGAAGTATAACTTTCATCAATCATTTCCACAAATCTAATTTCCAACCTCAAGGGACTCATGCCCGATATCATAAACCAATTGGGCCTCAAGCCCGATCATATAAGTCAATTGGGCTTCTAGCCCGATTTCTCATTAAATCAAATGGACTCCAAGTCTGATGGTTTCCAATCAAGTGGGTCTCAAACCAAACCCAGTTCATCAAACCATCATTGAAATACCAGCACGCATAAGCACAGTACAAAATTGTAAATCTCGAAATACGTGCAAATACGTAAATACCAAATTCCACAATCATATCCACTCAAGTCATCTCAAATCATCAATATAAAACATATAAAATAGTTATGCATGCATCACAATTTAGAAAGCAAGGTCCACTCACAGACCGTCCAAGCTGCGCCTAGATACGCGCGTCATAAGCCTCTCCGGGCTATTCACCATCACAAGAACTTCCAAACCTGTCCAAATCATACAAGAGGGTTACTAACTACTTCAATAACCTCTCATTAAAGCTCCCTAATTTTCCGGGATTTTTAAATGTATTTTACATAGACTTTAAACCCTCGGACACCCAAAACTACTTCGAAAAGGTGTCCGATCGACTCGAAACTGTTCCAAAAATATTCGTTATATCGAAACGATGATTTCATGTGTTGACTTCATCCCCAAAAACTCCGCCCAAAGGCCCTACGCATTAATCCCACGCACAGGGGAACAGTCCTTGTTCTTCCTCGCGATCAGCCGGTCCAGACCGGTCCACTAGTTAGCTGATCCAACCGAACTGGAGTGACCAGTTTAAGCCATTTTCTCCCTCTTTTTCAACCGGTTTTCATCCCTTTTCGATTATAATCCCTTTGTTTCATCCTTAGCAACCTATCTATGTGATTAAAACTAAGAAAACCACCTAGAACTCATTGGCTCAAAACCTCTCTCACGGCCCTATTTTTCCAACCCAGTCCCTGGGCTGCTCAGCCAACAGCCACCATCCAAAACCACCCCTAAACATCCATACAAACCCAATAAACACTTTCCAATCACTAGACATAGCCCCAAACGTCCAAAACTCAAACTTCGTATTTAAAAAAAAGGAAGGGATCTCGGGTTTACCTCCCTCCTGTGGCTCCACCTCCATCCACGGTGGCTCTGTCATACCTAGCCATCATCATCTCATCCTCTCACTCATCCTCAGCCTCTCACTTGGCTTCAAACTTAATTAGATGGGGGAAGGGTTTCATGGGTTTCGGGTTGTTCGAATGAAACAGCGGGGAAGAGTTGGTGCATGTATCTGGGGTGATAGGCAATGGATAAGTGACACTTTTCACTCATCCATTGGGTCTGGGGAAAATATTTGGGGCCCACTCAGGATAAATGTCCACATGTCTCGTAAAACGTGCAATAGTACCTCAAAACTTCAGTGACCCGTAACCTTCTCATTGAATGTCCGATTTTGATGTGTCACTTGTCTACGCACTCGTATTGACTCCATCTACGTAACGGTCCTCGATCCACGGGCATTGGACCTCCCAGGTCAAAAGTCAACTTTTTACCCTCATTTAGGGGTAAAATCGTAATTTCGCCATGAACATCCGATAATCCTCGACTAATCTCTGATTAGCCCTATTAATCCATAATTAATTCTTAATTAATTTCAATATTTTGGGATGGGTTGTTACACCACTCCTCCATCTCAGCAAGCGTGCGCCGATCACCTGCTCCTTGTCAACGCTGTAGCCGCCGACACCCACCTGCTCCATTCTACGTGCCTTGGGTGTAGCTCACCAGCTACTGTCAGTGTGCATATGCTGAAAGTATTATCTGATTTTCAGCCACTTCCTACCGACGAGTTGCCCTTCTCCAACTTCCCACTTTTGTGCGGATTTCCTGCACAAATTAGCCCCAAAATCAGCACACTTTCATCATTTTTCATCATTTTATTTTATTGATTTCGTATTTTATTTTGTATTTTATTTTTAGCTATTTTCTTGGCACTTCCTCTATAAATAGGAAGGCCATTTTCATTGTTAATGGTCCCTTTTTGCTTCTCTTTTAGTATCTAGTTAGTCCATTTTTCTCTCTTTTGTAGTTTCATTTTTAGTCATTTTTCTCTCTTTGTTAAGGTTGTTTTTTTCTCTCTTTTAAGATGCTATTTTGGGACCATTTTAGCTTCTTTTAATTTTCTTCTTAGTTTCCTTTTAATTCTTGTTTTTAGATTTGTTTTTACATTTTGTTTCAGAGTTTCATTTTCTTTACTTTATTCTTAGATTTTATTTGACTCATCTTTGTACACTCTTTTATGTTTTCCTTAGCTAGGTAATTTATAAGGTAACTCGAGAGTTTTTAAGACTGAATTTCTCGTATTTCGTCCTCCATCTTCACAAGTGTCCTGTCGTTGTTCAGTGATTTTTGTGAAAAACCATCTTTTTCTACCTAAACTTTTGTTATTTTTATTAGTTTTACTTATAATTCAATATATGTGTTGATATTTTCTTTCTAACATTTGTAAGTACGAATACAATCTCCATTTGTTTTACTTTCTAAATTTCATTTACTTCATATGTTTTAGTACTTAAATTTCAATTCAACGCTAAGTGTTGATCCGTTGTTCGGGGCATTTAGAATAGGATTGAAGAGATTTAATGTTCGACCGTTGTTCGGCACATTAAATCACAAACTTAAGGTGGATCATATTGTATATAATAATCCGCCATTTGGTGCATTGATAATATGAAAAAATGTATGCATGTAATTGAGATGATGAAGGTAGAATTTCGTAATTGGTTCAATATAAGCATAATATGATTATTAATTTTAATTTAATTCTTAGTTTGTTAAAACATAGTTTCAGCTACAAACTCTTTTCAAAACCCCCAAATCATGTTATTCGATTATTCTTTGATTCTTTGATTCATTAATTCTTTATTATTTAATTTTTAATTTGTTAATTCATTTAATTCTTTAATTAATTTATTCTTTAATTTTTTTAATTCATTAATTCATTTATTATTTGATTGTTTATTATTCTCTTTCACTAATACATTATTAATGTTCCTTAATTTCCCCAGATAAGAACAATCTCTATATACTAATACTACATCTACACAAAAAGGGGTTTAAATTGCATATACTCAAATTACGTGTTTATTTAAATGTGTAGTTCGAACGTTATCAACTGCTCTACATCTATGATACACTAAAAAAAAAAGATAATTGCCTTCACGTAATTCTCCTCAAACTTAATATGCAAAATTTTGAGTTTGATTATCTTGTTATTTTTTGTATTCTTAATATTTTATATCCTTATTGTTTTTTTTAATGCCTAAACGTTTTCAAACCATTTCGATCTAAACCAAACCGTTACTAACAGGTTGGATTGAAACAGTTTCATTTCTAATTTTAGAAAATCCAAACAATATCGAACGTTAAGATTTTAACAATTTCGATTTGTATATTGTGAATATTCGTATCTACCGTGCCTACAGAGGCAGAGCCAAGTAAGGCACAAGGGGGGGAGGGGGAGTGGGGGGTGGGATGGGGGCTTAGACCCCCACTCAGTTTTAATTTTATATTTTATTTATTTTTAAATTATATAATAATTAAATTTCTTTTAGGTATTTATTATAGAGTAATAAATATATTTTTATGTATTTTTATCTATTATGTATAGTTTTTTATTTTCTTTTGTAATTTTGTAATCAATTTTTTATGTATTTAAAAAAACAATTATTTAAACGTATAATATTATACTAATTTACCATATATTCATTTATAATATCTAAATTCTTAACTATTTTTTTTAACCTATTAGCCTATTTTTTTAAAAAAAATTTGTTCATTTTTTTAAAAAAAATTTGTTCATTTTTTTATTAACTACAAATACTCCTAAAATGTGTTTTATAATGATCTGTCCCGAAGTTTCGTGATTATCGAGGCTAATTAAGAATTAAATTGAGATTATTCGGATGATTGAGGTAAAATGATGACTTTGCCCTTAGAAGGGAAAAATATTGACATTTGACCTGGAAGGTCAATTGCATGTGGATCGAGGTCTATTATGTAGATCGAGGGATAACGATCACGTAGACAAGCGACACGTCAAATTTGGACGTCGTACGAGAATGTTATGAGCCTAGAACGGTGCGATCGGATTTTAAGGTGTCACGTTTTTCAAGACAGTTGACTTTTAGTTGTTATTAAAGTGACCCAAAATATCTCATCTGGACCAATGAATGAGTGACAAGTCCCATTGACCCATCACCCCATATTCATGCATCTAACCTTTTTTTTTCTCTCTCTCTCTCTCTCTCTCTCAATCAAACTTACTCGAAACCCCACCCCACCATTTCTATCATCTTCCTCATCAATTTGTTCTGGGTTGAGGGAAACAGAGAGTGAGGGAGTGACGATGAGAGGCTGAGGATGAGCTAGGAACCATGGAGGGTTGCTGGAGCTAGAAACCCAGGTAAAACCGTGAGGATTGTAGGTAGTTTAGCATAGGATGTTAGGAACCTCAATCTAATTACCTGGTTACCTCCTGTGAGCCTGTACGAGCTGTTACGACCAAGAATGGAAGGCTGAGGACGTTGGAATCATCCTGGGGACAAGCTTGAAGGTAGCCGTGAGGATTCGAGCTTTGGCTAAGGCATTTAAGGTACGTTTTTTTGTTTTTGAGTTCATAGATCAATTTCTGGGGTCGATTAGAGTAGGATACTGAAACAATGGAGTGAAATGGTGGAGAAATGAGAGAGAACTGATCAGGTCATGCTCGCGGATCAAACGACCCATTACAAGGTCGCAGGTCGACCAGGATGGAGGAAGGAGACGATGACGTGGTGGTCCACGTCATCTTGTCAGGCCACGTTGCCAACCAGATAGTGACACGTGGCAAGGTGTTAGGTCGAGTTAGCATTGACGTGGTAAATCCACGTCAGCACTGTCAGACCACGTGGACCAGTCAGGTGGTGCCACATGGCAACGTGTCAGAGAGTTGTCAGATTGTCAAACTAACGTGTCAGGTAATGTGGCAGTGATGACGTCAGCAGGTGACATCATCATGTGACAGGTCCCATTCCTAATCCTTCAAGATGAACATTGGATGACCTACTTCTATTTAACATAACGTGCCAGACCAGGGATACTACTGTGACCAACTCGGTGTTTCTAGAGTACGCAGTTTCATGTGATGTCGTGGTCCCCACTACAGCTGCGTCCGTGATCAACTTGGAGGGTACCAAAACATCGAAAGTGTGAGTGGACAAAGTAAAATTTTGAAAAAACAATTTCTGAAATCATCATTTAACCATACGTTTTATAAAGCGTGCATGGATAATCAATTAAACGATTACTTTTCAATAAAACAGTAACATATGAAAACAAGTGCTTTCATCGTAAAACCAACACATGTGAAAATATCTGGACACAAAGTAATAAATCAAAATCATGAACCATCCTCATATCCCACATCTGTCTCATACAACCATATAATCATCAGTCATGATATCCAAGTAACGCGTGCAAATAAGCTTCAGGACTGCTCACGTCCGAGTGTTTCGCCGTGAACACATCTACGGCCGGCGTTCAACATACATCATAAGCACTCCTGAGTGGAGCCTTCCACGACTGCTCGACAAAGGCAGTGCACCGTGACCTCTCCCACCGGGGGGGGGGGGGGGGGGGGGGGGCAGATACATTGCATCCCAGAGGCGAGCAAAAACATCACAGGGTCCTCTTCGGGGAAACATATTAACAACCGGAGGCCCTCTTTGAGGAAACACATTCGTACCTTAGTCATATCAATAATCACAGAGAATGGTCATAGTGAAAACAGTGGAAACACATTTTCATAAACTGTTGTATCTCAAATCAAATCAGTTGTTTTGGATAGGATCTTCGCCCAAAACACAGTTTCCACAAACATCATAAAAATAGTATCCAGTCCCCATTTCATAAATACTCAAAATCATTTCATAAATCCAAAAACCATCATACAATCACATTTGACTCCAAATCCAAGTCAAAATCATTATCTAATTGGTTCTCAAGCCCAAATACCATTTTCACATAAAATCATAAAATCATCAACGAAAATCCAGAAAATCATCCAGTAATGATATCAAATCATTTAAGCTCAAATCATACGATAAAGGATTTAAAACATTTATGCATGCATCATAGTTATAAAACAAAAGCCTACTCACAAACAGTCCACGATGCGTGCTCAAAACCAACGCCATAAGCCAATCTAAAGCCTGCGGAAAGTCCGGGCCTGTCCAAATCACACCCGAGGGTCACTAACAATCCATATAAGTCCATACGATACACCCTCAAAAACCTTGGAATCGAAAACGCGTCCCGAACACGCTTAACAAGGAGAAAAACCTCCAAAACACCAACTAGAAGATCTCCGATCGACCTAAAACCACCACCATTGGATTCAGAACGTCAGAACCCTTACGAAAAAATTCGGTTGACCTCGAAATTCATGCCCACACGCCCAACGTTGACGTCACCTGCTACGTCACTATTGCCGTCACTTGCTAACATCAGCCTGACATCTGACACTAACAACTTCTGATAACTTGCCATATGGCACTCCCTGACTAGTGCCACATGTCACAATGCTGACGTCATCTGATGATGTGGCATGTTGGCGTTATCATGTCACGTCACTCGATGATGTCATCGCTCGCTAGAGAAGACGACCGGGGCCGCCGTGAGCCACATTTTGGTTCGCCAGCTGGCAGTTGAAATCCACCATTAATGACTGGAATTTCAAAGCTTCCTAACACTCTCAAAGCTCAACCAAATCCAACGTTCTTTCTATCAAAATATATCTACTCGATCCAAGGAACCCAAATATGAACCCAGAATTGAGAGAAAGTATCTGGTTTTCATGATGCGAGCTTCCAAATTTTCGACCAAACTTTGAGTCCTTCTCCTGGCCACTCCCGACGTCATTTTCTTCTACTTTTTGTCCCTGCAAGCTCGTATGAGCTCAGTAAACATAACCCTAGCCTCAGAACACAACTACAAAACCCTAAAATCCAAACTCGAAAATCCAACACACACTGGTTCACGATTTACCTAGGTTTTCGAGTTTTCCAAGCAGCTACCACGGCTACCACCACCACTCCTCCATCTCTTTCTCTCAGCCTCATAGTCTCACTCTCCTCAGCAAGCAAAGGCTACGATGAAGAAGTTGATGGAATGGTATTGGTGTGGGTTGCGACCTTGTATGTGTGTATGTTTGAAATGAGAGAGAGATGCCTGAATGTTAAAGGAATGACCATGGGGTCGGTGAAAAGTGTCACTCATCCTATGGTCTCTAAAATAGATATTTTGAGTCCCACAAAAAAACAAACCAAAGTCAACCCTTCTCGTATAAGGTATTACTGTAAAATTCGATCGAACCGTTCTAGACCCGTAACTTTTCCTTATGATGTCCAAATTCGACGTGCCACCTGTCTACGTGATCATAATCCCTCGATCTACGTAATGGACCTTAATCCACGTGTAATTGACCTGTCGGGTCAAAAGTAAACATTTTTCCCTTACAGGTGTCAAATCGTCATTTTACCTCAATCTTTCAATTAATCTCAATTTAATCCTTGATTCGTCTCGAAAATCATGTAATTTCGAGACGGGTTGTTACAATCTACCCTTCTTAAAGAATTTTGTTAACGAAATTCACATTGACTCAAATCCAAACTTCGAAAAAACAATCCTCCTCCAACTCGAGGCTTCTACGTGTCCACGTACACGTCTAACATCCATCCACAGTACTCATACCGAAATCAAACATCACTCGATGTCAACTACAATTCAATGGTCAATGCTAAATCTCTCTCATCCTTAGAGACCACATCCGACAAGTGAGTGATCCAACAATCACTAGAATCTCCACTTTTCAATTCTCATGTCTCGCTTGAGACATCTACGCTTGTCGATCTCACTTGTCACCCACGCAGGTGTACTCAGAACCCAATTTGACAATTTTTCTCCTGCTGAGCAATGCCAAGTCCTGCACCTCACTAGATGGTCTTCCACCGTTAATCATAACTACGACGAACCGTCATGACCAGTTGGTAACTCATCGGTTCCACTCTTTCCATTCAAGTTCCTTATCCACATCGGACTCGTACCAGAGTCCTCTTACAGTACCTAGTCTTACCTAGGGAATAACTCTATGATCTTGACTCTTCACGAGTCCTTATTCCGTAGCTCACTCACCTAGAGTACATGTGGACCACATCAAATACTTGCTCTAGTCGACATAATCATAACTCAATTTCATTAGGGTTTCCCCGGCCTGCAACCATGGCTCAGAGTTCCAAGCTCGCCCAGTAACTGAACACTCTAGAAGTCCCTCGCCTCTAGAGCACAGTACTTGGCATCTGGTCCAAGTGTCTCAAAGAAACGTCAACATAGGATCCAATCCAATTACCATATTGTTTCCATATCGGATTCAATCTGATGATCGTACCACATCAATCAGAATGATCAACACTCAACAATTACACTATCAAACATGCACTACTCACATGTGCACACACATCAGACATTCACATCTGCACTACTCATAGGTCTGCTGAAGGACTGTACTCATGTAACATCGGATCTACCTCTGGGAACTGAACACGCACCATTTGGACATGTACAAGTGTCCACAACCAAGTCCACATACCATATCAATCTCGGATCTAATCCGTCTATCATATGGTTACCATACCAATCATGATCCAACATTGGAACCTATCTATCTGATCTTTGCTCTGGACATATCGTACACCATAACTCAACATCCTCTTTGAGTTCTCCCAGTCACCTAGCCAACACTTGAGATGTGTCCAACACATATTGCACATATTGTACACATCATCATTATGCAACACCAAGTGCCCTCTGTTCCTAAATTCATTCAAACTTGGCCCACATCCAACTCAACTTCGAATAGGGTTACACATCTTTGAAAACTAGAGGTGACAAGAAAATGAAGAAAAATCAGTAAGCGCTTCGTTGTAAGGAATACTCATTCCGCATCAGCTCACTGTTCAGATGCCTATATTCAAATCCAACTCTCAAAATTCCATCCATCTAACAAACCAAGGATGTTGGGGCTCCCAACAGTGGCATACTAACTCGAATGAACCTCGATTCTACTGAATCCTGCATCTGAACTCTCAATACTCTCAACTTTGTCGGTACCTTCCGACATAGTGGTTACAAATAGGTTTAGTACCCAGAAAAGCTCAATCATAATTCAACCTCCCTCTAAGGCGGTAACCCCGGTAAATCCTCCGACAACGCATCTGGTGACTACTGCATAACCGATATCTCCCCTAGCTCACTGTGCAATCCAAAAACCTCACAACACGTGTCCAATATCCTTCAATTCCATTCTATAATATCTTCCAGGCCTTCAAGCCATAACTCCCGAAGGAAGTATCCTCTGGTCCCACCAAAAGACCAAACGTGACAAATCAGAACTACCAAATACAAATGGTTCCTTAAACACTCAACAGAGGTGTAACGGGTAATCCACCAATCAATCAGGAAAATCACAACAAGTCATATATGTCCTGGAAAACCAATCTGTCTTAAGGTCCAAACTTTATATCCAATCGGAACATTCTCGGTTCACCAAACTACAACCAACACAGTACTGGTCGGAGTACTAGCTCGCATGTCCCAACCCTATGGGACCAACTCCTGAACACAAACTGTAATTCTTATAGAAAGAAAAGAGTGTGTGGGTCCAAACTCCATCAACACTCTTGCAATCCGTCCAAAGATAGCTAGGGTACCTATCACCAATTCAGGCATACCCAGTGCCTCCAATAAATCAACCGAGCTAGGAGGATACTGAAATCTTACTGAGCCACTCAGGATCCTCTCCGTCCCTTTCATCGACCATTGTAATTGTACGATTGCCACTCAAAGACTAAGAGCTAGAAGCGTCCCTTTTCCAAGCTCCCTGGCAACTACATCCTCTAGAAGCACTCAGCGTCAACCAGAATTGTCTGATTGATGCTGGATTCCATCAAACTCATCTCCAACTGCGATACCACACCATCAATCGAGTTTTACTACAAAGAATCGACACAAACCGACGAAGCCTCACTGCCTCTGTGACGATCCATCCTGAATTAACGGGATTAATTAAGAATTAATGACGGATTAGCGAGACTAATCAGAGATTAAACGAGGGTTAGCAGACGTTCGGGCGAAATGACGATTTTTTCCCGAAAATGGGTGAATCATTGACTTTTATTTCAGGAGGTCAAATGGACTTTGGTCAATAAATGTGACGTAGTTTGTGATGTCATGAGTTCATAGACAAGTGGCACGCTAGATTCCGACGTTCGAGGAAGAAGTTATGACGTTCGGGAGTTCGAGGGCATTTTGGTAATTTAGTCGAATAAGAACAGGAAGTTGAATTTTGACCCGAGAGGTCCAATTGATGAGGGCCGAAGACCATTATGTAGATCAAGATGATATGAATCCATAGACAGGTGGCACGTCGAATTCAGACGTTCGACGGAGAAGTTACGGTTCACGGAAGTACGAAAGTACTATTGCGCATTTTACGAGACGACTTGAGTTTTGGACTTTAGTGGGCCTAGTTGCTTTTCATTGGACCAATGGATGAGTGACAGGTGTCACCCATCCACTGACCAACATTTTTCTTCATGCATCTCACCCTTCTTCATCGATCATTCATTTTCTTCCTTCCCCACATCCAAACCCTTTCTCATTCTTCCAAACCAAACCAAACCATTAACCCAGATGATTACTGGAGAGACTAGAGAGTGTGGAGATGACTGTGGAGGATGGTGGCCGGCCAGGAACCGCCGCCGTGCACGGCTGAGGCCGCAAAACCGAGAAGGTATCGGCTAAAACCATTTTCAATCCATTTTTCCTTTAAGTTGTTATGGTTGATTTTAGATGATTAGGATGAGCTAAGGGGTTTATTAGGGAGCTATTAAGATGTTTTTGGGTGGTGGTTAGTGGCTGTGACGCCGTGGGGAGGAGCTGGGAAAACTGAACCGTGAGGTTCAAAAATCAAACCTCGGTTTCTAGGTGTTTTCTTCGTTTTGATCATCCAAACAAGTTCCTAGGATCCTATTAGGAAGTTTAGAATTAATTAGGAAGAAAACGGACCGAAAACAGGGAGGGAAAACGCCTGAACCGACTGCACAGGCTGCACCAGTCTGACTGCTGGAGAAGATGAACAGTGCACATCCCACTCTTGGGGCGCGTGAGGGCGCGTGGGCCATAATTTGGGAAAGTGTTCAACATACGAAATCATCTATTCGATGTAACGAACATTTTGGGACTGGTCTCGTGTCAATCAGACATCGTTTCGATAGGTTTCGTGCTGTCTGAAGGTTTAGGATGGGTTTAAAAATATTTAAAAGTTCGGAAAAATTATGGGGCTTTAATGGGAGGTTAATTAAGTAGTTAGTAACCTTCTATTAAAATTTGGACAGGTTTGGAAGTACCAGTGATAGTGATCGGCTCGATAGAGCCTATGGCACGCAAATCGAAGCTCGGCTTCGGACGGTCTATGAGTGGACCCTTCTTTCGAAATTGATGCATGTATAAATGTTTTATAATTGTTTTAATATATGCTTTGTGATGCCATGAGTGCATTTGTTTGTGGTAGCCTAGGATATACGTATTTGCACGAATTTCTAGATTTACGGTTTTATACGATGCATATACGTTCTAGGTTTTCAACGAGGGTTTAATAAATAGATTTCGGATTTAGAAATATGAAATTGGGCACGAGACTCATTTGATTTATGAACTCTCGGACTTGTAGTCCATTTGAATTGACGAGGAATCGGACCGAGGGTCCATTTGTGTTATACGATTGGGTCGGGGGTCCATGTGGTTTACGATTCGGGTTTGAGGCCCAGTTAGTAGTACTATCGGGCTTGATACCCCGTTGATTTATGGTATCGGGCCTGAGACCCATTTAGTTGAGATTTCGGGCTTAAGTCCCCGTTGGTTGTGAAACCGGACTTGAGGTCCCATTGAGTCATGGTTCGGGCTTAGGGCCCAGTTGAATGTAAAATTGGGATTGAGTCCCAGTTCAGTTTGTGAAATGAGAATTCGGGCATGAGACCCTGTTGAGCTGAGGATTTAGGCTGAGGCCTGTGAAATGGTTTTGAATCGGATTCGAGGAATCCTATTGAGATGAATCGGGTTTGAGACCCAATTGAAAAGTGATTTGAGAAAGAAAGAAAAGAGTATTTGAAAACGTGAATGAACCCTCCATATCGATTATATGGTCTCCTCCAGCGTCGACCTGGAGAGTCACGATCCACAGACCAAAGTGGGTATCCCCATAGGGATCCCGTTCCAGGAGTGGTGGTTACTTATTATGTTGTGGTCCCAGACCAGATTCCGAAGAGATGAGTGGACTAGATCCAGAGAGTGAGCTCGGGCTAGATCCATTGATTGAGCCTCCCAGATGGAGATTCCTGGGAGAAGACTCGGAGTGAGACCCCGAGTAGTGTGCACACTAGTATAGATTTGATATCGTGACTATATCGGGGATGTGTTCCCTAGGGGCTGTGTGCCCCGAGTTGGCATCTTCTCCGGAAGTGTCTGGGATGGGTTATACGTACGAGTACGTATGAGATTTTATGGAAAAGTGATTTGAGGGCGGAGACCCTGTGTTTTATGATTTAGAAAGTGATTTGGGGCAGAGACCCCGTATTCGATGTTTTGAGAATGGTTTTAGGCTGAGACCCACGTGATGTGAATTGGGATGAGCTCCCATGTTTTGATTTTGGTTCTTTGTGATTTCGGGTCGAGGACCCAAATGGATTTATGGTTCATGACAGTTTATGGGAACTGGCATGAACCTTTGAAAGGTGTTTGTGGGTCATGACGGTTTATGGGAACCGAACATGAACCCTTGAATGATTTCAAGAATATGTTTGATAAATGGAATGATTTTATGAATGTTTTAATGAACGGTTTTTGGAATGCATGCGTATGTTTTATGAAAGGCATAAATGTCTTTGTATGAAAAGGGTTTTAATAAATTATTATTTTGTCCACTCACAGTTTTCGTGTTTTAATGCCCTTCAAATTGAACGCGGATGCGGGCTGTAGCAGAGACGAGACATCACTCCCCTCCTCCTACGATCCTAACGCACTCTGACAGCCCCGACGAGGGCTAGAGATGGAATTTCCCTGGTCTGAAACTTCGTGTCAGACGGGATCATGCGGGTCCCACATTAATCCCAGGGGATTCGGGGTCGGTCCTGACAAAGTGGTATCAGAGCATGTTTTGCTCGTGGAGTACGCGCAGGTCGAGGATGTGATGTCTCTGAAGTCGTAACTATGTGATGTCTCTGAAGTCGTAACAGCCTGTCATCAATCGGGTAGTTAGGGCATTAGTACGAGGATTTGGTAGAATCGAACCTTAGTTAGATGAGGTTTGTCAAGTGGTACGATCGTTTGAGGTTTGATTAGCATAAAATACCACGTGTTTCGAGGAAGTGGATCCTGAGTAGGATCAGAATTTGTGTGAAAGATAACGGCTTAGAGCCATGGTGTTATCGGTGCATAGGACTGTGCTTACCGGTAGACACAGTATGACGACTTGATAGTCGTGACCGCTCGACAGTGGTCGCATCGGATAGAGGATGTACGGATTAATACCAGAGTGGTCAGAGGTCAGGGTCGCCCAATACGATGACCCTGTACGACTACAGTCACGACAGTTGGGAATAGGAACGTGTGATTCTATTTGGCGTGTGTTGCCATGTTTCGATGTGTCGAATCTCGGTGGGATGTCGACCAGCAGGAGATGCCGGAGTAGTAGTGGTGTGACGCAATAGTATGTGAGTGCGCACGTAGCGCTTGTGCAATATTATACCCGGAGTACGACTAGTTCTTGTGGAGGCCAACGGCTGAGAGCCGTAGAGTTACATGAGGACCAGATCCTCAGAGTGTAGTTATTGGCTGGTTGGGTACAAGTATTGAAGTACGACGACTCTTCGGAGTCGAGAGCGAGGGATTAGTCAGGATGGTTGAGCTGCAGTGGGCAGCCGGGTTGTGGTAACCCTAGTTGGCAATTGATTGGACAAGTTACCAGGAGTGTGGTACTTGTGATCGGGTCCAGAGGTGTACTGATCGTTGGATGTTGTGCGTTGAGAGGTTAGTACCAGCGGTGAGACTACCGCATGGTTTTGGGGTCTCGATAGCAGAGTGTTTCTGAGGTTGGTCTGCATGAGGGTGTGGCGGACACCAGTTTCCCCTAGTAATGGAGATTAGTTTCCTCAGTGATGGAGACCAGTTTCCTCAGTGATGGAGATTAGTTTCCCCTGTGTTAGAGATCAGTTTCCCCAGTAATGGAGACTAGTTCCCCCAGTGCTACGAGATTGAGTCGCGAGGGTGAACTCAGAAGTATGGAAGTGAAAAGTGAGTTACGGAAGCGTGGATGGTGTCCGGTTGAGTTGAGGACTTGAGAGTCCATTACGGATTAGTTTTGGTTGACTACGGTTGACCATACCTCCTGAGTGAGGACATGGCACTGGTTTTCCTATAGAACGTTAGTAAGTTCGGGTGTGGAGTGAGCTTCGTGATTGGATAAGAAACACGATTCCAGCGTGATTGGTTATGATCGAGAGAGGTTGTGATCGAGATGATAGCATCAGAGTCCTTTCGACGATGACATCAAATCGCATCATCTTGGATTTGTTCCTAGGTGGGATGACGAGGATTGTTGTGACAGCTAGAAGTTCAAGAGGGTGTAAGAACCGAACATCTAGGCTGTGGGTCAATTTAATTGACGTGACGAGTAGATGGTACTTAGCGCCACTGGATGTGACGAGTGAGTGTCCGAGGATGTGGGTGCACCGGTGTGTTATGTACATTGGACAATGGGATTGTCTACGGTCAATCGGTATGTCGGGTTGAGAGTGCCCGAGAGTACGAGTACGTTGTGGTTCGGATAGAGTCCTAGATGGACATGAGTGGCGATCGGATTGGGTCCGATTGTGACAGTTTGGAGACTCACCTGAGTCTAGATGACAAGTAGTATCGCTGGGTGATGCGAGCTACGATACAAGGACTCGAGAGCGAGTCGAGATTAGAGTAGCACATCGGAAGCACAGTGGAGCCGGGAGTTACCGGCTGGTCACGACGGATGTGACCTGTGAGAGTAATGGATGGATAGTTATCCGATGTGTTTGGATCGATGTGATTGATGGGACTCTCAGAAGAATCAGTTTTGGGTATAGGAATTTGAGAGAGTTGACTCGTACGAGCAGTTGGAGTCAGTTTGGGCATAAGAATTTGGGAGAGTTGATTCGTGCGAGTATTAAGAGTCACTATGGACATAGGTCTAAGGATGACCTATGAGATGGGATTCGTGTCATGGTGATGGCAGGATCTAGAAACTGTTGTCGAATCAAATGGGGTGCAGGATGCCAGCTTGGCTGTGATAGCCTTAGTGGGAATGCGTTTCCAGTTTGACGAATGTCAAATGGTAAGAATGTCAGACTGAAAAGCCATTTGGATGTAAGTATGTTATTGCTTACCTGTCAAAGTGGGAGACAGGCGAGATCGACAAGTGACGCCGTGTTGTCTCGAGTGAGACACGAGTAGACGTATAGTTATCGAAGTTGAATTGGAGCTTTGGAGGCTCTGTTGACGGTACGTACCGAGGATGGGACCCATGAGTACGGTATGTATATTGGACGTGTACTGCTACACGAGTATCCTCGTGTGGGTGCAGTGATCCAGGTCGAGGAATAAGGTTGGATTCCACAGTTTGGTTGTGGAATCGGGTTGATTTGAATTTCGGGGACGAAATTCATTAAGGGGGGAAGTTTGTGACGATCCATCCCGAATTAACGGGATTAATTAAGAATTAATGGCAGACTAGCGAGACTAATCAGAGATTAAATGAGGGTTAGCAGACGTTCGGGCGAAATGACGATTTTTCCCTTGAAATGGGCGAATCATTGACTTTTCTTTCAGGTGGTCAAATGGACTTTGGTCAATGACTATGACGTAGTTCGTGATGTCACGAGTTCAAAGACAAGTGGCACGCTCGATTCTGACGTTCGAGGAAGAAGATATGACGTTCGGGGAAGAAGTTATGACGTTCGGAAGTTCGAGGGCATTTTGGTAATTTAGTCGAATAGGAACGGGAAGTTGACTTTTTACACGAGAGGTCCGATGGATGAGGGCCGAAGACCATTATGTAGACCGAGACGATACGAATCCATAGACATGCGACATGTCGAATTCAGACGTTCGACGGAGAAGTTACGGTTCACGGAAGTACGAAAGTACTATTGCGCGTTTTACGAGACGACTTGAGTTTTGGACTTTAGTGTGCCCAGTTGCTTTTCAGTGGACCAATGGATGAGTGACAGGTGTCACCCATCCACTGGCCAACATTTTTCTTCATGCATCTCACCCTTCTTCATCGATCATTCATTTTCTTCCTTCCCCACATCCAAACCCAATCTCATTCTTCCAAACCAAACCAAACCCTTAACCCAGATTATTACTAGAGAGACTAGAGAGTGTGGAGAAGACTGTGGAGGATAGTGGCCGGCCAGGAACCGCCGCCGTACACGGCTGAGGCCACAAAACCGAGAAGGTATCGGCTAAAACCATTTTCAATCCATTTTTCCATTAAGTTGTTATGGTTGATTTTAGATGATTAGGATGAGCTAAGGGGTTTATTAGGGAGCTATTAAGATGTTTTTGGGTGGTGGTTAGTGGCTGTGATGCCGTGGGGAGGAGCTGGGAAAATTGAACCGTGAGGTTCAAAAATCAAACCTCGGGTTCTAGGTGTTTTCTTCGTTTTGATCATCCAAACAAGTTCCTAGGATCCTATTAGGAAGTTTAGAATTAATTAGGAAGAAAACGGACCGAAAACAGGGAGGGAAAACGCCTGAACCGGTTGCACAGGCTGCACCAGTCTGACTGCTGGAGAAGATGAACAGTGCACATCCTACTCTTGGGGCACGTGAGGGCGCATGGGCCATAATTTTGGAAAGTGTTCAACATACGAAATCATCTATTCGATGTAAAAAACATTTTGGGACTGGTCTCGTGTCAATCGGACATGGTTTCGATAGGTTTCGGGCTGTCCGAAGGTTTAGGATCGGTTTAAAAATAGTTAAAAGTTCGGGAAAATACGGGGCTTTAATGGGAGGTTAATTAAGTAGTTAGTAACCTTCTATTAAAATTTGGACAGGTTTGGAAGTACCGGTGATAGAGATCGGCTCGGGAGAGCCTATGGCACGCAAATCGAAGCGTAGCTTCAGACGGTCTGTTAGTGGACCCTTCTTTTGAAATTGATGCATGCATAAATGTTTTATAATTGTTTTAATATATGTTTTGTGATGCCATGAGTGCATTTGTTTGTGGTAGCCTAGGATTTACGTATTTGCACGAATTTCTAGATTTACGGTTTTATACGATGCATATACGTTCTAGGTTTTCAACGAGGGTTTAATAAATGAATTTCGGATTTAGAAATATGAAATTGGGCATGAGACCCATTTGATTTATGAACTCTCAGACTTGGAGTCCATTTGAATTGACGAGGAATCGGACCGAGGGTCCATTTGTGTTATACGATTGGGCCGGGGGTCCATGTGGTTTACGATTCGGGTTTGAGGCCCAGTTAGTAGTACTATCAGGCTTGATGCCCCTTTGATTGATGATATCGGGCCTGAGACCCATTTAGTTGAGATTTCGGGCTTAAGGCCCCGTTGGTTGTGAAACCGGACGTGAGGTCCCATTGAGTCATGGTTCGGGCTTAGGGCCCAGTTGAATGTAAAATTGGGATTGAGTCCTAGTTCAGTTTATGAAATGAGAATTCGGGCATGAGACCCTGTTGAGCTGAGGATTTAGGTTGAGGCCTGTGAAATGGTTTTGAATCGGATTCGAGGAATCCTATTGAGATGAATCGGGTTTGAGACCCAATTGAAAAGTGATTTGAGAAAGAAAGAAAAGAGTATTTGAAAACGTGAATGAACCCTCCATATCGATTATATGGTCTCCTCCAGCGTCGACCTAGAGAGTTACGATCCACAGACCAGAGTGGGTATCCCCATAGGGATCCCGTTCCAGGAGTGGTGGTTACTTATTATGTTGTGGTCCTAGACCAGATTCCGAAGAGATGTGTGGACTAGATCCAGAGAGTGAGCTCGGACTAGATCCAGTGATTGAGCCTCCCAGATGGAGATTCCTGGGAGAAGACTCGGAGTGAGACCCCGAGTAGTGTGCACACTAGTATAGATTTGATATCGTGACTATATCGGGGATGTGTTCCCTAGGGGCTGTGTGCCCCGAGTTGGCATCTTCTCCGGAAGTGTCTGGGATGGGTTATACGTACGAGTACGTATGAGATTTTATGGAAAAGTGATTTGAGGGCGGAGACCCTGTGTTTTATGATTTAGAAAGTGATTTGGGGCAGAGACCCCGTATTCGATGTTTTGAGAATGGTTTTGGGCTGAGACCCACGTGATGTGAATTAGGCTGAGCTCCCATGTTTTGATTTTGGTTCTTTGTGATTTCGGGTCGAGGACCCAAATGGATTTATGGTTCATGACGGTTTATGGGAACCGGGCATGAACCCTTGAATGATTTCAAGTATATGTTTGATAAATGGAATGATTTTATGAATGTTTTAATGACTTATTATTTTGTCCACTCACTGTTTTCGTTTTTTAATGCCCTTCAGGTTGAACGCGGATGCGGGCTGTACCAGAGACGAGACATCACTCCCCTCCTCCTACGATCCTGACGCACTCTGACAGCCCCGACGAGGGCTAGAGATGGAATTTTCCTGGTCTGAAACTTCATGTCAAACGGGATTAGGCTGGTCCCACGTTAATCCCAGGGGATTCGGGGTCGGTCCTGACAGCCTCAATCACCACCAAAACATAAGCATACCATGACAAAGTCACAAGCCTCTTCTCGTATTGAGCTACGGTCAAATCTCATGCTCATGTCAAAGGAACTCTGCCTCTCTTGTATCTCGATAAGACTAGGTTGAGAATGATGTAAGAAACGATCCTTGAACATTGCCCAAATCTCAGTAGTCTCATCCAACGTATGGATAGCAATGTCTTCCACCAATCACGTGCAGATAAATCCAAAAAGCTCAATGTTATCAGAATCAAACGCTCAAGACTAACAAAACCATGTGCTCAAGAAGGCAACCAACATCTGTACCATCCGTGATAAGCACCTATTTCATCACCATTTGATCTCAATTTTCTTTTCATTTTACTTTGTTATATCCCTAATCTTACAATTTCTAACTTGTTTTAATGTTTTTAGGTACCAACCCAAGAATGTGGAGTAAAGAGGTTAAATTGGAGTAAAACCGCATAAGCTATAAAGAATGGGCCAAGATTTATAAAGATTGGATCATGATTCATTAAGATGGGTCAACACTATGTCCATATGTGCCGGGAGGTTCAAGATTGTGCCAAAATTAGTTCTTGGAGAAGCTCAAAAGAAGAAGTGGATTAAAAGTTACAAAGCAGAAATCTGCTAGTACAAATCATCCCACTTCCACGGACCATTGTGAACGGCTCAGATAGAATCAGAATGTGAATAAGGTATGGTTGGAAATCTATAGAAGTCTAGTTTCCATTGGTTCAAAAACTACTAAAATCGTAGTCCTACAGCCATGGGAATTCCTGGTTTGGTGAGGCATAGTCAGGCTGCCCGGGTAGGATTACTTGTTCTACTAGGAATTGAAGCCTTGTGCATTTTCAAGCTGTTCAAGATCAAAATCTCATGCTTCTAGGAGATGTTTACTGTATTAATTAAAGGGAAGTTGCATGGAAATAGCAAGGGTCTTGTGTGTAATTTCCAAAGACAATTCCTTGCGCCAAAAGGATGCAAATTGCGGCTAACAAGGATTCCTTCTAGTTTAGGATTTATATTTCTCTTTTAATTAGCAATTGAGCTAGGGACTTGTCCTATGCCTATAAATATTTATCTTTGACTAATTTTCACGGGGTCGCTCATTATTTACACCAAAACTTTGATTCAACCAATTTTCCCTTTTCAATAAATTTAAGATTTCTTGTGCAAAAGTAAACTACACCATCCTCCATTGCCATATAAGGTGTATTCCTGTGTGTATCACCAAGAGTGTCGAACCACCTAGCATCTATAGGGCGTATTCTCGAGGATTCAAAGTGTAGCTCAACCTCTTAACGTCGTAGTTTTCTCATTGTACTTGAATATCATGTTTATTGGATTGATCATTAATCTTATTATGTTCTATATTTTGTATTGATTTCAATAATCTTCCATGCTATGTTTATTCATAATGCTTGATTAGATATAGGACGTATTCCCGAGTCTAGATCATTGAAACTGTAAAGGGAGTATTCTCAAGCATGTACTTAAGATAATGTACATGCATTTCATTAAACTAAGGTTTTGGAATTTTGTTGATTATGGAAATTGGTATGATTTATGAATGAGTTAGGTTAAAGATGAGTTGACCATGTAAATATTAGATTAGGTTAGTTTAGATTACTTTAATATCTTAGGAATTTTAAATCAATCTCTTTATCCCCAAATTAACTAATCAAACGATAATCATGTTAAGTTACTATCAATCTGCGGTTAAGAACGATCTCTATTTACCAATACTACATCTACAAAAAAGGGTTTTTAATTGCATACGTTTCCTTGAGTGTTAAGTGTGACTTTGTGTTTACTTTAATTCTTAGTTTTAGCATATCATTGTTGGCACCGTTTCCGGGGATTGAAAAATCTCTTGTGTGATTTCGTTTGTGTAAATATGTTTATAATGTAAATATCTTACTTGTGCATAAATACCATACTTACTTATAAATATTCTCAATTTCTTATGTATATTCTTTTTTCTATCTCGTCTTTTTTTCATGTACATATTCTCACCTAACTCTCTTGAAGGAACATTCTATATGCAATTCACTTAATCTAAGGCCTATCAACTAGACTTAGGGACGCCTCGTCAAGGAGATTAAGCATGAATCTGACCCTCATTCAAGATGGATCGATGCCTTAATTGGAGGCAATTGGTGAGCACGATGTGGAGTTTGAAAGAGTGCATAGGCCTCGCATCAAATAAGTTGATTGAAGCACTTCGTCTAGGCTGAAGACGTTAAATTCAAGCACTTGTTGGGTGGCAACCCAATGGAGGAGTTGACAACAGATTTGCATTCTCTTCCCTAATCTTTTAATTTCGTTTGCTTTTATTTGCTTAGTTATTTTCGTAAAACTCTATCGCATACTTGATTCTATACCTTTACATTCATATATTGAGGACAATGTAGGATTTAAGTGTGGAGGAAGGGTTTTCAATTTTGTGGTTTTTAAAAAACAAAAATTGCTTCCAAACATTTTAAAAAAAAATGCTTTCAAAAAAATTGTTTTAAAAAAAAGTTTGTTTTAAAAAATTTTGTTTTTTAAATCTTTTTTTTCCAAAGTTGTCACGTTTGTTCTTTCAAATTGTTTTCAACAAAATATTTTTCAAAAAATTAATTTTCAAATTGTTTTCCAAAACGAAAAATTTCCATTTTTTTGATTACTTCTTACAAAAATACAGATAAAAAAATATAATTTTTTTTGTGTGTTTTAAGTTTTTGTTTCTAAGAGTCTTAGGATATCCTTAACCTGTCAATGATAATAATGAAAAAAAGGGATAAGACATCGCTAAAAGATGATCACTACAACTTGAATTCATTTGTTAATGCTTTCTGATTAAGTGTTTATGACTTGTAGTAGATGATGCATGTTAAATTGGTACAGAATGAGCATGTTAAGATTTGTATGAATCAAATGAACCCAATGAGAGCTTTAGAGCCTTATATACTTCTTTGTTGAGTGATTCATAGGAGTTATTTGTTTAATTTGATATACATATGTCTCATAACTGTTTGCAATAGATTTTAATGAACTCTAAAGTACTAGAATTTATTCTTTGTGATTTTCAAAGCTTTTATGTGAATAAACTCTCTGATCTTGGTCATGATTAAGGCATTAGGGTTACCACCACATATCCAAATATCCATGTCCCTAATTATTCGCACAAGTTGCGAGCTCCCTTAGTTTAATTCCTTTTGAGCCTACATTAAGCCTTTCTTTCATCACCCTCAAAACTTCTATTCATGTGAGCCTGGTATAAACATCATTTACCCTTGTTCCAAAGACTTTGTTGAATACTTCAAGATGGCGTGAAAATGAAGATTTGATGTTTAAGTACTTGTATGTGCTTATAGAGACAAGCTTGCTCTCCAACTACGTTGTAATACATAGAATTACCATTGAAAAAAGAAAAGAGAGAAAAAAATGTGATAAAAAAAGAAAAAGAAAGAAAAAGAAAAACAAATAAAGAAGCAAACAATGTTTTGAATCTCTCGAAAGGTAAATAAGTTTGGAGTTGAAGTTAAGTCCCCTATACTTGTGAATTCGGAAACATTGAAGATTTCGGCCTTTGCCTTATTTGCAATGCTCAAGGATGTGAAAGTATTTTCTAGGGACTAGCAAATTATAAGTGTGGGGGTATTAGAAGCACTTATGCCTATGTGATGGAGCCTTTGGTTGAGTCGTGGAACTAATTTGAACATCACTTATCCTAAATACTCTTTGCCTCTACACCTAACCCCATTACAACCTTCAATAAAGACCTTATGATCCTTAAGATGAGTAAATTTTGATTAGTTGAGTAAATCATTTGGCTAAGCTTATAGTTTTGGTTCATTTGCACAAGTATGTTACCTTCTTATGGTTTATGTTTGAAATTTTTATGAAGTACTTACTTTCTATTATGTGAGCATCTTTCTCACATACCTTGAGTGCAAACACAAACCCTATACACATTGAGTGAAATTATGAGTGCATATCCATATGAGTTAATTCATACTTGTTACATTCATGTTGAGATACATTTCACCAAGTTTACTCATTGTCTTACTTGTCAAGGCATTTTGTTATGATGTATTAACTTTTGAATTCCATATGCTATATAGCTCTTTAGTGTAAATCTTTGATGCCATACTTATGTTCATACAATTTGAGAAAAATGGTTAAGGGCTTAATTGTTTTGTTTAATGTTTTCAAAAGCAAAAGAAAAATGAGTTTCAAATTCGTAGTTCGTTGTGATATTTTCTAGGGGCTAGCAAGATTTAAGTATGGGGGAATTTGATAAGCAAATATTTCATCACCTTTTTATCTCAATTTTCTTTTCATTTTACTTTTTTATATCCCTAATCTTACAATTTCTAACTTGTTTGAATGTTTTTAGGTACCAACCCAAGAAAGTGGAGTAAAGAGGTTAAATTGGAGCAAAACCGCATAAGCTATAAAGAATGGGCAAGATTTATAAAGATTGGATCAAGATTCATCAAGGTGGGTCAACACTATGTCCATATGTGCAGTAAGGTTCAAAATTATTCCAAGATTCGTTCTTGGAAAAGTTCAATAGAAGAAGTGGATTAAAACTTACAAAGCAGAAATTTGCCTATGAAAATCATCCCACTTCCACGGACCATTGTGAACGGCTCAGATAGAATCACAATGTGAATAAGGTATGGTTGGAAATCTCTAGAAGTTGAGTTTACCATGGTTCAAGAATTACTAAAATCGGAGTCTTACAGCCACGGGAATTTCTGGTTTGGGGGGAGGGGGGGAGGGCATAGTCAAGCTACCCGGGTAGGATTACTTGTTCTACTAGGAATTGAAGCCTTGCGCATTTTCCAGCTTTTCAAGATCAAATTCTCATGCTTCGAGGAGATGTTTACTGTATTAATTAAATGGAAATTGCATAGAATAACAAGGGTCTTGTGTGTAATTTCCAAAGACAATTCCTTGCGGTACAAGGATGCAAATTACGGCTTACAAGGATTCCTTATAGTTTAGGATTTGTATTTCTCTTTTAATTAGGAATTGTGCTAGGGACTTGTCCTATGCTTAAACCAATTTTCCTTCTTCAATAAATTCGAGATTTCTTGTGCAAAAGTAAACTACACCGTCCTCCATTGATATATAAGGCGTACTCTTGAGTGTATCACCAAGAGTTTCGAACCACCTAGCATCTATAGGGCGTATTCCCGAGGATTCAAAGTATAACTCAGCCTCTTATCCCCGTAGTTTTCTCTTTGTACTTGAATATCATGTTTATTCGATTAATCACTAATTTTACTAAGGTTCTGTATTTTGAATTGATTTAAATAATCTTCCATGCTATGTTTATTCATAATTCGTGATTAGATATAGGGCGTATTCTCTAGTCTATATCATTAAAAGTGTATAGGGTGTATTCCCGAGCACGTACTAAAGATAATGTACATGCATTTCATTAAACTAAGGTTTTGGAATTTTGTTGATTAGGGAAATTGGTATGATTTATGAATGAGTTAGGTTAAAGATGAGTTAACCATGTAAATATTAGATTAGGTTAGTTTAATTTCTTAGGAATTTTAAATCAATCTCTTTACCCCCTCCCCCCTAGTTAACTAATCAAACGATAATCATGCTTAGGTACCCTCAATCCCCGATTAAGAACGATCCCCATTTACCAATGAAACGTCTACAAAAAAGGGTTTTTAATGTCATACGTTTCATTAAGTGTTGATTGTGACTTTTTATTTACTTTAATACTTAGTTTTTCGCGTAGTAATCCATTACAAGCGTAAGATCCACTAATCGGCTACCTCAAGATCCGATCCACAAGTACATGTTTCAGGTGCTATCATTCCATCGTTCCTGATCCAAGGTCGTCTACCCCCTTGCTACTAAGAACAGAACATCAAAATTGGCCAACCATTGGTCACAACTGTGAAAAGTCACCATAATGGAATCCAATCAACCAGTAACTCCCTAGCTCCAAGCCGCTAGGTCCACCCGAAATTCAATCCTACTCAGAACTCGAACCCCTAAAACTCGGTATCTAATGCTTAATGGAACCAATGGATTGGTTCTTCCCATTTAACTTTCCTATTCTTATCCTCACTCTCAGGTTGATGACGGGACTGTTGTCGTAGAGACATCACATCCTTAGTGTACGACACCACAAAAGAAGGATAAGAATAGGAAAGTTAAACAAGAAGAACCAACAGAACATTTCTTACATCATTCTAGCTCCAGTCTTATTGAGATACGAGGGAGGCAAAGTTCCTTTGACATACACAATAGATTTGATGGTAGCTTAGTACGAGCAGAGGCTTGTGACTTTGTCATGGTATGCTCATGTTTCGGTGACGACTGAGATGAGGATTCTTCAGTGTTTTTTGAGTCTTCGGATGACATTTGAGCGATAGTGCTGGCTGGAGGATGCACCATACTACAGAATCTGTCAGATTTTGGCATCTTAGGTGGAGATGAGCGTGTCAAAAACCTCACAGTAGGCCAGATGGATTAGACAACGCTAAGGACATCATGATGACTTGTTTACTTTGGTAGCTTTGAAGATGGTTACCTCTAGCTCTGATTCTTGAGTGGTAGACGTACGAGTCATAGTGGTCGACGGGCGGGACATAGAGGATCTTAAGAGGTTCGGTTAGGATTTCAGTAAACATCCAGATGTGCTAGGATTTTTAGAGGCAAATATTGCATTGGTACTTTATCGATCTTTGGACGGGATGCACGAGTGTTGATGGAGTTAGGACCCATACACCTTTTCCCTTTTGGAAAGATTACATTTTATGTTCAGAAACTGATCCCATTGTGTTGGGACATACGAGCTAGTACTTCGACCAGTACTATGGTGGTTGTTAGTTTGGTGAACCAAAACTGTTCAGTTTAGATAAGGTTTTGACCTTAAGACAGATTAGTTTCTAGGACACATGGTTGGTGTTTCGAGTAAGTTAGGGCTTGGAGGCCAAGGCAATTCTACAAGATGGCTGTTAGGGACGTTGGAATTGTGTTGTGATATCCCTGTTAGCTTCGGTAGCTTGGGGTGATTTAGGTTGTGCCCGAGTTTCCCAATGCGTCGTCAGAGGATTTATGTGGCTGCCACATCTAGGGGAAGTTTCCCAGGTACGTAATCCATTTTGCAACCACCTTGTCAGAACGTACTGAAAGAGTTGAGAGCATAGAGACTCCAGTTACAATATTTAGTAGATTTGGGGTTCATTTGACTTGGAATGTCACTTTGAGGAGCCCCAATGTTCTTTGTTTGTAGTTGGATGGAACTTTGAGAGTTAGATTTGACAAGACACTTGGATAGGGAGCTGGTGTGGAACAAGTATGCTTTACCACATAGAACCTAGTGAACTTGTTCATTTAATTCGTCACTTCTAGGTTTCATAGAGGTGTCACCCTGGTAAAAGTTGAACTGGCTATGGGCCAAAATTGGAATGAGTTGAGGAGCGGAAGGTGCTTGGTGTCACCTAACATTGATGAGTGTAGCTTAGATTTGGTGGACCCATATTGGTATTAGCGTCAACTAACCACGAAAATTGAGATTGGAGTCTCTCGGATCAATTGAGTAAAACAGTCGTTTAGTAGAGAAATTCTTCCTTATTGCAGCCCGTTGACGCGATTGACTCTGGTGACCAGGAGTCCTCGATGAGTAAGTTGGTTGGTCTTGGTAGGCGTAAGTTGGTTGGTCTTTTGAGTCCTCGATGAGTATATGTTGGACATATCTCAAGTGTTGCTCAGGTGACCAGGAGAACTCGAAGAAGATGTTGAGTTATAGTGTATGATCTGTCCAGAGCAGAGATCAGACAAACAAGTCCCAATGCTGGAACATGATTGGCATGGTAGCCATATGATAGACATATTAGATCCGAGATTGATATGGTGAGTGGACTTAATTGTGGATATTGTTACGTGTTCGGATGGTGCGTGATTAGTCCTCGAACGTAGATGTTGCGTGAGTGCAGTCCTTGAGTAGGCCAATGAGTAGTGCCAATGTGATTGTGTGATGTGTGGGCACCTGTGAGTAGTGCTTGTTGATGTTGTAATTGTTGAGTGTTGATCATTCTGATTGATATGTTATGATCATCAGATTGAATCCGAGATGGACACAATATGGTAATTAGATTAGATCCGATGTTAACGGTTCATTGAGAATTAGGACCAGGCATCGAATACTGTGCACTAGTGTAGAGTGGCTTTAGAGGGATCAGTTGTTGTTCGAGCTTGGAACTTAGGGCCATGATTGGCCAGAAGAACCCTAGAACAACGTATTTGTGATTATCTCTATAGCAAGTATTTGATAGGGTCCAGATACACTTAGGATGAGCGAAATACCAATTTGAGACTCAAGAGGAGTCAGGATCACAGCGTCGATTACTGGGTGAGACGAGGTACTGTAAAAGGACTCTAGTGCGAGTCAGATGTGGATAAGGAACTTGAATGGGAAGAGTGGAGCCGATGAGTTACCGGCTGGTCACCGATGGTGTGTCATGAGTATGATTAAAGGTGAAAGACTGTCTTGTGAGATGGAGGACTTGGCATTGCTCAGCAGGAGCAGAATTGTCAAATAGGGTTTTGAGAACACCTGCGTGGGTGACAGGTGAGATAGACGAGCGTCGATGTCTCGAGCGAGACTTGAGATTTGAGCTTTGGAGGTTTCCAATGACAGTTGGATCACTCACTTGTCGGATGTGATTGTTGAGGATGAGCAGAGATTTAGCATTGACCGTTGGATTATAGTTGACGTCAAGTGACGTTTGGTTCTTATGCGTACTGTGGATGGACATTGGACATGGACCTGACCACGTGAAACTCTTGGTTTGGAGATAGGATTGGATTTCCACAGTTTTAGTCAGAGGTCGGTGAAAACTTACGGTGACACATTTTCAAGATAGTTAACTTTTAGTTGTTATTAAAGGGACCCAAAATTTCTCATATGGCCCATCACCCCACATTCATGCATCTAACCTTCTCTCTCTCTCCTCCAAACTTATCTGAAACCCCACCCCACCATTTTTATCATCTTCCTCATCAATTTGATCTGAGTTGAGGGAAATAGAGAATGAGGGAGTGACGGTGAGAGACTAAGGATGAGCTAGGAACCATGAAGGCTTGCTGGAGCTAGGAACCCAGGTAAAACCGTGAGCCCATAACTTTGGATTGTAGGTAGTTTAGCCTAGGATATTTTGTAACAACCCGTACCTTCGGGAAGGGTATAAATGTAATTTTGTAAAAGTTTTGTATATAAAGGACGATTTGCCCTTGTGAATAGTAGGCCAAAAGTTGACTTTTCGATTTACCAGTTGGATGAGTGTTGACTATTGACCGTGATGTATTTTAGGACGTCACGAGTCGGTAGACAGGTGGCAGGTTCGATTCGGACAATCGGAGAAAAAGTTATGACGTTCGGAAGATTGAGGGCGTTACCGTAAATTTGACTAAATGAGGAAAAATGTTGACTTTTTGGAGGACTGGTGATTTTCACGTAGACCGAGGACCATTAGATAGGTCTCGACGTCCCGAGTACAACGACAGGCGGCACGCTGTCATCGGACGTCGGACGGAATATTTACGGGTCTGGAAAGTACGAGGGTAAAATGGTAATTTGTGCATGAGGGGTATTTTAGTCTTTTCCCTCAGCCCAATCAGATAAGGGAAAGTGGCAGGGATATTTTGGGCTGAACCATAGGGTGATGACACATGGGGGACACTAGATGGTTCCAGGAATGACTAAAGTGTGCACGGCCACACTTTGCACGATTTCAAACCGTGCATAGTGCTTGAACACACAGAAAACAGAGAGAAGAGATTGAAGAGACAGTGATCGATTCAGAGGGTGAGTGAGTGAAGAGTGAACTGAGAGAGTGACAGAGAGGCAAGGCGGTGCTGGTGATCGTGTTTTGGTGGAGGAATCGTGCCCGGAGACACGGTGGTGGTGCGGCGGAGTTCTGAGGAAAACAGGGAGGTTGTGAGACAGGGGTGGCAGTTGTACCGTGTGGTGGATCAAACCAAGGTGGTAGGAGGTTCAGGTGGCTGCAGGGAGTCCAACGAGCACCGTGGCACGCGGCGGTGCACACGGCGGAGCCTGAATCGAAAGGTAAGCCCACTTCCTCTGTTTTTCCCGTGAATTTCAAATCGAAAGTCGTGGAGTTGGGCTTAGAGTCGAGGGATTTGGAGGTCAGGGTGAGACTCCTGGAGGTCCCAGGAGTCGTGTGGTTGTGGTGCCGTGCCGGGGAAGGACCTGGGCGGCCGGCGGCCAAAACAGGGGCCACGGGCTCAGTTTTTCGAGGAGGAAATGGTGAGGTTTTGGGCCGTGAATCTCAATTGTAAGGACATGGTTAGATTGCTTAGGATTAGACGAATCTTCTGGGATTGGTTTGGACTGGAACGGTGGAGGAACGGAGGAGAACCGGTCACCCTGGTTCAACTGTGTTGAACCGGGTGGCTGGAGGTAGGAGAAACACTGTAGCAGGCGCATGAGGTCCACGCGCAGCCACTTTGGGCGGCGCGTGGAGGCACGTGGGAAGGATTCCGGCCAAGCTTCCAACATGGTTTTGGTTCTAAATGTCTTAAGGAATTCATTGGTATGGTTTTCGGGTGAATCGGACGATGTTAGGAGATTGTTCGGGAATCCGGACGGTTTAGGGTTTAGGATTAAAATATTAATAAATTTCCGAAAAATTGGGGAAATTAGGGTTAGTATCCTTGATGTGTTTGTGACCCTATTTGGTACATATTGACAGGACGGGAGGCGCCTTAGACGGCCGAGGAGCGCACAGAGCGCGATTGACTCGTTCTGATCTGTGAGTTGACTCTTTCTTTAAACTCGAGCATGCCTAACTGTTTTATGGATATTTTATGATATTAAATATGTTTTACGCTTTCTAATGATGATTATATGTGGTTGATGTGTTGGCACATTTTTCGAGACATTTTCGGGATTTTGCACGTTTTTCGAGGAAAAGCTGGTTTTCAGACTTTGATGCCATATTTGAGGATTTCAACCTATAAATGTTTTCTGATGATGAAAAATGGGTTATGAAATATGCATGGTTTGATGTTCATAGTCAGGATATGATTTTATGACGCACATACTATGATTTCTATATCCGTTTTATAGTGTTTCTGTTTCTTATGATGTTTCATGTTATGATTTTCTAATACTTAGTTGCGCATGCCTGTTTTTAAAACGGAGGGAACAATTATTATTTTTCCTTAACTTTGATTTGGTGATAAACTGATTTTAACTTTTAGTTATTCTAGTCCACTCACCCTTTTGGTTTTTAAATTTTCCCTCCAGGTCGTGGTGATAGCGTTGGGTTGAACGTTGAGGCAGATATCTTGGCATAGAGCTTTTGACGTTCTTCCGTTGCGAGACTAGCATAGTAGGATTTTGTGCCCATTTTGTAGAACTATGCTCTGACTTACAGTTGTATATATTTACTCCTTCGTCTGATAGTTATGCTTATTGTAGTATGGAGGTGATTTTGGTACTTTAGGTGTGATTGTCAGACGGGAGCAGGGTTCGTCCCGGTTATCGTGGCGATATTTGGGACGGGTCCTGACATATTTGGAACGTCAAACTAATTACCTAGTTACCTTTTGTGAGCCTGTACGAGCTATTAGGACCAAGAATGGAAGGCTGAGGACTTTGGAATCGTCCTGGGGACAAGCTCAAAATTAGCCTTGAGGATTCGAGCTTTTGCCAAAGGATTTAAGGTATGTTTTCTTGTTTTTGAGGACTTAGATCAATTTCTGGGGTCAATTAGAGTAGGATGTGAACGAATAGAGTGAAACAATCGGAAAATGAGAGAGAACGTATCGGGTCAAGCTCACGAGTCAAATGACCTGTTACAAGGTCGCAGGTCGACTCGTCTAGAGGAAGGAGACTATTCACGTCATCTCGTTAAGCCACATGGCCAACCAGACGGTGACAAGTGGTAAAGTGTCAGTTTGAGTCAGCATCGACGTGGTAAGTCCACGTCAGCACTATCAGACCACGTGGACCAGTCAAGTGGTGCCATGTGGCAATGTATCATAGAGTTGTCAGCTGGTCAAGGTGACGTGGCAGTACATGTGGCAGTGATGACATCATCATGTGACGTGGCACGTGTTAGAGGGTGACATGTGGCACCAGTCAGGGAGTGCCATGTGGCGGGTTGTTAGAAGCTGTCAGTAGTCAAGTTGCCAGTAAGTTGACGTCAACAGGCGACGTCAGTATTTACCAGCATTAACAGAACTTTAATTGACTTGTGAGGGCGCATGTGTACAAATTTTGAGATCAAATCATTCTTGTTTGAAAGGTTCCAACGATCTGAATCCAATGGTGGTGGTTTCAGGTCGATCAGAGGTCGTTTGGGTAATGTTTTGGAGGTTTTTCTCCTCGGGAAGGATGTTCTTGTCACGTTTATTGAACCGAAGTTTAGGGGGTGTTTACGTGTGAACTTGTATAGATTGTTAGAGACCCTTGGGTGTGATTTGGACATGCCCGGACTTTCTGAAATATTCGAATTGGCTTACGGCGTGGGTTTTGAGCGCGCAACGTGGACTGTTTGTGAGTGGACTTTGATTTATAAATGATGCACGCATATGTGTTTCAATTTTTTTATGAGCATGGTTTGAAATACAAGGTTTTCATACTGCTTTGAATGATGAATTGCATAAAGATTTTTACATTGGTTTGATCATGGTTTGGAAATGAAAGATTTTATGGATTTGTGTGAGAATGGCATTTTCGAGTTGAGACCTAGTTGGATAATTATTTTGACTTAGATTATAGTCAAATGCGAAATTAAACAATGATTTTATTGACGAAATGATTTTGAGTATTGTGAAATGAGGACTGGACACTATTTTTATGATATTCGTGGAAACTGTGTTTTGGGCGGAGATCCTATGCAAAACAACTAATTTGATTTGAGATGCAATAGTTTATGAAAATGTGTTTCCATTGTTTTCACTATGACCATTCTCCGTGATTATTAATATGACTCTAGTAGGAATGTGTTTCCAGAGCCTCCAGTTGTGAATGTGTTTCCTCTGAGAGGACCCTATGATGTTGTTACTCGTCTCTGGGATGCGATGTGTCCCTCCTAAAGAGGTCATGGTGCACTGCCTTTTTCGAGTAGCCGTGGGAGGCTCAACTCAAGAGTGCTTATGATGCATGTTGAACGTCGGTCGTAGATGTGTTCAAGGCAACGTGCTCGAACGTGTGCAGTCCTGGAGCTTATTTGCACGCATTGCTTGGATATCGTGATTGATGATGACATGATTGTATGACACAGATGTGGGATATGTGGATGGGTCATGATTTTGATTTATTACTTTGTGTCTAGATATTTTCACATGTGTTCGTTTTGCAATAAAAGAATTTGTTTTCATATGTTACTGTTTTATTGGAAAGTAATCTTTTAATTGATTATGCGTCCATGTTTTATAAAACGGATGGTTAAATGATGATTTCAGAAATTGGTTTTTCAAAGTTTTATTTTGTCCACTCACATTTTTGATGTTTTGGTACCCTCCAGGTTGATCACGAACTCAATTGTAGTAGTGGGTCAAGGTAGTATCCCTAGTCTGACACGTGGCGCTAGATGGGAGCAGGTCATCCCACGTTAATCCTGAGGGATTAAGGATGGGACTTGTCATGTTTATTCCATATTTCCAAATGGTTCAATTTTTAATTTCTATTTTCCTACTTATTTTGTTTCATTTATAAATATAATGGAACTTATGAACTTTTCGTAAGTTCATGCTTTTTTAAACTTAAAACTATGAATATATGATTCATAGTGTTCATATAAATAAATAGAACAAAAAAAAAGTCATGAAACAATTTTTCTTTTTTGAGAAACCACAAAAAAGGCCCTTGAAATTTATTAAAAAGTGAAATTTTGTATAACCCTATATGATTGCCATTTTGGAATAACCAATATAAAAATATCACTCATTAAGAAACATATTGTAAAAAAAAATAATTACGTCCCCTCCGACGTTAAATCCTGACTACGTGACCGCGTGCCTACCCCTACTCACAAGTCACACCTCTTGTTGTTTTGGTTGGGCAATGAAAGGGAGATACGTCACTGACCCAAACCTTTCTCGTCCCACGTGGCCATATATTGATACAATCCACTCCAGGAAACTTAAATTGGAAAGTTTTACACTGCAGTTGCCACATTGTTCAACCTTCTGACATTCACAAACACTAGTCCAAATTGAGGAATAAGAAAGGAAACTCGATAACAGATCCCCACACATCAATCTAAAAAGTTGAACTAGCAACAAGCAACTAGACCATAGACGGGCATCACCAACACTAAAAAATCAAATAATGTAACTCTCCTAGCACGCTAGAGAAATTAAGAGAAAACTCCGCCAAGAGATTTGGGAGGAACCAACCTCTTCCGATGGAAATTTGAGGCCAATGTTACTACGATATACATCAACTTGTTGGGGTATTTTATGTGTTAGAACATTTGGGCTACTGGAAAACTCATTAAAGTCTAAGGGCTTCCAACCTTACCTTCGTATACCTGCTTGAATCTGAGTTTGCAAGATCATGTCCCAATACTTCTCAAAAGAATTTTTTTTAAAGGAAAGTAATGGTTAAAGACGATTCGAATGGTGAAAGAATGGAGTGAAAAGGAGTCAAAATGAGTGAGTTTGAGTCGGGTCAGGTCACAGGTTGAGTTGACCTGGTTGTAGAGGTCTGGGTCGACTCGATGAGAGGTTGACGATGATGACATCAGTATGGTGACGTCATCATCTGTCAGGGTGTCAGGCCACGTGGCCAATCAGAGGCTGCCACATGGTAGCTGTTAGGTCCAGTCAGCACTAGCAGGTGTAAAACATGTGGACCAATCAGGTGCTGACCCGTGGCACTATCAGACCTGACATTTGTGATACCTGTTAGGCTAACGTCAGCGTGGTGTCAACCGTTGACTTTGACCAGCGTGGACTTTGACCTTTAACCAGCGCATGGGCATGAATTTCGAGGTGGGATCGATGTTGTTCAAAAGGTTTCAATGATACAAATCTAATGGTGGTGGTTTCAAGTTAATCGGAGATCGTTACGTTGGTCAAATTGAGGTGTTTAGCCTAGGGATCCGTGTTCGGGACACGTTGACTTTTCTGGGAGTTTTGAGGGTTCTTGATTAGGACTTGTCTAGGTTGGTTGTGACCTTTAAGTATGTTTTGGACATGTTCAGACGACCCGGAGAGTTCAGTATAGCCCGAGTGGCTTACGACCCAGCTTGGAAAGTCTGTGAGCGGACACTTGATTTCTAAATATGATGCATGCATAACTATTTTATATGTTTTATATATGCGATTTGAGATGCCTTGAGTGCATATGATAGTGGTGTTTTGGCATTTTCGTTTAAATATGGTATTGCACATATTTCGATGATTTATGCTTTATGATATACCTGGCCTATGGTTTTTATGCGTGCTTGTGTTTTCAAATGATTTGAGCAATGAAATTATTTCGGATTTGGAAATATGATATCGAGCTTGAGTCCCAATTGGTTTATGATATCGGGCTTGAGGCCCAATTGGTTTATGATATAGGGTTTGAGGCCCAATTGATTTATGATATCGGGCTTGAGTCCCAGTTTCGGTTTATGAAATGAGATTTCAGGCTTGAAACCTATTGAGATGATTTTAAGCTGAGTCCCTATGAGATTTGGATTGGATCGGATTTTCTTAATCCTAATTTTGTAGAAACGATTTGTGAAAACTATACCTCGGGTTGAGGCCATGTTGAAATGCTTTAGACTAAATTTGACGTATAAATGGTTTATAATGATTTTCCACTGCATTTATTTTCGGTTTTACATACCATCCTTATGTGTGGATTGTCTCCTCCAGACGTCTTGTAGTATCTTGGAGTAGTCATGGTGCATTTCTTGGGAGGGGCCGGTCCGAGGAGAGGCTCAGGACCAAGAGTGCGAGCATCGTCTGAGAGGGGCCACTCTACGAAGAGGCTCAGGATCCGGATTTCTAGTTATGGTGTACCCCCGATAGTGATCCAGGGAAGGCACATCATTATAATGTCGTCCCGGACACTGGTGGATTCGAGGGTAGGACTTGGACTTGAGACCCCGAGAGGCACACGTAGACTTAGAGACCGTGACATGATTTATCAGAAATCTGGGATGTCGAGGATTGGTTAAACTGTATTTTACTAATTTGGGCAGAGACCCCACGTGTTTTGGTTTTGGGCTGAGACCCTACTAATGAAATAGTTTTGATTGATAAACGTTTATACTGGATTTTAAATTGAAAATCCATAAGATTTTATTTAAAAAAATGGTGGATATAAATTGTTTTCCGATGCATGCATGCTTTTTAGTGAAGGGTATAAATTTCTTTTCGGAAATGATTTTATAAACTGTTTATTTTCGTCCACTCATGGCTTTTCCTGTTTTTAATACCCTTCAGATTGATCGCGGATGCGGGCTGTAGCAGAGACAAAGACATCACATGCCTCCATAGATCTTGGCGTACTCTCGAATCCCCGAGAAGGTTAGGTGTATCCCTAATCTGACACGAGGTGTCAAACGAGAGCATGGCGCATCCCGCGTTAATGTAGGGAGGATTGAGATGGGTCGTGTCAATTTAATTCTAGGGAAGCACAAGTTTACTTTTCAGGGCTTTTTTTTTTCCAAGTTCGGAGATTGCCCTCCTTTCTAGTTTCATTCTTTCTTTTATTTCTTCCCCTCCTTTCTTTTTTTTTTCCTTTCTGTCCACTCGGTTTTTTTACTCGAAAATGGTTGTGCGTTTGTTTTTGGTTTTGTTTGTACACATGCACACACGCACACACAAAGTACTATTAAATAATGACATTAATCCCTCAAAGGTGGTGCCACATGTCACTAGCACAGTGATCCAAAAAATAAAACCTCAAATGTCAAATTACAAAATTGCCCTTATACTCTAAATTATCAAAATACCTTTTGGTAGTTTTGATCTGTAACTATCCCGTTCAAATTCCAATTCTGACATGTCGCCTATCTACGTAATCAAGACTCCGAGACCTACGTACGACCCTCACAAAAAAATTACTCTGAGTAAAAAGTCAGCTTTTTACCTACGAGGGCAAAATCATCAATTTTCTTTTTTAAATTCCTGAAATTATATTTTCCGAATTTTCAAGTCGTTACATATATTTTTTTTAATGTCAATAATAAGTTCAAGTTCTTTCCATAAGGGTTGCTTAATAATAATGAATCCTTGTCAATTAATGAGACATTTTGTCGGCACTCAAGGTTTCATTATAAATAGAGCCTAATATCACCTCTCAAGTAACCCTAAATACTAATACTATCTATTTACATACTTGATTAAACTGACTTGAGCATTAAAGTATTCTTGATTGAACACCCCAAACTTGATCTCATTGGTCAATTTTTCCCGTATATAGATTTTTGAATGAGTAATAATTCATAAAGAAAAAACTCATAAGGAAGAGAAACAAGAAAACGATACTCCTCTAATACTCTTTGGAAGAAACTTGACGTGGAAGGGGTTGGGGATCCTAGAGGTCACCTCGTGTGGTTTCCTGCAGCTATTCATAGGGTTTCTTTCATCATATGGATTGCCATAAGAGGGCGTCTTGATACTTTGGACCGTGTCTCTTGTTTTACTTCTCTTTCCAATGTTCTTTGTTCTCTGTTTGGTTGGGAATCTGAAACTCATGAACATTTGTTCTTTGACTGTCCAGTATGTCAGGACCCGACCCTCCTCTGTTAGGACCCGACTCATCTAGCACGATATTTTCCACTTTGGGCCTCCTTGCCCTTGTCCTTACGGTTTTGTTTTCGGGAGCTCCCGTACAACTTCCTAGGGGGTCACCCATCATGGAATTGCACCAACGTCAACTCGCTTAACTTTGGAGTTCCAACCGAACCAAAAGCCACTGAGCTCCCATAAGGCCTCGTGCTAGATAGGTGTGTGCCTACACCTTTAAATCACACAACTATTCCCCTCCCAAACCAATCCCCCCTCACAGGAATGTGGGATCGTTCACCGTTCCCTCCAAAACACGGGTCTTACAATCCACCCCTTTAGGGCCCAACGTCCTCGCTAGAACACCTCCCGGTTGGGGTCTGGCTCTGATACCATTCTGTCAGGTCCCGACCCTCCTCGGTTAGGAGTCGCATCTAGCACGATATTGTCCGCTTTGGGCCTCTTTGCCCTCACAATTTTGTTTTCGGGAGCTCACGATGCAACTTCCTACGGGGTTACCCATCATGGAATTGCACCAGCCTCAACTAGCTTAACATTGGTGGGCGTGATTCAGATTGGTAAGTATTGGATTACGTGATTAGGATTAGACGTTGTGATGCTAGTTGGATGACCATGGGACTCAGAATGGATGATGGGTTGGAGTATTTGATCTGTCTAGTACTGGACTAAACAGATGGACTCCAGACTTGAAATGCGATTGCTACGAGCTATGTAGTAGGATGGTTAGTGGACTGGACGTTGAATACTGTTTGATGAGCCATAGTGATTTTGATGGGTTCAGTGATTGTACGAGCAAGTGGTTAGAGCCGTGGATGGCTAGTGGAACCTTAAAGCGGAGATACGTTGTCACTGCTGGGCATGTATTCGATGGGGACCAGTCTCACTCAGATCGAGTGAGTTGGTGCTTAGTGTAACCACAAGTGAGTATAATGTCAGTTTTGACTAGTGAGTGTCAAGTGGTGATAGTGTAGGAAGTGTTGGCGTAATGGCAGAATTGTCGGGTGGTATTAACTCGGAAAGTGTGATCAATGTCACTCAACGTGGTCGGGTGTAATCGATGCGATGTGACCGTTGGTGGATCGTTTGGGTGCAGACAAGTATTGTGCTGGTTAGTTGGTGTACAAGTGTACATTTGATGTGAGGTCGAATTTACTTTCCACGAGGTGGTTATGGAATCGGGATAGTTGGAATTTTGAGGACAAAATTATTTAACGGGGGAAGGTTGTAACGACCCGTCCCGAATTCCGAAATTAGATTAGTGACTAATGCAGGATTTGTGAGATTAATCGGTGATTAGTTGAGCGAATCCGACGGACAGTGTAAAATGAAAGTTTTACCCCTGGTCTTGGCCAAAATGTTGACTTTGACTCAGGGAGTCAGATGTACAAGGACCGATAACCTTGACGTAGATCCGGATGTCACGGGATAAGACGTCGAACAAAGAAGTTACGGTCACGGGATCGAAATCAGGAATTTCGCATCTCGAGATTCGAATAAAATAATCCTAAAATATGATTGGGCAGATATTTTATGTGGGCCCCTTGGATGAGTGGCACTTCCCATTGGTGGCTTCCCCTAAAAAGTGGATCTAATGTACTAAAATACCATTTTATTTTAATTTTATTATTTTATTAATTATTTCCTTTCATTTCTCTCTCTTCTCCCTGTGCATCAGCTTGATCTTCTTCTTTATTTTTCTTCAAACCGTATAACCCAAACACTCATTCCCCTACAACCCCTTCAAGCCTCATGATATGTGCTTTGTGTGTGAATGGAAAAGTGAGAGGGAAAAGAGACGTGAATGATGAGGCCATCGGGGGGGACTGTCGTGGACGGCGGTGAGGGCCCGAAGGAAAAAACCGAGAACCCATTAAAACTGTATAACCACACACACCACCTCAACCTTCACAAAAATTGATATACTGAGGATGGGGTGAACATAAGAGTGAGAGAGGGAGATGAGGTGAGCACGACGGTACTAATGGCTTGGACGACAGATCATGGTGGCTAGAAACCGGCAAGTGAGCAATTTCAGGTTTGAAAATGAACTTTCAGTTAGACTGGCTGTTGGGTGTTTTTATGGTCTAAATCTTCTTCCTAGGTGTCTTAGAAACTCTGGGGACTTAACCTTGAAGGAAATGGTGGCCAGAGTCGACTGCAAGAGGGTGTTGCAGGGGCCGTCGCCATTCATCGATCGAGAAGCTAATTTTGAGTTAGTGTTTGAGGTTTCTAGGTTGGTAGATCAATTTGAAATGGTTAGACGAACTTTTAGAGATTGAAAGCTTTGAAAGTGGTTGGAAAATGAGGAGAACCGGCCTCGCTGGTTTGGCTGAACTGGGTAGAGTTGACTGGACCAAATCGAGTCCAGTGTGAGGTGGAAGATGAACAGTGTTTGGCGCGTGGCTCCCACGCGCATCACTTTTGAACAGTGTGTGGGGGCGCGTGGGGAGGTATTTTGGGGATGTTGTCAACATGTAATTTCATCTATTCGATGTAACGAACAATTTGGGACTAATTTCATACCGATCGGACATCGTTTTCATATAGTTTGGGGTGTCCGAAGGTTTAGGATGGAGTTTAAAAATGATTAAAAATTCGAAAAAATTACGGGGCATCAATGTGGGGTTAATAAGGTAGTTAGTAACCCTCTAGTATGATTTGGACAGGTTTGGGAGTCCTGGTGACGGTGATTAGCCCGGGAAGGCTTATGGCATGCATTTCAAAGCAGCGTAGCACGGTCTGTGTGTGGACCTTGATTTCTAAACTGTGATGCATGCATAAATGTTTATATGTTTTATATATATGATTTCTATCATGATGATTATGGTATTGTTGATTTACATGATTACTCGTATTTCGAGGTGATTTACGTATTTGCACGTATATCGAGGTTTATGGTTTTACACTGATTAAACGTGTTTGTAGTTTCACTGATGGTTTGATAAAATGGTTTTGGATTTGAAAAGGTAAACTTGGGCATAAGACCCATTTTTTTTGGAAACTCTTAGACTTGAAGTCCATTTTAGTAACATTATCGAGCAAAGGACCCAATTGGTTCGTGGATTGATGGATTGATTTCGAATTTGGAAATATGGAATCGGGCATGAGACCCATTTGATTTATGAACTCTTGGACTTGGATTCCATTTGATTTTATAAGGCATCTGGTCGGAGGCCCAATTGGTTTATAGGATTTGGCCGGGGGCCCAATTGGTTTACAAAATCGGTCTTGAGGCCCAGTTGTTATATGAACGGGCTTGAGGCCCAATTGGTTATGATATCGGGCATGAGTCCCATTTATGGTTTATAAATGTGATTTCGGGGTTCGGAGACCCTAAATGGATTTGGATTTGGAAACATGGATTTCTGGTTTCATGATGGTTTATAGGGACCGACCATGGATCCTTTGAAAGGTTTGAAAGGTTTTGAGAATGATTAAGAAATGGTTTTTCATATACCATCCTTTTATTTATGGATTGTCTCCTCCAGAGAGGGTCGTTGGCTTGGGTGTACCCCGGAATAGTCACAGACCACTAACTGAGTGGAGTCGCCTCCGTGGGGTACCTTACTCTCAGGAAGGCATTATTGAGTATTGTAACGCCCCGGACGTTCTGGTAATGTAATATTATTAAATATTGAATAAAATGACGTTTTTACCCCTGTGTTTGTGTGGTCAATTTGTTGACTTTTAGTTTTGGAGGTCGAACGGACGTTGGGTGATGACCGTGACGTAGTTCGGGATGTCACGAGTTCATAGACAGGTGGCACGTCCGATTCGGATGCTCGGAGTGAAAGTTATGATGTTCGGAGGTTCGGGGGCATTACCGTAATTTGGGCGTTATAAGGGGAAAAAGTTGACTTTTTGTTTGACAATTGATATCCATTTGACTCGAAGACCGTTATGTTCATCTCGACGCCCCGAGTACAACGACTGGCAGCACGCTTGAAACGGACGTCGGACGACCGAGTTACGGGTCACGGAAGTTGGAGGGCATTTTGGTAATTATTGCACAGAGGGGCATTTTGGTCATTTCACGGTGGTTACTGTAGCACCACCGTGAGAAACAGAGTGCGGCCGTGGTGGTTTTGAGCGTGCATTTGTTTAAGGCTAAGTGGACTGGTGAGTGGGTTAGTTTATGGATTTTGAGGATTGTGGGAAGCAGCCAGACGTGTCTGGGCAGAGACTGAGTGCACGGGAGGAACGGGAATGGCTGTGGTCTCTGTGTTTGCGGGAAACCGTTTTCAGAGGCCTCAGTTGGTCTCCCACGGGCTGTTGGCCATACAGATCGAATAACTGAGTATGGGATTGGAGTGAGGTTGGAGTTAGGATCATTTTGGTTCAATTTGGAAGCTGAGCGTGAGAGGAATTGTGAGAGAAACCGTGAGCAACTGTTTCGGGTTTTTGGGGGGAAATCGCAGAGTTCAATTTCTAAGGGTCGAGGGATCATTCTAAACACACAGTGAGTCTTCTGGGAGTGATAGAGTCTCAGCCGTGCAAGAATTGAAGGGATTCGAGCACGGATTGCCCAAGAACCCAAGGTCCAGTTCGAAGGAAAAACCAGTTGGAGGGAAAAATCTCATTCAACTTCTGGAGCCTGTTGATCGAAACCAAAGGCCGTGTAAGACTTCTGGGGTCATTTCGTGCACAACCGTGCAAGAATTGAAGGAGGAGGAGGACGGTTTGGCCGGGAACCTGAGTCTCAGTTTCAGGGGAAAACCAGTGCTGTGGACGACTACTTCCAGGTAACGGCGAGCTAAATTGTTAGTGTCATTGTGTGCGTATGGGTCCCTTATTGCTACTGGTGAAGTTAATTTGGAAATGGAACCGTGTAGGGTGAGTTCCAGGAGTCGACTTGTTCGACTGTTCGAGCTTGGATTGGGTCGATTTGGTGTAAGTCGAGGTTAACCAGTGTTGCAGACCTAAAATAAATGAGTTAGGGAAGATAATAGGATTGAAAACGGGTAGTTTTGACTGAGAATTGAGGGCTAACTGATCGGGCTGAGTCGCGGGTATCAGACCCGTTTAGCAGGCTGTTCGGGTAAGGGAGATGACACTGTAGCTTGGCGCGTGGCCTTCACGCGCAGCCGCTTTGGGCGGCGCGTGACGGCGCGTGTGGCGTCAACTCCGATCACGGTCAACATGAGAATTGATCCTTACAATCTAAATAACATTTTATCTTTAGAGTTCGAATCGATCGGGAGTCATTCGGGATAACTTCGGGAGTCCGGAAGATTAAGTCTTTGAGTTTATTTTCGCCGAAAAATCCGGAAAAATTAGGAAAAATCCTACGAGTTATTTTGGGATGTTTGTAACCCTTCTTGTACGTTTTCACAGGCCCGGACACTTCCGAAGCTACGGAGGAGCACGCGGGACGCGATTGACGTGTCCTAAGACTGTGAGTGGACTCTTTGATTTTTAAATTGGGCATGCATGACTATTTTGCGTATTTATCTCATGGTTTTACATATGATTTTACGATGGTGAGATGATATATCGGTTTTACTTGTTTTCACGTTTTTCGAGGTAATTATCGTATTTCACGCATTTCGAGATTTCGGTTTTTGCCTATGCATGCGTGATAATTTTTGATGAAGTATCCGGTTATGAATATGCATGTTTCGGATTTATGATGTTTGATCATATTGTGAAGTAATCTTCTGTTAATTGCATGTGTTGGAATTTACATGTGAATTCGGGCATGAGTCCTGTTGCGATGAGAAATGTTTTAGAATAACGTTGGAAAAAGAATTGTGATTAATCCTGATTTATTATGTTTAAAAACGGTTTTGGGTTTAAAGACCCGGTTGATGGTTGGATCTGGTTTTGGGTTTAAAGACCCGGTATGTTGATTCTGGGGGCGGGCCCGAAAATTGAGTTTAAAGACTCGTGAGTTTAAAGACTCGATTATTATGATACCCCCGAGGCCTACTAATCGTGTTTTGAGTTTAAAGACTCGTTGATATCCCGGGAAGGCCTAATGTTGAGTTTAAAGACTCGGATGGATCCAACGGCATAATCATGATTATTGTTTATGTTTCACTTGATTTGTGCAAATAATGTTTCAAAATGATGATTTCTGGAATCTGGTATTATTACATGGTTTTACATGAGTGATGACGATCCCCGTAACGTTTTTCTTGTGTTTCGGAAAAAGAGTTTTCAAAAGTTTAACACACAAATTTTGAATACTTGGTTATGCATGCGGATTACAAAACTGGAGGGCGAACCCAATTTCGGAAAAACTGTTTTTCCTGTTAAACTTATGTTTCGGTCCACTCACACCTTGTTGTTTTAAATTCCCTCCAGGTCGTGGTAGAAGCGTGGGGGCAAGCGCCGAGGCAGAGGCGGAGGCATAACGTTTTCCGTTGCGGAGTAGTTAGTTCACAGAGTAGGACTTGTTCTTTAATTTGTTTTGTAATATTGCTCTGTGAAACTGTGGACTTGACGTCCAGTCGGATGTATTTGTTTAACCTCCCTGGTCTGACAATGGGTGTGTTGTAATTTTAACTAGTTTCCGGTCTTTTGATTCGATTGTCAGACGGGAGCAGGATGCTTCCCGATTATCGAGGCGATAATCGGGGTGGGTCCTGTCAATTGGTATCAGAGCCTAGGTTTACGATTCGTGTCCGGCATTCGGGTGTGCCTTGATTATTGTACTAACTTATGCCTCTTTCAGAGAAGGACGACCGGCCATGCCTCCGCGACGCGAACCCCCTCCACGACCTAATGGCGATGCCGAGAGTGCTTCGATCGAACGAGCCCAGCGTCTTGGGGCTACGGTATTCAGTGGTGGAGCGGACCCCGAGGATGCCCACCGTTGGATTTCTCGGATTGAGCGGATTTTTACTGTGATGCACTGTCCTCTTGAGGAGCGGGTGGTGTTGGCTACCTTTCTACTTGATGGATCTGCTTATGAGTGGTGGTACACTCTGGAGTTGTCGGGTTGGGATGCCCGTACAGTGACTTGGGAGACCTTTCGTGAACGGTTTCTGGATCAGTATTATCCCCGTTCATTCCGTGATGCTAGGGAGACCGAGTTTCTGCAGCTCCAACAGGGGAGCATGTCCGTAGCTGAGTATGAACAGAAATTTCAGATGCTAGCTCGTTTTGCTCCTACCTTTGTATCTACTGAGGCTGAGAAATGCCGTAGGTTCGAGCTTGGTCTACGGGGTGAGATACGGGCCATTGTGACGGCCGGAGCTTTTGCTACTCTCAGGGAGTTGTCTGATGCCGCGGTGCGGGTTGAGGCTAGTCTCCTGACGCGTCCACAGTATTCTGGTGGTGGACAACGTCGCGGGCGTTCATATTCTGGATCGTATGGTCAGGGAGCCTCGAAGAAAGGACGTTATGGTGGAGCCTCATCTGCAGGCAATGATCGTTATGGCAGGCCTGGTAACTATCAGGGTTCCGGATTCCGAGCGCCTAGGGCGCAGACTGCTCCGCAGGCGAGCGCGACTTCTGTTGCTTCCACGGGACGGCAGGGTGGTGGTTTTGTTCGAGATGCTTCCAGTGTCATCTGTTTCTTCTGTGGCGAGCGGGGCCACTACCGGAGGGATTGTCCATCTTTGCCACAGGGTGGTGGCGCAGGTCGGGGTGGAGCAGAGCAGGGACGGAGCACAGCTGCAGTTTCTGGGACTGGGAGCACTCGAGGAGGTGGTACCGGAGCGGCTAGTGGACAGAGGGGCCGGGGCCGTGGGCGAGCAGCTGGACCACAGGCCCGAGTTTTCGCTGTTACGCAGCAGGAGGCCAGGGCAGCGCCTGGTGTTGTGACAGGTACACTCACGATCTTTGGACATGATGTTTGTGCTTTAATTGATCCCGGAGCTACTCATTCATTTATTTCACGGGACTGTGAGTTGTTGGCGGGTAGAGAGGTGTCCGCATTGGACTGTGACATGGGAGTGAGTACGCCCACCGGAGATGTGTTTGTGGTGAACCAAGTGTTGCGGGAGTGCCCCGTAATGGTAGGTGATGTTGGTCTGGTGGCAGATTTGATACTCTTGGACTTACACGACTTTGATGTCATCTTGGGTATGGATTGGTTGACGCTCCATCACGCCTCTATCGAATGCGTCGATAAGCGGGTTACTTTTCGGAGCCCGGGGCTACCGGAAACCACTTTTCAGGGAATTCAGCGAGCAACTCCTGTCGGAGTGATTTCTGCCCTGAAGGCAAGTAAGATGTTGAGGAAGGGGTGCCAGGGATACTTAGCCCGAGTGATGGATTCACGAGCTGCACCATTGCGGGTGGAGGATATACCGATTGTACGGGAGTTCCCGGATGTCTTTCCGGAGGATCTACCGGGATTGCCACCGCATCGAGATGTTGAGTTCACTATTGATCTGGTTCCAGGTACGCAACCTATTTCTCAGACTCCGTATCGTATGGCGCCAGCTGAGTTGAAAGAACTGAAGGCGCAGTTACAAGAATTACTTGAGATGGGATTTATTCGACCAAGTGTATCCCCCTGGGGAGCTCCGGTGTTGTTTGTGAGGAAAAAGGATGGGAGTTTGAGACTTTGCATCGATTACAGGCAACTGAATAAAGTAACAGTCAGGAACAAATACACGTTGCCTCGGATCGATGATTTGTTCGATCAGCTGCGAGGAGCGCAGTACTTCTCCAAAATTGATCTACGTTCGGGGTATCATCAATTGCGGGTTAAGGATGAGGATGTACCCAAGACAGCATTTAGGACCCGTTATGGTCATTATGAGTTCCTGGTGATGCCGTTTGGCTTGACCAACGCGCCCGCAGCGTTTATGGATTTGATGAACCGAGTGTTGCAGCCTTACTTGGACCACTTTGTCATCGTGTTCATTGACGATATCCTGGTCTACTCAAGGAGTGCGGAAGCGCACGAGGAGCACTTAAGGATGGTGCTGGGTACCTTGAGGGAAAACCAGTTGTATGCGAAGCTCAGCAAATGTCAGTTTTGGTTGACGAGCGTGAGTTTCTTGGGGCATGTGATCTCAACTGACGGGATCAGTGTAGATTCTCAGAAAATTGAGGCAGTGGCGAAGTGGGAACAACCGAGGACCGTCACGGAAGTCAGGAGTTTCTTGGGATTGGCTGGTTACTACAGGAGGTTTGTAGAGGGTTTCTCTACCATTGCTGCCCCGTTGACGCGACTGACGCGGAAGGGAGTCAAGTTTGAGTGGGATGACGATTGTGAGCGTAGTTTTCGGGAGCTAAAGGAAAGGTTGACGTCCGCTCCTATACTGACCCTTCCAGACGACAGTGGGGAATTTGAGGTGTACAGTGATGCATCCTTACAGGGTTTGGGATGTGTACTAATGCAGCATGGGAAAGTGATCGCCTATGCTTCGCGCCAGTTGAAACCGCATGAGCGCAATTATCCGACGCACGACTTGGAGTTAGCTGCTGTTGTGCATGCATTGAAGATTTGGAGACATCACCTGTACGGAGCGACTTGCAGAATGTTTACGGACCACAAGAGCCTGAAGTACTTGTTCACTCAGAAGGAGTTGAATGTGAGGCAGCGACGGTGGCTAGAGCTAATTAAGGACTATGATTGCACGATTGAGTACCACCCGGGAAAAGCCAATGTGGTGGCTGATGCTCTAAGCCGGAAGTCAACGCATTCTGTAGCACATCTACGGACGGTTCATTTGCCACTTTTGGTTGAACTCCGTAAGAATAGCATTGATTTGGGTTTGGATGGCCAAGGTGTCTTGCTGGCTAATTTTCATGTGAGACCACTCCTGGTCGATCGGATCGTTGAGGCTCAATCTCAAGATCCTGTCTCATGTGTACTTCGGATTGAAGTGGAAGCCGGTGAACGGCTAGACTTTACAGTCAGGGAGGATGGAGCTTTGCTAAAAGAAGGACGGTTGTGTGTGCCCGGCGTGGAGGCACTGAAGAAGGAGATCTTGGACGAAGCTCATAGTTCGGCCTACGCGATGCATCCTGGTGGGACCAAGATGTATCGTACCTTGCGAGAGCACTACTGGTGGCCGGGAATGAAACGGGAGGTTGCCGAGTTTGTCAGCAGGTGTCTGATTTGCCAGCAAGTGAAGGCTGAGAGACAACGACCTTATGGAGCCTTGCAACCACTACCTATTCCGGAATGGAAATGGGATCACTTGACGATGGATTTTGTGTTTGGACTTCCTAGGACACCCAGGGGTCACGATGGAGTTTGGGTGATTGTGGACAGGCTTACGAAATCAGCTCACTTCTTGCCAGTGCGAGAGAACTTCAGGATGACGCAGTTGGCCCAGTTGTTTATTGACGAGATCATCCGTTTGCACGGTACTCCGGAATCAATAGTTTCTGATCGAGACCCAAGGTTTACTTCTCGATTTTGGCAGAGTCTGCAGGAAGCATTTGGGACGAAACTTCGTTTCAGTACTGCATTTCATCCTCAGACTGACGGCCAGTCTGAGCGGACCATCCAGACATTGGAGGATATGATGCGAGCTTGCGTCTTGCAATTTCATGACACTTGGGAGTCACACCTAGCCTTGATGGAATTTGCCTACAACAACAGCTATCAAGCGAGCATTGGGATGGCTCCGTACGAAGCCTTGTACGGACGGCAATGCAGAACTCCGTTGTGTTGGACGGACGTGGGTGAAAGGAAGCTGACTAAATCCGAATTGGTGGAACTGACGACCGAGAAGGTCAAACTCATCAGGGATCGGCTCAAGGCAGCCCAGGACAGACAAAAGAGCTATGTGGACCATCGGATTCGAGATCTGGAGTTTGCGGTCGGAGATCGGGTATTCCTGAAATTGTCCCCTTGGAAGGGTGTAGTGCGATTCGGCAGGCGAGGGAAGTTGAGCCCTCGTTATATTGGACCTTACGAGATTACCGAGAGGATTGGCCCGGTGGCCTACCGGCTGGCACTACCGCCAGAGCTTTCGAAGGTCCACGATGTTTTCCATGTGTCGATGTTACGGAAATATGTGTTTGACGCATCTCATGTACTGGAGGATCAGCCCATTGAACTCCGAGATGATTTGAGCTTCGAGGAACAACCGGTACAGATTTTGGATCGAAAGGAGAAAGTGCTACGTCGGAAGACCGTTCCTCTGGTGAAGGTCCTCTGGAGGAACCAGAATGTGGAGGAAGCCACATGGGAACCCGAGGCGCAGATGCGAGAACAGTTCCCTTACTTGTTTCCTTGAAATTTCGGGACGAAATTTCTTAAGGGGGGGAGATTGTAACGCCCCGGACGTTCTGGTAATGTAATATTATTAAATATTGAATAAAATGACGTTTTTACCCCTGTGTTTGTGTGGTCAATTTGTTGACTTTTAGTTTTGGAGGTCGAACGGACGTTGGGTGATGACCGTGACGTAGTTCGGGATGTCACGAGTTCATAGACAGGTGGCACGTCCGATTCGGACGCTCGGAGTGAAAGTTATGATGTTCGGAGGTTCGGGGGCATTACCGTAATTTGGGCGTTATAAGGGGAAAAAGTTGACTTTTTGTTTGACAATTGATATCCATTTGACTCGAAGACCGTTATGTTCATCTCGACGCCCCGAGTACAACGACAGGCAGCACGCTTGAAACGGACGTCGGACGACCGAGTTACGGGTCACGGAAGTTGGAGGGCATTTTGGTAATTATTGCACAGAGGGGCATTTTGGTCATTTCACGGTGGTTACTGTAGCACCACCGTGAGAAACAGAGTGCGGCCGTGGTGGTTTTGAGCGTGCATTTGTTTAAGGCTAAGTGGACTGGTGAGTGGGTTAGTTTATGGATTTTGAGGATTGTGGGAAGCAGCCAGACGTGTCTGTGCAGAGACTGAGTGCACGGGAGGAACGGGAATGGCTGTGGTCTCTGTGTTTGCGGGAAACCGTTTTCAGAGGCCTCAGTTGGTCTCCCACGGGCTGTTGGCCATACAGATCGAATAACTGAGTATGGGATTGGAGTGAGGTTGGAGTTAGGATCATTTTGGTTCAATTTGGAAGCTGAGCGTGAGAGGAATTGTGAGAGAAACCGTGAGCAACTGTTTCGGGTTTTTGGGGGGAAATCGCAGAGTTCAATTTCTAAGGGTCGAGGGATCATTCTAAACACACAGTGAGTCTTCTGGGAGTGATAGAGTCTCAGCCGTGCAAGAATTGAAGGGATTCGAGCACGGATTGCCCAAGAACCCAAGGTCCAGTTCGAAGGAAAAACCAGTTGGAGGGAAAAATCTCATTCAACTTCTGGAGCCTGTTGATCGAAACCAAAGGCCGTGTAAGACTTCTGGGGTCATTTCGTGCACAACCGTGCAAGAATTGAAGGAGGAGGAGGACGGTTTGGCCGGGAACCTGAGTCTCAGTTTCAGGGGAAAACCAGTGCTGTGGACGACTACTTCCAGGAAACGGCGAGCTAAATTGTTAGTGTCATTGTGTGCGTATGGGTCCCTTATTGCTACTGGTGAAGTTAATTTGGAAATGGAACCGTGTAGGGTGAGTTCCAGGAGTCGACTTGTTCGACTGTTCGAGCTTGGATTGGGTCGATTTGGTGTAAGTCGAGGTTAACCAGTGTTGCAGACCTAAAATAAATGAGTTAGGGAAGATAATAGGATTGAAAACGGGTAGTTTTGACTGAGAATTGAGGGCTAACTGATCGGGCTGAGTCGCGGGTATCAGACCCGTTTAGCAGGCTGTTCGGGTAAGGGAGATGACACTGTAGCTTGGCGCGTGGCCTTCACGCGCAGCCGCTTTGGGCGGCGCGTGACGGCGCGTGTGGCGTCAACTCCGATCACGGTCAACATGAGAATTGATCCTTACAGTCTAAATAACATTTTATCTTTAGAGTTCGAATCGATCGGGAGTCATTCGGGATAACTTCGGGAGTCCGGAAGATTAAGTCTTTGAGTTTATTTTCGCCGAAAAATCCGGAAAAATTAGGAAAAATCCTACGAGTTATTTTGGGATGTTTGTAACCCTTCTTGTATGTTTTCACAGGCCCGGACACTTCCGAAGCTACGGAGGAGCACGCGGGACGCGACGCGATTGACGTGTCCTAAGACTGTGAGTGGACTCTTTGATTTTTAAATTGGGCATGCATGACTATTTTGCGTATTTATCTCATGGTTTTACATATGATTTTACGATGGTGAGATGATATATCGGTTTTACTTGTTTTCACATTTTTCGAGGTAATTATCGTATTTCACGCATTTCGAGATTTCGGTTTTTGCCTATGCATGCGTGATAATTTTTGATGAAGTATCTGGTTATGAATATGCATGTTTCGGATTTATGATGTTTGATCATATTGTGAAGTAATCTTCTGTTAATTGCATGTGTTGGAATTTACATGTGAATTCGGGCATGAGTCCTGTTGCGATGAGAAATGTTTTAGAATAACGTTGGAAAAAGAATTGTGATTAATCCTGATTTATTATGTTTAAAAACGGTTTTGGGTTTAAAGACCCGGTTGATGGTTGGATCTGGTTTTGGGTTTAAAGACCCGGTATGTTGATTCTGGGGGCGGGCCCGAAAATTGAGTTTAAAGACTCGTGAGTTTAAAGACTCGATTATTATGATACCCCCGAGGCCTACTAATCGTGTTTTGAGTTTAAAGACTCGTTGATATCCCGGGAAGGCCTAATGTTGAGTTTAAAGACTCGGATGGATCCAACGGCATAATCAAGATTATTGTTTATGTTTCACTTGATTTGTGCAAATAATGTTTCAAAATGATGATTTCTGGAATCTGGTATTATTACATGGTTTTACATGAGTGATGACGATCCCCGTAACGTTTTTCTTGTGTTTCGGAAAAAGAGTTTTCAAAAGTTTAACACACAAATTTTGAATACTTGGTTATGCATGCGGATTACAAAACTGGAGGGCGAACCCAATTTCGGAAAAACTGTTTTTCCTGTTAAACTTATGTTTCGGTCCACTCACACCTTGTTGTTTTAAATTCCCTCCAGGTCGTGGTAGAAGCGTGGGGGCAAGCGCCGAGGCAGAGGCGGAGGCATAACGTTTTCCGTTGCGGAGTAGTTAGTTCACAGAGTAGGACTTGTTCTTTAATTTGTTTTGTAATATTGCTCTGTGAAACTGTGGACTTGACGTCCAGTCGGATGTATTTGTTTAACCTCCCTGGTCTGACAATGGGTGTGTTGTAATTTTAACTAGTTTCCGGTCTTTTGATTCGATTGTCAGACGGGAGCAGGATGCTTCCCGATTATCGAGGCGATAATCGGGGTGGGTCCTGTCAAGTATAACCCTCAGGGAGGGTCAATGATCTGCGGATATTGACCTAGGTGAACCCTGGGGAAACTTGGGATTTGAGACCCCGCGTAGTACGGGTGCAGCTATGGAAACCGTGACAAGATTGGTTATATGACATTTGGTAAACGTGGTTTGTTGGATTTATGAAATGGTAATTGGATTTCAGAAATGGTATTTATGTGTTTTATGGATTTGGGTAGTGACCCATTTGGACCTGGATTTACGAATTTTGGTATTCTTTGGTTTTGGGCTGAGTTCCCACGTATGACTTGGATTTACGGAATTTGGGCTGAGACCCTAATAATGGTTATTTGAATAAATGGTTTGATCAATGGTTTTCGTATGCATGCATGCTTTTTAGTGAAGGGCATAAATGTCTTTTTGAGATAAATGAGTTTTTATTAAACTATTGATTTTCGTCCACTCACAACTTTTGATGTTTTTAATGTCCTTCAGGTTGATCATGGATGCATGCTGTAGTAGAGTCCGAGACATCACACTCGTCCACCGGATCCTGGCACACTCTAGAAGCCCCGTTCGAGCTGAGGTTTCGAGTTATCCCTTGTCTGACACTTCGTGTCAGACGGGAGCATGACACATCCCGCGTTAATCTCGGGAGGATTGGGATGGGTTGTGTCAAGTTGTATCAGAGCAGGTTTGCTCTTAAGCTACACGCAGGTCGAGGATGTGATGTCTCTATGGGCTGCAGTTCGTTATCAACCTGGTCGTTGGATAATAGTACGAGGGTTAGTAGTAATGAATCGTGGATAGTTTCGATTTAGCATTTGATGCTTATATGTGACATAGTTCTGTCGTGGTTTGACAGTGTGGGACCCTACTAAAGGATGAACCTAACAGTACTTTAGAGTTTTGACCGTGGGATGGTTATGTCAAGATCGTCTATCACGATATTGCACGATTGGATATGGCGATAGTATGAAGTTGTGATGATTAGATGGTCAGGTCATTTTGAGTTGTGAATTGTGTTGCGGGGAGCAGCTGGGTTCGGGTAACCCCAGTTGATTTAATGGTAGCATTGGATTGACGTCCATATGATGTTAAGACCGCAAGGTCGGTCGGATTATGGATTATACTGCAGAGGGCAGTTGGCTTTGGAGGAACCCTAGGGTGTGATTTTGGAACCCTAAATCATGATGGATGGTCTGGAAAGGTGAACCCTAAATCAAACTCTCTTGATTTCAAAGTTTTCGAGGGTGACTTTCCATTTTCTATCCATGGAAGATAATGTATGTTGCCACCAGTAGGTTGATCATGTATTGGTTGGTGGACCCGTGATTTGTTTTGGGTCTTCAGGAGGAATTGGGTATTTCGAAGTTAGGTGAATGGGATTTCTCATTTTTCGCTTAGTGGCAGACGATGTTGGGTTACATGGTGTGGTGAGTGTAGTAAGATTTTGTTTGCATTCATGTAGGATGAATTTTGATGTCATCTTCTTGGATCATCCTTCATTTTTTTTCCCAGGTGGAATGACAAGGATCGAATTGAGGTAACCACAGTCTCGACGTGTCTCATCGTTGACTGATCTATTTAGATGTGAGAATGGTTGAGAAGCGAATTGATGGTATACGGATTCAATGAAGGTGTAAGACCCTATCACCTGAAATTTAGTAGTTAATTGAGTGAGAGCATGGGTGGATCGTGCTGGCAGACTTCGCCTAGTGGATTATGCTAAGTTAGGTGCAGAGGAGAATCGTATTGTTGGATAATTGTAGAATCTTTTGGAATAGTTGGTGAGATGACATGACTGGATATTTGGCAATGATGATGATGGGACTGACTTCTTTTCGAGGTTAATCCCATATGATATATTAATAGAATGAGTGGGTATCCGACAGGGTCGGATTGGTCAGTATTGGATACGTGAAAGATGGTATTGGCTTCCTTTCGATGTCATTAAAATTGTTATAGTAATCGATTGAGCAGGTGACCGACAAGTTTGGAGGTTGTGCATCTCGGTGGACGTGGGTGAGATTGGATGCTCTTTTGGCATGAATGGGTACGCCTTGGTGGGCATGATTGGGATTGGTAAGTATTGGATTACGTGATTAGGAGTAGACGTTGCGATGCTGGTCGGGTGACCATGTGACTCGGAATGGATGATGGGTTGGAGTATTTGATTTGTCTAGTACTGGATTGAACAGATGGACTCCAGAATTGAACTATGATTGGCTACGAGCTATGTAGTAGGCTGGTTGGTGGACTGGGCGTTGAATACTGTGCCCTAGGCCAGAGTAATTTTGATGGGTTCAGTGATCATACGAGCAGGTGCTCAGAGCCGTGGATGGCTAGTGGAACCCTAGAGTGGAGATGTGTTGTCACTGCTGGGCAGGTATTCGATGGGGTCCAATCACACTCAGATCGAGTGAGTTGGTGATTAGTGTAACCACAAGTGAGTATAATGTCAGTTTTGACTAGTGAGTGTCAAGTGGTGATGGTGTGGGAAGTGTCGGCGTAATGGCAGAATTGTCGGGTGGTATCAACTCTAAACGTGTGATCAATGTCACTCGACGTTGTCAGGTGTAGTCGATGCAACGTGAGTGTTGGTGGAACGTCTGGGTGCAGACGAGTATTGTGCTGGTTAGTGGGTGTACAAGTGTACATTTGATGTGAAGCCGAATTTACTTTCCACGAGGTGGTTGTGGAATCGGGATAGCTGGAATTTCGAGGACGAAATTATTTAAAGGGGGGAGGTTGTAACGACCCGTCCCGAATTCCAGGATTAGATTATTGGCTAATGGAGGATTTGTGAGATTAATCGGTGATTAGTTGAGCGAAATCGAATGGATGGTGTAAAATGACTATTTTACCCTTGGTCTTGGGGAAAATGTTGACTTTTGACTCGGGGAGTCAAATGCACGAGGACCGATGATCGTGACGTAGATCGGGACGTCACGAGTCCGTAGACAGGCAGCACGTCGAAATCGGACGTCGAACGGAGAAGTTATGCTCACGGTATCGAAAATCAAGAATTTTGCATCTCGTGATTCGAAGAAAATAATCCTAAAATATGATTGGACAGATATTTTATGTGGGGCCCTTGGATGAGTGACAAGTGTCACTCATCCCATTCGTGGTTTCCCCTAAAAAGTGGATTTAATGTGCTAAAATACTATTTTATTTTTATTTTATTATTTTATGAATTATTTCCTTTCAGTTCTCTCTCTTCTCCCCGTGCATCAGCTTCATCTTCTTCTTTATTTTTCTTCAAACAGTATAACCCGAACACCCATTCACCTACAACCCCTTCAAACCTCATGATACGTGCTTTGTGTGTGAATGGAAAAGTGAGAGGGAAGAGAGACGTGGATGATGAGGCCATCGGGAGGGACCATTGTGGACGGTGGTGAGGGCCTGAAGGAAAAACCCGAGAACCCCTCAAAATGGTATAACCACACACACCACCTCAACCTTGACAAACTTTGATCTACTGGGGATGGGGTGAACAGAAGAGTGAGAGAGGGAGATGAGGGAGCACGACAGTGCTAACGGCTTGGACGAGAGATCACGGTTGTCGGAAACCCGCAGGTGAGCAGTTTCGGGTTTGCAAATGGACTTTCAATTAGACTGGTTGTTGGATGTTTCTAAGGTCTAAATCTTCTTCCTAGGTGTCCTACGAACTCAGGGGACTTGACCTCAAAGAATGTAGTGGCCGGAGTCGACTGCAAGAGGAGTTACAGGGGCCATCGCCATTCATCGATCGGGAAGGTAATTTCGAGTTAATGTTTGAGGTTTCTATGACAGGACCCTCCCCGTTTTCCCCTAGGGACCATCGGGAGAAGGCCTGCTCCCATCTGACAAGTAACTCAAAATACCTCAAATACCTTTCCAAGGGTTTTATTACACAAATACCCCTACTAGGGGTTCAAGATACACACTGGTGTGTTTAATACAACGAAATGTGAGACAAGGGAAATGAGAATTATGTTCATACTAATACAATAAAAGATAACACCTACCCCTTAGGGTGGTCGAAACGCAATGGTATTATTTATGCCTCGACCTCGGAGTCGATGCCGGCCTCAGTTTCCTCTCCTGGAGGGTCAAGAAAACAGTTAAAATACGAGTGGACCAAAAATAAAGCAGTTATAAATTCATTTGAACATATAAATATTATGACCATCCATTTCTGTAAACATGCATGCATTCAATAGAAAACATATAAATACATTCAACTGTAAAAAAACATGTAACATATTTATACATATACGTATATCTATACATAAATACATCTGAGCATGTGCAACCACAAATCACTTGTCACCATATATCCACATAACCCTTCCTTGGCATACTAACGCCAACTCGGGGCACACAACCCCTAGGGAACATATCCGCACAATAATCTGCCACGATCTATAAATATGTATGCATACACTCGGGGTCTCACTCCGAGTCGACCACCAAGATCTACAACGTCTGGGAGGACCTAGGTTCGGACCCTGTCCGTCTAACTCCTGGAATGCTCTCCCTCCTGAAGTCACTCGTCCCAGGTAGTATATCGTGGCTCACTCCATGATCTACGACGTCTGGAGGAGACCAATCCCCATAGTTAGAAGGGTATATACATATACGTGTGAAAACATTGGAAATTCTTCTTTTCAAACCATGTCAATACCTTTACCCATAATTTCTTTATAAACCAACCTTTGGACCAAAATGTCCCAAATCACCAGCTCATCCATTTAGTTCACAAATCATTTCGAAACACCGTTGACTCCCCCAAATCTGAGTCAACGGTCGTCAAATGGGTCTCAAGCCCGATACGACCATTTTCACGTAAATCCGTGCATTTCTCGAAACCCGTAATTCAAACATCAAATTCCACAATCGTAAAACTTTTAGCATAAAAGATTTAGAAAACAAGTAAAACGGTTATGCATGCATTTCATTTATAAAATCAATGGTCCACTCACAGCTAATCCTTGCTGCGCTAACTAACCGGCTACATCTGTCCTTAAGCTAAACACAATCTCCGGGCCTGCCCAAATACACTTAAGGGTCACTAATTAACCCTACTAGATCTAGCATCGAACCCTAGAACAAAACCACTCGGGAACGCGCTCCAAACACGCTTCTCGAGGCTTTCAACCTCAATTTGACCTACTTAACGTTCTCAGATCGACACGAAACCACCACCATTAGATCCTGAACATCGAAACCTTAAAAATGGTGCCGGTCCCGCCTCGAAATTCATCCCCACGCGCCCCCATGCACGTGGTCAACGCTGATGGTCAAAGTCAACGGTCAACGGTCAACAGTCAAAGGTACTTACGTCAGCATGACGTCATCTGACAATGTCAGTCTGATAGGTGTTAGGTTCTGACAGGTGCCACGTGTCAGTAGCCGATTGGTCCACGTCATTGACATGTCAGTGACACGTGGAAGCCTCTGATTGGGCCACGTCACTGAAATGTCAGTGCTGACTGTGCACTGACATGTGACACATGTCGTCTTCTGAGTGGTCCACGTTTCTGATAGTCTGACAAATGCTGAAGTCAGCCGATGTCGTCATCATCCCTGACCTCGTAACGGGTCTGCAAATCTAGTCGCCCAGACCCGCAAACCCGACCCAGCTAATACTCCCTCATTTCTGACCCGTTTCAAAAACCGTTGGTGCCAAAATGATCGTCTAGACGTCTAGGTTGGATCTAAGGGTTCAAAACTGAGAAATTATTATTGAATCGATAACTGCGAATTGCTACAGTGGACCTTCATTTTTCTTCAAGCTTTTCCGGTCAATTCCAGTGCTATCGAGCCTGGTTTTGAGTTCTAACCGATGCGTATGAACCTAAGAATCACAAAGAAACCGTCAATTCCTTCAAACAAAGCTCCTATCACGAAATTAGGAAATTAACCCGTGAACTGAAATTCGAGTTTTTACTTGAATGTTTCCCCCCGCCGTTCAAGGTGGTTCTCCTGTAACGACCCGAACATTCGAAAAAAGGACAATCTGGAAAAAGTTGAAGGAAATGACGATTTTGCCCTTGGAATAGGGTGAACAGTTGACTTTTGGTTTGAGCGATCAAATGGACTTTGACCGATAACTATGATGTAGTTCGGGACGTCACGAGGTCATAGACAGGTGGCACGGCCGATTCCGACATTCGAGGAGAAAGTTATGATGTTCGGACGTTTAAGGGTAATTTGGTAAAGTGGTTAAAAGGGAGCAATTTGTTGACTTTTTTATCGGGACCGTGTTTGGACTTTCCGTAAGTACTGTTGGGTAGGCCTCAAGACGCTGAGTCCGTAGACGGGCGGCACGCATCAATCGGAGTACGGACGACCAAGTTACGGGTCTTGGAGTATAAAGGGCATTTTGGTAATTTGTGAGAAGAAGGGCAAAATGGTAATTTGAGTTGGGCGATTAAATAGCTGGTATTGAGATTATGTTGAACCAACAGTGGACACCTGGAATTATTGAATTGGGCGTGGAATGGTCATTAAGTGACATTTGTCACTTGGTGAAAACAATTACTGGCAAATAGTGATGGGGATCAATTCGAATACGTGTTTATGTATGCTGTATACATTCATCAAGAACAGAGGAGATGTACATTCAAATTGAAGCAGCCAAAAGCTCTCCATGTTCGATTAATTGAGGGTGTTTGAGAGAGTTTACAGGCGAGAGAATAAGAAAATGAAAATAAGGAAGAGAATTGAGAATCATGGAACCCGAATTCACAAACCTTTCTCACCTTTCGATTTCGGGTTTTTCAAATCAGCCACTATTTGATCAAATTGACCTTGGATTAAGGTTATTGGGCTCATGGCGATTTGAACCCGATTAAAAATGAAGAAAATTGACGCTGTTTGGGCTCTGAACAGACGTAGTACAGAAAAGGAATTCGAGGATTGAGTCGTGCAATTGAAGGGTTAGAAGGATGAAATTGAGCTTGGGATGATGTTTATATGGTTCCTGCGAAGCTTATGAGTGAATCAATTGCACGAATTCGATGGGAATTGATGATGTTCGAAGAGTGAACAGTGCTCAGGTAGCCTTCGAGTTTTCATCTTCGAATTGAATAGACTGAGGTAAGTATTGGTATAATTGACATTACAGATCTCAAATTTAAGCTAAAACAATACAATTAGCTTAATCAATTGAAGGATTTGAACGGAAATTGGCAGGAACACAGCCGGGTCAAGACGCGGGCCAACCGGACCCGTTTACTGACAAACGGGTGAAAAGGTGAACAGTAACCATTACTGTGCATGGGGCGTGGGCTTCACGCTCAACCGCTTGCGGCGACGTGTGGGGGCGCGTGAGTGGGAATCTCGAGGAGAGTTCAACATGACTTTTGTCCTATTTAATGTAACAAAAATTTTGGCACTGGTTTCGAGGAAATCGAACACCGTTTCGATATTCTTTCGAGGGTCCGAAGGTTTATGTTACGTTTAAAATACGTATTTAAATCCCGAAAAAATTGGGGGAAAATTATAGGAAGTAGATTGAGATGTTAGTGACCAAGATGTTAGTGACCATCGATAATGATTTGGGACAGGAATGATGACTTCCGGAATTTATGGAAAAACGTGCAGCTCGGAAAGCGAGCGATATGGACGGTGTGTGAGTGGACTTTTGTTTTCTACCCTGAATGCATGCATATATGTTTTAAATGCTTTATGATATGATTTGACATGATTGGTATGATTGAGGTTTCGATATGATGATTTCCAGATTTTGGGAATATTATATTATTTTATATGATTTTGTGTACGTTTTTCGAGAAAACTATGAAACTGTTGTTTTGGGCGAAGGCCCGTGATTTGAGCTTGGTTTTGGCTCAGATTATGAGTCGGGAAATTCATTCGATGAAAATTGAAATGCTTTTTACTATCTTTTTTGGATTTATGTGAAATGGGCAACTGAGGTTGCGATTGCACGGATTTGCGTGAAATTGATTTTTTGGGCTTGAGACCCAAGTGGATAGTGATTGACTCGGATTTGGAGTAACGTGTGAATATGATTAAATTGATGTTTTGATTTATAAAATATATTCTGGACACTGTTTTTATATGATGGATTTGTGGAACTTGCTTTGTGAAAGCTATGTTTCGGGCAGAAGCCTTGTTGAAATGTTTTTTACTTGATTTGAGATTTGAATGGTTTCAAAATGAGATTACTGGATTTGGTGACTGTTCCACATATACCATCCTCTGTGATATGATGGTCTCCTCCAGACGTCGTAGATCCTGGAGTAGTCACGATCCACTGCCCGGAGATGAGTAGCTCCGAGGGAGGCTCAGTCTCGGGAGTGTGAGATTATGATGATATCCTCCAGACGTCGTTGATCCTAGAGATGATATCAACCCAGACGTCGTTGATCCTGGAGAGGTACTCAGACATGAGACACCCGAGTTTGCATGCGTTGCATTGATATCGTGACAGGTTACTTGGATATGGAGATTAGATATTGAGGATTGGTGGTACTATGATTTATTGATATTTGTGTCCATATACTTTATATGATGAACTGATTTGATAAACATGAGTTTTATGGACCATGGGAAAACATGTTTTGATTTTATCGGTCCACTATTCATACTTGATTTATATTACTCTATGACTCTTGTTTTATGATATGCATGCATGTTTGTGAAACTGGAGGGTAAGAAGGCATTTTGATAAATGTATTTCTAAACGTTTCTTTTTGTCCACTCACACCTTTTCTGTTTTACTGACCCTCCAGGTCGTGGCACGATGATCGAGGCTGATCGGAAGGTGGAGGCATGAGTGGGCACAGGTGCGGTTATCGCTTGTTTGGCAAGTGCTAAGGGTAATTTCGGAACTTCAGTTGACTTGTCATACGGGAGCAGGACCGGGCATGGTTAACTATGTTGTTCGGGGATGGGTCCTGTCAAATTGGTATCCGAGCACTAGGTTGCTGATTCTGTTCCACATCGTGCCTCCGAAACGTAAGCCTCGTGCGCGGCCTGGTAGTGAGACGGGTATACGAGGGTAAATGAGACCTCGTGATTGATCTAGGAATGAGATTGACCCTGGATTTGGTGTCAAATGTTAATCAGTGTACACTGTAAAATACTAACTATTAAATAAGGATTTGTGTGGGTCCCAAGAATGATTGAGCCCAGAGGCTAGAAAGGTAGCACAATTGGGCAGATTGGACCCGAGATGAGATTATTCTCAGTGAATGTATGAGTCTAGAGTATGATGGGATATCCCTTAGGCCTTAGAGGTCGTATCAGATGTGATTCACTAGCGGAATTTGCTCGGTGACCGAGTATGCCAATGATGGCATGGATGATTGTTATGAGATTGGACTCAAAAGGAGTCATGATGAGGAGTCGAGACAGGAAAATGGGACTCAAGGTGAGTCAGGAGATCGGTTAGGACTCGAGATGAGTCATGGTAAGGTATCAAGGCTCGATATGAGCTGTAAAAGTGGAAACATACCTATGGTTTCTGACATGATTGACCCTCGATTGAGGAATGTTTGGCACATGGGATGCCAAGAATTGGAATAGGGCCAGATACTGATAGGTTATGAATTTGTGGATTGGTAGTGTTTAACCCTGTTTACTGGACTTATGGATTTGGATGGGTCGTGTCAATCTCACTTAATGATTGGGAGTTCGGGCAGAGACCCGTAGTACACAGAGAATTGGACTTAGGAGATGGTCCAGTGCAGTGGGACGCCAGTTGGGTCCACTGGGTGATAAAATGTTAAGGATAATTGTTGTCCAAAATTGTGAGTCGTATGGTCACATAATATAGAAATGGGTATATCGATTGATAAAGTGATATGGCACCAGTCGGGGTGCAATGGAGTAGGGATTGGCCCCTGCAGTGATTGTTGATGTGACATGTGAGGGAAAAGTTGGTAGGCTCGTAATGGACCGTAGGGGCGTGGTCAGTTGGGACCACATGCCCGAGGATTACAGTTATTTGGCAGGATGCCTGAGTAGCCCCTGGAGTGATGACGTGTATACCTATTACGTGTTGTCAGGACCGGCCCCGAATCCCCTGGGATTAACGTGGGACCCGCCTGATCCTGTCTAACACGAACTGTCAGACCAGGGAAAAGTTCCATCTCTACCCTCGCCCGGGGCTATTACAGTGCATCAGGATCGTAGGAGGAGGGAGTGAAGTCTCGTCTCTGCTACAGCCCGCATCCGCGATCAACCTGAAAGGCATTAAAACATTAAAAGTCGTGAGTGGACAAAATAAACATTTCATTAAAAACATTTTCATACAAAGACATTTATGCCCTTCATAAAAGCATTTGCATGCATTCAAAACCATTTATCAATTATTCATAAAAACCACTTGAAAATATTCTCAAAACCTTACAAGGGTTCATGCCCGGCCCCATAAACCGTCATGACCCACAAATCCATTTGGGTCCTAGACCCGAAATCACAACTCAAAAACCATCAATCAAAACATGGGAACTCAGCCCCAATCATGTCACGTGGGCTCAGCCCAAAACCTTTCTCAGTGAAATACCAACAAACAGAATACGGGGTCTCTGCCCCCAAATCATTTCATAAAATCTCATACGTACTGTCATAAGTATAACCCATCCTAGGCACTTCCGGAGAAGGTGCCAACTCGGGGCACACATCCCTGATAGTCACGATATCAATCATCTCTTTCTAGTGTGCACACTACTCGGGGTCTCACTCCGAGTCTTCTCCCAGGAATCTCCATCTGGAAGGCTCAGTCTCTGGATCTAGTCCACATATCTCTCTGGAATCTGGTCCGGGACCACAACATAATATAGTAACCACCACTCCTGGAACGGGATCCCTATAGGGATACCCATTCTGGTCTGTGGATCGTGACTGAAGCCCGATGTTACAATCAATTGGGCTCTAGGCCCAAAACCATTACTCAACAGGACCTCACGTTCGATTTCCCAACCAACGGGGCCTTAAGCCCGATATCTCAACTAAATGGGTCTCAGGCCCGGTATCATAAATCAACGGGGCGTCAAGCCCGATAGTAACACTAACTGGGCATCAAACCCGAATCGTAAACTAACTGTACCCACGGTCCGATTGTATAGCTCAAATGGACCCTAGGTCCGATTCCTCTTCAAATCAAATGGGCTCCAAGTCCGCGAGTTGTAAATCAAATGGGTCTCGTTCCCGATTTCATATTTATTAAACCCTCATTGAAAACCTAGAACGTATATGCATCGTATAAAATCGTAAATCTTGAAATACGTGCAAATACGTAAATCCTAGGCTACCACGAACAAGTGCACTCATGGCATCACAAAACATATATTAAAAGCATTTATAAACATTTATGCATGCAAATACGTAAATCCTAGGCTACCAAAATGTTCGTTACATCGAATAGATGAAATTACATGTTGGAACTTTCCCCAAAGGCTTGAACACGTGCCCTCACGCGGCCAAGACAGGCCCTGCGCGTGGGCCTCACGCGCCAGGGTACTGTTCATCATCACCTACATCTGAAAACCGTTTTTTTTTCCTGGTTTTGGACCGGTTACTGTGTTGAACCGGCGTGACCGGTTCAGCGTTCCTACTCCCTCAAATCTCGTCCGTTTGCCTCCATTTCAATTCCTAAATTCCTATTTTCAAGTTTCCTATCTAACCCAATCCCTAAACCTAAGAAAAAACCCACCTGAAACCCCTTGTTCGAAATGGACCTCACGGTCCAGTTTTTCCAAAACACTTTCCAGCCCTCCTCCACCGTGAACCACCCTTCAAACCGTCTTAAACCTCCCTAGCAACTCCCTAATCATCTCCCAATCACCAACAACGAACCATAATGTCATATTCGAAAATAATGGAAAAATGGGCATTAATCGGGAAATCGGGTTACCTGGTCTTCTCCGCCGTGTATGGCGGTCCAGCCTCTCTCAGCCACCATCCTCGATATCCTCAGCCTCTCTCTCACTCCCTGGCCTCTTTGTCATGATCATAGGGTAAGGGTTGGATTGGAGATTAAACGGGTTTGTTTGGGAACAAAGAAAGGAAATGATCGATGAAGCTAAAAGGAGATGCATGAATGAATTGAATGCCCAGTGGATAAGTGACACTTGTCACTCATTCATTGGGCCACTGACAAAATCCCTGGGCCCCACCTAGCTCCTATTGCCTCGAAAAACGTTCTCTTGTGAATAGTACTTTTGTACTTCCGTAAACCATAACTTCTTCGTCGAACGTCCGAATTCGATGTGCCACTTGTCTACGAATTCATATCGTCTCAATCTACGTAACGGTCTTCGGCCCTCGGCCATCGGACCTTCCGGTCAAAAGGTCAACTTTTGACCCAAATTACCAAAATGCCCTTGGACTTCCGAATGTCATAACTTCCTCCTCGAACGTCGGAATCGAGCGTGCCACCTGCCTATGAACTCGTGACGTCACGAACTACGTCACAGTCATTGGCTAAAGTCCATTTGACCACCTGAACGAAAAGTCTACGATTTGCCCATTCTAGGGGCAAAATCGTCATTTCGACCGAACGTCCGCTAATCCATGTCTAATCCGCGATTAGTCTCGCTAATCTGTTATTAATCCTTAATTAATCCCGTTAATTAGGGACGGGTTGTCACACGTGTGGTCATGATGTAAGTATTCGGTAGGTCCCGGGCTATCCACTCTTCCATGTTTTGAGATTGTACATTGGACGGATACAGTGATGTCTGTGATTGGTTAAGGTATGGCAGTCGGTGAGCCGACTAGAGCTACGGATGTGATAAAATTGATGATATTTATGTGGTACCCTTGGTAAGGTAATTATATATGGTGAAATTGGTGAGACCTAAGGGGGGTATACCTATTGATATGAGGCTACCCAGGATGACAGGCGTTATTCGCCTAGTGGCTGACCTAGGGGTATTCTTGGACTTGGATGATTTGGATATAATCCTTGATATAATCCTTGGGATGAACTGATTGATGACTCAGGATACCTCTATCGAGTATGTCCTTTAGAGAGTGATATGCAGAGTCCACGATTTCCAGAGCTTGTATTTAAGGGAGACTTGAGGATTACCCTCGAGAATGATATTGAACCTCACAATCGATGGATTGTTGGTATGAGGTAAGAAAATTTTTCTGGTTAGAGGTGTGGCATATATGATTAGTATATGAGATGCCTAGTGATGGCTTAGGGATATGATTTCTGAGTTTGGATTCGGGATTTCTTACGAAGTTGCGGATTCGGATTCAGATTTGGAAATGGATAATGGGTTGGAGTTTCGATTTGTCTAATGCTGGAATGGACAAGTGAACTCCATAATTGAAACGTGATTGGTTACGACCTAGACGGTTGTAGGTTGATTGATGGGTAGATGTACGTACCTTGTACGTAGTTCGAGGTACGATATTGGGCAGACGTGTGATGCCTGGTGATGGTAAATAGGTTATACCAAAGGTAGGTTGGTAAACGTGTTGGTAGTCGGCCTAGTTCAGATACCATTAGATACGTCGAGGACGTGGACTGGACATTGGATACTGTGCATTGGGTCATAGTAGTTCTGATGGGTCCGGTTACACACAGGTCGAGTATTTTTTTTTGGTATACGTGTATACTTAGGTTGAGCAAGTTGCGGTTAATATAACCACAAATGGGTATAGTGTCAGTTTTTGACTGGCGACTGTCAAGTGGTGGCAGTTTGTTAGATGTGTCAGCGTGGATCGTTGAGTGGAGATTTAGTAAGGAACCGTCGAGTTGTTGTGTCAACGAAACGGTAGATTTGACTAGTGGTGTCAATTTGGAGCGTACGACTTCTACTATTCGACGTGGTCGAATGTAGACGATGTGACGTGAGAGTTAGTGGTACGTCTGGTTGTAGACGAATACGTACTATTGTGTTTAATGGGTATACTAGTGTACACGTGTTTCGAGGTCGATTCTACTTTCCACGAGGTGGATGTGGAATCAAGATAGTTGGAGTTTCAAGTACGAAACTAATTAAGGAGGGAAGAACGGTTGGATTTAGGTCGGTTGGAATTTCGAGGACGAAATTAATTAAGGAGGGAAGGTTGTAACGACCCGTCCCAAATTCCAGGATTAGGTTAGTGACTAATCACGATTAGTGAGGCTAATCCGTGATTAGTTAGGCTAAATCGGACGAACGATGCGAAATGACCGTTTTGCCCCTAGTGGTGGTAAAACGTTGACTTTTCAATCGGGCGGTCAAATGGACTTTGATCGATGACCGTGACGTAGTTCGTGACGTCACGAGTTCATACACAGGTGGTACGTTCAATTCCGACGTTCGAGGAGGAAGTTATGACGTTCGGAAGTTTAGGGGCATTTTGGTAATTTTAGTTAAAAGGGCCAAATAGTTGACTTTTTGACCGGGATGTTCGATGGCCGAGGGCCGAAGACCATTACGTAGATAAGGACGATAAGAATCCATAGACAGGCGGCACACTGAAACCGGACTTCGAACGGGAGAGTTATGGGTCACGGAAGTTCGATTTCACTATGCACGAACTTCGAGACGGGGATGATTTGGCGAAATTAGATTGGGCAGATATTTTAGTGGGTCTCATGGATGAGTAACAAGTGTCACTCATCCTATTGGCTAACTCCCCCAAATTGTGGATCTAATAATAAAATAATATTATTTAATTAATTTTTTAATCAAATCTTAACAACCTTAAATCCTAACCATCCATTTCAATTCTATCTTTAAATCCACACCCTCTATCCCATCTCCCTTCTCTCATCAGCCATCACTCTTCTCTGTTCTCCCTAAAGCCCGAAACCCATAACCCCATTTTCTTCATTTTCTTCTTCTTCCTTCAAAAACCCGAAACCGCACCACCACACCTCCCCACCATAAGCCCATATGCCGTGTGTGACCATGAGAGAGTAATGAAGGACTGTGAGACGAAGGACGGCGGAGGACGCGGCGGTTCACGGCGGGAGCGGCTCGAACCCGTGAGGTGAAAATATTTCAAATTTTGAAAATTGGATTTTAATGGTTCTTACTTGATTCCATTAATTGGGTGATGACAGGACCCGCCCCGATCCCCCTAGGACCACCCGAGACGTGCCCTGCTCCCGTCTGACACTCGACATCAAAATACCAAAAATACCCTTATTGAAGATGAAATGCATAAAGAAAAACCAAAGTTAAGTCATACATAGCACGCCACACAAATACTCGAATACAAATAGTGTCAGACAAGGGATAGTTCCCGAATACAGTTTATTGAGCACGACTCTAGACACACTACGTGCCAACCTACCCAGCAGTAGGGTTCAGGTACGCAACGTAAACCTATGCCTCTTCCTCCTCGGGATCCTCCTCCTCCTCCACCTCGGGATCCTCCTCCTCGATAGCACTACCTGGAGGGGTAGTAAAACAACAAAGGTGAGTGGGCCGAAACTCAAGGTTTACAAAGTAGTTTACCATTTCGAAAACATATAGCTTTTCCCCTCCGTTTTCCGAAAAGACATGCATTAGTATCATAAACCACAAAACCATATAATCATAAGCAGAATAATATCAAAATAATATAATCTTAGTCACTGCACTATACATCCCAACCCTGACATCCCAGATGCCCGACGTCCCAGACGCCCAATAAGGTCACAGTCTCAAGGCTACGCGTGCCACCCGGGGTCTCAATCCCGAGTCCAAATCCCGAACCTAGTCCGAGCATGGCATTCTAGATGCCTGACGTCCCAGACGTCCAACAGTAGCAATCCTGCTCCTGAGTCACTCTACGGTCCGGTCCCTCCGTAGAATGACTCCTCACAGGCAATGCGCCGTGACCACTCCGGTGTACCTACATCCGGAGGAGATAGAATCCTAGGGTAGATCTATACAGTGCAGTACCACAGATAATATCGAGATCCATTATACATATACATGACTCCAAACCATTCATAAACAACCAGACGGGTCTCATGCCCAAACATCGTAATACGTGCCATAAATCATACTCAAGATAAACAGATACTTTTACTTGAATCACATATAGATATAGTAGAAAGTAAAACAGTTATGCATGCCGAAGTTTAGTGAAATCAAAGGCCCACTCACAGTACAATCCCGCTGCAATCCCGAGCGTAAAGCCCCGTCCAAGGGTTAAAGTACAATTCCTGTCATGCCCAAAACATACGTAAAGGTCACTTTAAGTCCCTACTAAACAACTAAGAAACCCTAGACTGAAACTGGCCAGGGAAAGCCGTCCGAACACGCTTCCCAAGGCATCAAACCCTAATTTTACCAACTTAACGATCTCCGATCGACACGAAACCACCGCCATTGGATCCGTACCGTCGAAACCTTGAAAATGGCACAGGTCCCACACAAAATACTGTTCACACGCGCCCCCCACGCGCCGGTCAACCCTCTGGTCAACAGCGCTACAGTGATGCTGACGTCAGCATGACGTCACTACTGACGTCAGCATGACGTCATCACTGACAGTGTCAGAGGACACGTGTCAACAGCCCATTGGTCCCTGGTCTGACAATATTCTAACATGATGACGTCATCATGACGTCACTGCTGACGTCAGCATGATGACGTCACTGCTGACGTCAGCATGATGACGTCATCAGCTACAGTAACCGGGTCTGAGAACCAGGTCACCGCAGACCCACGGTTCGACCCGACCAGTTCTCATCAACCCGACCACCAAAAGCGATGGGATTTTTCCTATAAACTCGTCTAAACATGTTCTATGGTTCTGTGGGATTAAAATAGGTTTTTAAGTTCGAGAAACAACCTGAAAATCGACGGGGAACTGGCTGCCGGCTCTGGTTCGTCTTCTCCGGCGAGCCGTCGAGCTTCCAGCCGCGTACTTAGGTCTGAAATGGTCGTCTAGTCCCCTAGGTTATGTCTCAAAAGCAACCAAACATTTCTAACGTTAAAAACGGAAGTTTCGAAATAGGGAAGGAAAATCGGTCTTCTCGGGTTTATGGGCTTACCGCCGCCGTGTCGCCGCCGTGGGCTGCCCAGTCCGGTCCTGAGTCGTCCAGCCGTCACAACGGTTCTAGCCCTAGGTTGGTTCGAGCCCAGAAGTCATGGTTTGGACGGTTTGGACAGTTTGGGCTGCACGGGTTCCTTCTCGGGTTTGTGGGTTTTCCAGCCGTGCAGGGTGGCCGTGGTGGTGTTGGCCGGTGTCAGGTGGATGTGGTGGTCGGTCTGGTGCTGCCTGGTTCGTGAGTTGAGGCTGAGAGGCTGTGAGGTGTTTGTTCGAAGGATGAGAGGGTGCACGGGTTTGAGAGTGAAAATGTGAGAGTGTGAGTCTCAGATGGTTTTAATAACAGCAGGAGAAAATGGAATGAAGGGCTGAGATTCAATCTGATTTAAGGATGAAGGGTGAGGATTTAAGGAAGTTAAATTAATTAATTAATGGAATGGCAAACACAGATCCTGATTTTTGGGGATGATGTGAATGATGTAGATGAGTGACATGTGTCACTTATCAAGGGTCCAGATTGATTGGGTTAAAGTAAATCAGATTCTAATATTTTATTTTTATTTTAAGTTCCGAGTCTCGGTTAGTTCGGTTACGTTCTTGACCATAACTTTTTCGTCGTAAGTCCGATTTCGGCGTACCGCCTGTCTACGGATTCGTATCGACGAGACCTACGCAACGGTCATTAGCCCTCGTCTGTTGGACTTCCCGGGTCAAAAGTCAACATTTGGCCCCCAAATGGCCAAATTACCAAAATGCCCCTCGACTTCCGAACGCCACAACTTCTTCCTCGAACGTGCCACCTGCCTATGAACTCGTGACGTCCTAAACTACGTCACGGTAACGTGTCAAAGTCCTATATACTTCCCGAGGTAAAAGTCAACTTTTCCCCCCCCCTCAGTGGCAAAACGGTCATTTTACAATAAAATAAGAATTACGAAAGTTCGGGTCGTTACAATCTACCCACCTTACAAAAATTTCGTCCTCGAAATTTACTCGAATAAAAACGGGTACTGCTCCCTCATCAAATCTTCGGGTTCCCACGTCGCTTCCTCGACGTCATGGTTCCTCCATAGCACTTTCACCAACCGAATCGTCTTGTTTCTCAGAACCTTGTTCTTCTGATCCAGAATCTGCACTAGTTTCTCCTCAAAGCTCAGATCAGTCATCAGTTCTACTGGTTGTTCCGGTAAGGCATGTGAATCGTCCCGTAGGTATTTCCGTAACATGGACACATGGAAAATATCGTGCACTCTGGCAAGTTCTGGAGGTAATGCCAACCGGTATGCCACTAGTCCAATCCTCTCAATGATCTCGAACGGCCCAAAATAACGTGGACTCAACTTCCCGCGTCGGCCAAAACGGATAATTCCTTTCCATGGAGATAACTTAAGGAACACAAAATCTCCAACCTCGAATTCCAAGTCTCGAGTTCGTCGATCCGCATAGCTCTTTTGGCGATCTTGTGCTGCCTTCAATCTTTCCTTGATGATTCGAACTGTTTCCAGGGTCATGTCCATCAAATTCGGTCCTAAAGCTGCTCGCTCTCCTACCTCCATCCAGCAGATAGGTGTCCTGCACTGTCGGCCATACAGTGCCTCGTAGGGTGCCATCCCGATACTTGCCTGATAACTGTTGTTGTATGCGAACTCCATCAAAGGCAAATGAGTATCCCACGAATCTTGAAACTGCAGTACACAAGACCTCATCATGGCCTCCAATGTCTGGATAGTCCTCTCTGACTGCCCATCGGTCTGTGGGTGGAACGCTGTACTGAAATGTAAGTTTGTACCCAAGGCGTTTTGCAAACTTCGCCAGAACCTAGATGTGAAACGCGGATCTCGATCAGACACTATCGACTCCGGCGTACCATGAAGTTGAATGATCTCCTTCACAAACAGCTGAGCCAGTCGGTTTGGCTTAAATGTCTCTTGTACTGGTAAGAAACGAGCCGACTTGGTCAATCGGTCGACAATCACCCAAACTCCATCGTATCCCCTCTGAGTCCTTGGCAACTTGAAGACAAAATCCATGGTAATGTGATCCCACTTCCACTCGGGAATCGGAAGTGGTTGCATTGCTCCATACGGTCTCTGCCGCTCAGCCTTGACCTGCTGACAGGTCAAACATCTGCTTACAAACTCTGCAATATCCTTCTTCATTCTTGCCCACCAATAGTGGTCCCGGAGGGTACGATACATCTTGGTACCTCCCTGATGCATGGCATAAGCCGAACTGTGGGCTTCTTCGAGAATTTCTGCCCATAACTCTGCCACTGCAGGAACACACAAACGGCCCAGTTTCACCAGAGCTCCATCTGGTCGGATAGTAAAGTCCTGCCTCTCATCCGCCTCGACCTCGATCCTGTAGATACAAAGTGTCGGATCCTCCAATTGTGCCTCGATAATCCGATCGACTAGCACAGGTCGAACATGAAAACTGGCCAACAAAGCTCCCTGCTCATCCATCCCCAGCATAACTCCAGCTCTTCGGAGTTCCACAAGCAAAGGAAGGTACACCAGCCTAAAGTGTGCAATCGATCCTGCTGACTTCCTGCTGAGTGCGTCTGCCACAACGTTCGCCTTCCCTGGATGATATTCAATCGTACAATCATAGTCCTTGATTAGTTCTAGCCACCGTCGCCGCCTCACGTTCAGCTCCTTCTGAGTGAACAAATGCTTTAAACTCTGATGATCGGTGAAGATCCTGCAAGTCACCCCGTACAGATAATGTCGCCAGATCTTTAAAGCGTGAACCACCGCCGCCAACTCCAGATCATGCATAGGGTAGTTCAGTTCATGTGTCTTTAGTTGTCTCGATGCATAAGCGATAACTCTGCCATTCTGCATCAGCACGCAACCCAACCCTTGCAACGATGCGTCACTGTAGACTTCGAACTCTCCACTGTTATCCGGCAAAGCAAGAACAGGTGTGGTAGTTAACCGACGTTTTAATTCCTAATAACTCTGCTCACACCGTTCATCCCAAACAAACTTTACTCCCTTCCTGGTTAAACGAGTCAACGGTGCAGCAATACTAGAGAAGCCCTCAACAAATCTCCGGTAGTATCCTGACAAACCAACGAAACTCCGTACCTCTGTCATGGTTGTCGGTCTAGCCCAATTTGTCACCGCTTCGGTCTTCTGGGGATCCACACTAATCCCGTCTGCTGACACTACATGTCCCAGAAAACCAATGTTGGTTAGCCAAAACTGACACTTACTCAGCTTGGCGTATAACTGGTTCTGCCTCAGCTTCCCTAACACCGAACGTAAGTGTTTCTCATGAGCCTGAGCACTCCTCGAGTACACAAGGATGTCATCAATGAACACGATCACGAACTTATCCAAATAAGATCGGAAGACCCTATTCATTAGATCCATGAATGCTGCTGGAGCATTCGTCAAGCCGAAAGGCATCACAAGGAATTCATAATGCTCGTATCTGGTCTGAAACGCTGTCTTCGGGACATCCCCCTCAGCAATCTTCAACTGGTGATAACCAGATCGTAAATCAATCTTCGAGAAGTACTGTGCTCCCTGCAGTTGATCAAAGAGATCGTCAATCCTGGGTAAGGGGTACTGGTTCCTTACCGTGACCTTGTTGAGTTGTCGATAATCCACACACAAACGGAGGCTCCCCTCCTTCTTCTTCACAAATAATACCGGTGCTCCCCACGGTGATGTACTCGGTCGGATGAATACCAAGTCCACCAACTCCTGCAATTGGATCTTCAGTTCCCGTAACTCCGCTGGTGTCATTCGATATGGTGCCTGCGATATAGGTCGTGTGCCGGGAAGTAGTTCAATCGTGAACTCAATCTCCCGATGTGGTGGTAAACCAGGCAAATCTTCCGGGAACACATCCGAAAATTCTCACACCACAGGTATATCATCGGCACCCGAAGTATCACTCTTTGTCGTCACAACATGCGCCAGATAACCCTGGCATCCCTTCTGTAGAAGCTTCGTAGCAGCAAGTGAAGAAATTACTTCAGGTAGCGAACCGTCGTGCTCTCCCTGAAAAGTAACCTCCGACAAACCCGGACTTCGCAGAATCACCCGCCTACTACAACAGTCGATGAGCGAACCGTGCTCAGTCAACCAATCCATTCCCAAGATAACATCAAAGTCATGGATATCCATAAGGATTAGGTCAGCTAGCAGATCTACATCCTCCACCCTTACTGGGCATCTCCGGATCACCTGATTCACTATGTACACAACGCCCATCGGTGTACCAACACCCATTTCACTATCCAAGGCTGACACCTCGCGATCTAACATACCCGCACAACTTTTCGAAATAAAAGAATGAGTAGCCCCAGCATCCATTAACACCCGTACAACAATATTTAAGATATGAAGAGTACCTGTAACCACACCAGGGGCTGACCTCGCCTGCTGCTGAGTCACTGCAAAAACACGAGCTCTGGGTCCCGCAGTCTGTCCGCGCCCACGCGCGACACGCTCAGCACTCTGTCCTCGGCCTCTGGCAGGGTGAGAAGTCGAACTCTGTGTCACACTAACACCTTTAGTCTCGTTGTTCCTTGACAGTAAAGGGCAATCTCGGGCATAGTGGCCCGCTCCTCCACAAGCAAAGCAATTAACTGTCCTCGGTCCATCCCAAGACCCTCCTAATGCACCATTCCAAGCCTGATGCTGTCCAGAACTGAATCTCGATCCGCCCCTCTGAGAGTTCCCATGTCGACCTGACCAGCCACGACCACGTAAAGATGAGGGTGCTCCTCGGTAATTTCCCCCCTTAGAGATCTTTGGGCCGGTTGGTCCAGGATGTGGACGATCCCGGTGCTGCCCCTCGCCTGATGATTGTCGCGCCTGGTGTGTCGCCAGACTGGCCTCGACACGAACTGCAGCGTCGACCATATCCCTCAGAGTCGCGTAACTAGTAGCCGTCACACTTGTCCGTAACTCTCCTCGGAGTCCCAACTCAAATCTTTGACATTTTTCCTCCTCAGTACTCACGAAAGCTGCGGCAAAACGGGAAAGCTTCCCGAAAGTCTGCTCGTAATCTGCCACGGACATATCTCCCTGTTCCAGCCGCAGGAACTCTGCCTCTCGTGCCATGCGAAAAGATCGCGGGTAATACTGATCTAAGAATCGGGCACGAAAGACCTCCCATGTGGTGGTGTGAACAGTCCACCCGGACATCTAAAGACCATGCCACCATTGATAAGCCCCGCCTTCCAGTAAGAAGGTCGCCAGTGCCACCCTCTCACCGGGTGGGCAGTGCATCACGGTGAAGATTCTTTCCCATTTCGTAATCCACTCATGGGCATCCTCGGGGTTTGATCCCCCGCTGAACGGTGTGGCTCCCAGCCTTTGAGCCCGCTCAATGCTAGCACATTCCATCTGTCTCGCGATTTCCTCGTCAGTTCGTGTTTGAGGAATTCTCCTTGGAGGCATAACCCACTGTTAAGAGGCATAGATTAGATACTGATATCTTTTAAACTAAGTACTGACCACTAGTCTAGCATGCTGACCACAACCCAGTGCTCTGATACCAAGTTGACAGGACCCGCCCCGATCCCCCTGGGACCACCCGGGACGTGCCTTGCTCCCGTCTGACACCCGACATCAAAATACCAAAAATACCCTTATTGAAGATGAAATGCATAAAGAAAAACCAAAGTTAAGTCATACATAGCACGCCACACAAATACTCGAATACAAATAGTGTCAGACAAGGGATAGTTCCCGAATACAGTTTATTGAGCACGACTCTAGGCACACTACGTGCCAACCTACCCAGCAGTAGGGTTCAGGTACGCAACGTAAACCTATGCCTCTTCCTCCTCGGGATCCTCCTCCTCCTCCTCCTCGGGATCCTCCTCCTCGATAGCACTACCTGGAGGGGTAGTAAAACAACAAAGGTGAGTGGGCCGAAACTCAAGGTTTACAAAGTAGTTTACCATTTTGAAAACATATAGCTTTTCCCCTCCGTTTTCCGAAAAGACATGCATTAGTATCATAAACCACAAAACCATATAATCATAAGCAGAATAATATCAAAATAATATAATCTTAGTCACTGCACTATACATCCCAACCCTGACATCCCAGATGCCCGACGTCCCAGACGCCCAATAAGGTCACAGTCTCAAGGCTACGCGTGCCACCCGGGGTCTCAATCCCGAGTCCAAATCCCGAACCTAGTCCGAGCATGGCATTCTAGATGCCTGACGTCCCAGACGTCCAACAGTAGCAATCCTGCTCCTGAGTCACTCTACGGTCCGGTCCCTCCGTAGAATGACTCCTCACAGGCAATGCGCCGTGACCACTCCGGTGTACCTACATCCGGAGGAGATAGAATCCTAGGGTAGATCTATACAGTGCAGTACCACAGATAATATCGAGATCCATTATACATATACATGACTCCAAACCATTCATAAACAACCAAACGGGTCTCATGCCCAAACATCGTAATACGTGCCATAAATCATACTCAAGATAAATAGATACTTTTACTTGAATCACATATAGATATAGTAGAAAGTAAAACAGTTATGCATGCCGAAGTTTAGTGAAATCAAAGGCCCACTCACAGTACAATCCCGCTGCAATCCCGAGCGTAAAGCCCCGTCCAAGGGTTAAAGTACAATTCCTGTCATGCCCAAAACATACGAAAAGGTCACTTTAAGTCCCTACTAAACAACTAAGAAACCCTAGACTGAAACCGGCCAGGGAAAGCCGTCCGAACACGCTTCCTAAGGCGTCAAACCCTAATTTGACCAACTTAACGATCTCCGATCGACACGAAACCACCGCCATTGGATCCGTATCGTCGAAACCTTGAAAATGGCACTGGTCCCACAAAAAATACTGTTCACACGCACCCCCCACGCGCTGGTCAACCCTCTGGTCAACAGTGCTACAATGATGCTGACGTCAGCATGACGTCACTGCTGGCGTCAGCATGACGTCATCACTGACAGTGTCAGAGGACACGTGTCAACAGCCCATTGGTCCCTGGTCTGACAATATTCTGACATGATGATGTCATCATGACGTCACTGCTGACGTCAGCATGATGACGTCATCAGCTACAGTAACCGGGTCTTAAAACCGGGTCACCGCAGACCCACGGTTCGACCCGACCAGTTCTCATCAACCCGACCACCAAAATCGATGGGATTTGTTCCTATAAACTCGTCTAAACATGTTCTATGGTTCTGTGGGATTAAAACAGGTTTTTAAGTTCAAGAAACAACCTGAAAATCGACGGGGAACTGGCTGCCGGCTCTGGTTCGTCTTCTCCGGCGAGCCGTCGAGCTTCCAGCCGCGTACTTAAGTCTGAAATGGTCGTCTAGTCCCCTAGGTTATGTCTCAAAAGCAACCAAACATTTCTAACGTTAAAAACGGAAGTTTCGAAACAGGGAAGGAAAATCGGTCTTCTCGGGTTTATGGGCTTACCGCCGCCGTGTCACCGCCGTGGGCTGCCCAGTCCGGTCCTGAGTCGTCCAGCCGTCACAACGGTTCTAGCCCTAGGTTGGTTCGAGCCCAGAAGTCATGGTTTGGACGGTTTGGACAGTTTGGGCTGCACGGGTTCCTTCTCGGGTTTGTGGGTTTTCCGGCCGTGCAGGGTGGCCGTGGTGGTGTTGGCCGGTGTCAGGTGGAGGTGGTGGTCGGTCTGGTGCTGCCTGGTTCGTGAGTTGAGGCTGAGAGGCTGTGAGGTGTTTGTTCGAAGGATGAGAGGGTGCACGGGTTTGAAAGTGGAAATGTGAGAGTGTGAGTCTCAGATGGTTTTAATAACAGCAGGAGAAAATGGAATGAAGGGCTGAGATTCAATCTGATTTAAGGATGAAGGGTGAGGATTTAAGGAAGTTAAATTAATTAATTAATGGAATGGCAAACACAGATCCTGATTTTTGGGGATGATGTGGATGATGTAGATGAGTGACATGTGTCACTTATCAAGGGTCCAGATTGATTGGGTTAAAGTAAATCAGATTCTAATATTTTATTATTATTTTAAGTTCCGAGTCTCGGTTAGTTCGGTTACGTTCTTGACCTTAACTTTTTCGTCGTAAGTCCGATTTCGGCGTGCCGCCTGTCTACGGATTCGTATCGACGAGACCTACACAACGGTCATTGGCGCTCGTCCGTTGGACTTCCTGGGTCAAAAGTCAACATTTGGCCCCCAAATGGCCAAATTACCAAAATGCCCCTCGACTTCCGAACGTCACAACTTCTTCCTCGAACGTCGGAATCGAACGTGCCACCTGCCTATGAACTCGTGACGTCCTAAACTACGTCACGGTAATGTGTCAAAGTCCTAAATACTTCCCGAGGTAAAAGTCAACTTTTCCCCCCCTTAGGGGCAAAACGGTCATTTTACAATAAAATAAGAATTACGAAAGTTCGGGTCGTTACAGGTGAGGTTTCTAGGGAACCCAGGAGATGAATGGGATTGGTTTCGAGGCATTAGACGGCCTAGAACAGCCGTGAACGGCGGGAGAAGTCACGACCGCCATAGCCGAATTGAAGGTACCGGTTTTTGACGTTTTTCTTCCATTTTAATGTCATAGAACCCTAGGTTAGGTTTAGACGAGGAGAATAGGACAAACGGGAACGGTTTTGGTGGCCGGACGGCCGAGAACCAGCCGGGTCAAGCCGTGGGTCACGGAGACCCGGTTACTGGTATTCGGGTTGACCCGCGGGAGGACAGAGATGACAGGTGACGTCATCCTGCTGACGTCATCATGTCAGGGATGACGTCAGCGTTGTCAGGTCTGACAATGTCAGCTGACATGTCAGAAAATGGGCCAATAGTAGTGTGACACGTGTCACTGTCAGGACTGTCAGTGATGACGTCACTACTGACGTCAGCAGGTACTGTAGCAGCGTTGACCCACGCGTTGACCAGGCGCGTGGGGGAGACTGTGAACAGTGTTTTGAGTGGCCCCAGGGTCATTTTAAAGGTTTCGACGATCCGGATCCAATGACGGTAGTTTCGGGTCGATCGCAGATCGTTAAGTTAGTCAAATTGAGATTTTTCACCTCGGGAAACGTGTAGGGGGCACGTTGACTTTTTCGGGAAAGTTTAGGGTTCTTAATGTGGACTTGTATAGGTTAGTAGTAACCTTTAGATATGGTTTGGACAGGTCAGGATTATCCAGAGAGGTCGGATTGGCTCGGGAGAGCCGTATGGCACGCAAGTCGAGGCGGTAGCTCGGACGGTCTGTGAGTGGACCTTGTTTTCTAAATTGGTGCATGCATAAATGTTTATTATATGTTTTATTACTTGTTTGATGATGCCATGGGTGCATTTGTATGTGGTTACGTATAAGCACATATTTCGAGGTTTCGGCCATATACGGTGCTTATACGGGTCTGTATTTCTTTATTGGTTTTAATGAAACGGTTTTGGATTTCTAAAAGGATAAACTCGGGTATGAGACCCCTTTGGTTTTGCCTCGAGCCTATGACCTCAGATTTCGGGCACGGTGCCCAGCTGATGTCATATGTTCGGGCACGAGACCTAGTTATTTTAAGGTTTATGATTTCGGGTCAGGGACCCTAAATGGATTTCCAAGTTCATGACGGTTTATGGGAACCGGCATGAACTCTGGAAAGGTCATTGTGGTTCATGACTGTTTATGGGAACCGGCATGAACCTTTGTCAGGTCATTCTGGTTCTTGACGGTTTATGGGGACCGGCATGAACCTTGGTTATGTTATTACGGTACATGACGGTTTATGGGAACCAGCATGTTACCTTGGTTATGGATATTATGGATCATGACGGTTCAGTGGAACCGAGCATGGATATTATGTTATGTATATATATGTTCATCTACCTTCCTTTACTTCTATTATCTCCTCCGGGGAGGGTCGTTGGCTTGGGTGGACCCCGGAGTAGTCACGGAGCACCGACTGAGTGGAGTCACCCCTCAGTTGGGTTCCTTACTCTCAGGAAGGCTATGGTTACTATTACCTCGAGTAGGATCAGTGGTCTGTGGACATTGACCTTGACTTTGAGAAGACTCGGATTGAGACCCGGGTAGCACGCACGTAGCTTTGGATACCGTGACAGGATTGGTTGTGTGACTTATATATGTATGTGATATAAATATGATATATGATATGTGGTGTGCACAGGTGTGCACAGGATTTGAGCAGTGGCTCGTGTACTTGGTTTCTTTATGGTTTGGGGCCGAGTCCCTTGTGGATTTGGGCAATGGCCCGTATGGCCGTTTTCATTGTGGTCCTTTCGACCTTGGTTTATATCTGATTTGGGCTTAGTTCCCACGTATGGCTTCTTTGGTTAAATGGTTTTCCAATGTATGCAGGCTTTTTAGTGAAGGGTACAAATGTCTTCCTTATGAAATGTTTTTATAAACTCTTGTTTTGTCCACTCACACCTTTTAATGTTTTGACTGCCCTTCAGGTTGACATCGGATGGGGACTGTAGCAGAGACCGAGATATCACATGCCTCCTCCGGATCCTGGCGTACTCTGATAGCCCGGGAGGGCAAAGGTCAAAAATATTCCTTGTCTGACACTTCGTGTCAGACGGGTGCAGGGTCATCCCGCGTTAATCCCGGGGGGATTGGGATGGGTCCTGTCAACGTGGTATCAGAGCATGGTGGCTCATGTTACTTTGAATTCCAGAGCGTATTTTATGCATTACTCTATACGCAGGTCGAGGATGTGATATCTCAATTGGGTACAGTTCGTGGTCAACCTGATGTTGGGGTGCCGGTACGATAGTTAGTAGGTTTGAATCGTGGAACATCTTGGGTTGGCACTAGATGTCGGGGTTTCCATAGTTCTGTCGGGATTGACAGTGTGGAGCCCTACGAATGGTGAACGTAGTATTACGTTAGAGTTTTGGATCGTGAGACGGTTAGTTGGGATCGTCTTCACGATGTCGTAGGGTCAGTTCCAACGACTGGTTTGGAGTTGCGACCACTCGATGGTCGGACTTTGGTTAGGTTAGATGGATTTACTGCAGTTGGCAGTTAGCAGTCGGATTCGTGAAATCCTAATTGCACTTACAGTAGGATTGGATTGACGTCTTTTCGATGTCAAGACCGCGGAGTCGGTCAGATTGTGGATTGTACTTCCTTATGCAGTTGGGTTCGGTGGAACTCTAAGTGTGATCGTGGAACCCTACCTTGGGTGTATGGTTCAGAAATGTGAGTTGATGAGTGGTGTGACTTGGACGACTATTCAGATTTGGATTCGTTAGTCGGTCTAGTCATGTCAGCTTGAGTTGGGACTGCACTTCGCAGTCGGGGTTGTACTTATCGGTTAGACCTACTTGGTTGTCGTACTACTTAGTTGTGGTTTGGTGCAACTAAGGTCGTGGATGACCTAGTATACGACGTTGGTTGAGTTGAGTTACGACTGGTTAGTGATTAGTTGGACAAGTTATCAGGGTTGGTACTTGTCTATGGAATCCCATGAGTTGAGATACGGAGTAATTAGTACGGGCGATTGATTCCGTTGGATGCGGAGTCAAGATCGTGATGTCTGGTAGTTAGGTCTGCACTAGTGTGGGGCAGGCGCTACTACCGAGAGTGGTTGTAGTTACGGTTGTTGGGAATCGGGGACTTTTAGGGGACGTTTTCCTATTCTCGTATGAGTTGTCAGCGTGACTGTACCCAAAGGTGTTGGGTACGAGGGAGGCAGAGTTTCTCTTATTCGAGCAGAGGTACGGGATCGTCGCTATGTATGAGCGGAGATCCAGGGTTGTCAGTTTTGCACATGGTGTGCCGATACTGATGCTGGTTACGTGTACCGATAGTATTGTGGGCTGGCGCTGATACTAGCGCTGGTGCCGGTGATCGTGATGATGATGAATTACGTATCGGGATGTGACATCCGTCATGATGAGCATATGTTCGGTATCTATGGTCCCAGTGTGGATCTCAATTATAGTTAAATTGGTTAGGGGACACATGGTTGATGTCCGAGTACGTTGTTTCCAATCTTGTTGGAACTTCGGCATCATGAGAGCTTGCGATTGAGGTGACGAGAGGAATGCGGGTTTTCCGCATTGGTATTTGGTATTTCGAAGTCATTTTTGGTGGCTTCTCAGTTTCTACAGTGGTAGATGATGGTAGATGACGGTAGAGGATGGTTGCGTCACCGGTACACTGATCGTGTATTGGTTGGGGAACACTGGATTTGTTTTGGGTCATCAAGAGGAATCGAGTATATCGAAGTTAGGTGACTGAGATTTCTCATTTCCTGCTTGGTGGCAGACGATGTTGGTTTACGTGACTTGGTGAATGCAGCGAGTTTGGTTGTATTCACATAGGATGAGTTTTGATGTCATAGTCTTGTATCATCTTTGATTTTTCCTCGGTGGAATGACAAGGATCGATACGAGGTAGTCAATGAGAACCCACAGTCTCGACGTGTCTCGTCGTAGACTAATCTGTTTAGACGCAGAAAATGGTTGAGGATTTTGGACGTCGTGACGATCGGGGATCGTGACGTTCATGGTCGGTTGACGTAGTGATGGATCTGGATCGTGACCTTGATGATCCAGATAGGTGGAGAGTTTATAACTCTTACTGGGATGTTTGAGTGGAGCTTGATGGGACTGAACTTCTTTTCAAGGTAAATCCCATATGACTCATTACTCACCTGAGTAGTTGTCCGATGAGTAGGTGTCTGACGAGGTCAGATTTTGTCTGACATAGTACTAGTGTTGATGTTGGGATTGGCTTCCCTATGAAGTCAATCAAAGGTATTGAGCGGGTATCCGATAGGTTCGGATATGGTGCGTCTGGGTAGACGTGAACAATATTTCGGGTTTTGGAATCAGATTTCTGGATGACGATTCAGGATTTGATTTTGGAACTTGAAAGAGGATTTCTGGATTTGGGTTTTGGAATCGGATTCTGGGTAACGATTCAGGATTTGATTCTAGAGCTCGACTGTGGATTTTCTTTTATGGATTTGGGCTCGGAATGGTCATTCCTAATACTAGTTTACAGAATGATGATTTTGGATTCGAATTTGGGAAATGGTTAGGGATATGATTTCTGAGTATGGATTCGGGATTTCTTACGAAATTGCTGATTCGGATTCGGATTTGAAAATGGATAATGGGTTGGAGTTTCGATTTGTCTAACGATGGAATGGACAAGTGAACTCCATAATTGAAACGTGATTGGCTACGACCTAGACGGTTGTAGGTTGATTGATGGGTAGATGTACGTACCTTGTACGTAGTTCGAGGTACGATATTGGGCGGACGTGTGATGCCTGGTGATGGTAAATAGGTTATACCAGAGGTAGGTTGGTAAACGTGTTGGTAGTCGGCCTAGTTCCGATACCATTAGATACGTCGAGGACGTGGACTGGACAATGGATACTGTGCATTGGGTCATAGTAGTTCTGATGGGTCCAGTTACACAGAGGTCGAGTACTTTTTTTGGTATACGTGTATACTTAGGTTGAGCAAGTTGCGGTTAATATAACCACAAATGGGTATAGTGTCAGTTTTTGACTGGCGACTGTCAAGTGGTGGCAGTTTGTCAGATGTGTCAGCGTGGATCGTTGAGTGGAGATTTAGTAAGGAACCGTCGAGTTGTTGTGTCAAAGAAACGGTAGATTTGACTAGTGGTGTCAATTTGGAGCATACGACTTCTGCTATTCAACGTGGTTGAATGTAGACGATGTGACGTGAGAGTTAGTGGTACGTCTGGTTGTAGACGAATACGTACTATTGTGTTTAATGGGTGTACTAGTGTACACGTGTTTCGAGGTCGATTCTACTTTCCACGAGGTGGATGTAGAATCAGGATAGTTGGAGTTTCAAGTACGAAACTAATTAAGGAGGGAAGAACGGTTGGATTTAGGTCGGTAGGAATTTCGAGGACGAAATTAATTAAGGAGGGAAGGTTGTAACGACCCGTCCCAAATTCCAGGATTAGATTAGTGACTAATCACGATTAGTGAGGCTAATCCATGATTAGTTAGGCTAAATCGGACGAACGATGCGGAATGATCGTTTTGCCCCTAGTGGTGGTAAAACATTGACTTTTCAATCGGGCGGTCAAATGGACTTTGACCGATGACCGTGACGTAGTTCGTGACGTCACGAGTTCATAGACAGGTGGCACGTTCAATTCCGACGTTCGAGGAGGAAGTTATGACGTTCGGAAGTTTAGGGGCATTTTGGTAATTTTGGTTAAAAGGGCCAAATTGTTGACTTTTTGACCGGGATGTCCGATGGCCGAGGCCCGAAGACCATTACGTAGATAAGGACGATAAGAATCCATAGACATGCGGCACTAAAACCGGACTTCGAACGGGAGAGTTATGGGTCACGGAAGTTCGATTTCACTATGCACGAACTTCGAGACGGGGATGATTTGGCGAAATCTGATTGGGCAGATATTTTAGTGGGTCCCATGGATGAGTGACAAGTGTCACTCATCCTATTGGCTAACTCCCCCAAATTGTGGATCTAATAATAAAATAATATTATTTAATTAATTTTTTAATCAAATCTTAACAACCTTAAATCCTAGCCATCCATTTCAATTCTATCTTTAAATCCACACCCTCCATCCCATCTCCCTTCTCTCATCAGCCATCATTCTTCTCTGTTCTCCCTAAAGCCCGAAACCCATAACCCCATTTTCTTCATTTTATTCTTCTTCCTTCAAAAACCCGAAACCGCACCACCACACCTCCCCACCATAAGCCCATATGCCGTGTATGACCATGAGAGAGTAATGAAGGACTGTGAGACGAAGGAAGGCGGAGGAAGCGGCGGTTCACGGCGGGAACGGCTCGAACCCGTGAGGTGAAAATATTTCAAATTTTGAAAATTGGATTTTAATGGTTCTTACTCGATTCCATTAATTGGGTGAGGTTTCTAGGGAACCCAGGAGATGAAGGGGATTGGTTTCGAGGCATTAAACGGCCTGGAACAGCCGTGAACGGCGGGAGAAGTCACGGCCGCCATAGCCGAATTAAAGGTACGGGTTTTTGACATTTTTCTTCCATTTTAATGTCATAGAACCCTAGGTTAGGTTTAGACGAGGAGAATTGGAAAAACGGGAACGGTTTTGGTGGCCGGACGGCCGAGAACCAGCTGGGTCAAGCCGCGGGTCACGGCAACCCGGTTACTGCTATTCGGGTCGACCCGCGGGAGGACAGTGATGACAGGTGACATCATCCTACTGACGTCATCATGTCAGGGATGACATCAGCATTGTCAGGTCTGACAATGTCAGCTGACATGTCAGAAAATGGGCCAATAGTAGTGTGACACGTGTCACTGTCAGGACTGTCAATGATGACGTCACAGCTGACTTCAGTAGGTACTGTAGCAGCGTTGACCCACGCGTTGACCAGGCGCGTGGGGGCGCGTGTGAACAGTGTTTTGAGTGGGCCCAGTGTCATTTTAAATGTTTCGACGATCTGGATCCAATGGCGGTGGTTTCGGGTCGATCGGAGATCGTTAAGTTAGTCAAATTGAGGTTTTACACCTCGGGAAACGTGTACGGGGCACGTTGACTTTTCCGGGAAAGTTTAGGGTTCTTAATGTGGACTTGTATAGGTTAGTAGTAACCTTTGGATATGGTTTGGACAGGTCAGGATTATCCAGAGAGGTCGGATTGGCTCGGGAGAGCCGTATGGCACGCAAGTCGAGGCGGCAGCTCGGACGGTCTGTGAGTGGACCTTGTTTTCTAAATTGGTGCATGCATAAATGTTTATTATATGTTTTATTACTTGTTTGATGATGCCATGGGTGCATTTGTATGTGGTTACGTATAAGCACGTATTTCGAGGTTTCAGCCTTATACGGTGCTTATACGGGTCTGTATTTCTTTATTGGTTTTAATGAAATGGTTTTGGATTTCTAAAAGGATAAACTCGGGTATGAGACCCCTTTGGTTTTGTCTCGGGCCTATGACCTCAGATTCGGGCACGGTGCCCAGCTGATGTCATATGTTCGGGCACGAGACCCAGTTATTTTAAGGTTTATGATTTCGGGTCAGGGACCCTAAATGGATTTCCAAGTTCATGACGGTTTATGGGAACCGGCATGAACTCTGGAAAGGTCATTGTGGTTCATGACGGTTTATGGGAACCGGCATGAACCTTTGTCTGGTCATTCTGGTTCTTGACGGTTTATGGGGATCGGCATGAACCCTGGTTATGTTATTACGGTACATGACGGTTTATGGGAACTGGCATGTTACCTTGGTTATGGATATTATGGATCATGACGGTTCAGGGGAACCGGGCATGGATATTATGTTATGTATATATATGTTCATCTACCTTCCTTTACTTCTATTATCTCCTCCGGGGAGGGTCGTTGGCCTGGGTGGACCCCGGAGTAGTCACGGAGTACCGACTGAGTGGAGTCACCCCCCAGTTGGGTTCCTTACTCTCAGGAAGGCTATGGTTACTATTACCTCGAGTAGGATCAGTGGTCTGCGGACATTGACCTTGACTTTGAGAAGACTCGGATTGAGACCCGGGTAGCACGCGCGTAGCTTTGGATACCGTGACAGGATTGGTTGTGTGACTTATATATGTATGTGATATAAATATGATATATGATATGTGGTGTGCACAGGTGTGCACAGGATTTGAGCAGTGGCTCGTGTACTTGGTTTCTTTATGGTTTGGGGCCGAGTCCCTTATGGATTTGGGCAGTGGCCCGTATGGTCGTTTTCATTGTGGTCCTTTCGACCTTGGTTTATATCTGATTTGGGCTTAGTTCCCACGTATGGCTTCTTTGGTTAAATGGTTTTCCAATGTATGCAGGCTTTTTAGTGAAGGGTACAAATGTCTTCCTTATGAAATGTTTTTATAAACTCTTGTTTTGTCCACTCACACCTTTTAATGTTTTGACTGCCCTTCAGGTTGACATCGGATGGGGACTGTAGCAGAGACCGAGATATCACATGCCTTCTCCGGATCCTGGCGTACTCTGATAGCCCGGGAGGGCAAAGGTCAAAAATATCCCTTGTCTGACACTTCGTGTCAGACGGGTGCAGGGTCATCCCGCGTTAATCCCGGGGGGATTGGGATGGGTCCTGTCAAGACAAGGCATGGGAGCACAAGGATTTGTGTGGGTTTTCACACGAAATTACATTTTCTTTCATTTGTTGTTGGGTTAGTTCAGAAATTTGAGAACCGCCTTACAAGTTATGTTTTCCCAGTTGGCAAACAACACTCGAGAATGTATACGTAAAAAATAAAGGAAAATTAATTTTTTTTTAAAAGACAAAAACCATTCGATAAAGAAAAGGAGTACATAGAAAAATCTTTATTTCTAAAACATAAAATTTGAAGTTCACACACTTGGCCAACGTACGTATACATCATATATATGAATAGACAAGCAATTGATTTTTTATTTTATTTTCCCAAATCACCAAGCAATCACATACACACAGAGAGTATAAGATAGGGATTCTTGAGTGAGTCCAGTGTATCCTCTGCTGGACGAGGAAGATTAATCCTTTAAAGTATTATCAGACGCTAATAACATGAACTTCTCCCAACCGAATTTTGTTCCATACACAAGGCCCCGAGATCAAATCCAAAATCACTCACTTAAGGAGTCTTAGCCAATGGTGATGCCTTTGGATGGGCAAATGGACCGATTATGTTTGTGAGTTGATGAGTCAGGTATTCTGACCATATTTGGATGATGTATGGTACCATGATTGATGATTGATTGGTGTACTCACATGTACAGGTGGTATTGAAGGCCCTTAAAGAGAAAAAGAAATTATGGTTGAATGAGTGTTAGGTCTGGTCGACCAGAGTAGGTTTGTGGAACATACACTAAGAACAGTTGGGGTTTGTGTGAATCCCAGGAAAACAGATGTCTTGGCCAATGGAAATTGTCAGGGGAAAATATAAGTTGTTTTGAGATTGGATGAATATTACAGAGGATTGTAGAGGGGTTTCCTACAATGTGTTGTCAGTTATAGTTGGTTGACCTAGAAGGAGGTCAGAGTTAGTCGAAATGAGAACACTGAAATAGAATGATTACAAGTGGAGAAATTGTGACTTATGTTCGATGTGACCCTTTCTGTGTGAATAGTGATATGTCACTATACGCTTTGGGATTTGGTGAGGTGTGCTTCCGTAGCATGAGGCTAGGATTGCCGATGCTAACTGAACCCTCAGGAGTTTTACTTTTCTAGTGACCCATGGATCGAGTATGCAGAGATCATACCTCTAGGAAGGAATGTACGAGTACTGTATCGACCATCAGAATTGATAATGATTAATAAACAGAAAAGCTTAATGTGAGATGAGGCGATGGCCAGGATACATTGAGCAGGATACATTGAGCTTACGACCGTGTTGTCGGGTCAGTTATCATTGGTGGGAAGGCTAATGAGATGGCCAGTCACGAATTCACATGTTTGATAACGTAGGTGAAATCTTGCTATTGATGGAACTCCATAGGCTTGGAGTGGTACATGAGTTTGGTCATTTGGACTATTGGGATCTGACTGCAAGATCATACTTGGATGGAGTTGAGGTTAAGGAATGGATATGATTTGTAATATCATATGGATGATTATACTGAGTGCCAGCGTTTGGCAGGAGGTAGGCATCAGTGAGGTCTAGCCCAAGTTAAATTCATTATGCTTAGTGACCCTAGGAAAGGGATATGTAGCGATTGACTTGATGAGGGGAACGAGTTCCCGATTTATTGAACCGTATGAGGTTATTGGCCTGATGGCCTATGCATGGTGATTCCAGCCATGGTACCATGTCATGAGTAGATGATATGTGATTGGGATGATGATATTGGTACTTATGAGTTTTGGATTGTATATACTGGGACGTTGAGCGAGGCTCCGTATTTCGAGTAGGCATGGATATGACTGCCCATGGGGCAGAGGTTTATAGAGAGATATGTTCCATAAGTTTGAATTGGACTGATATTCAGTTTGGTTGAACTAGAAAAGTATGTGATTGATTATGTTCCTGGTTCACGTACATATGCGATTGCTTTTGAATATGACTATCGTGGTACCTACTAATTAGAATTTCGAGGACGAAATTATTTAAGGGGGGTAGGTTGTAATGAACCGAACATTCAAAAAAAGGACAATCTGGAAAAAGTTGAAGGAAATGACGATTTTGCCCTTGGAATAGGGCAAACAGTTGACTTTTGGTTTGAGCGATCAAATGGACTTTGACCGATAACTATGATGTAGTTCGGGACGTCACGAGGTCATAGACAGGTGGCACGGCCGATTCCGACATTCGAGGAGAAAGTTATGATGTTCGGACGTTTAAGGGTAATTTGGTAAAGTGGTTAAAAGGGGGCCATTTGTTGACTTTTTATCGGGACCGTGTTTGGACTTTCCGTAAGTACCGTTGGGTAGCCCTCGAGACGCTGAGTCTGTTGACGGGCAGCAAGCGTCAATCGGAGTTCAGACGACCAAGTTACGGGTCTAGGAGTATAAAGGGCATTTTGGTAATTTGTGAGAAGAAGGGCAAAATGGTAATTTGAGTTGGGCGGTTAAATAGCTGGTATTGAGATTATGTTGAACCAACAGTGGACGCCTGGAATTGTTGAATTGGGCGTGGAATGGTCATTAAGTGACATTTGTCACTTGGTGAAAGCAATTAGTGGCAAAGAGTGATGGTGGATTGGTCATTAAGTGACATTTGTCACTTGGTCATTAAGTGACATTTGTCACCTGTATACATTCATCAAGAACAGAGGAGATGTACATTCAAATTGGAGCAGCCAAAAGCTCTCCATGTTCGATTAATTGACGGTGTTTGAGAGAGTTTACAGGCGAGAGAATAAGAAAATGAAAAGAGGGAAGAAAATTGAGAATCATGGAACACGAATTCACAAACCTTTCTCACCTTTCGATTTCGGGTTTTTCAAATCAGCCACTATTTGATCAAATTGACCTTGGATTAAGGTTATTGAGCTCATGACGATTTGAACCCGATTAAAAATGAAGAAAATTGACGCTGTTTGGGCTCTGAACGGAAGTAGTGACAAAAAACGAATTCGAGGATTGAGTCGTGCAATTGAAGGGTTAGGATGATGAAATTGAGCTTGGGATGATGTTTATATGGTTCCTGTGAAGTTTATGAGTGAATCAATTGCACGAATTCGATGGGAATTGATGATGTTCAAAGAGTGAACAGTGCTCAGGTAGCCTTCGAGTTTTCATCTTCGAATTAAATAGACTGAGGTAAGTATTGGTATAATTGACATTACAGATCTCAAATTTAAGCTAAAACGATACAATTAGCTTAATCAATTGAAGGATTTGAACGGAAATTGGCAGGAACCCAGCCGGGTCAAGACGCGGGCCAACCGGACCCGTTTACAGACAAACGGGTGAAAAAGGTGAACATTAACTGTTACTGTGCACGGCGCGTGCGGGAGCGTGAGTGGGAATCTCGAGGTGATTTCAACATGAATTTTGTCCTATTTAATGTAACAAACATTTTGGCACTGGTTTCGAGGAAATCAAACACCTTTTCGATATTGTTTCGAGGGTCCGAAGGTTTATGTTACGTTTAAAATACGTATTTAAATCCCGAAAAAATTGGGGAAAATTATAGGAAGTAGATTGAGATGTTAGTGACCCTCAATAACGATTTTGGACAGGAATGATGACTTCCGGAATTTACAGAAAAACGTGCAGCTCGGAAAGCGAGCGATATGAACGGTGTGTGAGTGGACTTTTGTTTTCTACCCTGAATGCATGCATATATGTCTTAAATGCTTTATGATATGATTTGACATGATTGGTATGATTGAGGTTTCGATATGATGATTTCCGGATTTTGGGAATATTATATTATTTTATATGATTTTGGGTACGCTTTTCCAGAAAACTATGAAACTATTGTTTTGGGCGAAGGCCCGTGATTTGAGCTTGGTTTTGGCTCGGATTATGAGTCGGGAAATTCATTTGATGAAAATTGAAATGCTTTTGACTATCTTTTATGGATTTATGTGAAATGGGCAACTGAGGTTGCGATTGCACGGATTTGCGTGAAATTGATTTTTTGGGCTTGAGACCCAAGTGGATAGTGATTGACTCGGATTTGGAGTAACGTGTGAATATGATTAAATTGATGATTTTGATTTATAAAATATATTCTGGACACTGTTTATATGATGGATTTGTGGAACTTGCTTTGTGAAAGCTATGTTTCGGGTAGAAGCCTGTTGAAATGTTTTTGACTTGATTTGAGATTTGAATGGTTTCAAAATGAGATTACTGGATTTGGTGACTATTTCACATATACCATCCTCTGTGATTTGATGGTCTCCTCCAGACGTCGTAGATCCTGGAGTAGTCAATCCACTGCCCGGAGATGAGTAGCTCCGAGGGAGGCTCAGTGTCGGGAGTGTGAGATTATTATGATATCCTCCAGACGTCGTTGATCCTGTAGATGATATCACCCCAGACGTCGTTGATCCTGGGGAGGTAGTCGGACATGAGACACCCGAGTTTGTACGCGTTGCATTGATATCGTGACAGGTTACTTGGATATTGAGATTGGATATTGAGGATTGGTGGCACTACGATTTATTGATATTTGTGTCCAAATACTTTATATGATGAACTGATTTGATAAACATGAGTTTTATGGACCATGGGAAAACATGTTTTGATTTTATCGGTCCACTATTCATACTTGATTTATATTACTCTATGACTCATGTTTTATGATATGCATGCATGTTTGAGAAACTGGAGGGTAAGAAGGTATTTTCATAAATGTATTTCTAAACGTTTCTTTTTGTCCACTCACACCTTTTCTGTTTTACTGACCGTCCAGGTCATGGCGCGATGATCGAGGCTGATCGGAAGGTGGAGGCATGAGTGGGCACAGGTGCGGTTATCCCTTGTTTGGCAAGTGCTGAGGGTGATTTCGAAACTTCAGTTGACTTGTCATACGGGAGCAGGACCGGGCACGGTTATCTACGTCGTTCGGGGACGGGTCCTGTCATCTCCGCCCTTAAGTCTGTCCTCTGCTCTCCTAGACGCTCACAACAGTGACCAAAACGGGTCTTAAGCACAGTGAAATGGATTGTGGGTTGAGTGTGTTTGTGAGATCGATCTCGGTCTATTGCACGATAAGGAAATAGGAAGAAAGTCTACTTCCTATCTTTTGGGTAAACGGGCCAATTGGATGAGTGACATTTGTCACTCATCTGATTGGTCTAAGGGATCCATCACTAATTCCAAGATGCCACTTAGCTCAAGTTCCCATTACTCGTAACAACTTCTTTCTCGAAGTCTGTGACCCGTATCTTTCACTCCGGTTGTCCAAATTTGGCGTGCCGCCTGTCTATGAACTCAGGGCGACAAGATCTACGTAATGGTCCAAGATTCAAAGTCGAACGACGCTTCGGGTCAAAAGTCAACAACTTACCTTGACTAGGTGCAAAATGGTCATTTTACACATAATTTCCATTAAATAAAATAATATAGAATATCCAGGTCGTTACAATCCACCCCCCTTACAAAAATTTCATCCTCGAAATTACTCAAACAAATAGGGGTGTTGCTTTCTCATCAAGGTTTCTGGTTCCCATGTTGCTTCCTCCATCAGAGAATTTCTCCACAAAACTTTTACTAATGAAATGGTCTTGTTCCTTAGGACTTTTTGTTTCCAATCCCGGATCTGTATTATTTGTTCTTTAAAACTCAAATCTGTCCTGAGTTCCAAAGGTTGTTCCATCAGGATATGCTATGTTTCCCGCACATATTTCCGAAGCATTGACACATGGATGAAATTGTGTATTCGCGCTAACTCCGAAGGCAAATTCAAGCGGTACGCCACTTTACCCACTCTCTCCACTATCTCATACGGTCTGATATACCGAGGGCTCAGTTTCCCTCATCTCCTAAAACGATATATGCCCTTCCACGACGATAGTTTCAGAAACACCCAATCTCCTACCTCAAACTCAAGATCCCGCACTCTACGATTTGTGTAGCTCTTTTGACGATCCTGAGCTGCCTTCAGTCGCTCCCTGATGGTCCTGAATTTTTCTTGGGTCGCGTCCATAATTTCTAGTGTCAACAAAACCCTCTCACCAATCATAGTCCAGCACAAAGGTGTTCTGCACTGTTGCCCATACAGTGCCTCCAACTGCGCTATCCCGATGCTCGCCTGGTAACTATTATTATAAGCAAATTCCTTCAAAGGTAAGTAGGTATCCCAAGTGCCTTGGAACTGTAACACACAGGCTCTCATCATATCTTCCAAAATCTGGATGGTCCTCTCTGATTGTCCATCCGTCTGAGGGTGAAACACCATGCTGAAATGCAATCTCGTACCAAGGGCTCTCTGTAAGCTCTACCAAAACCTCAATGTAAACCGCGTATCTCGGTCTGACCCAATCAACTCTGGAGTACCATGCAATCGGACTATCTCATCAATAAACAACTGTGCCAGACGGTTGGGCATAAAGATTTCACGCACGGGTAGGAAGTGCGCCGACTTAGTAAGGCGATCCACGATTACCCAAACACCAATAAATCCTCCTCGAGTAGTCGGTAACGTAAACACGAAGTCCATGGTAATATGGTCCCACTTCCACTCCAGAATTGGGAGGGACTACTGTGGCCCGTAAGGTCTCTGTCGTTGAGCTTTCACTTTCTAGCAGATCAAACACCGACTTACGAAGTTCGCAATCTCTCGTTTCATTCTGGCCCACCAATAATATTCTCGAAGTGTCCGATACATTTTGTTTCCCCCAGGATGCATGGCATAGGCCGAACTGTGGGCTTCCTCAAGTATCTCAGTCCTCAGTTCCATATCCTCTGACACGCACAACCGACCTTGTTTCAAAACTCCACTGTCGTCCCTGATGGTAAAATCCTATCTTTCCTCGGCTTCGACTCCCAATCTGATGAGGTCTAAGGCTGCGTCATAAAGTTAAGCATCTCGGATTTGATCTAGCAATAAGGGCCTCACATGATAGCTCACCAAAGATCCCCATCCTTATCCATTCCAAGACTAACTCCGGTCCGTTGGAGTTCCACTAGCAACGACAAGTAGATCATATGCAGATGGGCAACTGAATCAACCACCTTCCTACTCAAGGCTTCTGCCACAACATTCACTTTGCCAGGGTGATACTCAATGGTGCAGTCGTAGTCCTTAATTAGTTCCAACCATCTTCTCTGTCTCAGATTCAACTCTTTCTGAGTGAAAAAATACTTTAAACTCTAATGGTCGGTACAAATCTTACACGTCTCTCCGTACAAGTAGTTTCTCCAAAATATTTAGCGCGTATACCACCGCTGCTAACTCCAAGTCATTTGTCAGGACCCGTCCCAAATCCCCCGAGATTAACATGGGATGTGCGTGGTCCCATCTGACACGAAGTGTCAGACCAGGGATAATTCCATCTCTAGCTCTCACCGGGGTTTCCAGAGTACGCCAGGATCGTAGGAGGAGGAGTGTGATGTCTCGATCTCTGCTACAGCCCGCATCCGCAATCAACTTGAAGGGCATTAAAACAACGAAAACTGTGAGTGGACAAAATAATAATTTAATAAAACTTTTTCATAATAAGACATTTATGCCCTTCACTAAAAGCATATGCATGCATTCAAAAATCATTTACCAAAACGTTCATAAAACCATTTGAAAAGATTCTCAAAACCTTTCAAGGGTTCATGCTCGGTTCCCAAAAACCGTCATGAACCATAAATCCATTTATGGGTCCCTCGACCCGAAATCACAATCTTAAAACATGGAACACGCGGTCTTCGCCCCCAAATCAATTTCCGTAAGAACCTCATACGTATATGCATACGTATAACCCATCCGCGACACTTCCGAGAAGATGTCAACTCGGGGTACACAACCCCAAAGGAGCACATCCCCGATATATGTCATGATTCATCTATATATACTAGTGTGCACACTACTCGGGGTCTCACTCCGAGTCTACCCCCAAGAATTCTCCATCTGGGAGGTTCTATCTTCAGACCTAGTCCGATCATCTCTCCGGAATCTGGTCCGGGACCACATCATAACTCTCACTCGCGGAACGGGAGCCCTTTGGGGATACCCATTCTGGTCTGTGAATCGTGTCTCTCCAGGTCGACGTCTGGAAGAGACCAATCAAATCATATGGAGGGTATATACATTTTCAAATTGTGAGGGCCCACCCCTAATCCCCCAAGATTAGGGACTAAACCCTGCTCCCGTCTGACAACCCAAAAACGAAAGACCGAAACAACCTCACAGAAACCAGAAATTACATTGTCAACCACATGAGAATTTACAACATCCCAGAGCCAACAGTTATACAGAGCATAGTACCAAACTAAGAAAACAAAAACTGATCACTCCGGGGTCACTCTCGAGTATTCTATGCCTCCGACGCTGCCTCAACGTCAACCCCCGCGCTAGCTCCACGACCTGGAGGACAAATAAAAACAGAAAAGTGTGAGTGGACCATAAAGAATAAAAGTTTCGAAAACCGTTTTATAATCAAACCAGGGTTCTAGCCCTCCGTTTTGAAAACATACATGCATAACCCATGAGCTGAAACCAGTGGTAAATCACATAAGGATCATCATAAAAACAGTTGCAGAATCATCATAAAACAGATATAGAAACCACGTCATAAGCATCATAAAACCATATCATAAAGCATAAAAACCAAACAATCATTATCCGATCAAACCTACTGGACCTATCCGAGTCTTTAAACTCAATCCAGGCCGAGAACATTCGAGTCTTTAAACTCCCGAGTCTTTAAACTCAATAGGCCTACGGGGGAAATATCAATATATCCGAGTCTTTAAACTCAATCCGGGTCTTTAAACCCAATCCGGGCCCATCCCCTGTCAATCACAATATCCGGGTCTATAAATCCAATAACCAGATCCAGCAAATCCAATCCAAAACCATTTGAAAACCATTTCTAAATCCTTATTCAAACGCGAATCCGAAATCACTGGTCTGATGCCCTTCCAGCATCCAGAACCGTCGTTCCGAACCCTAATCCAAAATTCCACTTTTCAACTTTAAAACCAAATTCCGCTTTCCGAAATCCGATTCTAAAACCGAAAATCTTATTTATCAAGTCATATCTTAAATCCATTTAGAACCATTGAAACCCCAAAATCATGGCACCGAAATTAGAATTCAAACATTTCTCGAAAAACGTGCTGAAAACCTTACTTCTCGAAAAACGTGCAATTATGTAAAACCAACATAGCATATTCAATAAACATGAAATCATGAGTAAAACAATAAAAAATTATAAAAAAGCAGTTATGCTTGCTCAAGTATAGAGAAGGGGTCCACTCACAGATACCGGGTACGTCACTCGCATCCCGAACGTCCTGCACGTTCTCTCTTCTTCGAACAAACACGAACACATACTGCTCAAATTTAAAACACACACTGTGCACTCTTGTGTAGAAACCTCTAGCCCCTTGCCACATGTCACAATCCTACAAGCCCTCTCACAAAATATCCAATCTCCACTGTACACTTGGCCTTATCAGATTGGCCCAATTCCCAATGCACCAAAAGACCAAAATGCCCCTCTGAGTTAAAATTACTGTTTTGCCCTTCACCGTTCTAGACCCGTATCTTGCCCGTCCAATGTCCGATGAAGGCATGCCGCCTGTCGTTGAACTCAGGATGACGAGATTTACCTATCGGTCCTCGGTGTACGTATAAAAATCCTATCATGCTAAAAGTCAACTTTTCCCCCTTTGTTTACCCAAATTACGATAATGCCCTCAACCCAAATTACGAGATTTACCTAGGGTCAAAATCATCATTCTACGCTAAAGGGCCAAACGTAACCAACTAACCACGATTAAGCTCACTAATCCGTTACTAATCACTTTACTAATCCCGGCTCTCGGGACGGGTCGTTACAATCTACCCTCCTTAAAAGAATTTCGTCCCCGAAATTCCACAACTCGTACTTAGGTGTGGGGTCTCCTATCCGGTGGTCAACTCTCGCCAAACCAACTGCTCTAGACAGGTCCTAACCTATCGGCTCCACCTTGGGTATTCCACAATACTCCCACTACCGGTTCAACACTTCTAACCCTCTCTCAATACAACTAGAACTTCATGGTATACGCAAGGGAAACTCTATGAACAGAAAACAAAGGTATTTTAAAATACCTCATTTAGAGTACCCAATAGAATTCATAGAGTACATCCTCACGTCCTACCACCTCCACCTTCCGGAAACAAATCTAGTCCAAAAACTACCTACCGGCTTACTACTTAACGACGTCGACCTCCTTGTCGGAATAAACTAACAAAGTCCTAAAGGCAATCTCTATATTGTGGGTTCTCTTCAATAACCTCATATCGATCAGTTATAGTCACTCATTTTCAATTCCTTCCGTCATCCTTCAACGGAACTCACCGTAGTCCTACACCTCGTCACTCCAAGTTGCCTTGGGAAAGTCCTAGACTCTATCCCGAAACCAAACAACACTGTGTACAACTCAACCAAGGATAGTAAAAGTACCTATCACGGCACTGGGTGCTGACATAGCCTCCTGCTGAGTCATCACAAACACTCGGGCATGGGGTCCTGAAGATCTACCACGGCCTCCCACACCACTAGTAGCACCACCGCCTCCTCTGGTGCCTGCTGTCCCTGACACTGACGCTGTACTCCGTCCGGGCTCCGCCGCTCCTCAGCCTACACCACCCTCCTGTGGTAATAATGGGCACTCACGTCGGAAGTGACCTCGCTCCCCACAGTAGAAACACACATCCTGACTAGAAGGACTCGGTCTCCCTATAGACGCAACAGACGTCGCACTGGCTTGCGGAGTCGGCTGTGCTCGGTAACCACGGAACCCTGAACTCTGGAAACTACCAGGTCTACCAAAACAATCATCGCCCGCTGACGATGCTCCACTGAAGTTACCCCTCTTCGGTGTCCTCTGGCTCGAAGCTCCAAAAAAAGGTGGCTCCCGGCGTCGTACCGGCAAGCTAGCCTCAACCCTTACCGCAGCGACTGACAACTCTCGGAGGGTAGCAAACGATCCAGCCGTCACTATGGCTCGAATCTCACCTCGCAAGCCCAACTCAAACCTACGATACTTCTTGGCTTCAGTGGCCACACACGCAGGAGCAAAACGAGACAACAACTGAAATTTTTGTTCGTACTCAACCACATTCATACTCCCCTGTTAGAGTTGCAGAAACTCAGCCTCCTTGGCATCACGAAAAGAACGAGGGTAATACTGATCTAGGAATCGCTCCCTAAACGTCTCGCAAGTCACAGTGTAGGCATCCCAGCCAGACAACTCGAGGGTATACCACCACTCGTACACTGCACCATCTAGTAAGAAGGTAGCCAGTAACACTCGATCCTCCGGTGGGCAATGAATCACTGCGAAAATCCGCTCGAGTCTCGTGATCCATCTCTGGGCTTCCTCTGGGTCTGCCCCACCACTAAAAGTCGTAGCCGCGAGCCGCTGGGCTCGTTCGATCGTAGCACTCTTTGTCCCTCTCGCCGCTTCGTCTTCGGGTCGTGGATGGGGATCACATCTCGGATGCATAGTCAATCGTCCGCTGAAAGAGGCATAGAATCAGTCAAACAACCTAACCACAACCTCGCAACAGACACAAACCTATGCTCTGATACCAATTGTCAGGGCCCACCCCTAATCCCCCAGGATTAAGGACTAAAACCTGCTCCAATTGTCACAAAAACCACAAATTACATTGTCAGACACAGGAGAATTTACAACATCCCAGAGTCAACAGTTATACAGAGCATATTAACAAACTAAGAAAGCAAAAACTGATCACTCTGGGGACACTCTCGAGTATTCTATGCCTCTGACGCTGCCTAAACGTCAACCCTCGCGCTAGCTCCACGACCTGGAGGGCAAATAAAAACAGAAAAGTGTGAGTGGACCATAAAGAATAAAAGTTTCAAAAACTGTTTTATAATCAAACCAAGGTTTTAGCCCTCCGTTTTGAAAACATACATGCATAACCCATGAGCTGAAACCAGTGGTAAATCACATAAGGATCGTCATAAAAACAGTTGCAGAATCATCATAAAATAGTTATATAAACCACGTCATAAGCATCATAAAACCATATCATAAAGCATAAATACCAAACAATCATTATCCGATCAAACCTGCTGGACTAGTCCGAGTCTTTAAACTCAATCCAGGCCTCAAGCATTCGAGTCTTCAAACTCCCGAGTCTTTAAACTCAACAGGCCTATGGGGGAAATATCAATATATCCGAGTCTTTAAACTCAATCCGGGTCTTTAAACCAAATCCGGGCCCGTCCCCCGTCAATCACAATATCCGGGTCTTTAAACTCAATAACCAGATCCAGTAAATCCAATCCAAAACCATTTGAAAACCATTTCTAAATGCATATCCAAACCCGAATCCGAAATCACTGGTTTGATGCCCTTCCGGCATCTAGAACCGTCGTTCCGAACCCAAATCCTGAATTCCACTTTTCAACTTTAAAACCAAATTCCGCTTTCCGAAATCCGATTCTAAAACCGAAAATCTTATTTATCAAGTCTTATCTTAAATCCATTTAGAACCATTGAAACTTCAAAATCATGGCACCGAAATCAGAATTCAAACATTTCTCGTAAAACGTGTTGAAAACCGAACTTCTCGAAAAATGTGCAATTATGTAAAACCAACATAGCATATTCAATAAACATGAAATCATGAGTAAAACCATAAACAATTATAAAAAAAAGCAGTTATGCATGCTCAAGTATAGAGAAGGGTCCACTCACAGATACCGAGTACGTCACTCGGGTCCCGAACGTCCTGCACGTTCCTCGTCCCCCTCGGGGACTCCCGATCCTGTCACCAGTCACCAAAGTACGTCACTAACACGTTCACTAAGGTCCTCCTAATTTTTCCCAAAAATCCCCGGGCCCTAAATGTAACGAACTGAGACCCTAAGCCTTCAACCTCGCGTAACTAACTCGATTCGACGTCCGATTAACCCGAAACCTATTCCAATAGACTCGTTACAACATCTAGACCAAAAACTTCGTTGAAAGTTTCCCCAAAAACCGCCGCACGCGCCCCCACACGCAGCCCAAAGTGGCTGCGCGTGGGCCTCCCGCGCCTGCACAATCACTATTCATCTTCAACCTTCAAACCCGTGCACAGTTCCGGACCGGCATGACTGGTTCTCCGCCGTCCGTCCACCATTCCTGCTCCTCTTTCCACCAATCTCATCGTCTTCTACCCAGTAATCGATTCCCCTACTCCAAACACTCCAACACAGCCTACATCTCAACGTCCTAAGCTCGAAACAAAAACCACCCGTACCCCTGTTCTTTAATCTGGCCACCCGTCCATTCCCCCAGCCTCAAATTGTTCCCCTAAGCTCAAAGACAACGCACTGGACTCCTTAAAACCCCTAAAACAGTTTGACTCAACCTCAAAACCCATGACATTAAGTTTGAACCCAAACTGAAAAACAGAGAACACAGTAAACTCACCGTCGTTCTGGCCACCGCCGTGCAATCCCCCGTCACGGCTGCACAACCAGCAGCTTCCTAGGACCTCACTGAGTCGACTAACACTCACCAAACACTTTGACTCGACCCCAGACTTCACGACTATCGATTTGAACTTCCACGGCAAAAAAGAGAAAAGATACGGGCGTGGGGGGGGGGGGGGGGGGGGGGTGAAGAAATTACCTACCTATAGATCTCCGTCGTGAGCTCAGCCGTGATTATGTGACTCCTCTCGTCCTCCTCCGTCCTCTGGACACCACCACCATCCTCGATTGATCAAACACGGCAGCACCACCACCCAACACCCTCTCTGTTTTCTGCTTTTCCCGTGAACCCACACACTCCTCACACACTCAAACTCACACGAGTTGCCCTCACAACTCACTCACAACCGCCTCCCGATCTCTACTCACTCACTCAATCACCAAGCCACACCAACACAGACGGCCAACTCTCAAGTTTCTCTCAATCTCACCCTTTGTTTCTCTCTTCTTCGAACAAACACGAACACACACTGCACAAATTTAAAACACACACCGTGCACTCTTGTGTAGAAACCTCTAGCCCTTTGCCACATGTCACAATCCTACAAGCCCTCTCACAAAATATCCAATCTCCCATGTACACTTGGCCTTATCAGATTGGCCCAATTCCCAATGCACCAAAAGACCAAAATGCCCCTCTGAGTTAAAATTACTGTTTTGCCCATCACCGTTCTAGACCCGTATCTTGCCCGTCCAATGTCCGATGAAGGCATGCAGCCTGTCGTTGAACTCAGAACGACGAGATCTACCTAACGGTCCTCGGTCTATGTATAAAAATCCTATCGTGCTAAAAATCAACTTTTCCCCCTTCGTTTACCCAAATTACGGTAATGCCCTCAACCTTCCGAACATCATAACTTCCTCCTCGGATGTCGGAATCGGGAGTGCCACCTATCTACGGACTCGTGACGTCCCTAACTACGTCACGGTCATCGGTCAATGTCCAATTGACCACCCAAACTCGAAGTCAACATGTTGCCCAAACTAGGGGCAAAATCGTCATTCTACGCTAACGGGCCAAACGCAACCAACTAACCACCGATTAAGCTCACTTGACAGGACCCGTCCCAATCCCCCCGGGATTAGTACGGGATGACCCTGCTCCCGTCTGACACGGAGTGTCAGACAAGGGATAATTTCGACCTTTGCCCTCCCGGGCTATCAGAGTACGGCCAGGATCCGGAGGAGGCATGTGATATCTCGGTCTCTGCTACAGTCCACATCCGATGTCAACCTGAAGGGCAGTCAAAACATTAAAAGTTGTGAGTGGACAAAACAAGAGTTTATAAAAACATTTAATAAGAAGACATTTGTACCCTCCACTAAAAAGCATGCATGCATTCGAAAACCATTTAACAAAGAAACCATACGTGGGAACTAAGCCCAAATCAGATTTAAACCAAGGTCGAAAGGACCACAATGAAAACGACCATACGGCCACTGCCCAAATACCTAAGGGACTCGGCCCAAAACCATAAAGAAACCAAGTACACGAGCCACTGCTCAAATCCTGTGCACACCTGTGCACACCACATATCATATATCATATATACATATAAGTCACACAACCAATCCTGTCACGGTATCCAAAGCTACACGCGTGCTACCCGGGTCTCAATCCGAGTCTTCTCAAAGTCAAGGTCAATGTCCGCAGACCACTGATCCTACTCGAGGTAATAGTAACCATAGCCTTCCTGAGAGTAAAGAACCCAACTGGGGGGTGACTCCACTCAGTCGGTGCTCCGTGACTACTCCGGGGTCCACCTAGGCCAACGACCCTCCCCGGAGGAGATAGTAGAACATGTAAAGGAAGGTAGATGAACATATATATACATAACATAAACATTCATGTCCGGTTCCCCTGAACCGTCATGATCCATAATATCCATAATCAGGTAACATGCCGGTTCCCATAAACCGTCATGTACCGTAATAACCAACAAGGGTTCATGTCGGTTCCCATAAACCGTCATGAACCAGAATGACCTGACAAAGGCTCATGCCAGTTCCCATAAACCATCATGAACCACAATGACCTTTCCAGAGTTCATGCCGGTTCCCATAAACCGTCATGAACTTGGAAATCTATCTAGGGTCCCTGACCCGAAATCATAAACCGTAAAATAACTGGGTCTCGTGCCCGAACATATGACATCAGCTGGCACCGTGCCTGAAATCTGGGGTCATATGCCCGAGAAAAAACCAAATGGGTCTCATACCCGAGTTTATCCTTTTACAAATCCAAAGCATTTCATTAAAACCAATAAGAAATACAGACCCGTATAAGCACCGTATAAGGCCGAAACCTCGAAATACGTGCTTATACGTAACCACACACAAATGCATCCATGGCATCATCAAACAAGTAATAAAACATATAATAAACATTTATGCATGCACCAATTTAGAAAACAAGGTCCACTCACAGACCGTCCGAGTTGCCGCCTCGATTTGCGCGTCATACGGCTACCCGAGCAGATCACCATCACCGGGACTCCTAAACCTGTCCAAATCGTAATAGAAGGTTACTAACTACTTAATTAACCTCCTACCAAAGCCCCGTAATTTTCCCGTATTTTAACTATTTTTAAAATCGAACCTAAACATTCCGATGCCCCGAAACATATCGAAACGGTGTCCGATTGACAAGAAACCAGTCCCAAAATGTTCGTTACATCGAATAGAAGATTTCCCGTGTTGAACACTTTCCCATATTCCCTGCCATACACCCTCATGCGCCGCCTGAAGTGGCTGCGTGTGGGCTTCACGCGCCGCTACAGTACCTGCTGACATCAGCATGACGTCATCACTGACAGCCCCTGACAGTGACACGTGTCACGCTCCCATTGGCCCACTATCTGACATGTCAGTCTGACATTGTCAGATCTGACATGATGACGTCATTCCTGACATGATGACGTCAGCAGGATGACGTCACCTGTCATCCCTGCCCTCCTGCGGGTCGACCCGAACGTCTGCAACCGGGTCGCCGTGACCCGCGGCTTGACCCGGCCGGTTCTCCCTGCTCCGGCCACCATTTCTCCTCCCGTTTGTCCCATTCTACTCGTCTCAATCTAACCTAAGGTTCTATGACATTAAAATGGAAGGAAAACAACTAAAACGCGTATCTCCAATTCGGCCATGGCGGCCGTGACTTTCTCCTGCCGTTCACGGTTGTTCCAGGCCGTCCTAACCCTCGAATTCAATCCCAAAAGACTCCTAGGACTACCAGCAGCCCAACCCAGACCTTAGAATCGAGTAAAACCCAGTAGAACTAAAATTCGAAAATTTAAATATTTTCCTACCTCACGGGTTCTCCTCCGCCGTGTCCTCCACCGTGGGCCACCGTCCACCCTCTCCGTCCTCAGCCCTTCACACTCCCCCCACGGTCACTCCCAGCTCATACAAGTGATGAATGGTGAAGTGTGATTGTGTGTTTTGATTTTTGAAGAAATGAAGAAAAATAGGGTTATGGGTTTCGGGTTGGAGGATGAACGAAGATGAAGGAGGATGGCTGATGAGAGAAAGAGAGATGGGATGGAGGGTGTGGATTTAAAGTTAGAATTGAATTGGAGGGTTGAGATTGAATGGTGGGTGGGTTTGGTTTATAAAATTAATTAAATAATATTAATTAATTATATAGATCCACAAATTGGGGGATCAAGTCAATGGGATGAGTGACACTTGTCACTCATCCATGGGGCCCACTAAAATATCTGCCCAATCAGATTTCGCCAAATTGTCCCCGTCTCGAAGTTCGTGCATAGTGAAATCGAACTTCCGTGACCCATAACTCTCCCGTTCGAAGTCCGATTTCAGTGTGCCGCCTGTCTATGGATTCGTATCGTCCTCATCTACGTAACGGTCTTCGGCCCTCGGCCATCGGACCTCCCGGTCAAAAGTCAACATTTTGACCCCTTTTAACCAAAATTACCAAAATGCCCCTAAACTTCTGAACGTCATAACTTCTTCCTCGAACGTCGGAATTGAACGTGCCACCTGTCTATGAACTCGTGACGTCACGAACTACGTCACGGTCATCGGTCAAAGTCCATTTGATAGCCCGAACGAAAAGTCATCGTTTTGCCACGATCAGGGGCAAAACGGTCATTTCGCATCGTTCGTCCGATTTAGCCTAACTAATCACCGATTAACCTCACTAATCCTGATTAGTCACTAATCTAATCATGAAATTCGGGACGGGTTGTTACATCACTAATCCGCTACTAATCACTTTACTAATCTCGGCTCTCGGGACGGGTCGTTACACAAATACTTTCTTTCTTTCTCAAAACATAATTCAACTGGGTCTCATACCCGATTCATCTCAACAAGTCAACTGGGTCTCATACCCGAATCTCAACAGGATTCCTTGAATCCGATTCAAATCAATTTCATAGGCCTCGGCCTAAATCCTCAGTTCAACAGGATCTGATGGCCGAATTCTCATTTCATAAACTGAACTAGGACTCAAGCCCGATGTTACAATAATTGGGCCTCTAGCCCGATATCACGACTAACGGGGCCTCAAGCCCCAAACCATAAATCAACGGTGTAACACCCCGGAAATTCGGACAATGTAACTTCGTAAAATAATGAATGAAATGACGTTTTTACCCCTGTGAATAGTATGGTCAATTTGTTGACTTTTTGATTGGTAGATCAAACGGACGTTGGCCGATAACCGTGACGTAGTACGGGACGTCATGAGTCTATAGACAGGTGGCACGTCCAATTCCGACGATTAGGGAAAAAGTTATGACGTTCGGAAGTTCAAGGGCATTTTCGTAATTCGGACGAAAAGGGGGAAAATGTTGACTTTTTGATTGACAACTAAGTTTCACACAACTCGAGGACCGTTAGGTAGGTCTCGATGCCCTGAGTACAACGACAGGCGGCACGCGTCAAATGGACATCGGGTAGCCAAGTTACGGGTCACGGAAGAGGAGGGGCATTTTGGTAATTTGTCAACTGAGGGCAAAATGGTAATTTTGTGCAGCAGTTACTGTTCATACATAGTGGAAACAGGGACTGCACGGCCATGCCGTGGTGCTCTGAGCAATCCAATTGTTTAATTGTTGTAGTGGCTGAATGGGGTGTATTGTTTATGTGTTTTGAGGATATTGGAAACATGGTTGAATGGCCTGGACAGAAGCAGAGCACGAGAGGAGTTTTTAAAATTGGTTGGGTTCTGTTTACGGGAAGAAACTCTCAGTGAGTCTAAGAGTGTCTCCCACGAGTGTTGGCCACTTTGATTGATTAACTGAGTAGTGGAGATGAGAGAGGATTCATTTCGGAGTTGGAGAGAGCTGAGAGTTGAGAGAAACTGAATTGGGAAGAAAAACCAGAAAATGGAGGGAAATTCGAAGATTGATTTTTGAGGAGAGTTGAGCTAAACAGAGAGTGGGATTAGTCTTCTGGGTTCATTACAAAATCAACCGTACAAAAATCGAAGGAAGTGGAGCACTGTTTGGCCAGGAACCCAAGTTCCAGTTTCTAGAAAATTTCAGTGTTGTGGACGACGACTTCCAGGTGAGTATTCTTTCAATTGGTTGTGTTAGAGTGTTCATTTAGGTCCTCTTAAGCTCCTGTCTAAGTTAATTTGGGAATGGGGCTGAGTTGGGTAAGTTTCAGACGTAGACCCGTTCGATTGTTCAAGTTCGGATTGATCGATTTAGGGCATGTCGAAGTTAATTAAGGAATGAGATCTTAAATTAAATGGTTAGAGAAGATGTTAGGATGAAAAACGAAAGGAATCGAGTAGGAATTGAGGGTTAATTGGCTGGGTCGAGTCGCGAGTAACAGACCCGTTTAGCAGGCCAGTCAGGTGAAGGAGATGACACTGTAGCTACAGTGTCTGGCGCGTGGCTTTCACGCACAGCCACTTTGGGCGGCGCGTGACGGCGCGTGAAGCCTCATCTCCATTCACGGTTAACTTGAGATTTAATCCTTTCAGTGTTTTGAACATTTTTTATTTTAGGTTCGAATCGATCTAGTGTCGTTCGTGATAGTTTCGAGGGTTTGGAAGTTTAGGGCCTTAAGTTAAATTATGTCGAAAAATCCCGAAAAATTAGGGAAATTAATACGAGCTTTTTGGGGATGTTTGTAACCCTTCTTATCGTCCGAACATTCCCGAAGCTACCGAGGAGCACACGGGGCGCGATTGACGCGTCCGAAAACCATGAGTGGACTTTTGATTTTTAACCGAGCATGCATGACTGTTTTTACTCATTTGTTTTATGTTTTCATATATGATTTTATGATGATGATGATTATGATATTTCGGTTTTACGTAATTTCACACTTTTCGAGGCGATTATCGTATTTTACGCATTTCGAGGTTACAGTTTTCTCCTATGCGTGAATGATGGTTTGATGAGGTAATTTGATATGATTATGAATGTTACGTTTAAATGATGATTTGATTCTATTTGTGAAGTAATTTTCGGAATTTGCATGTGAAATCCGGACCTAAGTCCTATTATGACGATATGTGATTTCTGAATGATTTTTGGAAAACGGATCACGAGGGATCCTGTTTTTTTTGTGCTTTATAAATGGTTTTGGGTTTAAAGACCCGGTATGATTGTTGGATCTGGTTTTGGGTTTAAAGACCCGGTTAATTGATGATGGGGGCGGGCCCGAATTGGGTTTAAAGACCCGGATTGAGTTTAAAGACTCGTGAGTTTAAAGACTCGGTTAATGTGATACCCCCGAGACCTATTAATTATGTTTTGAGTTTAAAGACTCGTTGATATCCCAGGAAGGCCTGATATTGAGTTTAAAGACTCGAATGGATCCAACGGCTTGATTGTGATTATTAATTCAGTTTTACATGATTTTGGTATGATTGATGTTTCGATATGACGATTTTTTGGTTTTGGTAATATTATATTATTTTATACGAGTTATTGACTATTTACTGTATATTTTCCATGATTCGAAGAAAAAAGGATTTCAAATGTTTAGTATGGGGTTTTCGAATACCTAGTTATGCATGCGTGTTATAAAACTGGAGGGTGAACCCCGGTTTCATTAAACTATTTTCTGGAAACTTTTGTTTTAGTCCACTCATACTTTGCTGCTTTAAATACCCTCCAGGTCGTGGTACAAGTTCGGGGGCTAGCGCAGAGGCAGAGGCAGAGGCATAAAGTTTTCCGTTGCAGAGTAGTTTAGTTCACAAAGTAGGATTTGATCTTTACCTTGTTTTGTAATATTATGCTCTGTGAAACTATGGACTTGAAGTCCAGTCGGTTGTATTATTTAATCTCCCTGGTCTGACAGTGGGTGTGATGTAATTTTTTGGGTTTTCTAGTCTTTTGTTTTCGACTGTCAGACGGGAGCAGGATGCTTCCTGATTATCGAGGCGATAATCGGGGTGGGTCCTGTCCAACAGGGCCTCAAGCCCGATTTCACAACCAATAGGGCCTTAAGCCCGATACTACAGTTAATGGGGACTCAAGCCCGAGATTACAACCAAATGGGCCTCAAGCTCGGATTCGTAAACTAATGGGGCCCTCGGCCCGATCGTATACTCAAATGGACCCTCGGTCTGATTCCTCTTCAACTCAAATGGACTATAAGTCTGAGAGTTTGTAAATCAAATGGGTCTCATTCCCGAGTTCATATTTCATAAACCAAAATCCGTTCATCAAATCATAATTGAAAACGCAGTATGCAAATGTACGACATAAAGCCGAAAACCTCAAAAAATGTGCAAATATGTCGATCCTAAGCTACCACAATCAAATGCACTCATGGAATCACAAAACATGATCTAAAACAATTATAAAACATTTATGCATGCATCAATTTCGAAAGAAAGGTCCACTCATAGACCGTCAGAAACCGCGCCTCGATACGCATGCCATAAGCCTCTCCCGGGTCATTCGTCACCTCCGGGTTTCCCAAACCTGTCCAAATCGCAATAGAAGGTTACTAACTACTTAAATAACCCCTCACTAAAGCCCCGTAATTTTCTAAAATTTCTAACTATCTTTACCAGCGAACCTAAACCTTCGAACAACCCGAACTATAACGAGACGATGTTCGATCGACTCGAAACCAGTCCCAAAATGTTCGTTACATTGAATAGATAAAATTACATGTTGGAAGTTTCCCCAAATTATGTCTCATGTGCCTCCATGCGCCACCCAAAGGGGCTGCGCGTGGGGCTCACGCGCCCCCACAGTAGCTTCTTCTTCCATGCGGTAGTTGACCGCCGGTACTAACCACTTCACATGCAACATCCACCGATCGGTGCACCTCCAAATTTGAGCGGCAAGTATCACACTCATGGTAACTTGTCCAATCCATCACCTACAAGGGTTATCACAAACCCGGCTGCCCGCTGCAGCCCAACCATCCTGATAGATACCTCGCTCTCGACTCCGAAGAGTCGGCATACTCGAATACTGGTGCCAAACAACTAGTAACCACACTGTGAGGATCTCATCCTCACATAACTATACGGCTCTCAGCCGCTGGCCTCCACAAGAACTTGGCCATATTCTGTGCCTAACACTGTACAAGCGCTACATGTGACAGGACATGTCCCCGAAGGACTTTGATAACCGTGCCCGGTCCTGCTTCTGTTTGACAAGTCAGCTGAAGTTACGAATTTACCCTCTGCACTTGCCAAACAAGGGATAACCGCACTTGTGCCCACTCATGCCGCCACCTCCCGATCAGCCTCGATCGTCGCGCCACGACCTGGACGGTCAATAAAAGCAGAAAAGGTGTGAGTGGACAGAACAAAGTCTTAGAAATACATTTATCAATATACATTCCTACCCTCCAGTTTCACAAACATGCATGCATATCATAAATCATGAGTAAAATATAGTCACGTTATCCATTTCCATATTCAATCTCATACAGTCACGTTATCCCTGCAACGCGTGCAAATCAATAGGCTCAAGGACCGCTCAAAATCCGAGCATCCGTTGCGGTGAACACATCACCAGCCGACAATCCAGATCGTCGTGAACACATCACCGACCGATCTCCATATAATCCAGCACATCTGATCTGAGGCGAGTCTCCCTCGGCTGCACGACAACAAACCGTACTACGTGACCTCTCCGGGCAAACACATTCCATCCCGGAGGCGAGCGTTATCTCCAGTGTTCATTCCGGGGAAACACATTCCCAAATGGAAGCCCTAATATCCAGGGTGCACTATGGGGGAAACATATTCCACCCCGAAAGCCCTATATATCTGCAACATATCATCACCATGAAAACCAGTGAAAAACAGTTTCATTTGAAATCAAAACCATTTTCAATACATGGTCTCGCTCCAAAACATAGTTTCCTCAAAATCCGTAAAACCTGAGTCCCAATTATTTCGTAAATTCGAAAACAATCAATAACATCATGTAATCATATGGAAATACCAATCCAATCAATATCGCATTTCCATTTGGGTCTCAAGCCCAAATATCATTTTCACGCAAATCTGTACACTGCAACCTCAGTTGCCATTTTCACATAAATTCATAGAATATATCCAAAAAGCATTACAAATCCATCAAATCAATCCCTGACTCATAATCCGAGTCAAAACCAATCTCAAATCCCAGGCCTTCGCCCAAAACAACAGTTTCACAGTTTTTTCAATAATCGTACCCAAAATCATATAAAACAATATAATATTCCCAAAATCCCAAAATTATCATATCGAAACATTAATCATGCCAAATCATTTCAAATCATATCATAAAGCATTTAAAACATATATGCATGCATTCTGGGTAGAAAACCAAAGTCCACTCACACACCGTCCATATCGATCACTTTCCGAGTTGCACGTTTTTTCATAAATTCCGGAAGTCACCATTCCTGTCCAAAATCATTATCGAGGGTCATTAACATCTCAATATACCTCATATAATTTTCCCCAATTTTTTGCGGGATTTAAATACGTATTTTAAACGTATATTAAAACTTCGGATACTCAAAACACTATTGGAACGATAACCGATTCGAAACTAGTGCCAAAATGTTCGTTACATTAAATAGGACAAAATTCATGTTGACCTCACCACGGAATTCGAGTCCACGCGCCCTCACGCGCCCTGTACAGTAACGACTACTGTTCACCTTCTTCATCTGTTTCCTATGTCAAACGGGTCTTCAACCCGCGTGTTCGACCCGTTTCAATCCTGTCAATTTCCAGTCAATTTCTTCAATTGATTAAGCCAATAACATCATTATGAATCTAATTATGGTTCTGTAACCTCAATTACATTATAACTTACCTCAATCCGTCAATTCGAACTTGATTGTTCGAAGAACATAATCGTACTGTTCATCCTTCAATTCATTCGAATTCCACCCGTTTCTCCAAATTGATGCATTCAGAAGCTTCGCAGGCTTCATCCAAACACACTTCCTGTTTCAATTAGAACTTTAATTCCCTCCAACAATTTGAACTCAATTCAAGTTTCCTTAAACAATTACAGAGTTCGTCTGGGCTTGTTTCTTCACCTTTCTCCTTCATTTTGATTCCATTCGACTCGTTTAGGTCTCCCTAAACTCATCCTCACTTCTGTTTTCATCAATTTATCACACAACTTTTTGAATCAATCCCAACTTTCGAATTCAAGTTTTGGGTGGGGTTTCGGGTTCTCTCTACGGTTTCAGGTAAGTGTAACCTTCTCTCATTCTCTATTCTTCCTCTCTAAATGTCTTTTTATTCCTCTCATAGATCAATCAAACAGGAGGATTGAGGTGTGCGGGCGTGGGAATACCACTGCTCTGTTCTTCCTTTTCAAATACCCACACATACACATATACGTACTCAGCTCAAAATATCAACAGCCTTGCCACTAATCTCTCTCACCAAGCGACAAATGTCACTAAGTAACATATCCTCATCCAAATCAATGGAGAACAGGTGTCCCTCATCAGGCTAATATTAGCTGAATTAGCCATTGTAACCAAATTAACATTTTGCCCTACCATAACAAATTACCAAAATGCCCTTCATGTATCTAGACCCGTAACTTTGTCATCCGAACTCCGATTGACGCATGTCGCCTATCTACCGATTTAGCGTCTCGAGACCTACCCAACGGTACTTACGGAAAGTCCAAACAATGTCCAAGTTAAAAAGTCAACTTTTGGCCCTTATAACCAATGGCAAAATTGTCATTTCCTTCAACTTTTCCAAATTTTTCGTTTTTCAAATTTCCGGGTCGTTACAACCTACCCCCTTAAAGAATTTCGTCCTCGAAATTCCAATCAGTAAATATCATAATAATTCTCCAGAGGAATAGGTATGTGAACCATAATCAATCACATACCCTTATAGTTCAACCGAATATAACTCATAATGAAACTTATCGAAAGACAAATCAGTCCTCGTTAGTGAACCAACATCGGGACAATTCTCTATAACCCATGCCCCATAGGCAGTCATATCCAAGCATACTCGGGATACGAAGCCTCACTCAACGTCCGAGTATACACAATCTAGAAATCACAAGTACCAGTACTACCATCCCAATCACATGTCATCCACTCATGACATGGTACAATGACTTAAATCACCACGCATAGGCCACCAGGCCAATGACCTTATAAGGTCCAATAAATTGGGAACTCATCCCCCTCATCAAGTCAATCACTCCATACCCTTTTTCTAGGGTCACTCAATATCATGAATTGAACCTTTCCTTTTGTCGTTTTTATCATCACAGGCCTTACTGATGCTTATCTTCTGCCAACAACTGGCACTCCGGATACTCATTCATACGAGATCGCAAACCATATCCATTCCTTAACCTTGACTCCATCCAACATCATACACCAAGTATGATCTTGCAGTTGGATTCCAGTAGTCCAAATGAGCAAAAATCATGGGTCGCTCCAATCCTATGGAGTTCCATTAATAACAGGATTCCAGCTATCCTTACGTTATCAAACATGCCAATTCTCAACCGGCTATCTGATTAGCCTCCCCGCGAATGATACCTGACCCGTCAATGCGGTCTTAATCTCAATGTATCCTGACCATCGCCTCATCACACATTAAGGCTTTCTGTTTATCATTCATCACCAATCTCGATGGTCGATACGGTATTTGTAAGTTACTTTCTAAAGGTATGACCTTTGCGTCCTCGACCCATAGATCACTATGGTCTATCCCAAATCATGCAAGGAAAGTAAAAATCATAAGGGTTCAGCTAGCATCGGTAACCTCAACCTTATGTTACCGAGACACACCTCACCAAAGCCCAAATCTCTTAGTGACATATCACTATGTATACAGAAAGGGTCGCTTTGAACATAAGTCACTGTTTCTCCACTTTGTAATTATTCTATTTCAATTCTCATTTCCAAACACTCTAACCTCCTTCCGAGTCGATCACCATCACTGGTAAAACATTGTAGAGATTCCCTCTACAAGCCTCTATGGTATCTATCCAATGTCAAAAAAACTCATATTCCCCGTGACAGTCTTTAATTATTTTCCATTGACCAACACATCTGTTTCTCCTAGGATTCACACTAATTTCGACCGTTATTCGTATATGTTCCACAAACCTACTCTGGTCATCCATACTTAACACTTATTCATCCATATATTTTTCTCTCTGAGGGCATTTAATACATCTATCCAGTATATCACACGCCCATCTGTACATGTGCGTACATCAACCAATCATCAATCATGGTACCATACACCACCCAAATATGGTCAAGATACCTGAGTTATCATCTCACAAACATAACCGGTTCATTTGCCCATCCAAAGGCACCACCATTGGCTAACCTTAGCCACATCAAATCCGGATATCATATTTTTTTTCTTTTACTCATGACTGTTGGTCATCACCATGTTAGCCTCTCTCACTAGGCTTAATAATCACATATTTCCAACAGAACCACAAATCATTAGCTCATGATAAGGGATACTTATCCCATACCGTTACCTTATTAAGTTGTCCATAATCGACATGTACGTTCTGACCATCGTCCCTTTTTCCTCTTTAATACCATTAGGTTTCCCACGGCGACACTTGGCCGAACGAACCAGTATCTATCAAGTCTTGTACTTGCACCTTCAGTCCTTATGACTCCATAGGTGCCACATACCAGGGCGTCCGAAAAATAACTCGTATACTCGACATGATCTCCAACATAAACTCAATCTCTCATCCTGGAAAAATCTCAGGAGACATATTGAAAAATATGTACATCTTCAGTCATCACTAGGAATCTCATACACTAATCACATATGCCACAATTATACCCAGTACAGTCTATCGATTGTAAGGGTCAAAATCATTCTAGAGGTTAACATCCCCGAGTCTCCCTGAAATACAACTTCTGGTAATCCTGGACTCCACCATCACTCTCTAATCCACATACGCGATAGAGGTATCATTAGTCATCAACCAATCCATCCCAAGTATTATATCCAAATCATCCAAGTCCAGGAAAACCCCAAGTCAACCACTAGGCGAATAACACCTGTCATCTTGGGTAGCCTCACATCAATAGGTCTACCCCCCTTAGGTCTCACCAATTTCACCATAGATAATTGCTAAGGTTACCATATAAATATCATCAATTTTATCACATTCGTAGCTCTAGTTGGCTCACTGACTTCCATACCTCAACCAATAACGGACATTTCCATGTCCGTCCAATATACAATCTCAAGACATGGAAGAGTGGATAGCCTGAGACCTACCAAATACATACATCCTGATGAAACTTACATCCATGTCACCACTTCAGAGGCTACTCCGGCCTCTTGGTAGGTAACTGCAATCCTCGGGCATGTGGTCCTAACTAACCACGCCCCTACAGTCCACCATGGGCCCCACCAACTCTTCCCTCGCCTGTCACATCAACCATCACTGTATGAGCCAATCCCTGCTCCATTGCACCCCAACAGTGCCATATCACTTTATCGATCGATATAACCATTTCTTTATGATGTGATCAGACGACCCACAATTATAAGCAATTAACCTTAGCGTTTTATCACCTAGTGGACCCAACTGGTGTCCCACTACACTGGACCATCTCCTAAGTCCAAATCTCCGGGTCTCTGCCCGAACTTTCAATCACTAAGTGAAATTGACACGACCCATCGAAGTCCATAAGACCAGTAAACTTGGTTAAACAATGCCAATCCATAAATTCATGACCCATCGGTATTTAATCCTACCCCAATCCTTGGCATCCCAGGTGCCAAACATTCCTCAATCAAAGGGTCGATCGTGTCAAAATGATTACTATCTTTCAACCTCTACGGCTCATCCTGAGCCCTGATACATTACCATGACTCATCTCGAGTCCTAACCAATCTCCTGACTCACTTTGAGTCCCATTTTCCTGTCTCAACTCCTCTCGAGTCCAATTGTGACTCCTTTTGAGTCCAATCTCCTAACAATCATCCATGCCATCATTGGCATACCCGGTTACCGAGCAATTACTGGTGAACCACATCTCATATGACTGATAAGGCCTAAGGGATATCCCATCATATTCTAGACTTGTTAGACACACATTCCACTTAAGGAATTCACTGAGCGTAATCTCATCCCGGGTCCAATCTGCCCAATTATGCTACCGTTCTAGCTTCTGGGCTCATTCATTCTTGGGACCCACACAAATCCGCGTTTAACAGTTAGTAGTTCGCAGTGTACACTGATTAACATCTGACCCCCCAATCCAGGGGCAATCTCATTCCGAGATCTATCACGAGGTCTCATATACCCTCATATACCCATCTAACTACTAGGTCGCGCACGAGGCTTACGTTTCAGAGGCACGATATGGCAACACAATCAGCAACCTAGTGCTCTGATACCAATTTGACAGGATCTGTCCCCGAAGGACTTTGATAACCGTGCCCGGTCCTGCTCCCGTCTGACAAGTCAGCTAAAGTTACGAATTTACCCTCAGCACTTGCCAAATAAGGGATAAACGCACCTGTGCCCACTCATACCTCCACCTACCGATTAGCCTCGATCATCGTGCACGACCTGGAGGGTCAATAAAAATAGAAAAGGTGTGAGTGGACAAAACAAAGTTTTAGAAATACATTTATCAAAATACATTCCTACCCACCAGTTTCACAAACATGCTTGCATATCATAAATCATGAGTAAAATATATCTGGGTACAAATGTTTATAAATCACAAATCTCAAAAAAACCAAGGGACTCATTTCCATATCCAATCTAATATAGTAACGTTATCCCTACAACGCGTGCAAATCAATAAGCTCAAAGGCCGCTCAAAATCCGAGCATCTGTCGCGGTGAACACATCACCAGTCGACAATCCAGATCGTCGTGAACACATCACCGATCGATCTCCATATAATCCAGCACATCTGATCTGAGTCGAGCTTCCCTCGGCTGCACGACAACAGACCATGCTACGTGACCTCTCCGAGCGAACACATCCCATCCCAGAGGCGAGCGTTATCTCCACGGTTCATTCCGGGGAAACACATTCCCAACCGGAAGCCCTAATATCCAGGGTGCACTCCGGGGGAAACATATTCCACCCCAAAAGCCCTATATATCCGCAACATATCATCACCATGAAAATCAGTGAAAAACAGTTGCATTTGAAATCAAAACCATTTTCAATACATGGTCTCGCCCCAAAACATAGATTCCTCAAAATCCGTAAAACCGAAGTCCCGATTATTTCGTAAATCCGAAAACAATCAATATCATCATGTAATCACATGGAAATACCAATCCAATCAAAATCGCATTTCCATTTGGGTCTCAAGCCCAAATATCATTTTCACGTAAATCCGTGTAACCGCAACCTCAATTGCCATTTTCACATAAATTCATAGAATATATCCAAAAAGCATTACAAATTTATCAAATCAATCCCCGACTAATAATCCGAGTATACTAATCTCAAATCCCAGGCCTTCGCCCAAAACAACAGTTTCACAGTTTTCTCGAAAATCATACCCAAAATCATATAAAACAATATAATATTCCCAAAATCTAGAAATTATCATATCGAAAAATTAATCATGCCAAATCATTTCAAATTATATCATAAGTCATTTAAAACATATATGCATGCATTCTGGGTAGAAAACAAAAGTCCACTCATACACCGTCCATATCGCTCGCTTTCCGAGCTGCACGTTTTTCCGTAAATTCCGGAAGTCACCATTCCTGTCCAAATTCATTATCGAGGGTCACTAACATCTCAATATACCTCATATAATTTTCCCCAATGTTTTTCCGGGATTTAAATACATATTTTAAACGTATATTAAAACTTTGGATACTCAGAACACTATCGAAACAATAACCGATTTCCTCGAAACTAGTGCCAAAATGTTCGTTACATTAAATAGGACAAAAGTAATGTTGACCTCACCTCAGGATTCTAGTCCACGTGCCCTCATGCGCCGCCGCAAGCGGCTGCGCGTAAAGCCTACGCGCCGTGTACAGTAACCACTATTGTTCACCTTCTTCACCAGTTTCCTATGTCAAACGGGTCTTCAACCCGCGTGATCGACACGATTCAATCTTGTCAATTTCCAGTCGATTTCTTCAATCGATTTCTTCAATTGAAGAACATAATTGTACTGTCATCCTTCAATTCATCCGAATTCCACCAGTTTCTCCAAATTGATGCATTTAGAAGCTTCGCAGGGTTCATCCAAACACACTTCCAGTTTCAATTAGAACTTTAATTCCCTCCAACCATTTGAACTCCATTCGAGTTTCCTTAAACAATTACAGAGTTCGTCTGGGCTTGTTTCTTCACCATTCTCCTTGATTTTGATTCCATTCGACTCGTTTACGTATCCCTAAACTCATCCTCACTTCTGTTTTCATCAATTTATCACACAACTTTCCGAATCAATCCCAACTTTCGAATTCAAGTTTTGGGTGGGGTTTCGGGTTCTCTGTACGATTCCAGGTAAGTCTAACCTTATCTCCTTCTCTGTTCTTCCTCTCTAATTATCTTTTTATTCCTCTCATAGATCAATCAAACAGAGGGATTGAGGTCTGTGGGTGTGGGCATACCACTGCTCTATTCTTCCTTTGCAAATACCCGCACATACACAAATACATAGTCAACTCAAAATATCAACAGCCTTGCCATTAATCTCTCTCACCAAGTGACAGATGTCACTAAGTAACATATCCTCATCCAAATCAACGGAGAACAGGTGTCCCTCATCAGGCTAATATTAGCTGAATCAGCCATTATAACCAAATTACCATTTTGCCCCTGCCATAACAAATTACCAAAATGCCTTCATGTATCTAGACCCGTAACTTTGTCATCCGAACTCCGATTGACTCATGTCACCTGTCTACGGATTCAGCATCTCGTGACCTACCCAACGGTACTTACGGAAATTCCAAACAATGTCCCGGTCAAAAAGTCAACTTTTGGCCCTTATAACCAAGGGCAAAATCGTCATTTCCTTCAACTTTTCCAAATTTTTCCTTTTTTGAATTTTCGGGCCGTTACAACATGCGTAATCGTATACTATCGTGCCATACGACAACTACTCCGGGCATCTCCTGCCAGTCGACAACCCTCCGAGATTCGACACACTGAAACATGGCAATACATGCCAAATTGGGTCAAACGTTCCTATTCCCAACAATCTCACCCGGGTCCACCATGACCTTAGCTTCTCTCTGCATCACTCTCTCCAATCCGACATGACACGACCGACAACGTTCTCGACTCTCGGGTCTTCATACCGTGTCTACTGGTCTACTGCATCCTATCTCGAGTAACACTACAGCTCTAAGCCGTTGGCTTCACACGAATACTGATCCTACTCGGGATCCACTTCCTCAAAATATGCGACATGTATGGCATTGGATGCCAATCGAACCTCAAACTATCGTACCACATGTCAAACAACATCTAACTAAGGTTCTATTCTACCGAATCCTCGTACTAATACCCTAAAGATCAGGTTGATGACGGGCTGTTACGACTTCAGAGACATCACATCCTCGACCTGCATGCACACCAAGAGTAAAACACGCTCTGATACCACTTGGTATCAGAGTACCATGAGTATCAAATGAGCCAACCTGCTCTGATACCACTTTGCCAGGACCCGTCCCAAATCCCCCGGGATTAACGTGGGACGCGTTTGATCCCGACAGACACGAAGTGTCAGACCAGGGAAAAGTCCGTCTCTAGCCCTCACCGGGGATTCCAGAGTACGCCAGGATCGTAGGAGGAGGATTGTGATGTCTCGTCTCTGCTATAGCCCGCATCCGTGATCAACCTGAAGGGCATTAAAACATCAAAAGTCGTGAGTGTACAAACAATCATTTCATTAAAAACGTTTTCACACAAAGACATGTATGCCCTCCCCTAAAAATCATATGCATGCAATCAAAAATCATTTACCAAAACGTTCATAAAACCATTTGTCAAACATATTCTCAAAACCTTTCAAGGATTCATGCCCAGTCCCCATACACCATCATGACCAATAAAAACCTTTCAAGGGTTCATGCCAGTCCCCATAATCCGTCATGAACCATTAATCCATTTATGGGTCCCCGACCCGAAATCACAAAAACCCGTAAATCCATACATGTGGAAACTCAGCCCAAATCAACATACGTGGGTCTCAGCCCAAAACCATTCTCAGTGAAATACCAAAACATACAATACGAGGTCTCCGCCCCAAACCATTTCCAAAACATCGAATACGGGGTCTCCGCACCAAATCACTTTCTAAAACATGGAAAATGGGGTCTCCCCCCCCCCCCCCCCCTCCACCCCAAATCACTTTCCGTAAATCTCATACGTATCGACATACGTATGACCAATCTGCGTCACTTCCGAGAAGATGCTAACTCAGGGCACACATGACACGACCCATCCCAATCCCCCCGGGATTACCATGGAATGTGTCATGCTCCCGTCAGACAAGAGGTGTCAGACAAGGGATAACCTGTTGCCATTGCCCAACCGGGCTTCCAGTGTGCGTAAGGATCGATGGAGGAGGTGTATGATGTCCCAGTCCCTGCTGCAGTCGCATCCGGAATCAACCTGAAGGGCATTAAAAACAAAAGCTGTGAGTGGACGAAAATAAACAAGTCTGTTTTAAAACATTTATAAGACATTTATGCCCCTCAGTAAAACCATATGCATGTGCCAAAAACCAATGATCACACATTTATTTAGAAATAACCATTAGGGCCTTAGCCCGGAAACCAAAGCATAGTTTCAATTTCCAAAAGTCAATCCAAGAGTTATTTCATAAATCCAGTAATATGAACCATAAGGCATATAATATAAACCATAACCATAATTTTAGCCACTGCACTATACACTCCAATCCGACATCCCTGAAGTCTGACGTCCCTGACGTCAATAAGGTCACAATCACAAGGCTATGCGTGCCACTCGGGTCTCAATTTCCGAGTTCAATCCCCGAACCCCGTTCGGGTACAGCATCCCTGATGCTTAGCGTCATAGACGCTGGACGTACTAGACGTCTATGACCTCTCCGGGGTACCTCATCCGGAGGAGACAATATAATATGGAAGGATTTATACAGAGCAGTACTAAATACATTTTATTGATATCCACATGCAAAACATATAGGTATACATAGATAAAATCCGAACCGATCGTTATGTTTCATCAAACGGGTCTCATGCCCAAATACCGTGAAACGTGCCATAACCGAAATATCATCAAAACCATTTATTGATTCCAGCATGTGAACATATATAAAATGTAAACCAGAAAAAATTTATTCAATTCCATTTTAGGGTCCCCGACCCGCAATCGTATGTAGAAATCAACTAGACCCCTGGCCCGATTTCACAAGTTAACTGGGCCCCTGGCCCGATCCACATGTTAACTGGGCCCCTGGCCCGATTTCATAGTTCAACTGGGCCCCCGGCCCGATTACAAAGTTCAACTGGGCCCCTGGCCCGATTTTACATTATTCAAGTTCGTAACCGTTTCATGAAATCATATCCAACCACATTTATGGAAATCGGTGCAAATCCAGAAAACCTCGGTTTACGTGCAAATACGTAATTCACCTTGAAATACGTGAAATCATTTTAAATTCACCGATATCCAAAGTAAATCATTTAATCATAATTATAACAATCATAAAACAGTTATGCATGCATCGAATTTATGAAACCAATGTCCACTCACAGACCGTTTAACCGAGCGCCTCGATACGCGTGCCATAGGCCTTCCCGGGCCACACCACTATCACCGGGACTCCCAATCCTGTCCAAATCACATTAGAGGATTACTAACCTCACCATTAACATCCTATTTAAGTCCCGTAATTTTCCCGAATTTTTAAGTATTTTTACACTGGATTTAAAACCTTCGGACATCCCGAACAATAACGAAACGGTGTCCGATCGACACGAAACCAATTCCAAAATGTTCGTTACATTAAATAGGACAGAAGTCATGTTGACCTCACCTCGAGATTCGTGCCCACGCACCGTCACGCGCCGCCGTGAGTGGCTGCGCGTGAAAGCCACGCGCCTGCTACAGTGACTGCTACAGTCACCATCCTCGCCCGTTTCTCTGGTAAACGGGTTGAAAAACCAGCGATAGGACCCGATTCAATCACACCCAATTCAACATCAAATCAATCCGTTCTTTCAACTGATCCCTTGTAATCAATCACCATTTAAGTTCTGTAAATCGAATTACACAAATCATGGTCTAAATCCTCACGACTCTCGATCGATCCTCGATGGGTTTTCAATTCGGGTTTCACGATATCGTCCCTGTTTTCCAAATTAATTCATTCAGTTAGCATCGTGAGAGTGTAAGGGACATTTCTACAAGGTCAATTTGAGAATTACTTACCTCAAACCCGTTGAACCCAAGCTCAATTTTAAGCTGCCATGGAAGCTTCTGTTCTTCCACAATTCGACACCATTTCTCGTCCTTTTCGTTGCAGAGATGTTCGTATTAATCCCAGAAGTCGAATTGAATCCACAATTGTGATCCCGCTCATATTGTCGAATTCGCAATTCCCCCAATTTTCACGATTTTTCGGTTCAAAATTAACCCAGGGGCCTCACTGTCACTCGAGCCTCACACTCAATTCGGCTTCCTCAGTCTCCCAATTGCACAATGGAGCTGAGACAGAGGTTAATTAGCTGCTAATTGATAATCATTAAGACAACCCACAATTTAGGGAATTAGTGTCTAAAGTAAGAATAATTGTGTCTCCCTTAATACACGATTCCATGTTATCTGGGGCAAAGAAGATGACAAAGTGACAGATGTCACTGTCAGGCAGCAAGATTCAATGGTAAAAGACCATTTTGCCCTCCGTTTGACAAATTACCATTTTGCCCCCAGACATCCATGACCCGTAACTTGGTCACCCGAACTCCGTTTTCGACGTGCCGCCTGTCGTTGGATTCGTATCGATGAGACCTACGCAACGGTCCTTGGTCCTCGGACATCGGACATCCCGGTCAAAAAGTCAACATTTGGCCCCTAATATGCCAAATTACGAAAATGCCCTTGCACTTCCGTACATCATAACTTCTTCCACGAACGTCGGAATCGAACGTGCCACCTGTCTATGAACTCGTGACGTCCCGAACTACGTCACGGTCATCGGTCAAAGTCCATTTGACCATCCAAAATAAAAGTCAACGTTTTGCCCATGCCCAGGGGCAAAACGGTCATTTTGCACAATTCGTCCGAAATCACCCAACTAATCCCAGATTAGTAAATCACAATAAAATATTATTAAATCCCGATATTCGGGACGGGTCGTTACAACCTTCCCTCCTTAAAGAATTTCGTCCTCAAAATTACCAATAACCTTATTCCACAACCACCCCGTGGAAAAACATTTCGATCACGCATTTGTGTACACTTGTACACCCACATACTGGAACAACACCTGTCTCGTCTGTACCCAGACATCCCATCACAGTCATACGTTACAACAACAACACTCGACCACCTCGAGTGGACATAATCACCTGATCCGCGATAAAATCGCTTAACCATTTAGCTGACTCATTCAGCCAAACAGTTCCCTTCCATTGCCAAAATATCCTTACATTTGCTCCCATTGGGAGTCACCAAATCTCATTTGTCAGTCCATGCTGACACCACCAGTCAAACTGTCACCGCTAAGCTTTACCGCCCTGGTAAAGCCCCAACCATCTGCCAGTCAGTGACAACACCACGTACGACATCACCCTCAAGGTAGCGTAAGATCAACACATGATCACAATTCGCAGGGCAAGCCCAATCCTGCGACATATACTAATCTCAATGTCCATAATCGCCGACTCCCACAGCAAACCAAGATGTTGGGAAATCACGGTGTGATCAAGTCACACAAGGCTACTCGTGGTTACTCAGACCACCAATTCACTCATCCTGAGTGTACGTACACCGTCAATTAACCCAATCAAGTGGTGTAACTGGAACACATTGAATACCAGCCCAGCAGTGATCACACAAGTCTCAAAACTAGGGTTCCACTAGCCAACCGTGGCTAAGAGCACCTGCTCATACAATCACTGAACCCGACAAAATCACTCTGCACAGCGCACAGTATCCAATGTCCAGTCCACAATCACAACCAAACAAGTGATAACGGAACCAAGCCGATTACCAACACGTTTAGTTACACACCACTAGTACATCCCATGTACCGCCATTAGGCACCACTCAGCCTAACCAGTATCAATCCTCGTACAACGTACCCTGTACGCACCTAAATCCATCAATATGCCTATAACCACCCAGGTCATAACCAAACACGTTCCAATAATGAAGTACCTTTGCCCAAACCAACATGAGACAAAGCGAACTCCAGCCATCATCCAGTTCTAGTTCCGAATCCGAATTTGCAATTTCGTATGAAATTCCGAACCCAAACCCAAACATCATATTTTTATTCCATTTCCAAATTCTAATCCGAAATCATTACTCCGTAAGCTAGCATTGGAATAATCATTCCGCACCCAAATCCAGTAATCCATTTTCGAGCTTCGCAATCGAATCCTGAATCGTCACCCAGAAATTCGGTTCCAAAACCCAAAATCTCGTTTACGTCCACCAAGACGTAACAAAACCGAACCTATCGGTTTCCAGCTCAAAAGACTCGATTGACTTCATAGGGAAGCCAATCCCAATATTCACACGTCAAAGGTTGACAAAATCCGACCACATCGGAAACCTACTCAACCGAGTAACAACCATATGGACTCCACTCCGAAAAGAAGTTCAGTCCCGCCATCTACGACTCACATAACAAGGTAAGAGTGATAAACTCTCCACCCATCTGGATCATCAAGATCACGATCCAGATCCATCGCTACGTCATCCGACAAGTAACATCACGATCCTAGATCGTCACATCGTCCAAAGTCGACAACATCACCAATCAGATCCACCTAGGATCCACACATGCCCACATAGCTAACAATCCATCTGAAAGCTGATCGTAGGGTCTTACACCCTCATTGAATCATTCGTCAAATTTCCCTTGGTGGAAAGATGACCTCGCATTTCACCACCAAATCCAAAATCATACACAACTGCTTGTGTCCAATGACCCCAAGCCAAACATGGGTCCACCAACCAATACACGCTCAACGTACTGGTAGCAACAATCATCATTTGCCACGGCAGGAAATAAGAAGTCAACCCCAATGACTTCGGAATACCAATCACCGATGTGGAAATGAGCACTCCTCTCGTCTCCCAATCACAACTCTCCCCGAAACGGGAGTTCCAACCATGTTGGAAACAGACATGCTCCCAAATGAGATGTCAAATCCAACCACTGTACTGCCCACGTCCTTACCTCACTTGGACCACCACGTGTCCAAAATCAATTCATTACTCGGACCTCACGTCCGCCAATACTCATGTATGCACACACCCTGATTCCGAACGGAAAATCCACAACTTTGCCTGGATGTGCATACCATACTTCCTTTGTCTCACATCTCAACCTTTACAGGTTCAATCCTCAGGTTCCAAGTGATTCACAATCATAACATCACACATCAATACCACGAATGGTTTCCCCGACTTTTCCAATCTCAATAATTTCCTTGTACCCTCAGAGGATATTAGAGGTAAACAATCTTACCAATCTCGGAGTTGACAACAACTCCCCAAATCCACTGATTCTCATGACGTAGGGAACATCGTCCCTAGATTCCTCAAGTTTCAATCATACCTTTTTATCCATTCATCACTTGTCATCATAAATCCGTTGGGACTTATCCCAACACGACACAACCTCCACTGGATCCCATCCAGTCCAAGACTCAATTACCACTGAGTCGCAGATACCAATCATATGTCCATCATGACAGAGTCACACCCCAACTGGTGGCTCATCGTCGACACAATTACTGACACCAGCACCAGCGCTAGTACCAGCACCAATGCACCATCAACAACACTAGTATCAGCACACAAGCATCCATACTAGTATTGGCATAAAAGCACCAGCATACCAACATTCATACATAGCACACGAACATCCATGCTAGCACACGAACATCCATGCTAGCACACAGTGTGCAAAGTTGTTACCCTGGATCTCCGTTCATTCCGAACGACGATCCCGTAACACCACTCGTACCCCACAACCATGGGTACCCCCAAATTGGCCATCCACACATCAGGATAATGGACGTTCCCTGAACGTCCCCTGATCCCCAAGTATTAAAACCACACTAAATACCCTCGATAGCCAGTTATCTCGACACAACTGTCGACCAACAGTCATCGTTGTCAAGATCCGTATCCACACATCATACTACCATTCGATCCCACACGGAAATCCATATTTCATAACCGCATCCGTGGATCGAACCCATAAGACTCACTAGAGCCATACACATGGTCATCCACGACCTCAGCCGCTCACCGCAGCACAAGTTCTCATTTTAAGTTCACTTTTCCAAATCCACCAATTACAAGTTAGGGTTCCAAAATCACACCCTAGGGTTCCACCGAACCCAACTGCCTTCTGCAGTAAAATCCATAACCTGACCGGCTCCGCGGTCCTGACATCATATAGACGTCCAATCCAATCCAATCGTCAACTCAACGTGGGTTCCATCGTGGGTTCCACCACGAAGGTCATCGGCTAACTCCGATGCACCAACACCCCGTACACTAGCCAACACTACCAGGTTCCATAATATAGACCAATACTCAACTGAGTTTCGCATTTCCATAACATTATTCAAATGGGGTTCCCTGAACCCGGATGTGCCCAGTGGCACAACAATCCATTATCACATGACCGAACCGACGGTCACACATTACCAGTTAATCGTATACAACCCCACTTGGGTTGAATCGCATCAATGCACGGCGTATCGGGCCAAACACATCCAATCCACCATACAAACCCAAAACTATCTATAAGGTTGACAACGGAACAGCAGCCCAAAGAGACATCACACCCTCGTCCTTCGCGCACAAAAGAGCAAAACCTGCTCTGATACCACTTGACACGACCCATCCCAATCCCCCCGGGATTACCATGGAATGTGTCATGCTCCCGTCAAACAAGAGGTGTCAGACAAGGGATAACCTGTTGCCATTGCCCAACCGGGCTTCCAGTGTGCGTAAGGATCGATGGAGGAGGTGTATGATGTCCTAGTCTCTGTTGCAGTCGTATCCGGAATCAACCTGAAGGGCATTAAAAACAAAAGCTGTGAGTGGACGAAAATAAACAAGTCTGTTTTAAAACATTTATAAGACATTTATGCCCCTCAGTAAAACCATATGCATGCGCCAAAAACCAATGATCACACATTTATTTAGAAATAACCATTAGGGCCTTAGCCCGGAAACCAAAGCATAGTTTCAATTTCCAAAAGTCAATCCAAGAGTTATTTCATAAATCCAGTAATATGAACCATAAGGCATATAATATAAACCATAACCATAATTTTAGCCACTGCACTATACACTCCAATCCGACATCCCTGATGTCTAACGTCCCTGACGTCAATAAGGTCACAATCACAAGGCTACGCGTGCCACTCGGGTCTCAATTCCTGAGTTCAATCCCCGAACCCCGTTCGGGTACAGCATCCCCGATGCTTAGCGTCATAGACGCTGGACGTACTAGACGTCCGTGACCTCTCCGGGGTACCTCATCCGGAGGAGACAATATAATATGGAAGGATTTATACAGTGCAGTACTAAATACATTTTATTGATATCCACATGCAAAACATATAGGTATACATAGATAAAATCCGAACCGATCGTTACGTTTCATCAAACGGGTCTCATGCCCAAATACCGTGAAACGTGCCATAACTGAAATATCATCAAAACCATTTATTGATTCCAGCATGTGAACATATATAAAATGTAAACCAGAAAACATTTATTCAATTCCATTTTAGGGTCCCCGACCCGCAATCGTATGTAGAAATCAACTGGACCCCTGGCCCGATTTCACAAGTTAACTGGGCCCCTGGCCCGATCCACATGTTAACTGGGCCCTTGGCCTGATTTCATAGTTCAACTGGGCCCCTGGCCCGATTTCATAGTTCAACTGGGCCCCTGGCCCGATTTTACATTATTCAAGTTCGTGACTGTTTCATGAAATCATATCCAACCACATTTATGGAAATCGGTGCAAATCCAGAAAACCTCGGTTTACGTGCAAATACGTAATTCACCTTGAAATACGTGAAATCATTTTAAATTCACCGATATCCAAAGTAAATCATTTAATCATAATTATAACAATCATAAAACAGTTATGCATGCAGCGAATTTATGAAACCAATGTCCACTCACAGACCGTTTAACCGAGCGCCTCGATACGCGTGCCATAGGCCTTCCCGGGCCACACCACTATCACCGGGACTCCCAATCCTGTCCAAATCACATTAGAGGATTACTAACCTCACCATTAACATCCTATTTAAGTCCCGTAATTTTCCCGAATTTTTAAGTATTTTTAAACTGGATGTAAAACCTTCGGACATCCCGAACAATAACTAAACGGTGTCCGATCGACACGAAACCAATTCCAAAATGTTCGTTACATTAAATAGGACAGAAGTCATGTTGACCTCACCTCGAGATTCGTGCCCACGCGCCGTCACGCGCCGCCGTGAGTGGCTGCGTGTGAAAGCCACGCGCCTGCTACAGTGACTGCTACAGTCACCATCCCCGCCCGTTTCTCTAGTAAACGGGTTGAAAAACCCGCGATAGGACCCGATTCAATCACACCCAATTCAACATCAAATCAATCCGTTCTTTCAACTGATCCCTTGTAATCAATCACCATTTAAGTTCTGTAAATCGAATTACACAAATCATGGTCTAAATCCTCACGACTCTCGATCGATCCTCGATGGGTTTTCAATTCGGGTTTCACGATATCGTCCCTGTTTTCCAAATTAATTCATTCAGTTAGCATCGTGAGAGTGTAAGGGACATTTCTACAAGGTCAATTTGAGAATTACTTACCTCAAACCCGTTGAACCCAAGCTCGATTTTAAGCTGCCATGGAAGCTTCTGTTCTTCCACAATTCGACACCATTTCTCGTCCTTTTCGTTGCAGAGATGTTCGTATTAATCCCAGAAGTCGAATTGAATCCACAATTGTGATCCTCACCGCTCATATTGTCGAATTCGCAATTCCCCCAATTTTCACGATTTTTCGGTTCAAAATTAACCCAGGGGCCTCACTGTCACTCGAGCTTCACACTCAATTCGGCTTCCTCAGTCTCCCAATTGCACAATGGAGCTGAGACAGAGGTTAATTAGCTGCTAATTGATAATCATTAAGACAACCCACAATTTAGGGAATTAGTGTCTAAAGTAAGAATAATTGTGTCTCCCTTAATACACGATTCCATGTTATCTGGGGCAAAGAAGATGACAAAGTGACAGATGTCACTGTCAGGCAGCAAGATTCAATGGTAAAAGACCATTTTGCCCTCCGTTTGACAAATTACCATTTTGCCCCCAGACATCCGTGACCCGTAACTTGGTCACCCGAACTCCGTTTTCGACGTGCCGCCTGTCGTTGGATTCGTATCGATGAGACCTACGTAACTGTCCTTGTCCCTCGGCCATCGGACATCCCGGTCAAAAAGTCAACATTTGGCCCCTAATATGCCAAATTACGAAAATGCCCTTGCACTTCCGTACATCATAACTTCTTCCACGAACGTCGGAATCGAACGTGCCACCTGTCTATGAACTCGTGACGTCCCGAACTACGTCACGGTCATCGGTCAAAGTCCATTTGACCATCCGAAATAAAAGTCAACGTTTTGCCCACGCCTAGGGGCAAAACGGTCATTTTGCACAATTCGTCCGAAATCACCCAACTAATCCCAGATTAGTAAATCACAATAAAATATTATTAAATCCCGATATTCGGGACGGGTCGTTACAACACAGCCCCTAGAGAACACATCCCTGATATATGTCATGATTCATCTGTATACTAGTGTGCACACCACTCGGGGTGTCACTCCGAGTCTTTCCCCAGTAATTCTCCATTTGGGAGGCTCTATCTCTGGATCTAGTCCGATCATCTCTCTGGAATCTGGTCCTGGACCACATCATAAATCATAACTCCCACTCCTAGAACAGAATCCCTATGGGGATACCCATTATGGTCTGTCGATCGTGACTCTCCAAGTCGACGTCTGGAGGAGACCATATAAATCATATGGAGGGTTTCATACATTTTCAAATACTTTCTTTCTCAAAACATTTCTCAACTGGGTCTCATACCCGATTCATCTCAACAGGATTCCTCGAATCCGATTCAAATCCATTTCACAGGCCTCGGCCTAAATCCACAGTTCAACAGGATCTCATGCCCGAATTCTCATTTCATAAACCGAACTGGGACTCAAGGCCAATGTTACAATCAACTGGGCCTCTAGCCCGATACCACATTTAACTGGGCCCTAAGCCCAAAACCATAACTCAACGGGGCCTCAAGCCCGATTTCACAACCAATAGCGTCTCAAGCCCGATACTACAGTCAACTAGGCCTCCAGCCCGATATTACTACCAAATGGGCCTCAAGCCCGAATTCATAAACCAATAGGGCCCTCGGCCTGATCGTATAACTCATATGGACCATCGGTTCGATTCCTCATCAAATCAAATGGGTCTCGTGCCCGATTTCATATTTCCAAATCCAAAACCAATTCATTTAACCCTCATTGAAAACCTAGCACGTATAAGCACCGTATAAAATCGGAAATCTCGAAATACATGCAAATACGTAAATCGTAGGCTACCACAAACAAATGCACTCATGGGATCACAAAACATATATTAAAACACTTATAAAACATTTATTCTTGCATCAAGTTTGAAAGAAAGGTCCACTCACAGACCGTCTGAACCAGTGCCTCGATAAACGTGCCATAAGCCTCTCCCGGGCCAATCGTCGCCTCTGGGATTCCCAAACCTGTCCAAATCATAATAGAAGGTTACTAACTACTAAAATAACCCCTAAATAAAGCCCCGTAATTTTTGGAATATTTAACTATTTTTAAACGTGATCCGAAACCTTCAGACAGCCCAAACTATATCGAGACGATGTCCGATCGACTCGAAACCAGTCCCAAAATGTTCGTTACATCGAATAGATGATTTCAAATGTTGAACACATCCCCAAAAACCTCACCACGTGCCCGCACATGCCCCAAGACTGCCCTACGTGTGGGCCTCACGCGCCTGGAACAGTGTCGTCCATGTCCTCCAGCGGCCGGTCCAGCCGAACCGGCGTGGCCTGTTCAGCCCCCTAAACCCTTCATTTTCGGTCTGTTTCTTTCCCTTTTGATTCCATTATTCCTATTTCCTCATTTCCTATCAAGAAACCTAAAAAACCATGTAAAACGCGACTAACCAAAACCCATTCTCATGGTCCAAACTCTTTGACCACCCCCTGGGCATCCTCAGCCGTGAACCACCATCAAATCCATCATAAAACCTCCCTAGCAACCCAATAAACCCACTCTAAACATCCAAAACTATCCCTAACGTCAAAATCAAATTCTTGAATCTAAAACTATAAAACCGAGCAAACAGGTTTACCTTGCATAAGGGTCCTCCGCCGTCCACGACGGCGTTACTCCTGGCCGGCCACCAGCATACACATGTCCTCTCATCACTCTCTGGTCCTCACAAGAATGATTAGGTGGGGAAGTTGATCGGTTTGAATGAAGAAAACAAAGAAGGTGAGCTGATATGCTTGAATGAAAAAGGGTGGCCAGTGGATGGGTGACACTTGTCACTCATCCATTGGGCCGGTGACAAATATCTGGGCCCCACTTAGGACCAAGTCAATCCGTCTCGAACTTCGTGTAATAGTTCCTTCAAACTTCCGTGAACTGTAACTTCTCCGTCGAACGTCCGAATTCGACGTGCCGCCTGTCTACGGATTCGTATCGTCCCGATCTGCATAACAGTCCTAGGCCCTCGGTCATCGAACCTCCTGGGTCAAAAGTCAACTATTTGCTCCTATTCAACCAAATTACTAAAATGCCCCCGAACTTCCGAAAATCATAACTTCTTCCTCAAATGTCGGAATCGGGCATGCCACCTATCTATGAACTCGTGATGTCTCGAAATACGTCACAGTCATCAGCCAAAGTCCATTTGACCGCCTGAACGAAGAGTCAAAGATTCGCCTATTCAAGGGGCAAAATCGTCATTTCGTCCTGCTCGTCTGATAATCCTCGTCTAATCCCCGATTATTCTCGCTAATCCATCATTAATTCTTAATTAATCCCGATAATTCTGGATGGGTCGTTACAATCTTCCCCCCTTAAAGAATTTTGTTCTCGAAATTCAAATCGACCCAATTCCACAACCATATTGTGGTACTCGTCGGTACGTACCTCCACAAGAGCCTCCAAGCTCCAACTCACTCTCGAGAACTACACGTCTGCTTGTACATCTCACTCGAGACAGAACGTCGACACTCGTCGATCACGCCTGTCACCCACTTGACAAGTCAGCAATACCAAACTGCCATTAAGACGGCTTTCCAATCTAACACTCTGACACGTTCCATCCTGCAGTTGTCAGGCTGAATTACGTACTCCCACTAAGACTATCATATCTAAGCGGATATCCTGCTCAGCATCCGATCAGACAGCATCCTCTAGATCCTGCCATCAGAATGGCATGAATCCCATCTCACAGTCATCCTCAATCCTATGTCTGTACTGACTCTCCTTAGAGTCCCATTAATCTCATACCAATCCGAACTCATCGGATACCGATCAATCCGTTACCACGATATGTCACGACTTCGTGACCAGCTTACAACTTCCGGCTCCACTGCGCTTCACTGCTCTACTCTGATCTTGACTCGCTCTCGAGTCCTCGCATCTTATCTTGCATCACTCAGCGATCTCCGCTGGCATCTAGACTCACCTCGAGTCTCAACCTGCCACTATCAGATCAAATCTGATCGCCACTCATATCCATCTAGGACTCTATCCAATTTACAACATACTCATACTCTCGGGCACTCTTAACCAGACATATCGATTGATCGTGGTCAATCCCATCGTCATACAGTGTCTACTGATCTACTGCATCCTATCTCCAGTAACACTATGGCTCTAAGCTGTTGGGTTTACACAAATACTGATCCTACTCGGGATCCACTTCCTCAAAATACGCGACATGTACGACATTGGATTCCAATTGAACCTCAAACTATCGTACCACGTGTCAAACACCATCTAACTAAGGTTCGATTGTACCGAATCCTCGTACTAATACCCTAACGAACAGGTTGATGACGGGCTGTTACGACATCAGAGACATCACATCCTCGACCTGTGCGCACACCAAGAGCAAAACACGCTCTGATACCACTTGGTATCAGAGTACGATGAGTATCAAATGAGCCAACCTGCTCTGATACCACTTTGTCAGGACCCGTCCCAAATCCCCCTGGATTAACATGGGACGTGCTTGATCCTGTCTGACACAGTGTCAGACCAGGGAAAAGTCCGTCTCTAGCCCTCACCGGGGCTTCCATAGTACGCTAGGATCGTAGGAGGAGAAGTGTGATGTTTCGTCTCTACTACAGCCTGCATCCCTGATCAACCTGAAGGGCATTAAAACATCAAAAGTCGTGAGTAGACAAAATAATCATTTCATTAAAAACATTTTCACACAAAGACATTTATGCCCTACACTAAAAACCATATGCATGCATTCAAAAACCGTTTACCAAAACGTTCCTAAAACCATTTGTCAAACATATTCTCAAAACCTTTCAAGGGTTCATGCTCTGTCCAAATAAACCGTCATGACCCATAAAAACCTTTCAAGGGTTCATTCCAGTCCCCATAAACCGTCATGAACCATAAATCCATTTATGGGTCCCCGACCCGAAATCACAAAAACCCGTAAATCCATACATGTGGGAACATAGCCCAAATCAGCATACGTGGGTCTTAGCCTAAAACCATTCTCAGTGAAATACCAAAAAATAAAATACGGGGTCACCGCAATAAACCATTTCTAAAACATCGAATACGGGGTCTCCGCCCCAAATCACTTTCTAAAACATGGAACATGGGGTCTCCGCCCCCAAATCACTTTCCGTAAATCTCATACATATTAACATACGTATAACCCATCCGCGGCACTTCCAAGAAGATGCTAACTCAGGGCACAAAGCCCCTAGGGAACACTTCCCCGATATATGTCACGATTCATCTCTATACTAGTGTGCACACCACTCGGGGTCTCACTCCGAGTCTTCCCCCAGGAATTCTCCATTTGGGAGGCTCTATCTATGGATCTAGTCTGATCATCTCTCCGGAATCTGGTCCGGGACCACATCATAAATCATAACTCTCACTCCTGGAATGGGATCCCTATGAGGATCTCATTCTGGTCAGTGGATCGTGACTATCCAGGTCGACGTCTGGAGAAGACCATATAAATCATATGGAGGGTTTCATACATTTTCAAATACTTTCTTTCTCAAAACATTTCTCAACTAGTTCTCATACCCGATTCATCTCAACAGGATTCCTCGAATCCGATTCAAATCTATTTCACAGGCCTTGGCCTAAATCCACAGTTCAATAGGGTCTCATGCCCGAATTCTCATTTCATAAACCGAACTGGGACTCAAGCCCGATGTTACAATCAACTGGGCCTCTCACCCGATACCACAGCTAACTGGGCCCTAAGGCCAAAACCATAACTCAACGGGGACTCAAGCCCGATTTCACAACCATAACTCCTCGCATCATAATTCAACGTGGCCCTCGGCCCGATCGTATAACTCAAATGGACCATCGGTCCGATTCCTCATAAAATAAAATGGACTTCAAGTCCGAGAGTTCGTAAATCAAATGGGTCTCGTGCCCGATTTCATATTTCTAAATCCAAAACCAATTCATTAAACCCTCATTGAAAACCTAGCAAGTAGAAGCACCGTATAAAATCGGAAATCTCGAAATACATGCAAATACATAAATCCAAGGCTACCATAAAAAAAATGCACTCATGGCATCGCAAAACAAATATTAAAACACTTACAAAACATTTATGCATGCATCAAGTTCAAAAGAAAGGTCCACTCACAGACCGTCTGAAGTCGCGCCTCGATAAGTGTGCCATAAGCCTATTCCGGGCCAATCGTCACCGCCGAGATTCTCGAACCTGTCCAAATCGTAATAGAAGGTTATTAACTACTAAAATAACCCCTCACTAAAGCCCTGTAATTTTCTGGAATTTTTAACTATTTTTAAAAATGATCCGAAACCTTCGGACAACCCGAACTATGTCGAAACGATGTTCGATCGACTCAAAACCAGTCCCAAAATGTTCATTACATCGAATAGATGATTTCATATGTTGAACACATCTCCATAAGCTTCACCACGCGCCCTCACGTGCACCAAGACTGCCCTGTGCGTGGGCCTCAGGAGCCTGGAACAGTGTCATCCCTATCCTGTGCAGCCGGTCCAGCCGAACCTCCGTGGCCAGTTCAGCCCCCTAAACCCTTCATTTTCGGTCCGTTTCATCCCCTTTCGATTCCATTCTTCCTATTTCCTAATTTCCTATCATTTCCTAACAAGAAACCTAAGAAAAACCATGTAAAACCCGACTAACCAAAACCCATTCTCACGGTCCAAACTCTCTTACCACCCCCTGGGCTTCCTCAGTCGTGAACCACCATCAAATCCATCTTAAAACCTCCCTAGGAACCCAATAAACCCACTCTAAACATCCAAAACTGTCCCTAACGTCAAAATCAAAATCTTGAATCTAAAAACACAAAACCGAGCAATCGGGTTTACCTTGCACAAGGGTCCTCCGCCGTCCACGGTGGCGTTGCTCCTGGCCGGCCACCAGCATCCACATGTCCTCCCATCACTTTCTGGTCCTCATAAGCATGATCAAGTGGGGAAGGGTTGGATTGGTTTGAAATGGTCGATCAGTTTGAATGAAGAAAACAAAGAAGGTGAGCTGATATGCATGAATGAAAAAGGGTGGCCAGTGGATGGGAGACACTTGTCACTCATACATTGGGCCAGTGACAAATATCTGGGCCCCACTTAGGACAAAGTCAATCCATCTCGAACTTCGTGCAATAATTCTTTCGAACTTCCGTGAACTGTAACTTCTCCGTCGAACGTCCGAATTCGACGTGCCACCTGTCTATAGATTTATATCGTCCTGATCTACGTAACGATCCTCGGCCCTTCGCCATCGGACCTCCCAAGTAAAAGTCAATTATTTGCTCATATTCAACCAAATTACCAAAACGTCCCTGAACTTTTGAAAATCATAACTTCTTCCACGAATGTCGGAATTGGTCTTGCCGCCTGTTTATGAACTTGTGACGTCCCGAACTACGTCACAGTCATTGGCCAAAGTCTATTTGACCGCCTGAACAAAGAGTCAACGATTCGCCCATTCTAGGGGTAAAATCGTCTTTTCGCCCTGCTCGTCCGATAATCCTCATCTAATCCCGGATTAGTCTTGCTAATCCATCATTAATTCTTAATTAACCCGATAATTCGGGACGGGTCGTTGCATCATCATTACCAATGTATTTACAAGATTAGAATCAAAGAAAACGACCTAAAACTCGACTGTGATAATGGAAGTCCACGGCCCCTGTTTTTCCCGGCCACCTTTAGCGCTGCTCAGCCCTTCACCATCGTCCAAAACCCTTCCTACACGTTCTTATGAACCCAAAGAGCCTCCCACAAACACGAGAAACTGTCCCTAACGTCTAAAACCCAAAAATCGAAATTGAAGGGGAAAATGTATACATTCACGGCTTCACGGCCACCGTGCATAGAGGTCTGCGATCTTGCCACCACCTTAATCCTTTTAATCTCCTCTCTCTACTCCTCTCTCTCAGTCCAGCAACCCATATTGAAAAGGGTCGATGGATGGATTTGGGTGAGATCGGGTTTGTGAGGGTTGGTATGCATGGTATGCACGAACAAGCAAGGGATGATATGCATGAATGAGAAAGGGTGGCGAGTGGATAAGTGACACTTGTCACTTATCCATTGGGCCTTGGGAAAATATCTGGGGCCCACTTAAGACAAATGTCAATCTATCTCGAACTTCGTGTAATAGTTCCCTTGAACTTCCGTGAACCGTAACTTCTCTGTCGAACGTCCGAATTTGACGTGTTTCCTATCTACGGATTCGTATTGCCTCGATCTACGTAATAGTCCTTGGCCCTCGGCAATCTGACCTCTCAGGTCAAAAGTCAACTGTTTGCCCCATTTCAACCAAATTGCCAAAATACCCACAAACTTCCGAACGTCATAACTTCTTCCTCGAACGTCTGAATCGGGCGTGCCACCTGTCTATGAACTCGTGACGTCCCGAACTACGTTACAGTCATCTTCCAAAGTCTATTTGGCCGCCTAAACAAAAAGTCAACATTTTACCCATTCTAGGGGCAAAATCGTCATTTCGCCCTGAGCGTCCGTTAATCCTCGTCTAATCCCCGATTAGCGAGGCTAATCCGTCATTAATTCTTAATTAATGATAATTCGAGACGGGTTGTTACATCATGAATTGGATAGTTCACCTCGTGTGGCTTCAACTGTCGGGAGGCATAAGCTATAACTCTTCCGTGCTGCATCAACACACATCCTAGACCCTGTAAGGATGCATCGCTATAAACCACAAATTCCCCACCATCACTTGGAAAATCCAAAACAGGAGTAGTGGTCAACCTTTCCTTTAAATCCTGGAAGCTTTTTTCGTAGTGCTCTGTCCAAACAAAGTTAACCCATTTTCTCGTCAAGTGGTTTAAAGGAGCTGAAATGGTGGAGAAGCCCTCCACAAAACGTCTGTAATACCCTGCCAAACCATGGAAGCTTCGAACCTCCGTCATTGTCTTAGGTTGCTCCCAATTCGTGATTGCCTCTGTCTTTTGGGGATCCACACTAATCCCCTCGACTGAAATAACATGGCCTAGGAAGCCAATGCTATTCAACCGAAATTGACACTTGTTGAACTTAGCGACCAATTGGGCTTTCCTTAACCTTGTCAGTACCAACCTTAGATGTTTCTCGTGTGCCCTCGCAGTTTTTGAATATACCAGGATGTCATCAATAAACACGACTACAAACCTATCCAAATAGGACTTGAACATTCGATTCATCAAATCCATAAAAGCTGCGGGTGCATTGGTCAAACCAAAGGGCATCACTAAAAACTCAAAATGTCCATACCTAGTCTGGAAAGCTATCTTCGGATTGTCTCCCTTGGCGATCTGTAACTGATGATATCCTGACCTTAAGTCGATCTTTGAAAATTACCTTGCTCCCTTCAACTGGTCGAATAGATTATCTATCCGGGGTAAGGGATACTTATTCCTCACTGTCACCTTATTTAACTGCTGGTAATCTACACACAGTATGAGACTACCCTCCTTTTTCCTCACAAACAGGACCGGTGCTCCCCACGGCAACACACTGAGCCAGATGAATCCCAACTTGAGTAGCTCCTGTAGTTGTTCCCTTAATTCCTTCAGTTCTGTTGGCGCCCTGCGATAGGCTGCTTGTGCAATAGGTCCTGTCACTGGAAGTAGCTCGATCGTCAACTCAATCTCTCGGGGTGGGGGCAGTCCTGGTAAATCTTCTAGAAATACATCTGGCAAGTCCCGCACCACCGGTATATCTTCCATTCTTGGCGCCGTAATACTCGTGTCCACTACATGAGCTAGATACCCCTGACAACCTTTCTTCAGTAACTTTCGTGTCGTGAGGCCGAAAAAATTCTTGGTGAAGAACTTACGACGTCTCCCTGGAAGGTCAAATCAGGCACGCCCGGACTTCGGATCAGCACTCTCTTTTTACTACAGTCCATTAGCGCCCCATGTTCGGACAACCAATCCATAACAAGGATCACATCAAAGTCATGTAAATCTAACACTATCAAAAATGCCAGCAACTCAAAGTCCCCCATCCTAACTGGGAAGTTCCTTAACACCTGGTTAACTACATACACATCCCCAGTCGAGGTACCAACACCCATGCCATCCTCAAGTACAGATAACTCTTGATCCAATAACCCAGTACAACCTCACGAAATAAAAGAATGGGTGGCTCCCGGGTCCATCAATACACGTACAGACACATCAGAGATATTAAGTGTACCTGTCACCACCTCAGCAGCAGTCCTGGCCTCCCACCTAGAAATCGCAAAAACTCGAGCATGGGGTCCTGCTCCACGACCACGTCCTTGTAGTGTAAGACCCGTGTCCTGGAGGGAACGGTGAACGATCCCACATTCCTGCAAGGGGGAATGTACTAGGAAGGGAATGGTGGTATGCCTTAAAGGTGTACGCACACACCTATCTAGCACAAGGCCTTTTGGGAGCTCAAGTGGCTTTGGGGGGGATTGGAACCCAAAAGTTAAGCGAGTTGAGCCTGGTGCAAATCCATGATGGGTGACCCCCTGGGAAGTTGCACCATGAGCTCCCGAAAATAAAACCGTGAGGGCAAGGGCAAGAAGGCCAAAAGCGAACAATATCGTGCTAGATGAGTCGGGTCCTGACCGAGGAGGGTTGGGTCCTGACAGAATGGTATCAGAGCCAGACCCCGACCGGGAAGTGTGCTAGCGAGGACGTTGGGCCCTAAGGGGGAAGGATTGTAAGGACCGTGTCCTGGAGGGAACGGTGAACGATCCCACATTCCTGCGAGAAGGGAATGGTGGTGTGCCTTAAAGGTGTAGGCACACACCTATCTAGCATTGGGCCTTTTGGGAGCTCAAGTGGCTTGGGGGGGGGGGGGGGGGGGGGGGCGGAGGGATTGGAACCCCAAAGTTAAGCGAGTTGAGCCTAGTGCAATTCCATGATGGGTGACCCCCTAGGAAGTTGCACCATGAGCTCCCGAAAACAAAACTGTGACGACAAGGGCAAGAAGGTCCAAAGCGGACAATATCGTGCTAGATGAGTCGGGTCCTGACCGAGGAGGGTTTGGTCCTGACACGTAGTCCCCCACGATCGCCTCGATAGCCACTCTGTCTTTTGCCCCTAGAAGCATCTAACACGGTACTCGGTGTCTGTTCTACTGCACTACCAATTGACCACTGTGGGCATCCCCTCGATATAAGACCAGGCTTACCACAAGTATAGCACGTCATGTGCCTCGTCTAGTTTACAGACCACACCGAGGTGCCACTCTAATATGGTGCGCTGTAACTGGTTCCACGGATTCTGCCTGACCGACCACCACTCGACGATCCACCATTGTAGGATGATTATCCTCTGCTGAACCGACTTCCCTTCGGGGCTCTGTGGCCTGAGGGTCCAGAAAAAGAACGGTATATGCGTTGTCCCGAATCAGCCTCTTACTGGTGGTTAGCCCAGCTAGTCTCCACCCTGGCCGCATCATCGTCCAACTCTCGAAGTGTAGAGAAAATCATCACATAGGAGGTCACCATAGCTCTGATATCGCCTCTCAGACCCAGCTCAAAACGGCGGCACTTGTCTGCCTCTGTCCGCACATAGACCTCCACAAACCTAGACAATCTCTGGAACCGCTGCTCATACTACGCAACAGTCGAGTTCCCCTGCTGGAGCTGCAAGAACTCAATCTCTCTCGCATCACGGAAGGCACAGGGATAGTATTGGTCTAAGAATTGGCTCTTGAACTCTTCCCAAGTCACAACCAAAGCATCCCAGCCTGACAACTCCAGTGTATACCATCACTCATAGGCCTCACCATCAAGCAAAAAGGTGGCAAACAGTACCATCTGCTCAGGCAGACAGGACATCACCAGGAAGATCTTCTCTAGCCTCAAAATTCAACTGTGAGCCATCTCAGGATTAGCCTCACCACTAAACACCGTGGCAGCCAGGTGACGTGCCAGCCCAATCAAAGAACTCCCAGCACTCGAACCTCTTGAGTCTCCAGCGAGACGCATCTCAGGTGGTGTAAATGGGGGCGCTCGTCTCGGGGGGGCATATTGAACTGTTAAGAGGCATAAATAATAAGATTAGTACAACAAAATACGCGTGTCAATGTACCCTGTACAAACCACTAACATAATGCTCGGCTCTGATACCAACTTGACAGGACCCGCCCGTTTTCCCCTGGGGACCACCGGGGGAAGGCCTACTCCCATCTGACAAGTAACTCAAAATACCACAAACACCCTTCCAAGGGTTTTATTACACAAATACCCCTACTGGGGGTTCTAGATACACACCGGTGTGTTTAATACAACGAAATGTCATACAAGGGAAATGAGCATTATGTTCGTACTAATACAATAAAAGATAACACCTACCCCTCAGGGTGGTCGAAACGCAACGGCGTTATTTATACCTTGGCCCCTGAGTAGATGCCGGCCTCGGTTTCCTCTCCTGGAGGGTCAATAAAACAGTTAAAATGTGAGTGGACCAAAAATAAAGCAGTTATAAATTCATTTGAACATATAAATATTATGACCTTCCGTTTCTGTAAACATGCATGCATTCAATAGACAAACGTATAAACACATTCAACTGTAAAAAAACATGTAACATATTTATACATATACGTATATATATACATAAATACATCTGAGCATGTGCAACGACAAATCACTTGTAACCATATATCCACATAACCCTTCCTTGGCAAACTAATGCCAACTTGGGGCACACAGCCCCTAGGGAACATATCCCCACAATAATCTGCCACGATCTATAAATATGTACGCATACACTCATGGTCTCACTCCGAGTCTACCCCCAGGATCTACGACGTCTGGGAGAACCTAGGTTCGGACTCTGTCCGTCTAACTCTTGGAACACGCTCCCTCTTGGATTCGCTCGTCCCAGATAGTATATCGTGGCTCACTTCAGGATCTACGATGTCTGGAGGAGACCAATCCGCAGAGTTAGAAGGGTATATACATATACGTGCAAAAACATTTCAAATTCGTCTTTTCAAACCATGTCAAAACCTTTACCCATAATTTCTTTATAAACCAACCTTTGGACCAAAATGTCCCAAATCACCAGCTCATCCATTTAGTTCACAAATCATTTCGAAACACTGTTGACTCCCCCAAATCCGAATCAACGGTCGTCAAATGGGTCTCCAACTCGATACGACCATTTTCACGTAAATCCGTGCATTTCACCAAACCCGTAATTCAAACATCAAATTCCACAATCGTAAAACATTTAGCATAAAATAATTTAGAAAACAAGTAAAATGGTTATGAATGCATTTCATTTATAACATCAACAGTCCACTTACAGCCAGTCCTTGCTACGCTAACGAACTGGCTAAACCTGTCCTGAAGCTAAACACAATCTCCGGGCCTGCCCAAATACACTTAAGGGTCACTAATTGACCCTACTAGATCTAGCATCAAACCCTAGAAGAAAATTGACTCGAGAACGCGCTCCAAACACGCTTCCCGGAACGTCGAAACCATAACAATGGTGCCAGTCCCGCCTCGAAATTCATGCCCACCTGCCCCCACGCGCGTGGTCAACGCTGTTGGTCAAAGTCAACGGTCAACGCTACTGACGTCAGCAGTCAACGGTGTTGACGTCAGCATGACGTCATCTAACAATGTCAGTATGACAGGTGTCAGGTTCTGATAGGTGCCACGTGTCAGCAGCCGATTGATCCACGTAATTGACATGTCAGTGACACGTGGCAGCCTCTGATTGAGCCACGTCAATGACATGTCAATGCTGACTGTGCACTGACATGTGTGAGACATGCTTTCGTCTGAGTGATCCACGTTTCTGACAGTCTGACAGATAGTGATGTCATCGTCCCTAACCTCGCGACGGGTCTGCAAATCGAGTCGCCCAGATCCGCGAACCCGACCCGTTTAAAAAACCGTTGATACCAAAATGATCGTCTAGACGTCTAGGTTGGATCCAAGGGTTCAAAACTGAGAAATTGAGATTGTATCGATACCTGGGAATTGCTACAGTAGAGCTCTGTTTTTCTTCTAGCTTTTCCGGTTAATTCCGGTGATGTCGAGCCTGGTTTTGAGTTCTAATCGATGTGTATGAACCTAAGAATCACAAAGAAACCTCAATTCCTTCAAACAAAGCTCCCATCACGAAATCAAGAAATTAACCCGTTAACTGAAATTCGGGTTTTTACCTGAATGTTTCCCCTCGCCATTCACGGTGGTTCTCCGCCCTTCAGTCTCTCCTCTGCTCTCCCAGACGCTCACAACAGTGACCAAAACGGGTCTTAAACACAGAGAAATGGATTGTGGGTTGAGTGTGTTTGTGAGATCGATCTCGGTCTATTACACGATAAGGAAATAGGAAGAAAATCTATTTCCTATCTTTTGGGTAAACAGACCAATTGGATGAGTGAGATTTGTCACTCATTTGATTGGTCCAAGGGATCAGTCACTAATTCGAAGATGCCACTTGGCATAAGTTCCCATAACTCGAAACAACTTCTTTCTCAAACTCTGTGACTCGTATCTTTCACTCCGGTTGTCCAAATTCGGGCGTCGCCTGTCTACGAACTCAAGGTGACACGATTTACGTAATGGTTCGAGATTCAAAGTAGAACAACGCTTAGGGTCAAAAGACAACATCTTGCCTTGACCAGGGGCAAAATAGTCATTTTACACATAATTTCCATTAAATAAAATAATACAGAAAATCCGGGTCGTTACATTCTAGGTTGGTAGATCGATTTGAAATTGTTAGACGAACTTGTAGAGATTGAAAGCATTGAAAATGGTTGAGAAAATGGGGAGAACCGGTCTCGCCGGTTTGGGTGGACCGGGTTACAGTGGACCAGACCGAACTGGGTCCAGCGAGAGGTGGAAGATGAACAGTGGTTGGCGCGTGGCTCCCATGCGCAGTGCCTTTATGCTCCACATGGGGGCGCTTGGGGGTATTTTCGGGATGTTGTCAACATGTAGTTTCATCTATTCGATGTAACGAACATTTTGGGACTGGTTTCGTATTGATCGGACATTGTTTCGATATAGTTCTGGGTATCCAAAGGTTTAGGATCGAGTTTAAAAATGATTAAAAATTCTCAAAAATTAAGGGGCTTCAATGAGGGGTTAATGAGGTAGTTAGTAACCCTTTAGTATGATTTGGATAAGTTTGGGAGTCTTGGTGACAGTGATTAGCCGGGAAAGCTTATGGCATGCATTTCGAGGCTGCAACGTAGGACGGTCAGTGAGTGGACCTTAATTTCTAAACTGTGATGTATGCATAAATGTTTATATGCTTTATATATATGATTTCTATCATGGTGATTATGGTATTGGTGATTTACATGATTACAGGTATTTCGAGGCGATTTATGTATTTGCACGTATATCGAGGTTTATGGTTTTACACTGATTAAACGTGTTTGTAGTTTCAGTTATGGTGTGATGAAATGGTTTTGAATTTGAAAAGGTAAACTCAGGCATGAGACCCATCTGTTTTGGAACTCTCGAACTTGAAGTCCATTTTAGTTACATTATCGAGCTAGGGGCCCAATTGGTTCGTGGATTGATGGATTGTTTTCTGATTTAGAAATATGGAATCGGGAATGAGACCCATTTGATTTACGAACTCTTGGACTTGGAATCCATTTTATTTAATAAGGCATCGGGCCGGAGACCCATTTGGTTTACAGGATCGGGCCGGGGCCCAATTGGTTTACAAAATCGGGCTTAAGGCCCAGTTGGTTTACATGATCGAGTTTGAGGCCCAATTTTTTATGATATCGGGCATGAGTCCCATTTATGGTTTATAAATGTGATTTCGGGTTCGGAGACCGTAAATGTATTTGGATTTGGAAACATGGATTTCTGGTTTCATGATGGTTTATGGGGACCAGTTATGGCTCCATTGAAAGGTTTGAAAGGTTTTGAGAATGATTACAAAATGGTTTTTCATATACCATCATTTTATTTATGGATTGTCTCCTCCGAGGTCGTTAGTCTGGGTGGACCCCGGAGTAGCCACGGAGCATTAACTGAGTGGAGTCGCCCCCGTGGGGTACCTTACTCTAAGGGAGGCATTTATGGATTATAACCCCCAGTGAGGGTCAATGATCTGCGGACATTGACCTGGGTGGACCCTGGGGAGACTTGGGATTTGAGATGTAACGCCCCGGACGTTCTGGTAATGTAATATTATTAAATATTGAATAAAATGACGTTTTTACCCCTGTGTTTGTGTGGTCAATTTGTTGACTTTTAGTTTTGGAGGTCGAACGGACGTTGGGTGATGACCGTGACGTAGTTCGGGATGTCACGAGTTCATAGACAGGTGGCACGTCCAATTCGGACGCTCGGAGTGAAAGTTATGATGTTCGGAGGTTCGGGGGCATTACCGTAATTTGGGCGTTATAAGGGGAAAAAGTTGACTTTTTGTTTGACAATTGATATCCATTTGACTCGAAGACCGTTATGTTCATCTCGACGCCCCGAGTACAACGACTGGCAGCACGCTTGAAACGGACGTCGGACGACCGAGTTACGGGTCACGGAAGTTGGAGGGCATTTTGGTAATTATTGCACAGAGGGGCATTTTGGTCATTTCACGGTGGTTACTGTAGCACCACCGTGAGAAACAGAGTGCGGCCGTGGTGGTTTTGAGCGTGCATTTGTTTAAGGCTAAGTGGACTGGTGAGTGGGTTAGTTTATGGATTTTGAGGATTGTGGGAAGCAGCCAGACGTGTCTGGGCAGAGACTGAGTGCACGGGAGGAACGGGAATGGCTGTGGTCTCTGTGTTTGCGGGAAACCGTTTTCAGAGGCCTCAGTTGGTCTCCCACGGGCTGTTGGCCATACAGATCGAATAACTGAGTATGGGATTGGAGTGAGGTGAGTTAGGATCATTTTGGTTCAATTTGGAAGCTGAGCGTGAGAGGAATTGTGAGAGAAACCGTGAGCAACTGTTTCGGGTTTTTGGGGGGAAATCGCAGAGTTCAATTTCTAAGGGTCGAGGGATCATTCTAAACACACAGTGAGTCTTCTGGGAGTGATAGAGTCTCAGCCGTGCAAGAATTGAAGGGATTCGAGCACGGATTGCCCAAGAACCCAAGGTCCAGTTCGAAGGAAAAACCAGTTGGAGGGAAAAATCTCATTCAACTTCTGGAGCCTGTTGATCGAAACCAAAGGCCGTGTAAGACTTCTGGGGTCATTTCGTGCACAACCGTGCAAGAATTGAAGGAGGAGGAGGACGGTTTGGCCGGGAACCTGAGTCTCAGTTTCAGGGGAAAACCAGTGCTGTGGACGACTACTTCCAGGCCCGGACACTTCCGAAGCTACGGAGGAGCACGCGGGACGCGATTGACGTGTCCTAAGACTGTGAGTGGACTCTTTGATTTTTAAATTGGGCATGCATGACTATTTTGCGTATTTATCTCATGGTTTTACATATGATTTTACGATGGTGAGATGATATATCGGTTTTACTTGTTTTCACGTTTTTCGAGGTAATTATCGTATTTCACGCATTTCGAGATTTCGGTTTTTGCCTATGCATGCGTGATAATTTTTGATGAAGTATCTGGTTATGAATATGCATGTTTCGGATTTATGATGTTTGATCATATTGTGAAGTAATCTTCTGTTAATTGCATGTGTTGGAATTTACATGTGAATTCGGGCATGAGTCCTGTTGCGATGAGAAATGTTTTAGAATAACGTTGGAAAAAGAATTGTGATTAATCCTGATTTATTATGTTTAAAAACGGTTTTGGGTTTAAAGACCCGGTTGATGGTTGGATTTGGTTTTGGGTTTAAAGACCCGGTATGTTGATTCTGGGGGCGGGCCCGAAAATTGAGTTTAACGACTCGTGAGTTTAAAGACTCGATTATTATGATACCCCCGAGGCCTACTAATCGTGTTTTGAGTTTAAAGACTCGTTGATATCCCGGGAAGGCCTAATGTTGAGTTTAAAGACTCGGATGGATCCAACGGCATAATCATGATTATTGTTTATGTTTCACTTGATTTGTGCAAATAATGTTTCAAAATGATGATTTCTGGAATCTGGTATTATTACATGGTTTTACATGAGTGATGACGATCCCCGTAACGTTTTTCTTGTGTTTCGGAAAAAGAGTTTTCAAAAGTTTAACACACAAATTTTGAATACTTGGTTATGCATGCGGATTACAAAACTGGAGGGCGAACCCAATTTCGGAAAAACTGTTTTTCCTGTTAAACTTATGTTTCGGTCCACTCACACCTTGTTGTTTTAAATTCCCTCCAGGTCGTGGTAGAAGCGTGGGGGCAAGCGCCGAGGCAGAGGCGGAGGCATAACGTTTTCCGTTGCGGAGTAGTTAGTTCACAGAGTAGGACTTGTTCTTTAATTTGTTTTGTAATATTGCTCTGTGAAACTGTGGACTTGACGTCCAGTCGGATGTATTTGTTTAACCTCCCTGGTCTGACAATGGGTGTGTTGTAATTTTAACTAGTTTCCGGTCTTTTGATTCGATTGTCAGACGGGAGCAGGATGCTTCCCGATTATCGAGGCGATAATCGGGGTGGGTCCTGTCAATTGGTATCAGAGCCTAGGTTTACGATTCGTGTCCGGCATTCGGGTGTGCCTTGATTATTGTACTAACTTATGCCTCTTTCAGAGAAGGACGACCGGCCATGCCTCCGCGACGCGAACCCCCTCCACGACCTAATGGCGATGCCGAGAGTGCTTCGATCGAACGAGCCCAGCGTCTTGGGGCTACGGTATTCAGTGGTGGAGCGGACCCCGAGGATGCCCACCGTTGGATTTCTCGGATTGAGCGGATTTTTACTGTGATGCACTGTCCTCTTGAGGAGCGGGTGGTGTTGGCTACCTTTCTACTTGATGGATCTGCTTATGAGTGGTGGTACACTCTGGAGTTGTCGGGTTGGGATGCCCGTACAGTGACTTGGGAGACCTTTCGTGAACGGTTTCTGGATCAGTATTATCCCCGTTCATTCCGTGATGCTAGGGAGACCGAGTTTCTGCAGCTCCAACAGGGGAGCATGTCCGTAGCTGAGTATGAACAGAAATTTCAGATGCTAGCTCGTTTTGCTCCTACCTTTGTATCTACTGAGGCTGAGAAATGCCGTAGGTTCGAGCTTGGTCTACGGGGTGAGATACGGGCCATTGTGACGGCCGGAGCTTTTGCTACTCTCAGGGAGTTGTCTGATGCCGCGGTGCGGGTTGAGGCTAGTCTCCCGACGCGTCCACAGTATTCTGGTGGTGGACAACGTCGCGGGCGTTCATATTCTGGATCGTATGGTCAGGGAGCCTCGAAGAAAGGACGTTATGGTGGAGCCTCATCTGCAGGCAATGATCGTTATGGCAGGCCTGGTAACTATCAGGGTTCCGGATTCCGAGCGCCTAGGGCGCAGACTGCTCCGCAGGCGAGCGCGACTTCTGTTGCTTCCACGGGACGGCAGGGTGGTGGTTTTGTTCGAGATGCTTCCAATGTCATCTGTTTCTTCTGTGGCGAGCGGGGCCACTACCGGAGGGATTGTCCATCTTTGCCACAGGGTGGTGGCGCAGGTCGGGGTGGAGCAGAGCAGGGACGGAGCACAGCTGCAGTTTCTGGGACTGGGAGCACTCGAGGAGGTGGTACCGGAGCGGCTAGTGGACAGAGGGGCCGGGGCCGTGGGCGAGCAGCTAGACCACAGGCCCGAGTTTTCGCTGTTACGCAGCAGGAGGCCAGGGCAGCGCCTGGTGTTGTGACAGGTACACTCACGATCTTTGGACATGATGTTTGTGCTTTAATTGATCCCGGAGCTACTCATTCATTTATTTCACGGGACTGTGAGTTGTTGGCGGGTAGAGAGGTGTCCGCATTGGACTGTGACATGGGAGTGAGTACGCCCACCGGAGATGTGTTTGTGGTGAACCAAGTGTTGCGGGAGTGCCCCGTAATGGTAGGTGATGTTGGTCTGGTGGCAGATTTGATACTCTTGGACTTACACGACTTTGATGTCATCTTGGGTATGGATTGGTTGACGCTCCATCACGCCTCTATCGAATGCGTCGATAAGCGGGTTACTTTTCGGAGCCCGGGGCTACCGGAAACCACTTTTCAGGGAATTCAGCGAGCAACTCCTGTCGGAGTGATTTCTGCCCTGAAGGCAAGTAAGATGTTGAGGAAGGGGTGCCAGGGATACTTAGCCCGAGTGATGGATTCACGAGCTGCACCATTGCGGGTGGAGGATATACCGATTGTACGGGAGTTCCCGGATGTCTTTCCGGAGGATCTACCGGGATTGCCACCGCATCGAGATGTTGAGTTCACTATTGATCTGGTTCCAGGTACGCAACCTATTTCTCAGACTCCGTATCGTATGGCGCCAGCTGAGTTGAAAGAACTGAAGGCGCAGTTACAAGAATTACTTGAGATAGGATTTATTCGACCAAGTGTATCCCCCTGGGGAGCTCCGGTGTTGTTTGTGAGGAAAAAGGATGGGAGTTTGAGACTTTGCATCGATTACAGGCAACTGAATAAAGTAACAGTCAGGAACAAATACCCGTTGCCTCGGATCGATGATTTGTTCGATCAGCTGCGAGGAGCGCAGTACTTCTCCAAAATTGATCTACGTTCGGGGTATCATCAATTGCGGGTTAAGGATGAGGATGTACCCAAGACAGCATTTAGGACCCGTTATGGTCATTATGAGTTCCTGGTGATGCCGTTTGGCTTGACCAACGCGCCCGCAGCGTTTATGGATTTGATGAACCGAGTGTTGCAGCCTTACTTGGACCACTTTGTCATCGTGTTCATTGACGATATCCTGGTCTACTCAAGGAGTGCGGAAGCGCATGAGGAGCACTTAAGGATGGTGCTGGGTACCTTGAGGGAAAACCAGTTGTATGCGAAGCTCAGCAAATGTCAGTTTTGGTTGACGAGCGTGAGTTTCTTGGGGCATGTGATCTCAACTGACGGGATCAGTGTAGATTCTCAGAAAATTGAGGCAGTGGCGAAGTGGGAACAACCGAGGACCGTCACGGAAGTCAGGAGTTTCTTGGGATTGGCTGGTTACTACAGGAGGTTTGTAGAGGGTTTCTCTACCATTGCTGTCCCGTTGACGCGACTGACGCGGAAGGGAGTCAAGTTTGAGTGGGATGACGATTGTGAGCGTAGTTTTCGGGAGCTAAAGGAAAGGTTGACGTCCGCTCCTATACTGACCCTTCCAGACGACAGTGGGGAATTTGAGGTGTACAGTGATGCATCCTTACAGGGTTTGGGATGTGTACTAATGCAGCATGGGAAAGTGATCGCCTATGCTTCGCGCCAGTTGAAACCGCATGAGCGCAATTATCCGACGCACGACTTGGAGTTAGCTGCTGTTGTGCATGCATTGAAGATTTGGAGACATCACCTGTACGGAGCGACTTGCAGAATGTTTACGGACCACAAGAGCCTGAAGTACTTGTTCACTCAGAAGGAGTTGAATGTGAGGCAGCGACGGTGGCTAGAGCTAATTAAGGACTATGATTGCACGATTGAGTACCACCCGGGAAAAGCCAATGTGGTGGCTGATGCTCTAAGCCGGAAGTCAACGCATTCTGTAGCACATCTACGGACGGTTCATTTGCCACTTTTGGTTGAACTCCGTAAGAATAGCATTGATTTGGGTTTGGATGGCCAAGGTGTCTTGCTGGCTAATTTTCATGTGAGACCACTCCTGGTCGATCGGATCGTTGAGGCTCAATCTCAAGATCCTGTCTCATGTGTACTTCGGATTGAAGTGGAAGCCGGTGAACGGCTAGACTTTACAGTCAGGGAGGATGGAGCTTTGCTAAAAGAAGGACGGTTGTGTGTGCCCGGCGTGGAGGCACTGAAGAAGGAGATCTTGGACGAAGCTCATAGTTCGGCCTACGCGATGCATCCTGGTGGGACCAAGATGTATCGTACCTTGCGAGAGCACTACTGGTGGCCGGGAATGAAACGGGAGGTTGCCGAGTTTGTCAGCAGGTGTCTGATTTTCCAGCAAGTGAAGGCTGAGAGACAACGACCTTATGGAGCCTTGCAACCACTACCTATTCCGGAATGGAAATGGGATCACTTGACGATGGATTTTGTGTTTGGACTTCCTAGGACACCCAGGGGTCACGATGGAGTTTGGGTGAAAGGAAGCTGACTAAATCCGAATTGGTGGAACTGACGACCGAGAAGGTCAAACTCATCAGGGATCGGCTCAAGGCAGCCCAGGTCAGACAAAAGAGCTATGTGGACCATCGGATTCGAGATCTGGAGTTTGCGGTCGGAGATCGGGTATTTCTGAAATTGTCCCCTTGGAAGGGTGTAGTGCGATTCGGCAGGCGAGGGAAGTTGAGCCCTCGTTATATTGGACCTTACGAGATTACCGAGAGGATTGGCCCGGTGGCCTACCGGCTGGCACTACCGCCAGAGCTTTCGAAGGTCCACGATGTTTTCCATGTGTCGATGTTACGGAAATATGTGTTTGACGCATCTCATGTACTGGAGGATCAGCCCATTGAACTCCGAGATGATTTGAGCTTCGAGGAACAACCGGTACAGATTTTGGATCGAAAGGAGAAAGTGCTACGTCGGAAGACCGTTCCTCTGGTGAAGGTCCTCTGGAGGAACCAGAATGTGGAGGAAGCCACATGGGAACCCGAGGCGCAGATGCGAGAACAGTTCCCTTACTTGTTTCCTTGAAATTTCGGGACGAAATTTCTTAAGGGGGGAGATTGTAACGCCCCGGACGTTCTGGTAATGTAATATTATTAAATATTGAATAAAATGACGTTTTTACCCCTGTGTTTGTGTGGTCAATTTGTTGACTTTTAGTTTTGGAGGTCGAACGGACGTTGGGTGATGACCGTGACGTAGTTCGGGATGTCACGAGTTCATAGACAGGTGGCACGTCCGATTCGGACGCTCGGAGTGAAAGTTATGATGTTCGGAGGTTCGGGGGCATTACCGTAATTTGGGCGTTATAAGGGGAAAAAGTTGACTTTTTGTTTGACAATTGATATCCATTTGACTCGAAGACCGTTATGTTCATCTCGACGCCCCGAGTACAACGACAGGCAGCACGCTTGAAACGGACGTCGGACGACCGAGTTACGGGTCACGGAAGTTGGAGGGCATTTTGGTAATTATTGCACAGAGGGGCATTTTGGTCATTTCACGGTGGTTACTGTAGAACCACCGTGAGAAACAGAGTGCGGCCGTGGTGGTTTTGAGCGTGCATTTGTTTAAGGCTAAGTGGACTGGTGAGTGGGTTAGTTTATGGATTTTGAGGATTGTGGGAAGCAGCCAGACGTGTCTGGGCAGAGACTGAGTGCACGGGAGGAACGGGAATGGCTGTGGTCTCTGTGTTTGCGGGAAACCGTTTTCAGAGGCCTCAGTTGGTCTCCCACGGGCTGTTGGCCATACAGATCGAATAACTGAGTATGGGATTGGAGTGAGGTTGGAGTTAGGATCATTTTGGTTCAATTTGGAAGCTGAGCGTGAGAGGAATTGTGAGAGAAACCGTGAGCAACTGTTTCGGGTTTTTGGGGGGAAATCGCAGAGTTCAATTTCTAAGGGTCGAGGGATCATTCTAAACACACAGTGAGTCTTCTGGGAGTGATAGAGTCTCAGCCGTGCAAGAATTGAAGGGATTCGAGCACGGATTGCCCAAGAACCCAAGGTCCAGTTCGAAGGAAAAACCAGTTGGAGGGAAAAATCTCATTCAACTTCTGGAGCCTGTTGATCGAAACCAAAGGCCGTGTAAGACTTCTGGGGTCATTTCGTGCACAACCGTGCAAGAATTGAAGGAGGAGGAGGACGGTTTGGCCGGGAACCTGAGTCTCAGTTTCAGGGGAAAACCAGTGCTGTGGACGACTACTTCCAGGCCCGGACACTTCCGAAGCTACGGAGGAGCACGCGGGACGCGATTGACGTGTCCTAAGACTGTGAGTGGACTCTTTGATTTTTAAATTGGGCATGCATGACTATTTTGCGTATTTATCTCATGGTTTTACATATGATTTTACGATGGTGAGATGATATATCGGTTTTACTTGTTTTCACGTTTTTCGAGGTAATTATCGTATTTCACGCATTTCGAGATTTCGGTTTTTGCCTATGCATGCGTGATAATTTTTGATGAAGTATCTGGTTATGAATATGCATGTTTCGGATTTATGATGTTTGATCATATTGTGAAGTAATCTTCTGTTAATTGCATGTGTTGGAATTTACATGTGAATTCGGGCATGAGTCCTGTTGCGATGAGAAATGTTTTAGAATAACGTTGGAAAAAGAATTGTGATTAATCCTGATTTATTATGTTTAAAAACGGTTTTGGGTTTAAAGACCCGGTTGATGGTTGGATCTGGTTTTGGGTTTAAAGACCCGGTATGTTGATTCTGGGGGCGGGCCCGAAAATTGAGTTTAAAGACTCGTGAGTTTAAAGACTCGATTATTATGATACCCCCGAGGCCTACTAATCGTGTTTTGAGTTTAAAGACTCGTTGATATCCCGGGAAGGCCTAATGTTGAGTTTAAAGACTCGGATGGATCCAACGGCATAATCATGATTATTGTTTATGTTTCACTTGATTTGTGCAAATAATGTTTCAAAATGATGATTTCTGGAATCTGGTATTATTACATGGTTTTACATGAGTGATGACGATCCCCGTAACGTTTTTCTTGTGTTTCGGAAAAAGAGTTTTCAAAAGTTTAACACACAAATTTTGAATACTTGGTTATGCATGCGGATTACAAAACTGGAGGGCGAACCCAATTTCGGAAAAACTGTTTTTCCTGTTAAACTTATGTTTCGGTCCACTCACACCTTGTTGTTTTAAATTCCCTCCAGGTCGTGGTAGAAGCGTGGGGGCAAGCGCCGAGGCAGAGGCGGAGGCATAACGTTTTTCGTTGCGGAGTAGTTAGTTCACAGAGTAGGACTTGTTCTTTAATTTGTTTTGTAATATTGCTCTGTGAAACTGTGGACTTGACGTCCAGTCGGATGTATTTGTTTAACCTCCCTGGTCTGACAATGGGTGTGTTGTAATTTTAACTAGTTTCCGGTCTTTTGATTCGATTGTCAGACGGGAGCAGGATGCTTCCCGATTATCGAGGCGATAATCGGGGTGGGTCCTGTCAATTGGTATCAGAGCCTAGGTTTACGATTCGTGTCCGGCATTCGGGTGTGCCTTGATTATTGTACTAACTTATGCCTCTTTCAGAGAAGGACGACCGGCCATGCCTCCGCGACGCGAACCCCCTCCACGACCTAATGGCGATGCCGAGAGTGCTTCGATCGAACGAGCCCAGCGTCTTGGGGCTACGGTATTCAGTGGTGGAGCGGACCCCGAGGATGCCCACCGTTGGATTTCTCGGATTGAGCGGATTTTTACTGTGATGCACTGTCCTCTTGAGGAGCGGGTGGTGTTGGCTACCTTTCTACTTGATGGATCTGCTTATGAGTGGTGGTACACTCTGGAGTTGTCGGGTTGGGATGCCCGTACAGTGACTTGGGAGACCTTTCGTGAACGGTTTCTGGATCAGTATTATCCCCGTTCATTCCGTGATGCTAGGGAGACCGAGTTTCTGCAGCTCCAACAGGGGAGCATGTCCGTAGCTGAGTATGAACAGAAATTTCAGATGCTAGCTCGTTTTGCTCCTACCTTTGTATCTACTGAGGCTGAGAAATGCCGTAGGTTCGAGCTTGGTCTACGGGGTGAGATACGGGCCATTGTGACGGCCGGAGCTTTTGCTACTCTCAGGGAGTTGTCTGATGCCGCGGTGCGGGTTGAGGCTAGTCTCCCGACGCGTCCACAGTATTCTGGTGGTGGACAACGTCGCGGGCGTTCATATTCTGGATCGTATGGTCAGGGAGCCTCGAAGAAAGGACGTTATGGTGGACCCTCATCTGCAGGCAATGATCGTTATGGCAGGCCTGGTAACTATCAGGGTTCCGGATTCCGAGCGCCTAGGGCGCAGACTGCTCCGCAGGCGAGCGCGACTTCTGTTGCTTCCACGGGACGGCAGGGTGGTGGTTTTGTTCGAGATGCTTCCAGTGTCATCTGTTTCTTCTGTGGCGAGCGGGGCCACTACCGGAGGGATTGTCCATCTTTGCCACAGGGTGGTGGCGCAGGTCGGGGTGGAGCAGAGCAGGGACGGAGCACAGCTGCAGTTTCTGGGACTGGGAGCACTCGAGGAGGTGGTACCGGAGCGGCTAGTGAACAGAGGGGCCGGGGCCGTGGGCGAGCAGCTGGACCACAGGCCCGAGTTTTCGCTGTTACGCAGCAGGAGGCCAGGGCAGCGCCTGGTGTTGTGACAGGTACACTCACGATCTTTGGACATAATGTTTGTGCTTTAATTGATCCCGGAGCTACTCATTCATTTATTTCACGGGACTGTGAGTTGTTGGCGGGTAGAGAGGTGTCCGCATTGGACTGTGACATGGGAGTGAGTACGCCCACCGGAGATGTGTTTGTGGTGAACCAAGTGTTGCGGGAGTGCCCCGTAATGGTAGGTGATGTTGGTCTGGTGGCAGATTTGATACTCTTGGACTTACACGACTTTGATGTCATCTTGGGTATGGATTGGTTGACGCTCCATCACGCCTCTATCGAATGCGTCGATAAGCGGGTTACTTTTCGGAGCCCGGGGCTACCGGAAACCACTTTTCAGGGAATTCAGCGAGCAACTCCTGTCGGAGTGATTTCTGCCCTGAAGGCAAGTAAGATGTTGAGGAAGGGGTGCCAGGGATACTTAGCCCGAGTGATGGATTCACGAGCTGCACCATTGCGGGTGGAGGATATACCGATTGTACGGGAGTTCCCGGATGTCTTTCCGGAGGATCTACCGGGATTGCCACCGCATCGAGATGTTGAGTTCACTATTGATCTGGTTCCAGGTACGCAACCTATTTCTCAGACTCCGTATCCCCACGGATGTGGGCTGTAGCAGAGACCGAGACATCACACTCCTCCACCGGATCTTGGCACACTCTAGAAGCCCCGTTCGAGCTCAGGTTTCGGGTTATCCCTTGTCTAACACTTCGTGTCAGATGGGAGCATGACACATCCTGCGTTAATCCTGTGGGGATTGAGATGGGTCGTATCAATTCCCTCCTCGCATTAAGGTGGGATCGTTCACCGTTCCCTCCAGGACATTTCAAGCCCCGACCTTCCTCGGTTAGGACCCGACTCATCTAGCACGATATTGTCCGCTTTGGGCCACCTTGCCCTTACCTTCACGATTTTGTTTTCGGGAGCTCACGATGCAACTTCCTAGGAGGTCACCCATCATGGAATTGCACCAACCTCAACTCGCTTAACTTGAGAGTTCCAACTCAACTCAAAGCCACTAAGCTCCCAAAAGGCCTCGTGCTAGATAGATGTGTGCCTACACTTTTAAGGCACACCACCATTCCCCTCCCAGACTATTCCCCCATCGCAGGAATGTGGGATCGTTCACCGTTTTCTTCAGGACACGGGTCTTACAAACCACCCCTCTTAGGGCCCAGCGTCCTCACTAGCACACTTCTTGGTCGGGGTCTAGCTCTGATACCATTCTGTCAAGACCCGGCCCTGCTCGGCCAGGACCCGACTCATCTAGCACAATATTGTTCGCTTTGGGCCTCCTTGCCCTTGCCCTCACGGCCCTCACGGTACAACTTCCCAGGGGGTCACCCATCATGGAATTACACCAACGTCAACTCGCCTAACTTTGGAGTTCCAACCGAACCCAAAACCACTGAGCTCCCATAAGGCCTCGTGCTAGATAGGTGTATACCTACAACTTTAAGGCACACCACCATTCCCCTCCCAGACCATTCCACCCTCACATGAATGTGGGATCATTCACCGTTCCCTCAAGAACACGGGTCTTACACAGTAACTTGTGATATTTGGCGAGTTGTCTTGGGCAAATGTGATGAAACTTGGAGAAACCCCCCTTAGCCATCGTTTGTGGATGCTATCTCTATCTTATGGAGAGGGAAGTCGCTTACTGTCACCATCAAGAAGCTCGCCCTATCTACAACTGTTTATTGCATTTGGTTGGAGCGCAATAATCAAGTGTTTTCTAATACTCGGTGCCCCCTACTACTATTCTTAGTCGTATTATTGATTTGATTCGTTTGAAACTCTGTAATGTTCATTTTAAGTTGAATGTGGATAATATTCAAGTTGTTAAAGCCTGAAATTTACCTATTACTGTCTAAATAGATTAAGCTGGTGTGTCTGTTGCCTAGTTCTAGGCTTGTTCGCTAGTACTTGTGAGTTGTCGTTTGTCTTCTATTTCTCATTGAGTGAGTTGTTTCTTTACTCTAATGCTTATCGTTGTTATCTTTCTGGGTTCTTCTTAGAGCATGGTCTTTAATACAATTTTGATTTATCAAAAAAAAAAAGATAAGGATATTTAGAAAGGAACAAAATGGAAAAATACATTCTTGTGGGAAATTGAATGGTGGTACGAGAGAGAGAGAGAGTCTGGAAGAGTGGAGAATTTAGGTGGGTCAGGTTTAGAGGGAAGGTCTTAGTGGCCATTGTTAGATTTATTTGTTGGGTTATGATGTTGATGCTTTGAGATTGGTTTTAATTTAATTGGGAGCTGCTGCGGCTGATGTTGCATTAATTGGTGGGTGTCTCTATTTGTGATGTGCTTTGGGATTGTAGATTCATCAATGTTTGTCGCGGGAATTCGAAGTTCGATTAGAGCAAAGACGGGTAGGAAACAGAAATGGAAATCTTGCTCTTTCAGTACAGATGTGAAATATTCATGTGTAGGCAGCTCGGGTTTGGGCAGTGAAACCAAATTTCCAATATGCTCAAGCTTGGTGGCCAACCCGGCCGGAGAAATAGCCGTCACGTCAGAGCATAAGGTGTATGATGTGGTACTGAAGTGCCTTGGTTAAGAAGCAGTTGAGGTCTAATGGAGGTCTTGATGTGAAGCCAGATATTATTCTGCCCGGGAATCTCATCTTCTTGAGTGATGCCTATGATCGATGTGGAGAAGTATGTGCAGAGTATGCCAAGACTTTTTATCTAGGTTGGTCTTCTCATAAATGAATATTTTGGTTTGAAATTTGTAGCTGAAGTAGTGATCTAATTGAAGCATTGGTAATTTTTTCGGCTTTTCACGTTTCAGGAACTTTGCTTATGACACCAGAGAGGAGAAAGGCCATATGGGCTATATATGGTGAGTGACTATGACTGTTATTCACGATATCGTCCCCAGAATAAGCGATTCTTCCATTTGTTAACAAATATAATATGGAGATGATTACCTTTAGTTTGGGATGTGCGTACCATAGCTGGTTGTTTTAATAACTTGTTCCAATTCATTGTAAAGACACGAGGTCTCAAAAATCACCATCCTCTAAATATTGAATGTTCATTTTTCTGGAGAGAGAGAGGCAGAAAGAGATTGAAGGGAGAAATGCGGAGGAGTAGAAATTATACTGCATTGCGTAGCATCCTAATAGATGCTACCACTTGTATGTGACATATATGTATTGGTCATTTGCTTGAGTAGTATATTACAGAGGTGGCTGGGAGATTTGTTCTTTCATTCTTCTCTTATAGTAGCTATATTATGTGCAACATATATTGCTATTGCTGTTTGCTCTCGACTTCTCTCTGATTGATAAACCATATTTTCTATTTTGTTCTTACATTGTGGTGTAGGAGGACAGATGAGCTTGTTGATGGGCCTAATGCATCACACATAACACCGAAAGCATTAGATAGGTGGGAGTCGAGGTTGGAAGATCTTTTCCAAGGTCGTTCATTTGATATGTTGGATGCTGCTTTGTCAGATACAGTCACCAAATTTCCCGTCGACATTCAGGTGAGAATTACTGTCAAAGTATCATTTTAAATCATATAAGGCCTAACGTTGAAGCTCTTAAAATTTTTGATTTTGCGTCATGTTTGGAATAAAGATCTGCTTTCACTTTTTATTATTCTCCTCTTTTGGCACTGTATCTTGATATATGAAAAGGAAATTCGGAGGTGAACTCTTATGTGTAACTACATATTTCCAGTTAAGAAATGTCAAGCCCAAGCAATAGATGTCTAGTGCAATTGATTTTAATGGCAACCTCTGTTTAAAGTTACTCTCTGGTAGACTGAACCATTTTCATCCACCGGACAGTTCTAACAAAGCCTTTTGATTTGATTCGTAATCCATTAATACCAGGATTAATCTTGTGAATTTGTTTTAAAGCTTTGCTTGTCCAAGAACTTCTGGCTTTATCATGTACTCTTTTTGCAGCCATTCAAAGATATGATTGAAGGAATGAGAATGGTCCTCAGGAAGTGAATATACCAAAACTTTGATGAACTATATCTCTACTGCTATTACGTTGCCGGGACAGTTGGATTAATGAGTGTTCCAATTATGGGGATTGCACCTGAATCACAAGCAACAACAGAAAATGTATATAATGCTGCCTTGGCATTAGGGATTGCGAATCAGCTAACTAACATCCTTCGGGATGTTGGAGAGGAGTACGTGCACAGTGTTTAATGATTTTATGTGCTGAATGTTTGTATTTATGGTCATATTAGCCATGTTTATGAAATATCAGTGCCCAGAAATGCAGATAATGCTGGCCGGTATAACTCAATGGCCGGATTTCCAATTGACAGAGTCTGAATTTTCAGTTGCTTTGCTGTGGAATCTCACTTCACACTCCGAGATTCAATATTTAAAGCAGCATTACTTGAGGACGCAAACTAATAATGATCAATCATTACTAATAATTATCTCAAACATTGATTCATTTGTATCCCGCTTACAAGGATTTTCTTGACTAGTGCAAGGAGAGGAAGGATTTATTTACCACAAGATGAGCTTGCACAAGCAGGGGTTTCTGATGCTGACATATATGCTGGAAAAGTGACAGACAAATGGAGAAACTTCATGAAGAATCAAATCAAGAGGGCAAGGATGTTCTTCGATGAGGCATAAAAGGGAGTGACAGAGTTGAGTGACGCCAGCAGGTGGCCGGTAAGCCTCACAAGTTATAGCAAATACAAATGAAATGCTTCCAGATGAACACAATTACTAAGATGTTTATGGATCCGAATTTCTAAAACATTTTGATCAAAGCATTCAACTGTTGCAGGTATGGGCGTCCCTACTTCTATATCGCCAAATATTGAATGAGATCGAAGCTAACGATTACAACAACTACACAAAAAAGGGCTTATGTTAGCAAACCTAAGAAAATACTTGCCTTGCCTATGGCATATAATAAATCCCTCATTAGCCCATCAAGGACCTCTTCTTATTCAAACTAGAGCTTAGAGAATTGAATCTTTTGACACCAAATTCTTGATTTGCTTGTGTAGGGATCAAAAGAATTCAGTGCAAATCATCTTCTGTATATCATAATCCGTGTAGTATTTGCATATAAGGTTTGTAATTTTTCTCAATTTTAAATCTGTTACTCTTGGAGGGTACCTTGCTATAGTAGGACTGATAACTGAGCGTTAGTGTGTAGTTCTCTTTGCTTAATCCTTGATCGCCTTCCTAGAGACTAACTGAACGTTAGTATGTAGTTCTCTTTGCTTAATCTTTGATCACCCTGCTAGGGACGTTATTAAAAAATTCTGTTATCCTTAGTCAATTTGTAAATGTTTTGTGGTAATATTGCAAAGTAAACAAACTAATTAGAAGGACAAGTAAAACCAACAATAAAAATGCATAACATAGAGCTATATATATATATATAGCTTCATTTAATTTATTGAGAAATATTTTGATTACACGCACATTGATTTACACTTTTAGTGCATGTAAAAGGCCACCAAGGACAAGAGTGAAGCTGCAACTATTGATCCAAGGACGGGAATGTTTGGAAACGCGGCACTAGGGGCTGGTGCAGGAGCATCGGTAGTTGTGGTGGTGGTGGTGACTGCAGAAGGGGTAGGAGCCTCCACGGGGGCACCGACCTTGGCGGCCATAACTGCGGACATGCAGACGGTAACCAAGAGGACGGCCAAAGCAACCTTCTTCATGTCCATTTTTGTGCTTGCAGGGGAGAGATGATCAATACAAGCCTTGGACTGGCAAGGTTATAGAAAAGACTTGTTTGATCGTCCTGATGAGAATGGGTTGGCCATGGGATATATACCGCTCTCGTATCTAAGGTTTTGGTTATTTTTGGAAAATAGACTATTTGTTTGTGGTTTGGAATTTTTTTTTTTTGTTTTTGTGGCGTTTGCTTCGGAAGGTTGGTTATTTTGATGCGATTGAGTGATTCCACTTCAAAGGCATTATGTTAGTTTACTAATTTTTTCTCAATTTTATATAGGCCAATTGGCCAAAAATAGTGTGCCAAGCCTATTACATGGAGTTCAATACTACTGTTTTTTATCTTGAGGTTTGTCTGAAATGATTAAGTTATAATTATATTCTCTCCAAATTTTCAATTCAATCTGTGAATTTTTTATTTTGTTTCAGTCGGAGTCATCTGTTAAGTATTTGGTCAAATTTTATTAAGTAATGAAGCGTCAAACATGAGATCCACCTTTTATGCTTATGTGAAAAATAAATCGGTGCGATGTGAATGAAAAATTAATTAATTTTTAAGGGGTTTTAACAAGCAATATATAAAATAAAAATTAAAGTAAAACAAAATAAATTACGAAAAATCTCTCTCGTTCTAACCCAACACCCCAATTAAGCGCAAACCTCCGACCAAACTAAACCCTAAATTAATCCAAACCGGACTTCCACGCTCTAGCAGGTCCACCTTCATAACCCGACATCGCCCACCCTACTCAGGCTCTTTCTCTCTCTCTCTCTCTCTCTCTCTCGGTGAGCCCACCTTCACAAGACGCCTGCTGTGAAGCAAGGTCTGCAAATGGAGTTTTGTATTGGACTACAATGGATCTTTCATAACATCATACATATGTTTTTATTTTGATTTAAGCACTGAGGTTTTTGAGAAAGATTATGCTCCACGAAAGACTATCCATAATACCGTCCATATGGTTTACCATTCAAGTGTTTAAGAATCCACTCTCTTTTTTATCAAAAAAAGAATCCACTCTCTTTGTTCCATAAGAGATTCGATGGAAATCATTTCTAATGTGACATATGGCGGATGCATAATCGGATACTTGGGTGTATTAGATTAGGAAATTTTAATATTTTTAAAGATATTTTTTAAATGACAAATTATAAAGACATTTTAAAATTTTAATAAATTCATATGGATATTTGGATATTATCCAAGCATTTTTTTATATATCCTATTATGAACTTTCTATTTATTTTGACAATTTTTTAGGACATATATTAACAAATTTTGGTGGACAACATAACTTCTCTATTTCGTCATCTCTTCTTGCAATAGTTTTTTTAATATGAACATTAATAACTGAGCCTTATCTCTCCATTATCATCATCTTGAGTCACACATTTAGTAGAGATTAGTAATACACACTCACACTTATCACATTTTTTCTATTGGAATTGTTCACACTTTAGAATTGATCTATTGGATACTTTTAAATATGTTGGATACTTTTGAATATGTTGGATGCTTTGAAATCGTTCTAAAGTGATTATGGAATTTTATGCAATTTTTTCTTACTTTTCTGGAAAATCTGAGATTATTATGAAGTTTTGGTCACTCAAAGCTAAAGATCATTTTTTATAACAAAATCATGAAGAACACTACGGAAAAAAAAGGAGCAAACATAACGATTTCTGGAAAAATTCTATAAAATTATGTAAGGGTGGCATTTTTTGACACGACTCAAAACCCTTACGAGATTTATCCAGGTCAACCCGCATGATTAAAATTTTGGGATATTTTTTGGTCAATCCATTATGACACGTTTAATAAATGGGCGGATTTCGAGTCAACATATTAACTTGTATAATGACATATTAACCCGTTTAATAAATGGGTAGATTTTATGTAACGACCCGTCCCGAATTCCAGGATTAGATTAGTGACTAATCATGATTAGTGAGGTTAATCGGTGATTAGTTGGGCGAAATCGGATGAATGATGCAAAATGACCGTTTTGCCCCTAGAATGTGTAAAACGCTGACTTTTCATTCTGGCGGTCAAATGGACTTTGACCGATGACGGTGACGTAGTTAGTGACGTCACGAGTTCATAGACAGGTTGCACGTTCAATTCCGACGTTCGAGGAAGAAGTTATGACGTTCGGAAGTTTAAGGGCATTTTGGTAATTTTGGTTAAAAAGGGTGAAATGTTGACTTTTGGACCAGGAGGTCCGACGGCCGAGGGCCGAGGACCATTACGTAGATCGGGACGATACGAATCCATAGACCGGTGGCACGTCGAATTCGGACATTCGATGGCGAAGTTACGCTTCACGAAAGTTTCGGGGCACTATTGCACGTTTTACAAGTGTCACCCATCCACAGGCCACCCCTTAACATACATGCATCGACCATTTCCTTCTCCATTTCTGACAGGACCCACCCCGATTATCGCCTCGATAATCGGGAAGCATCCTGCTCCCGTCTGACAATCGAATCCAAAAGACCGGAAAACTAATTAATATTACAACACACCCATTGTCAGACCAGGGAGATTAAACGATTACAACCGACTGGACGTCAAGTCCACAGTTTCACAGAGCATAAAATTACAAAACAAGTTAAAGAAACAAATCCTACTCTGTGCACTAACTACTCCGCAACGGAAAACTTTATGCCTCCGCCTCTGCCTCGGCGCTTGCCCCCGCACTTGTACCACGACCTAGAGGGAATTTAAAACAACAAAGTGTGAGTGCACCGAAACATAAGTTTTACAGGAAAAACAGTTTTTCCGAAATCGGGTCCGCCCTCCAGTTTTGTAACACGCATGCATAACCAAATATTCAAATTTTGCATATTAACCTTTGAAAACTCTTTTTCCGAAACACATGAAAAACGTTGCAAAGGATCGCCATAATTCATGTAAAATCCATTTAATAATGCCAGGTTTCGGAAAACGTCATTTTGAAACGTTAATTGCACAAATCAAGTAAACTGTGAATCAATAACCACAATTATGCCGTTGGATCCATCCGAGTCTTTAAACTCAACATTAGGCCTTCCCGGGATATCAACGAGTCTTTAAACTCAAAACATGATTAATAGGCCTCGGGTGACAGGACCGCCCCCGGAAGGGGCATCGAAAACCGTGCCCGGTCCTGCTCCCGTCTGGCAAGTTGACTGAAATACCCAAGTTTACCCTCAGTACGTGCCAGACCAAGGATAGCCACATGTGCTTACTCATACCTCCGCCCCACGTACAGACTCGAACAACGCGCCACGACCTGGAGGGTCAATAAAACCAAAAGGTGTGAGTGGACAAAACTAAATCAGTTTAGCAAAATGGTTACAACAAACGTTTTTACCCTCCGCGTAAAAAAAACCAATGCATGCATACAAAAACATTTCGCCATCGGTTAAGATTTTCCACATAACAAAAAAAAACTGTGTATCAAATTTCAACATATGGGAGAACTCGTATGAACCTCAAAATCATTTTCCTTTCTCAACCATCGGGTCTTAGCCCGCAATCATAAACACCGGGCCTCAGCCCAAAACCACGAATCAAAACCAAATGCACAGCATGATCCAAAACCAACAACCATATTCCGGGCCACTGCCCAACTCAACCGAAACATCAGAAATCATCAATAAATCACAAGTCAATCATTTTGCTGGATAACAAGTGCGCCCGAGTCTTTAAACTCAAAACCATGCGCATAAACAGGCCTTCCCGGGATATCAACGAGTCTTTAAACTCAGAACATAATCAATGGGCCTCGGGGGTATCACAGTAACCGAGTCTTTAAACTCACAAGTCTTTAAACTCATCAAGGGCCCTCCCCCGTCATCAATTAACCGAGTCTTTAAACTCAAAACGTGCTCCAGCAATAGCACCGGGTTTTTAAACCCAAAACAGTTTTCAAACACAACAACGGGTCTTCAAACCCAAAGCAGTTTTCAGCGGGTCTTTAAACCCCAAAACAGTTCATCAATCACGACCACGTGGGTTCCATCCCAAAATCACATTTTTCACAACAGGACCCATGGTCCGAAATTCCACATTCATTTTTCCCAAATCATACTTTACAGACCTAATCAAATCATCATGAAACACGGGGCATGCAAAAACAGACCAAATCACTTTATTAAATCCTTTTTCATTCCCGAATTCGAATTCGCAATAATGATTCCGTAAGCCGGCATCCGGAAGCATCATCCCGAACCCAAACCAAGAATCCACTTTAAATCTCCGAAAAACCGAAACTTCGTTCGTTAAAATTTCTTTTATGCCCCGAGCGTCAAGCCCGAAATCACCTTTTTCCAAATCCATTTTAATTCCTTGAAATCACTTCATTTCTCAAACCTCATTATCAAAACATCAAGACCACAATCATAATTACCAAAACCACAATCCAAACAAAACATACTCAAAGCCCACATTTAAAATCCTCAAAATCACAAGTCTCATTTTAATTCCCCAAATCAAACATCAACAACGAACAAATCACAATAACTCAAAATCTCGTAAAACGTGCAAAGTCGGAACGTTCTCGAAAAACGTGTCAAAATCGTAAGTCACACTCACAAATCATAATCAACCATTTTAAATCACTTTACACCCATTTCATATAACTTCTTCCAATAAACCATCATTAAGCACACGAGTGATCATAGTCTCGAAATACGTGTAATTTCACATGTATAGTAAAAATACGTATAAATACGGGAATCGAAGACGTATAAATACGGAAATCAAAAGCAATCACAACTTATAATCATAATCATAGAATCATAGAAATAATTTATGCATGCATTAAATTTGAAAGCAATGTCCACTCACACACCGTCCAATAGGGCTCGGTTTCGCGCCGCACGCGGTTCCGTAATTTCCGATATTCTCCAGAATTTCAAATCCTGTCCGAAATAGTGTCACTAAGGGCTTAGATAACAACATACTAATTTCCCATAATTTTCCGGGAATTAATCGTTAATTACAAACGTAATAGAAATCTTCGGACCCTCGGAACCACATCGAAATGGTGTCCGATAATTTCGAAACCAACGCTAAAACGTTTGTTACAATGTGTAGGACAAAAGTCATGTTGGACTCACCTCGAAAATCGAGCCCACGCGCCGTCACGCGCCGCCGCAAGCGGCTGCGCGTGAGTCCACGCGCCTGCTACAGTAGTAGATACAGTCATCGTCCTAACCCGACCAGCCTGCAATCCGGGTTGTTCGACCCGCGACATGACCCGTTAAATTTCCCTTAATTACAGCTTGATTTCAACAATGCAACTGTCTATTAGTCTCGCCAATAATCCAATCAAGGTTCTGTGAAGTCGATTACCTCAAAGCTTACCTCAATCCGGTCGAATCAGCACGACTTCCTTTTGAAGAACACCGGCTACCGTTCCACGCTTGATTTCGTTGATTCACAGTGATTTCTTTAAATTGGCTCACTCAGGGGCTTCGCAGGATCACTAGGAACTAGTCCTCGATCTCAATTGCAAGCACCAATCCCTCAACCCCCACTGACTCAACTGGGATTTTCAGCACAGAACCTCGAAGTCGCCTGGGCTCCTCCCTGCACCATTCTCATCACTTCCAATCCCGTTCGACTCGTCAGAATGTCTGGAAACTCAACCTCCCCCTAATTCCATCAATTGGCCGCCTCATTTCAAAGTTTGATTTTCAAGCTGAAAAATGGAGTTTTCGGGCGGGTTCAGTGTTCCTGGGTTTCCTTTCCCCGACTCTTCCTTCTCCCCCAATCCAATTCCTCCCTAACATCCTTTTCAGTTCACATTGTCCCTCAATTTCGTATGGGGAAGGTCGATCACGCTCACTGTGTGCAGGTCTCTGTTTTTTTTTTTCCTTTCCGCCACCGTCGTCCCCCAACTTCCTCCGTCGTTTCTCCGTCCTCAGCCTCACACAGAGGTTTGAATGGATTCTCCCGTGCCCCTGCGTCTCCCCCTCTCACCCAGTCCAAATAACCACGGAATGGTGCACTGCACAACACTCCCTGTTTTTTTTTCCAATAGCACAGACACAACCTCCACAAAACTCAGCCCGTGCACTGCCAGTTCAGTGCAATGTTGCCACCCGGTTCCAAACTCCAATTTTCCCCCACTCACTACTGATCACACCTGTGAATCTGCCTCTGTCCATTGTCCCCTCACTCATCGTATAAACAAGGCGAAAATAACCGTGCTCCCAAACTCCCTGCCTTGTTTAACCAAAACAAACCCAGCACAACACCAGGTTCCCAACCCCTAGTGCACCCCGTGCTGATTTTCATCACCAAAATCATAAACAATTCCCATGAGTGCTGAATTCCATTGCATCAACCCATGCCACCATGCTCCCCACGCCTCAAAATCCATAAATAATTCCCTTACTCTGTTCAAAGACCATCCATTCACAGCTCAAACAGGTCCCACAGTAACAATTACCATTTTGCCCTCACTTGGCAAATTACCACAATGCCCCTCACCATCCGTGACCCGTAACTTGGTCAATTGGACTCCGATCGACGCATGCCGCCCGTCGCTGTGCTCGGGGCATCGAAACCATCCTAACGGTCCTCGGCCCTCGGCCATCGGACCCCCCGATCAAAAAGTCAACATTTTCCCTTATTTCGTCTAAATTACGGAAATGCCCCTGGACTTCCGCACGTCATAACTTCCACCATGTTCGTCCGAATCGGACGTGCCGCTTGTCTATGAACTCGTGACGTCCCAAACTACATCACGGTCATCGGGCAAGGTCCACTTGACCGCCCGAATAAAAAGTCAACGTTTTGCCCACAACCAAGGGCAAAACGGTCATTTTGCACCGTTCGTCCGAATTCGCCCAACTAATCACCGATTAACCCCGCTAATCATGATTAGTTAGCGATCTAATCCCGAATTCCGGTATGGGTCGTTACAATCTTCCCCCCTCAAAGAATTTCGTCCCTGAAATTCCAACCGATCAAAACTCAACTGTTCCTCCCTTCTAAAACCCGTTTCGTCCTCGCAGCACGCATACACCCGTTCACCAGCCACTCATCTACTCAAACGTCCCATTACTGTGTCACGTCGTACCGACCACACTCGACCACCTCGAGTGAAAATGATCAACTGACGTCTGCTCCCACAGGGAGTCACCACATCTCACTTGTCCGTCCGTGCTGACGCTACCAGCCAACTGTCACCACTAAACCACCCTAGTAAAGCGGCAATCCACAGCCAATTGGTGTCACATAAAGTTGCGTAAGATCAGTAACACGGTCTCATCTCGTAGGGCAAGTCCAACCTTACGGTATATATCAAGCTCAAATTCCAGTTCACAATAACACCAAGTGTGTCGGAATTAAGCCGAAAGCCAACACGTACAACCACACCACTGGTACCTCCCACGTACCGCCACTAGATACCACTAGGCCTATCCGGTACCAATCCTCGTACACAGTACAGGGTACGTACACCCATCTCTCGACAAGTCCACTACAAGGTTCACAGTCAATCACAACCTGACGTTCGGGTTTCTTGTCCAATCTCATACTAGACAAATTGATCATTCTAACTCATCATCCATTCTAGATCCCATGGTAACCCGACCAGTAATACAAAATCACCCCCCCCAAACACGTCATCCAAGATGTACCAATCCAAGCACGCTCACCAAGGTGCGTACAGTCATGCTGAAAGGGCATCAAATCTCACTCACAATTACCGAGGCGCACCAACCCCGAATCTATACTCGCTCAACGGTCACCACGTCATATCCGATTGACTTCAAAAGGAAGCCAATCCCAATCGCCCATCTCTACAACTGACCAATTAGACCCAGTTGGATATCCACTCATCCACAGGTCAAGCCTCGAGTCCAAAACATAAACGTTCCCACTCGCTCGAGTACGGGTTAACTTCGAAAAGAAGTTCGGTCCAACAATCCTCATATCTAAACATTTACGGCAGAGCGATAAACTCTTCACCTAGCCTGATCAAGGAGATCACAGTCCAAATTCGTTACCACGTCACCCGACTGATAACGCCACGATCCTAGGTTGCCGCCATGTCCGAGGCCCACAACCTCATCAACCAGATCCACCTAGGATCCACACATTCTCACAGCTGGAAATCCACCTGTAACCCGATAATAGGGTCTTGCACCCACTAGTTCTCTTGACAACTGCCCGACACTCCTCAACTATTTTCTCCCCCAATCAATCACTCAACAACGTAACACATCCACTCTGTGGATCCCCCCCATTATTCTCATACCGATCCCTGCCACTCCACCTAGGAGAGACCAAGGATGGTCCAATACGATGTCATCGACATCCATCCTCTGTGAGTGCAAACATAACTCACTGCACCCACCGTACCGAATATCCAACATCGTCTGCCACCAAGCAGAAAATGGGAATCCCGTTTGCCCAACTTCGAAAAATAAAAGAAACTCCACCCGATGACCCCCAAACACACATGGGTCCACCACCCAATACACACTCCTCGTACCAGCATCCACGATCAACGTCCGACAGGGCAGAAGGTAAGAAGTCACCCCGATGACTTCCGAATACTAATCACCCATGATTTTCCTCATGTCTCACATATACCGTTTAATCCACCCATCTCTCGTCACTCATCGTTGTTGGGACTTATCCCAACACCTCACCATCACTGCTGGATCCCATCCAGTCCATGACTCAACCACTAATGAATCTCAATACCGAACATGTGCCCATCAATAGAGTTACATCCCAAACCGTGGCTCGCACAATCTCTCTTACGGGCACCATTACCATTGCTTGCGCACCGACATACAAACATCCACACTAGCACACAGTGTGCAACGTGGGTAGCCCTGGATCTCCGCTCATACCGAGCGACGATCCCGCATCATCGCCCGTACCCCGCAACCTTGGGTACCACCATCCCGACAACCCACATCAGGATAGATGAACGTTCCCTAAACGCTCCCTGATTCTCAACTACCACCACTACACCAAGTACCCCAGACCATCAGCTAAACTCCACAAGACCGCCGTTCCACAGAACCAAGCCATAATTCCTAACTCCTCAATACCTATCCAAACTCTGGTCCTTGGCATCCTAAGTGCCAAACGTTCCTCTCTTAGCTTTTCTGGCTCCACTCAGGCCTTGACACCATATCATGACTCATCTCACGTTCCTAACCCAAAGTCCTGACTCATTCCGCCACTTCCTATTCGACCAATAGGGCCTAAGAGAAAGTACAATTTGCCCAAAAATACGGCCTTCCAACCACCGGTCTCGTTCGTCCTTGCGACCCACACAATTCTATGCCCAGCAGGTCGCGCAAATCACAGTTCACAACGTACTCTACCCGACATCTGACCCTCAACCCAGGGTCAATCTCATCCGGGGTTTGACACGAGGTCCCAAACACCCTCACCTACTCGTCTCACTACCAGGTCGCGCACGAGGCTTACGCTCCGGAGGCATGATGTGGCAACAGAATCAGCAACCTAGCGCTCTGATACCAAATTGACAGGACCGCCCCCGGAAGGGCATCGAAAACCGTGCCCGGTCCTGCTCCCGTCTGGAAAGTCGACTGAAATACCCAAGTTTACCCTCAGTACGTGCCAGACCAGGGATAGCCACATGTGCTTACTCATACCTCCGCCCCACGTACAGACTCGAACAACGCGCCACGACCTGGAGGGTCAATAAAACCAAAAGGTGTGAGTGGACAAAACTAAATCAGTTTAGCAAAATGGTTACAACAAACGTTTTTACCCTCCGCGTAAAAAAACCAATGCATGCATACAAAAACATTTCGCCATCGGTTAAGATTTTCCACATAACAAAAAAAAACTGTGTATCAAATTTCAACATAAGGGAGAACTCGTATGAACCTCAAAATCATTTTCCTTTCTCAACCATCGGGTCTTAGCCCGCAATCATAAACACCGGGCCTCAGCCCAAAACCACGAATCAAAACCAAATGCACAGCATGATCCAAAACCAACAACCATATTCCGGGCCACTGCCCAACTCAACCGAAACATCAGAAATCATCAATAAATCACAAGTCAATCATTTTGCTGGATAACAAGTGCGCCCGAGTCTTTAAACTCAAAACCATGCTCATAAACAGGCCTTCCCGGGATATCAACGAGTCTTTAAACTCAGAACATAATCAATGGGCCTCGGGGGTATCACAGTAACCGAGTCTTTAAACTCACGAGTCTTTAAACTCATCAAGGGCCCTCCCCCGTTATTAATTAACCGAGTCTTTAAACTCAAAACGTGCTCCAGCAATAGCACCGGGTTTTTAAACCCAAAACAGTTTTCAAACACAACAACGGGTCTTCAAACCCAAAGCAGTTTTCAGCGGGTCTTTAAACCCCAAAACAGTTCATCAATCACGACCACGTGGGTTCCATCCCAAAATCACATTTTTCACAACAGGACCCATGGTCCGAAATTCCACATTCATTTTTCCCAAATCATACTTTACAGACCTAATCAAATCATCATGAAACACGGGGCATGCAAAAACAGACCAAATCACTTTATTAAATCCTTTTTCATTCCCGAATTCGAATTCGCAATAATGATTCCGTAAGCCGGCATCCGGAAGCATCATCCCGAACCCAAACTAAGAATCCACTTTAAATCTCCGAAAAACCGAAACTTCGTTCGTTAAAATTTCTTTTATGCCCCGAGCGTCAAGCCCGAAATCACCTTTTTCAAAATCCATTTTAATTCCTTGAAATCACTTCATTTCTCAAATCTCATTATCAAAACATCAAGACCACAATCATAATTACCAAAACCACAATCCAAACAAAACATACTCAAAGCCCACATTTAAAATCCTCAAAATCACAAGTCTCATTTTAATTCCCCAAATCAAACATCAACAACGAACAAATCACAATAACTCAAAATCTCGTAAAACGTGCAAATTCGGAACGTTCTCGAAAAACGTGTCAAAATCGTAAGTCACACTCACAAATCATAATCAACCTTTTTAAATCACTTTACACCCATTTCATATAACTTCTTCCAATAAACCATTATTAAGCACACGAGTGATCATAGCCTCGAAATACGTGTAATTTCACATGTATAGTAAAAATACGTATAAATACGGGAATCGAAGACGTATAAATACGGAAATCAAAAGAAATCACAACTTATAATCATAATCATAGAATCATAGAAATAATTTATGCATGCATTAAATTTGAAAGTAATGTCCACTCACACACCGTCCAATAGGGCTCGGTTTCGCGCCGCACGCGATTCCGTAATTTCCGATATTCTCCAGAATTTCAAATCCTGTCCGAAAACATACTTTAGTGTCACTAAGGGCTTAGATAACAACATACTAATTTCCCATAATTTTCCGGGAATTAATCGTTAATTACAAACGTAATAGAAATCTTCGGACCCTCGGAACCACATCGAAATGGTGTCCGATAATTTCGAAACCAACGCTAAAACGTTCGTTACAATGTGTAGGACAAAAGTCATGTTGGACTCACCTCGAAAATCGAGCCCACGCTAAAACGTTCGTTACAATGTGTAGGACAGAACCTCGAAGTCGCCTGGGCTCCTCCCTGCACCATTCTCATCACTTCCAATCCCGTTCGACTCGTCAGAATGTCTGGAAACTCAACCTCCCCCTAATTCCATCAATTGGCCGCTCCATTTCAAAGTTTGATTTTCAAGCTGAAAAATGGAGTTTTCGGGCGGGTTCAGTGTTCCTGGGTTTCCTTTCCCCGACTCTTCCTTCTCCCCCACTCCAATTCCTCCCTAACATCCTTTTTAGTTCACATTGTCCCTCAATTTCGTATGGGGAAGGTCGATCACGCTCACTGTGTGCAGGTCTCTGTTTTTTTTTTCCTTTCCGCCACCGTCGTCCCCCAACTTCCTCCGTCGTTTCTCCGTCCTCAGCCTCACACAGAGGTTTGAATGGATTCTCCCGTGCCCCTGCGTCTCCCCCTCTCACCCAGTCCAAATAACCACGGAATGGTGCACTGCACAACACTCCCTGTTTTTTTTTCCAATAGCACAGACACAACCTCCACAAAACTCAGCCCGTGCACTGCCAGTTCAGTGCAATGTTGCCACCCGGTTCCAAACTCCAATTTTCCCCCACTCACTACTGATCACACCTGTGAATCTGCCTCTGTCCATTGTCCCCTCACTCATCGTATAAATAACCGTGCTCCCAAACTCCCTGCCTTGTTTAAACAAAACAAACCCAGCACAACACCAGGTTCCCAACCCCCAGTGCACCCCGTGCTGATTTTCATCACCAAAATCATAAACAATTCCCATGAGTGCAGAATTCCATTGCATCAACCCATGCCACCATGCTCCCCACGCCTCAAAATCCATAAATAATTCCCTTACTCTGTTCAAAGACCATCCATTCACGACTCAAACAGGTCCCACAGTAACAATTACCATTTTGCCCTCACTTGGCAAATTACCACAATGCCCCTCACCATCCGTAACCCGTAACTTGGTCAATTGGACTCCGATCGACGCATGCCGCCCGTCGCTGTGCTCGGGGCATCGAAACCATCCTAACGATCCTCGGCCCTCGGCCATCGGACCCCCCGATCAAAAAGTCAACATTTTCCCTTATTTCGTCTAAATTACGGAAATGCCCCTGGACTTCCGCACGTCATAACTTCCACCATGTTCGTCTGAATCGGACGTGCCGCTTGTCTATGAACTCGTGACGTCCCAAACTACGTCACGGTCATCGGGCAAGGTCCACTTGACCGCCCGAATAAAAAGTCAACGTTTTGCCCACAACTAAGGGCAAAACGGTCATTTTGCACCGTTCGTCTGAATTCGCCCAACTAATCACCGATTAACCCCGCTAATCATGATTAGTTAGCGATCTAATCCCGAATTCTGGTATGGGTCGTTACATCAGGGGTATCACAATAATTGAGTCTTTAAAACTCACGAGTCTTTAAACTCAATTCGGGTCTTTAAACCCAATTTTCGGGCCCGCCCCCGTCATCAACATACCGGGTCTTTAAACCCAAAACCAGATCCAACCATTAACCGGGTCTTTAAACCCAAAACTGTTTTTAAACACAATAAACCAGGATTCATCACAAACCGTTTTCCAACATTATTCCGAAAACATTTCTCATCATAACAGGACTTATGTCCGAATTCACATGCAAATTCCAACACATGCAATTTCCAAAAATTACTTCACAATTTTGATCAAACATCATAAATCCGAAACATGCATATTCATATCCAGGTACTTCATCAAAATCATCACGCATGCAATAGCAAAAACCGTAATCTCGAAATGCGTGAAATACGATAAAGATCTCGAAAAACGTGAAAACACGTAAAACCGATGTGTCATAATCACCATCATAAAATCATATGTAAAACCATGAGATAAATAAGCAAAATAGTCATGCATGCCCAATTTAGAAATCAAAAAGTCCACTCACGGTTTTAGGACACGTCAATCGCGTCCCGCGCGCTCCTCCATAGCTTCGGAAGTGTCGGGGCCTGTAAAAATGTACAAGAAGGGTTACAAACATCCTCAAATAGCTCGTAGGATTTTTCCTAATTTTCCCGGATTTTTCGGCGAAATAAACCTTAAGGTCCTAAACTTCCAAGCTCCCGAAATTATCCCGAAGACTCCCGAACAATTCGAACTCTAAAGGTAAAATGTTAATTACACTGAAAGGATCAATTTCCATGTTGACCGTAATTGGAGATGACATCGCACGCCCCGTCACGCGCCGCCCAAAGTGGATGCGCGTGAAGGCCACGCGCCAAGCTACAGTGTCATCGTTCCTACCCGGATAGCCTGATAAACGGGTCTGTCACCCGCGACACAACCCGACCAGTTCATGTTCAATTCTCAAGCAATTCCTCCCGTTCTCAATCCTAACACCTTCTATACTCTATTAATTTTATGTCTGTACTAATTATTAACCTCGACTGTCCCTAAACCGTTTCAACCCAGACTTGAACAGCCGAACGAGTCGTCACCCAGAACTCACCCAAACTAACTCCATTCTCAAATTAATTTCACCAGTAGATTAAGGGAACTTAGATGAACACAATGGCACTAACAATTTAGCTCGCCGTTACCTGGAAGTCGTCGTCCTCAGCACTGGTTTTCCCCTGAAACTGAGACTCAGGTTCCCGGCCAAACTGTCCCCCTCCTCCTTCAATTCTTGCACAGTTGTGCACGAAGTGATCCCAGAAGTCCAACACGGCCTTTGGTTTCGATCAACAGGCTCCAGAAATTGAATGGGATTTTCCCTCCAACTGGTTCCTCCCTGAGCAGTGACTTGGGCTCTAGGGCCAACAGTGGTCGTCCTCACCCAAAACTTGCACCAACATGATCCTTTCACTCCCAGAAGTCCTTCAATGTGTTTAGGTTTGTCTCTCAACCCGTAGAAGTCGAATTCAGAGCTTTCCCCCCAAAAACCCGAAAATGGTTCTTCACGGTTTCACTCACAATTTCCTCTCTACTCAGCTCCTAAACTGAACCAAATGACCCAACTGAGTCCTCTCCTCGCTCCTTTACTCTGTCGATCGATTCAAACGGCCAGCAACCCGTGGGAGACCAACTGAGATTTTCTGAAAATGTCTCCCACGCACACAGAAGCCATAGCCATTATTTAACCCAGCCCGTGCACTCAGTCTCTGCCCAGACACGCAGGGATGCTTCCCACAATCTCAAAATTCATAAACTAACCCCACTCACCAGTCCACTTAGACATAAACAATTGCACGCACAATGCTCCACGGCCGCACTCTGTTTTTCACGGTGGTGCTACAGTAACCGCCGTGAAAATGACCAAAATGCCCCTCTATGCAAAAATTACCAAATTGCCCTCCAGCTTCTGTGACCCATAACTCGGTCATCCGATGTCCGTTTCAAGCGTGCCGCCTGTCGTTGTACTCAGGGCGTCGAGACGAACATAACGGTCTTCGAGTCAAATGCATATCAATTGTCAAACAAAAAGTCAACTTTTCCCCATAACAATGCCCAATTATGGTAATGCCCCTGAACTTCCGAACATCATAACTTTCACCCTGATCGTCCGAATCGAACGTGCCACCTGTCTATGAACTCGTGACGTCCCGAACTACGTCACGGTCATCACTCCACGTCCGTTCGACCTCCCAATCAAAAAGTCAACAAATTGACCACACAAATCATAGGGGTAAAAACGTCATTTTATTCAATATTTTACAATATTACATTTTCAGAACGTCCGGGGTGTTACAATTTCAAACCAAACCTGATCTCACACACCATTCTCCATCTCTGTGCAACCCAAAACCAATCCAACCCTTCCCATGCGACCATAACTGAGACCAGAGAGGGAAGAGAGGACAAGATGAAGTGGTGGCCAGCCCAAGACGGCGCAGCCGTGGACTGTGGAGGCAAGAAACCGAGAAGGTAATCCGTTAAACCCATTTTGATCCATTTTCCATTTATGTGATTATGGGCTGTTTCTATCGGTTTTAATGGGTTATTTAGGTTTCTAGGGACATGTTAGGAAAGTTTTAATGGGGTTTAACAGCTGAGACGCTGTGGGAGCTAATCGGAAAAATGGACCTTGAGGAGGATAATCGGACCTTGGATTTAGAATAGGTTTATGGTGTTCTAAATTATATATGTAGGTTCATATGGATGTAAGGAAGGTTATAGGATTAATTAGGGCTTGAATCGGACCGAAATAGGGGAGGAAAACCAGTGGACCGGTCACGCCAGTTTAGGTTGCAGTGAACCCGGTTTGCTGCGGGTCGAAGATGAAGCTATAGTGCCGCGCGTGGGTTCACGCGCAGGCTGCTTCTAGGGGCGCGTGGTCCCTCCTTTGGGGAAATTTTCAACATACGAAATCTTCTATTTGATGTAACGAACATTTTGGGACTGGTTTCGTGTCGATCAGACACCGTCTCGATAATGTTCGGGGCATCGGAAGGTTTAGGTTCAGGATTTAAAATAATTAAAAATTCAGAAAAATTACGGGGCTTCAATGGGAGGTTAATTAAGTAGTTAGTAACCTTCTACTACGATTTGGACAGGTTTGGGAGTCCCGGTGATGATGATTTGCCCGGTGAGGCTTACGGCACCCAAACCGAGGCGGCAACATAAGACGGTCTGTGAGGGGACCTTGATTTCTAAACTGTGATGCATGCATAAATGTTTTATATGGATTATGATTGTGATTAGATGATATTGATTTGGATATTGTTTAATTATATGATTTCATGCATTTCGAGGCGATTTACGTGCTTGTATGTAAATCAAGGTTTTCCAGTTTTACACTGATTTTCCGTACTTATGGTTTTGGATATGATTTCATGAAGTGGTTTTGGAATTGAAAAGGTAAACTCGGGTTCAAGACCCCTTTGTTTCGGAAACCCTCGGACTCGAAGTCTCTTTTTGTTACGTTCTCAAGCTAGAGGCCCAATTGATTCTTGTATCGATTTCAGATTTGGAAATATGGATTGGGCACGAGACCCATTTGAATTACGAACTCTTGGACTATGGTCCATTTGATTTAACGAGGCATCGGGTCGGAGGCCTAGTTGGTTTAACAAGGCATCGGGTTGGAGGTCCAGTTTGTATATGGATACGGGCCTAGGGTCGAGCTATGTGTTATAAATGGTTTTTATGGTTCATGAAGGTTAGTTGGGATCGTCTTTCACGATGTTGTAGGATCGGTTTCGACGAATGGTTGGGCATTGTGACCATCGGATGGTCGGATTTGGTTGAGTTAAATGGATTTACTGCTCTTGGCAGCTAGCAGTCGGATTTGAGGAATCCTAGTTGGATTGACGTCCTTACGATGTCAAGACCGCGGGGTTGGTCAACTTGTGGATTATACTGCTTTCCGCATTTGGGTTCAGAGGAACTCTAGGTAATGATCGTGGAACCCTACCTTAGGGAGTAGGGTTCGGAAAGGTGAGTTGGCGAGTAGTTGACTTTGGCGACTTCTCGGAGCTGAGATAGTCGGCCATGTCAGATCTAGTCATGTCAGCTTGAGTGATAGGACTGCACTCTCCAGTCAGGGGTGTACTTATCGGTTAAACCTAGATGGTTGTCGTGCTACTCTAGTTGTGATGGATAATTGGTGCAACTAAGGTCATGGACGACTTGGTAGACGACATTTGGTTTAGTCGAGGTACGACTGGTTAGAGTTTGATTTGGAAAAGTTATCAGGGTTGGTACTTGTCGATGGAATCTCGGAACGGGGATACAGAGTAGTTGGTACAGGCGGTTGATTCCGTTGGATGCGGAGTCTGGATATCGAGATGTCCGGTAGTTAGGTCTACAAGAGTTGTGGCAGGCACGACTACCGAGAGTGGTTGTAGTTACGGTTGTTGGGAATCAGGGACGTTCAGGGGACGTTTCCTTTTTCTCGTATGAGATATCAGGGTGACTGTACCCAGAGTTGTTGGGTACGAGGGAGGCAGAGTTTTTCACATTTGAGTAGAGGTATGGGATCGTCGCTCGGTATGAACGGAGATCCAGGGTTGTCAGTTTTGCAGACGGTGTGCTAGTGTTAGTGCTGTTACTGGTGCTAGTGTGGATGCTTGTGTGCTGATGCTGACAGGTGATAGTGATGATACTGGTACTAGTGCTGGTGCTGGTCCCAGTGATTGTGATGACGATGAGTTACGAGTCGGGAGGTGACTCCGTCGAGATGAGCTTATGTTCGGTATCTGTGGTTCGGGAGTGGATCACGGATAGCGATGGACTGGATAGGATCCAACGGTAGTTGGGACGTGAGGATCGATCTTTCATTGAGGATTAGTGACCAATTGGTCAGGGTTGGTCAGGATTAGCCAGAATTGATCAGGTATGGTAGTATGCAGAGATTTGACTACAGATCATAGCAGGAGTCTGTTGTGACTCTTTAGTTGAGCGGTACATCAGATTAGGATGAATTGATATCCTTTTGGATGTACATGTACGGTCGAAATCGGATAGGTGAGTTAGACTGATCTCGAACACATGGATGGTGACCGGATGAGCTGAGGACTTGAGAGTCCATTTCGGATTAGTTATGGTTGAATGCGGTTGACGATACCTCCTGGGTTTCAGGTAGGCTTGTTTGAGGAGGACTTTGATTGTGAGAAATATAATGGGTTATTACAATATTTATCGACGTTCGTCGTTGGACGGAAAGGTCAAAGAAGGACTTCTAGCTCAGGAATAGAAACCATTAAACGTGAATCTGACAGGGTTGGAGCTTCGCAATCGAGAGAGTTTGCGATTGAGGTGACGAAAGGAGTGCGGGTTTTCCGCATTGGTAATTTGTGTTTGAAGTCATTAGGGTGACTTCTCATGTTCTACCATGGTTGATGATGAGTGTGTCACCATTATGTTGATCGTGTATTGGTTAGTGGACCTGGGATTTGTCTTGGGTCATCATGAGTAGTTGAGTATATCGAAGTTAGGTGATTGAGATTTCTCATTTTCTGCTTGGTGGCAAACGATGTTCGATTACGTGGCGTGGTGAGTGCAGCAAGTTTTGGTTGCATTCACGTAGGATGAGTTTTTGATGTTATCGTATTGGATCATCCTTGGATTTTCCTAGGTGGAAAGACAAGGATCGATACGAGGTAATCAGTGAGAACCCACAGTCTCGGCGTGTCTCGTCGTTGATTGATCTATTTAGATGTGGGAATTGGTTAAGGAGTGATGTGATTGACGAAGAATTCAGGAGGGTGTAATACCCTATGATCGGAGCTCAGGTGGAATGTTAGCTGAGTGAGCATGTGTGGATCCTAGATGGATCGCGATTTGATGTTGAGGACTTTGGACGTCGTGACGATCGAGGATCGTGACATTCATGGTCGAGTGACGTAGTGATGGATCTGGATCGAGATCTTTATGATCCAGATAGGTGGAGAGGTTATTGCTCTTACTTGGATTTTTGAGTTAAGGATGTTGGGACTGAACTTCTTTTCGAAGTAAATCCCGTATGATATATTACTCGAGTGAGTAAATGTCTGACGATATCGGATTTGGTCAGCCTTAGAGATGTGTTAATATTGGGATTGGCTTCCCTATGAAGTTAATCGAACGTATTAAGGTAATCGTTTGAGCAGGTATCCGATAGGTTCGGATATAGTGCGTCTCGGTAAACGTGAACGAGATTTCAGGTTTTGGAATCGGATTTCTGGATGACGATTCAGGATTCGATTTTGGAACTTTAAAGTGGATTTCTGGATTGAGGTTCAGAATGGTTATTCCAAATGCTAGCTTACGGAATAACGATTTCGGATTCGAATTTGGAAGTAGATGTTGAGTTGGAGTTTTTGATCTGTCTAGTATTGGATTGGACAGATCGACGCCAAAATAGAAACATGATTGGCTACGACTTAGGTTGTAGTTGTAGTCTGGTTGGTAATGGATGTATGTACCTTGTGTGTTGTTCGAGGTACGATACCAGGTAGCCTTGTCATGCCTGGTGTCGGTATATAGGTTATACCAGTGGTACATTGGTGGGTGTGTTGGTAGTCGGCTTAGTTCTGATACCATTGGATGAGTCAAGAACGTGAACTGGAAATTGGATACTGTGCACTGGGTCATGGTATTTCTGATGGGTCTAGTTACACACAGGTCGAGTAAGGTGTTGGTATGTGTGTACTCAGGTTGAGTAAGTTGGTGGTCAGTGTAACCACAAGTGAGTATTGCGTCAGTTTTCGACTGACGACTGTCAAGTGGTGACAGTTTTTCAGATGTGACAGTTTGTCGTAGGTGTCAGCGTGGATCATTGTGTGAGGTCTGATGACTCCCAGTGGGAGCAGACGGCAGGATAGGTTGGTGGTTGAGAAAGGAACCGTCGAGTTGTTGTGTTAACGAAATGGTAGATTTGACAAGTAGTATCAGTTCGGAACGTACGGTTATTGTCATTCGACGTGGTCGAACGTAGTCGATACGACGTGAGTATTAGTGGAACGTCTGGGTGCAGACGAGTTTTGTCCTAGTTAGTTGGTTTACAAGTTTACACGTGTTACGAGGTCAGATTGATTTCCACGTGGTAGTTATGGAATCATAATAGTTGGAGTTTCGAGAACGGAACTAATTAAGGAGGGAAGAACCGTTAGAATTAGGTCGGTTGGAATTTCGAGGACAAAACTAATTAAGGAGGGAAGGTTGTAACGACCCGTCCCGAATTCCAGAATTAGATTAGTGACTAATGACGATTAGTGAGGTTAATCGATGATTAGTTGGGCGAAATCGGATGAACGATGCAAAATGACCGTTTTACCCCTAGAATGGGTAAAATGTTGACTTTTCATTCTGGTGGTCAAATGGACTTTGACCGATGATCGTGGCATAATACGTGACGTCACGAGTTCATAGACAGGTGGCACGTTCAATTCCGATGTACGAGGAAGAAGTTATGACGTTCGGAAGTTTAAGGGCATTTTGGTAATTTTGATTAAAAGGGGCGAAATGTTGACTTTTGGACCAGGAGGTCCGATGGCCGAGGGCCGAGGACCATTACGTAGATCGGGACGATACGAATCTATAGACAGGCGGCACGTCGAATTCAAACGTTCGACGACGAAGTTAAGCTTCACAGAAGTTTCGGGGCACTATTGCACGTTTTATGAGACTGACCACTTTTGGATTCTAGTGGGCCCCAGATATTTAGTTACTGCCCTATGGATGAGTGACAAGTGTCACCCAGCCACATGCCACCCCTTAACATACATGCATCGACCATTTCCTTCTCCATTTCAAACCAAACCCGATCTCACACACCATTCTCCATCTCTGTGCAACCCAAAACCAATCCAACCCTTCCCATACGACCATGACTAAGACTAGAGAGGGAAGAGAGGACAGGATGAAGTGGTGGCCGGCCTAGGACGGCGCAGCCATGGACGGTGGAGGCAAGAAACCGAGAAGGTAATCGGTTAAACCCATTTTGATCCATTTTCCATTTATGTGATTATGGGCCTTTTGTATCGGTTTTAATAGGTTATTTAGGTTGCTAGGGACATGTTAGGAAGGTTTTAATGGGGTTTAATGGCTGAGACGCCGTAGGGGCTAATTGGAAAAATGGACCGTGAGGAGGATAATCGGACCGTGGATTTATAGTAGGTTTTTGATGTTCTAATTTATATATTTAGGTTCATATGGATGTAAGGAAGATTATAGGATTAATTTGGGCTTGAATCGGACCGAAATAGGGGAGGAAAACCAGTGGACCGGTCACACCGGTCCAGACCGGTTCAGGTTGCAGTGAACCCGGTTTGCTGCGGGTTGAAGATGAAGGAACAGTGCCGCGCGTGGGATCACGCGCAGGCAGCTTCTAGTGGGGCGTGAAGGTGAGTAGTCCCTCCTTTGGGAATGTTTCAACATACGAAATCTTCTATTTGATGTAACGAACATTTTGGGATTGGTTTCATGTCGATCGGACACCGTCTCAATAATGTTCGGGGCATCGGAAGGTTTAGGTTCGGGATTTAAAATACTTAAAAATTCAGGAAAATTACGGGGCTTCAATGGGAGGTTAATTAAGTACTTAGTAACCTTTTATTACGATTTGGATAGGTTTGGGAGTCCCGGTGACGATGATTTGCCCGGTGAGGCTTACGACACGCAAACCGAGGCGGCAGCATAGGACGGTTTGTGAGTGGACCTTGATTTCTAAACTGTGATGCATGCATAAATGTTTTATATGGATTATGATTGTGATTATATGATATTGATTTGGATATTGGTGAATTATATGATTTCACGCATTTCGAGGTGATTTACGTGCTTGCACGTAAATCGAGGTTTTTCAGTTTTACACTGATTTTCCGTACTTATGGTTTTGTATATGATTTCATGAAGTGGTTTTGGAATTGAAAAGGTAAACTAGGGTTCGAGACCCCTTTGTTTCGGAAACCCTCGGACTCGAAGTCCTTTTTTGTTACGTTCTCGGGCTAGAGGCCCAATTGGTTCTTGTATCGATTTCAGATTTGGAAATATGGATCGGCACGAGACCCATTTGAATTACGAACTCTCAGACTATGGTCAATTTGATTTAACGAGGCATCGAGCCGGAGGCCCATTTGGTTTACGATTCGGACCGGAGGTCTAGTTTGTATGTGGATACGGGCCTACGGCCCAGCTATGTGTTATAAATGGTTTTTATGGTTCATGACTTTTTATGAGAACCGGTATGAACCCTGGAAAGGTTTTATGGGTCATGACGGTTTATGGGAACCGGTATGAACCCTTGAAAGGATTTTATGGTTCATGACGGCTTATGAGGGACGGGCATGAATCCTTGAAAGGTTTTAAGAATGATTTCAAAGGTTTTTCATATGCCATCCTTTATATATGATTGTCTCCTCCGGGGAGGGTCGTTGGCCTGGGTGGACCCCGGAGTAGTCGTGGAGCACTGACTGAGTGGAGTCGCCCCCTAATTGGGTTCCTTACTCTCAGGATGGGCATGGTTCGTTACCTCCAGGGAGGGTCATTGATCTACGGACATTGACTTGGGTGGACCTTGGAGAGACTTGGGTTTGAGACCCCAGTTAGCACGCGCATAGCTCTAGATACCGTGACAGGTTCAGTGATATGAAATATAATGGATAAACATGATTTCAAGTGGTTTGAGAAACTGTGTTTTATGATGATAATGGATTTGGGCTGAGATCCTACATATGTTCACTATGTTATGGTTTTCTGTAAATGGTTTTGGGAGGAGCCCGTGTGACTTGTATTTACGGAACTTGGGGCTGTGACCCTAAATATGGTTGTTTAAACATATGTGATTGGATAAATGGTTTTACTATGCATGCATGCTTTTTAGTGAAGGGTATAAAGGTCTTTTATGAAATATGTTTTATGAACTCTTTATTTTTGTCCACTCATAGTCTTTTCTGTTTTTAATAAACCTTCAGGTTGAATACGATGCCGACTGTAGCAGAGACCGAGATATCATATACCTCCTCCGGATCCTGTTGTACTTTGATAGCCCGGGAGGGCAAAGGTTGGAAATTTCCATTGTCTGACACTCCGTGTCAAACGGGATCAGGGCCGTTCCTCGTTAATCCTAGGGGGATTGAGGACGGGTCCTGACATTTTAGGTTAACCTGTTAACGTGTATGTTTACTTATATATTTACCCATTTATATACTTTAATACCTATTAAATCTTAGAGTTTAAATATATTAAACAGGTTAAATGGGCCAAACAGATCATATATTAATTGGGTTTTAGGTATGATATATTTATTAAATGGGTTACATAGGTTACTTGAGTTATTAAAAAGTCGGATTCGGGTTGGACATCCTTTATACGATTATTAAACGGGTCGGATTCAGGTTGGGCATATTTGGGTAAAACAAAATTCATGACACGACACGACACGACCCATTGCTAACCCTAGAATTATGCCAAACAATCTACACTTAAAATAAATATTTTTTGACCGCCTTTTGAGGCATGTTTATTCAAATTAATTTTTACTATGGGATGAACCTTCTCAGAAGAAGGGAACGTTCTTAAGAAAAATGTCTTTTGAGGTTCACAAATAAATCTGTCACGACCCACCCTCAATCCCCCCGGATTAAGGGCTAAGTCATGCTCCCGTCTAACTTACGCGTGACACGAAGGCTATACTGACCTCCAACCTCCATGTGACACGTAAGTCGGACAAGGGATTCTTGACTGAACCGCTCAAAACTTCCGGATTTTCCAGATCGCGCAGACTCTACTGTGGATAGCGTATGTGATGTCTCAGTTTCTCTCGACCAAAAGCCCGCACTACAACAACCTCGAGGGTTTCGAAAACACAAAAAGACTGTGAGTGGACAAAAATAAAGTATAATTTCAAAAACAGTTCAATAAAACAATTACATTTATACCCTCCATTTAAAAACCAATGCATGCATATCAAACCATTCCATAAAACCATTCTATATTCAGGTGATTCAAACCGTTTAAGAAAAACTGAATTTATTTTCCTTCTATCAAATCCCGGGCCTCAGCCCAAAGCCATCAAAATCCGTTCATCCGGGCATAGTCCAAAACAACGGAAAACTAGTATTGAAAACCATCATCATCAAGTCTCACTGAAATCCAAAACACATTTGGAAACACATATCCATCCATCGAACCTGCTGGATCTATCCGAGTCTTTAAACTCCTGAGTCTTTAAACTCAATCCAGGCCTCAATATAATCCGAGTCTTTAAACTCAATAGGACTAAAGGCAAATATCAATATCCGAGTCTTTAAACTCCCAAGTCTTTAAACTCATTTCGGGTCTTTAAACCCAATCCAGGCCCGCCCCCGTCATATCATATCCGGGTCTTTAAACCCAATAACCAGATCTAGCAAATCCAATCCAAAACCATTTGAAAACCAGTTTCCATTTCCGAATCCGCAATCTCATCAGGATCCCGAATCCAAACCCAGTATCATATTCATCATCCATTTCCAAATCCGAGTCTGAAACCATCATTCCATAAGTCGGCATCCGGAATAACCATTCTAAATCCAAACCCGAAAATTCTCTTTCAAGTTCCAAAATCCAATCCAAAATCATCATTCTGAAATCCGATCCAAAAACTCGAAATCACGTTCTTTAAAACCACTTTTCTGAACTGGGCTTTAAGCCCGAAATCACTTTTCAAAATACCTTTAATTTCATTGAAATCAAATCATATTTCAAATCCCGAAATCAAATCAGTTAAGCCATAGTCAAATCATAACATTGATCGAAATCTCGTAAAACGTATAATTCCGTAAATACCTAGAAAAACGTACAAAACCGTAAACCATCAAGATCTTAAATCAAATCATAAAATCACGTATAGAAAACATATAAAAACATATATGCATGCATCACAAGTTAGAAAGCAAAGTCCACTCACAGTCCATAGCGTTGTCGCCTCGATACGCCCATACTTATACTGTTTCCGTCCAATCCACTATCACCGGCTTTCTCGAACCTGTCCAAATCCCATAATAAGGTCACTAAATACTTCATAAAGCTTATAATAAAGCCCCGTAATTTTCCCGAATTTTTAACTATTTTTAACCGAGCCCTAAAACCTTCGAACATCCCGAAACATATCGAGACGATGTATGATCGACTCGAAACCAGTGCCAAAATGTTCGTTACATCGAATACTTTAAAAGTCGTGTTGGAACCATTCTCAAAAGCCGTACCACGCCCCCACATGCACCGCCCAAAGGGACTGCGCGTGGGAACCACTCGCTAGTGCTGTTCATCTCCTTCAACCGCTGTAAACCAGTCCAGACTTTTCCGGTTCATACCGGTCCAACCCGAATCGGCGTTCACGGGTTTCTCTAATTTTTGCATCTTTTTCAATTCCGTTTAGTCCGTTAGTTTCGTCCTAAACTAATCAATGAATCTACTGACTGAAATCATGAGAAATACGGTGAGAAAGTACCTCCCCATACTTCCCATACTTCCGGCCATGTTTGTCCCTAGTTCCCCGTCCATTACCTTCCTTTTGTCGTCCAGAACCTCACCCAAAACAACAATTTAATCAACTGTTACTAAAACACACTTTTCCATTTTCGCATTTAAAAGAGACTTCCACGATTTTTTTATTTACCGTCCACGTTGGGTTTCAAAACCAGTCTCTATCTACTCCTAGCAACCTCCTGGACCTCAACTTAGCCACCAGTCTGATCATCGAGCCTCACAAGACGAGTTGCCAGTTTGAAGGAAACAGGGCACCTAATTCTCTCTGTTTTCCCAGTCCTCGACCACCATCCACGACGGCTTGTCGTGACAGCACCATCATAATCCTGACCTTCTAGCTTTTCTTTTTATTCAGGGAAGAAGTAGAAACAAGGAAGATTGAAGGAGGTAAGGTGGGTTGATCTATCGGGTTTCTCTATTTTTCCTCACGGTTCTAGGGCCACTGTCTATAGCAGCTTATTACGGTGGCGGCACCACCCTCACCATCTAGTTTTCCACCTGCTTCCACACAACTGAGATGTAAGACCCGTGTCCTGGAGGGAACGGTGAACAATCCCACATTTCTGCAAGGGGGAATGGTCTGGGAGATGATGGTGGTGTGCCTTAAAGGTGTAGGCACACACCTATCTAGCACTAGGCCTTTTGGGAGATCAAGTGGCTTTGGGGGGATTGGAACCCCAAAGTTAAGCGAGTTGAGGCTGGTGCAATTCCATGATGGGTGACCTTCTGGGAAGCTGCACCATGAGCTCCCGAAAACAAAACCGTGAGGGCGAGGCCCAAAGCGGACAATATGGTGCTAGATAAGTCGGGTCTTGACAGAGGAGGGTCGGGTCCTGACAATTTAGTATTACGTGGCTTTGGGGGGATTGGAACCCCAAAGTTAAGCGAGTTGAGGCTGGTGCAATTCCATGATGGGTGACCTTCTGGGAAGCTGCACCATGAGCTCCCGAAAACAAAACCGTGAGGGCGAGGCCCAAAGCGGACAATATGGTGCTAGATAAGTCGGGTCTTGACAGAGGAGGGTCGGGTCCTGACAATTTGGTATTAGAGCCAGACCCTGATCGGGAAGTGTGCCAGCGAGGACACTGGGCCCTAAGGGGGGTGGATTGTAAGACCCGTGTCCTGGAGGGAACGGTGAACAATCCCACATTCCTGCGAGGGGGAGGGAGTGGTCTGGGAGAGGATGATGGTGTGCCTTAAAGGTGTAGGCACACACCTATCTAGCACTAGGCCTTTTGGGGGGGGGGGGGGGGATTGGAACTCCAAAGTCAAGCGAGTTGAGACTGGTGCAATTCCATGATGGGTGACCGTCTGGGAAGTTGCACCATGATCTCCCGAAAACAAAACCGTGAGGGCGAGACCCAAAGCGGACAATATGGTGCTAGATAAGTCGGGTCTTGACTGAGGAGGGTCGGTTCCTGACATGAGAAGGATGAGATAGGTCCTCACGGTTTAATTACACACACACACACACACACCGCCACTCTCTATTTTTCTCCTTGATCGTGCCTCCACGATTTAAAAACAAAGAAGACGACGATGAGGAGGCTTCTACAGCCATCCAGACTCAACCACGCGTCAAAATCTCTGTGGCATCATTTCCAATAACAGCCAAGTGTCCATCTCTGAGTGGGAACAGATCCCAACGCAGGAAATGTCCAAAATGGCCTTCAAGGACAAATTACCATTTTGCCCTTTGTCATCCTTGACCTGTAACTCTATTTCCCAAACACCAAATGACATATGCCGCCTGTTGTTGGAATCAGTGAGTCGAGACCTACCTAACAGTCCATGAGTTACGTGAAAATGACGTATTTTAGGAAAAGTCAACCTTTTGCCCCTATTCGATCAAATTACCAAAATACCCTTCAACTTCCGAATGTCATAACTTCCTCCTCGGATTTTGGAATCGGACGTGCCACCTGTCTATGAACTCGTGACGTCCCAAACTACGTCACAATCATCGATCAAAATCCATTTGACAGTCGGATCGAAAAGTCAACATTTTTGCCCATTCCAAGGGTAAAATCGTCATTTTGCACTGTCCGTCCGAAAGTATCCAACTAATCACCGATTAACTTCACTAATCCATCATTAACAACTAATCTAAAATCGTCAGATGTTTTGGGTTGTGGCCCAGATGATTTTGATTTAAGGAGTTTTGGGCTGAGTTCCCGTATTTTGATGAGGATTGATGATTTTGTGCTGAGGCCCTGGATTTGAGTTACGGATTTGAGAAAAAAGATTTGAATTCTGGTTTTCATTGATGATTTTCTTATCTTGGATATGAAAATGGTTTTCATATGCATGCATTGGTTTTTCATGGAGGGTATAAATGCAATGTCTTATGAACTGTTTTATAAACTTATTAATTATTTTTGTCCACTTATAGTCTTTTATGTTTTTCGATACCCTCCAAGTTTGATGCGGTGCAGTTTGTTGTTAGAGAGACAGAGACATCACACACGCAATCCACAGTAAGTTTTGCGCACTCTGGGACATCGGGAGGTGGTCTTGGTACTTTGGTCTGTTATCCCTTGTCTAGCTTACGTGTTACATGGAGATTGGACGAAAGTTTAGCCTTCATGTCGAATGTAAGTTAGACGGGAGCATGACTTATCCTTTATCCCGGGGGATTGAGTGTGCGTCGTGTCAGTTTTTGTACATCCAAGAGGATGTGGACCATTACTACTCGATCCTCACGTCTCAACTACTGCTAGATGTCGTCCAATCCAACTCCTTCCAAGATCCACTGTCGGATCACAAATACCGAACATATGCCCATCTCGACGGAGTCACATCCCGACTCTTGACTCATTGTCATCTCAATCACTTGCGCCAACACCAGCACCAACACCAGCATCAGCCCACCGTGTGCTATTCGGCCAACCTTGGATCTTTGCTCAGACCTAGCAACGACCCTGTACCTCTACTCCAGTTGGAGCAATCCTGCCTCCCTCGTACCCAACAACTCTAGGTACAGTCTCCTTGACAACTTATACACGAAAAGGAAACCTTCCCTAAACGTCCACCGATTTACAACAACCATAACTACAACCACTCTCGATAGTAGTACCTGCCACAACTGTAACGACCCGTCCCAGGAATTAGGGTTAAGACAGTGATTAGTGAGCTTAATCGGGGGATAGTTGGTCCCGATAAGGTCATTAACCTACAATGACGATTGTGCCCTTGGTTCGGGCAAAATGTTGACTTTTCGTTGGGGCGGTCAGTTGGGTTTTGACCGGTGACAAGGACGTAGTTTAGGACGTCACGAATCGGTAGGCAGGTGGCACGCCTGATTCCGACATCCAAGGAGGACGTTATGATGTTCGGAAGGTTGAGGGCATAACCGTAATTTAGGTAAAATAGGGGGAAAAGTTGACTTTTCGTATGATCGGGTTTTGGTATGTTGACCTAGGACCGTTAGATAGATCTTGTCGTCCTGAGTTCGATGACAAGCGGCACGTATTCATCGGGTTTACGATGTGTGAGTTACGGGTCTAGAAAGATAGTGGCGCAATCGTAAATTTGGGTTAAAAGAAAGGGTATTTTGGTCTTTTGGTTTTCTGGGGATTTGTGCGTAGAGAGGAAATTGGATGGCTGAGATTGAGCCACTTGTAAGAGGAAGAGGGAGGATTGTGACACGTGTTGGAGGGCTAGAGGCTTCTAGGAAGCACGGTCCAATTATTTGGGGTGCAACCGTGCTGTGTGTGTGTGTGTTCTTCGAACCAGGGAGAAACAGAGAAGGAGATTGAGAGAAAATTGAGAGACGATGGTGAGTGTTGGTCTGTTCTGGTGAGTGAGGAGTGATCAGAGGGTGGAAGAGTGAACTGGTGAGTGTTTGGGGGAGTGAGATCGTACAAGAACACGGTGGTCGGGGCAGTCGGTTTTTCAGAGAAAACAGAGAAGAAGTGGAAGATCGTGGTGGTGGTGAGGCCGTGTGTTGGTGTATTTGGACTCGACAAGGAACAAGGACGACTCTGTGGACTTCAGGGAGTACGGTGGTGAGCACGGCGGCGCTCGACGGCAGGTAATTCCTTCTCCCTGTGTAAGTACTCTATTTTTACTGTTGATTTTCATATTGAAAGTTGTGACTTTAGGGGCTGAATCGAGGAGTCTAGTGAGGTTTAGGGTACTTAGTAGAGTCCTGGGTGTCTTCTAGTTGTGAAGCCATGACAGGGAAGTGCACGGTGGAGGTGGAACGAAGGAGGGTACTGGTGTACTCTGTTTTTTCTGTTTTGCTCAGGATGAAAGTCGTGGTTGTAGGGGGTGAGTCGACGGTTTTGGTGAGTTGGGTAGGACTTAGGGAGGTCCCAGGAACCGTCTATGGTGGTTTCCATGGCGGGGGATGACCTGGTTGGCTGGGAGGAAGAACAGGGGTTTATCGGGTTTTGGTTTCGAGCTTAAGTCGACGAGTTGTAGCCTGAGTCGAGATGTCTGAGTAAGGGGACTGGATTGCTAAGGATGGGACGATGAAGGTGGTGAAGAGAGGAGGTGTTTTGGTGCAGGTACGGCAGAGAACCGCTCACGCCGGTTCGAATTGCAGCAACTGTGTCGAACCGGGTCGACTAGAGGTAGACGATGCACTGTAGCTGGCGCGTGAGGGCCACGCGCGTGCGGTGGCGGCTGGGAAAACGGTCAACATGGTTTTTGGTCTAGGTGTTGTGACGAGTCCGTTGGACTTGGTTTCGGGTTGTTCGGACGTCGTTTGAAGTTAGTCCCGCGAGGTTGAAGGTTTAGGGTTTCGGTTCATTACGTTTAGGACCCGGGGATTTTTAGGGAAACTTAGGTCGACCTTCATAGACGTGTTAGTAACGTACTTTGGCGGTTGTTGACGGGATCAGGAGTTCCTGAGGAAGCTGAGGAACGTACGAGACGTTCGGGACGCGATTGAGGGCTCGGTACTGTGAGTAGACCCCTTCTCTAAACTCGAGCATGCATAACTGTTTTCTATAATTTTTTTGTAGTTTTCTATGTGATTTTATGATTATCGAATATGCTTTGTTGATTTTACATAATTGCACATTTTTCGAGGAAGTTCGATTTTTAGCACGTTTTTCGAGGAAAGGTTGGATTCTGATTTCGATGCCATGATTTTGGGATTTCAAATGATAAATGGTTTTCAATGATTATGAAGGGATTTTGGAACATGATTTCGATGATCAAGGATTTTCGGTTTTAGAATCAGATTTCGGTAACGAGATTTGGTTTTAAGGTTGAAAAGTGGATTTCCGGATTTGGGTTCGGAATGACGGTTCGGAATGCTGGGAGGGCTTCAGGCCAGTGATTTCGGATTCGAGTTTGGATGTGGATTTAGAAATGGTTTTTCAAACGGTTTTGGATTGGATTTGCTGGATCTGGTTATTGGGTTTAAAGACCCGGATATTAATTTGACGGGGGACGGGCCCCGATTGGGTTTAAAGACTCGGATTGAGTTTAAAGACTCGGGATTTTAAAGACTCGGATATATTGATATTTCCCCCGTAGACCTGTTGAGTTTAAAGACTCGGATATTATTGAGGCCTGGATTGAGTTTAAAGACTCGGATAGGTCCAGCAGGTTTGATCGGAAAATGTTGAATTGATATCCATGGTTTATGATACGGTTTTATGATGCTTATGATATGGTTTCTATAACTGTTTTATAGTGTTTCTGTTCTTATGATGAGGTTATGTGAATTATACTGTTTTTAAAATGATTCTGTAAATGTTTTATGGCGATTGATTGATAACTGTTTTCATAACTGGGTTATGCATGTGGTTTCAAAACGGAGGGCTAAACTCGGTTTTCTTATAAAATGGTTTTGGCAACTTTTCTTTATTTATGGTCCACTCACACCTTCTGTTTTAAATTTCCCTCCAGGTCGTGGAGCTAGAGCGGGGTTTCGGCGTCGAGGCAACGTCTGAGGCATAGAAGTCACGAGAGGGATCCCGAAGTGTTTTAAATTTTCCGTGTCCGTGTACTCTTTGTATCGGTTTTTCCTTTCTTTTGTATGTAGAACTATGCTCTATACACCTTCATTTCGGGATATGATGTTTAGTTCCTCCTGCGTCTGACTGAGTACTTTGGTGGTTAGAGTGAATTTAGTTTTGTGTGTGTCAGGGTGTCAGACGGGAGCAGGATTTACCTCGGTTTTCGGGGTGAAACCGGGGTGGGTTCTAACAATTGGTATCAGAGCATAGGTTTGTCGAGTTGTTGGGTTTGTCGGTTTGGGAGGTTGTTTGATTGTTTCTATGCCTCTTTCAGCGTGCGGTTGACGATGCCTCTGAGACGTAGACCCTCTCCACCACCTGAAGACGAAGTAGCAAGAGAGACAGAGAGTGCTACGATTGAGCGAGCCCAGCGGCTCGGGGCTACTACTTTTAGTGGTGGGGTAGATCCTGAGGAAGCCCAGAGGTGGATCACGAGCCTTGAGCGGATCTTTGCAGTGATGCATTGTCCACCGGAGGAGCGAGTGTTACTCGCTACGTTTTTACTGGACGGTGCGGCGTACGAGTGGTGGTATACCCTCGAGTTGTCTGGCTGGGATGCCCACACCGTAACCTGGGAGATGTTTCGGGAGAGATTTCTAGATCAGTATTACCCTCGTTCTTTCCGAGATGCCAAGGAAGCTGAGTTTCTGCAGCTTCAACAAGGGAATCTGAGTGTGGCTGAGTACAAACAGAAGTTTCAGATGTTGTCCCGGTTTGCTCCTGCGTTTGTGGCTACTGAAGCCGAGAAGTGCCGTAGGTTTGAGTTGGGCCTGCGAGGTGAGATTCGAGCCATAGTGACCTCTGGATCGTTTACTACCCTCCGAGAGTTGTTGGACGCTGCGGTGAGGGTGGAGGCTAGCTTGCCGGTACGACGCCGGGAGCCACCTTTTTTCTGGAGCTTCGAGTCTGAGGACACCAAAAAGGGGTAACTTCAGTGGAGCATCGCCGTCGGGCGATGATCGTTTTGGTAGACCTGGTAGTTTCCAGAGTTCAGGATTCCGTGGTTATCGAACACAGCCGACTCCACAAGCTAGTGCGACGTCTGTTGCGTCGACAGGGAGATCGAGTGGTGGACCTTGTCGGGATGTTTGTTTCTACTGTGGGGGGCGAGGTCACTTCCGACGTGAGTGTCCATTGTTACCACAGGAAGGTGGTGTAGGCCGAGGAGTGGCGGAGCCTGGACAGAGTACAACGTCAGGGACAGCGGGCACTAGAGGAGGTGGTGGTGCCACTAGTAGTTCGAGGGGACGGGGTAGAGCGTCAGGACCTCAGGCACGAGTGTATTCGATGACACAGCAGGAGGTTCAGTCGGCACCAGGTGCGGGGACAGGTAATTTTACGATCCTTAGTTGTGTTGTACCTACTTTGTTGTTGGATCCCGGGGTAGAGCCTAGGATGTTCTCTAGGTTCCCTGGAGTGTTACGGTGAGTTCAGTGGTAGGATGACGGAAAAATGAGGAAGAAGTGACTATAATTGATCGATATGAGGTTATTGAAGGAGAGAACCCACAATCTAGAGTTTGCCTTTAGGACTTTGTAGAGTTATTCCGACAAGTGGTCGAAGTAACAGTCGAGGAAGTGAGCCAGTAGGTAGGTTTTCCTGTTTGGACTCGCGTTAGTTTTGGGGAAGTGAGGTGGTAGTACGTGAGGATGTACTCTATGAATTTTATCGGGTACTCCATATGAGGTATTTCAAAATATCTTTGTTTTCTGATCATAGAGTTTCCCTTGCGTACACCATGAAGTGTAACTAGTAGTTGGGGATGGTGTGAGATACCCAAGGTGGAGATGATAGATAGGAAACCCAGGAGTGGTTGTTGTTAAGCTAGTGTTGTTTACTGGGTAGGAGACCTTTGGTGTCAAGAACTAGCTGTGGAATTTCGGGGACGAAATTGTTTTTAGGTGGGTAGGTTGTAACGACCCGTCCCGGGAATTAGGGTTAAGACCGTGATTAGTGAGCATAATCGGGGGTTAGTTGGTCCCGATAAGGTCGTTAACCTAGAATGACGATTGTTCCCCTAGTTCGGGCAAAATGTTGACTTTTCGTTCGGGCGGTCAATTGGATTTTGACTGGTGACCAGGATGTAGTTTAGGATGTCACGAATCCGTAGGCAGGTGGCACGCCTGATTCCGACATCCAAGGAGGAAGTTATGATGTTCAGAAGGTTGAGGGCATAACCATAATTTGGGTAAAATAGGGGGAAAAGTTGACTTTTCGTATGATCGGGTTTTGGTATGTTGACCTAGGACCCTTAGATAGATCTTGTCGTCCTGAGTTCGATGACAGGCGGCACGTATTCATCGGACTTACGATGTGTGAGTTACGGGTCTAGAAAGATAGTGGCGCAATCGTAAATTTGGTTTAAAAGAAAGGGTATTTTGGTCTTTTGGTTGTCTGGGGATTTGTGCACAGAGAGGAAATTGGATGGCTGAGATTGAGCCACTTGTGAGAGGAAGAGGGAGGATTGTGACATGTGTTGGAGGGCTAGAGGCTTCTAGGAAGCACGGTCCAATTATTTGGGGTGCAACCGTGCTGTGTGTGTGTGTGTTCTTCAAACCAGGGAGAAACAGAGAGGAGGATTGAGAGAAAATTGATAGACGATGGTGAGTGTTGGTGTCTTCTGGTGAGTGAGGAGTGATCAGAGGGTGGAAGAGTGAACTGGTGAGTGTTTGGGGGAGTGAGATCGTACAAGAACACGGTGGTCGGGGCAGTAGGTTTTCTGAGAAAACAGAGAAGAAGTGGAAGATCGTGGTGGTGGTGGTGAGGCCGTGTGTTGGTGTATTTGGACTCGACAAGGAACAAGGACGACTCTGTGGACTTCAGGGAGTACGATGGTGAGCACGGCGGCGCTCGACGGCAGGTAATTCCTTCTCACTGTGTAAGTACTCTGTTTTTGTCGTTGATTTTCAAATTGAAAGTCGTGACTTTAGGTGCTGAATCGAGGAGTCTAGTGAGGTCTAGAGGACTTAGTAGAGTCCTGGGTGTCTTCTAGTTGTGCAGCCGTGACGGGGAAGTGCACGGTGGAGGTGGAACGAAGGAGGGTACTGGTGTACTCTGTTTTTTCTGTTTTGCTCAGGATGAAAGTCGTGGTTGTAGGGGGTGAGTCGATGGTTTGGTGAGTTGGGTAGGACTTAGGGAGGTCCCAAGAACCGTCTATGGTGGTTGCCATGGTGGGGGATGACCTGGTTGGCCGGGAGGAAGAACAGGGGTTTATTGGGTTTTGGTTTCGAGATTGAGTCGACGAGTTGTAGCCTGAGTCGAGATGTCTGAGTAAGGGGACTGGATTGCTAAGGATGGGACGATGAAGGTGGTGAAGAGTGAAGGTGTTTTGGTGCAGGTACGGCAGAGAACCACTCACGTCGGTTCGAATTGCAGCAACTGTGTCAAACCGGGTCGACCAGAGGTAGACGATGCACTGTAGCTGGCGCGTGAGGGCTACGCGTAGCCACTTTGGGCGGCGCGTGGGGGCGCGTGCGGCGGCGGCTGGGAAAACGGTCAACAAGGTTTTTGGTCTAGGTGTTGTGACGAGTCCGTTGGACTTGGTTTCGGAAGACGATCCCAACCTAACCATCTCACGGTCAAAACTCTAAAGTACTATTTTGTTCATCCCTCGGAAGAGTCCCACACTGCCAACCACGACAGAACTATGGCAACCCTAGGCATCAAGTGCCAAACCAAAATGATCCACGAATCAAATCTACTAACTAACATATCGGCATCCTAATTATCAGGTTGATAACGAACTGCAACCCATAGAGACATCACATTCTCGACCTGCGCACACCACATGAGCAAACCTAACTCTGATGCCACTTGACACGACCCATCCCAATCGCCCCCCAGGATTAACACGAGAAGTGTCATTATCCCGTCTGACACGAAGTGTCAGATAGGAGATAAATCAAACCTTTAGCCCGATCGGCTTCTAGAGCGACCTAGGATCCGCTGGAGGAGTATGATGTCTCGGTCTCTGCTACAGTCCGCATCCAAGATCAAATTGAAGGGCATTAAAAACCAGAAAAGACTATAAAGTGGACGAAAATTAATAAGTTCATAAAACACATTTCATAAAGACATTTATGCCCTTCACTAAAAATCATGCATGCATTCGAAAACCATTTATCCAAATAAGAATTATTAGGGTCCCAGCCCCAAGTTCCGTAAATCCAAAACATACGGGCACCTGCCTAAATCCATTTACACAAATCCATAATCATATCAAACATATGTGGGAACTCAGTCCAAATCCATTTATTATTCACAAAACACAATTTCGCAAATCCAAGAAATCATGTTTATCATATATCATATAACCAATCCTATCACGGTTTCTAAAGCTACGCGCGTGTTACCCGGGGTCTCAAATCCGAAGTCTCCCTAGGGTTATAATCCTTAATAGACTTCTTAAGAGTAAGGTACCCAACGGGGGCGACTCTACTTAGTTAGTGCTTCGCGACTACTCCGGGGTCCACCCAAGCCAACGACCCTCCCCGAAGGAGACAATCCATAAATATATAACGATGGTATATGAAAAACCATTTTGAAATCATTCTCAAAACCTTTCAAGGGTTCATGCTCGGTCCTCATAAACCGTCATGAACAAGAAATCCATATATGGGTCCCCGACCCGAAATCACAATCGTAAACCATAACTGGGCCCCAAGCCCGAATTCATAAACCAACTGGGCCTCACGCCCGATTTCGTAAACCAACTGGACCTCCGGCCAGATTCGTAAGCCAACTGGGCCTCATGCCCCATTTCGTAAACCAAATGGGCCTCGTGCGCGATTTCGTAAACCAAATCGGCCTTGTGCCCTATTTTGTAACGTAACTGGGCCCCGAGCACGATTCGTAAATCAACTGGGCCTCGAGCCTGATACGCAAATCAACTACGGAAACGTGGATAGTGAAATGAAAATGGATTTAGGGAAACGTGGATCCTGGATGTTTGATTCCCTATATGAATTATGGATCCTACTATTGTGTGATGTGATCCAGATTGTGTAATCTGATCCATGATTCAAGATCTATGGACCATTGTTGGTTCCTGGTCATGATTTTATTGTTGCAAGATTAGTGTGGATTCTTGGAGGATCAAAATAGTTTGGATTAGGGTCAACCAACCATAACAATTGAGATTGGAGTCTCTCAGATTGGTTAAGTATTACGGGTGGTTAGTAGTGGAATTCTCCGTGATTGCAGTCTGTTGACTCGATTGACTCGGAAGGGAGTCAAATTGAGTTGGTTTGAGAAATTTATTGGAGGTAGATGACTATGGAGCGTTGTTTGGCGTTGTTGGGCATTTTTGGGCACAGCTTCAAGATCTAACGCTTCGCATCATCATGATGGGGGTCGAGGTAGCTAACTGACAGGACTTTTCATTCATGATTGGTACGTCTAGGTAGAAGTAAGTCGGTTGACCTTTGGAGTTAATCAAGAAATTGGATTGGTTAGTGAACTGGTTGGAATGTCTCTGGAGTTGTTCAAGTGACCACGAGGACTCAGAGAGGGCTTTTTGTATTGATATACGATTTTTCTAGAGCAGAGATCAGACAGACAGGTTCTAATGTTGGATCATGAATGGCTATCATGCCATCCATATGATAGACATATTAGATCCGAGATTGTTGTGATGTGTGGATTTGATTGTGGATACTGGTATATGTCTAGATGGTGCGTGTGAAGTCCCTGGATGTAGCTTGGATGTCTAGATGGTACGTGTCTAGATGGTGCATGTGATGTGTGTGCATATGTGACTAATGCATGATAGATGGTGTAATTGTGAGTGTTGACCATTCTGATTGATGGGGGTAAGATCATTGAATTGAATCTGAGATGAACACGGTATGGTAATCAGATTGGATCCGATGTTGATTGTTCATTGTGAACTAGGATCGCGCATCGAATAATGTGCGCGAGTGCATTGTGGTTTTAGAGGGTTTGATTATTCTACGAGCTTGGAGCTCTGGGCCATGGTTAGCCAAAGGAACCCTAGAAAAACATGTTTGTGATTATCTCGGCTAGAGCAAGTATTCGATGGGGTCATGATACACTCAAGATGAGTGAAACGCCAGTTCGACACTCGAGAAGAGTAAGAATCATAGCGTTGGTCGCTGAGTGATATGAGGTACTGTAAGATGACTCTTGTGCTAGTCAGATGTGGATAAGGAACTTGAATGGAAATAATGGAGCCATAGGTTACCAACTTAAGAGGACGGTGCGTCATGGGTGTGATTGCCGATGGAAGACCTTCTAGTTAGGTGGAGGACTTGGAATTGCTAAGTAGGAGTAGAATTGTCAGATTGGGTTTTGAGTGCACCTGCGTGGGTAACAGGTGAGATCGACGATCGTCGATACCTTGAGAGAGACTTGAGATTTGAGCTTTGAAGGTTTCCCATGACAGTTGGATCAAAAATGTGTCGAATACGGTTATTGAGGATGAGCAGAGATTTAGAAGTGACCGTTGGACCGTAGTTAATGTCGGGTGAATTTTGATTTCGGTATGAGTACTATGAATGGATGTTGGCATGTATGTGGACAAGTGGGAGCCTCGGGTTGGAGGCAACATTGGATTCCCACAGCTTTGGATACAGGTTAGTGTGAATTTCGCGGACGATATTCTTTAAGGAGGGTAGATTGTAACGACCCGTCCTGAAATTACGTGATTATGAAGATTAATTATGGATTAATCAAGGATTAATCGAGACTAATCGAGATTATTCAAGGTGAAATGACGATTCTGCCCATAGAAGGGAAAAAGTTTAACCGAGGTCCATTATGTATATCGAGGGATTATGAGTACGTAGATAGGCGTCACGTTGAATTTAGACGTCGTACATCCCATTGGCCCTTTCCCCCACATTCATGCATCATCTCTTTCACTCATTTTCCATAACACACACACACCCCCCCCCCCCCCCCCCCCCCCCCCCCCCCCCCAATTCCATTTTCTTCGTGGTTTCAGCAGTTGGGCTACTTGAGAGAGACTGAGAGTGAGGTTGAGAGACAGAGAGGGATAGTGGTGGACGGTAGAGCCTTGACGACTAGCCTGAGAAACCCAGAACAAGGTAAACCTGAAACCCGATGTGTTTGGATTTTGGAATTTTGATTTTGGACATTTTGGTCTCATTTTGATGCCATGGACGTGTTTATTGAGCTTATACGAGCTAGCATGATCGAAAATGGAAGGTTGAGGACCATTGGACAGCCCTAGAAGGAAGCTTGAAGTTTGGCAGTGAAGGATCGAACTTGACAGGTGAGTTTCATGTCCTTTCTTCTTTTTGTGAGGTCAGGGATCTCTTCCTGGGAGGAAGACGATCATGTTGGGAAAAAAATTTTTGATTTTGATGGAGAAATGAGAGAGAACTAGTCGGGTCAAGGTCAGAGATTGAACCAGTAGTAACAATCAAACGAGTCGACTAGGCCAGAGGTAGGGGATGATGACATGGCAAGTCCATGTTAGCGTTGTGAGAGCACGTGGGTAACAATCATGTCAGGCCACGTGGCTAACCAAATGGTGACACGTGGCAATGTGTCAGGCCAAATTAGCATCGACGTAGCAAATCTATGTTAGCGCTGTCAGAGCACGTGGACCAGTGAGTTGGTGCCACTTGGAAACGTGGTAGATTGTCAGGATGATGTGTTGTGTGATGTGGCAAGTCCACGTCAGCACTATTAGACCATTAGGACTAGTGAAGTGGTGCCACATGGCTTTGTGTCAGAGGTTGTCAGGTGACGTGGCAATTGACGTGTCATGGTGACATCAACATATGACACGTGGAACATGTCAGAGGGTGACACGTGGCACTAGTCAGGGATTGCCATGTGGCAAACTGTCAGGAGCTGTTAGATTATCAGATGTTAGGATGACGTCAACAGTGATGTCAGCAGGTGATGTTAGTAGTGATGTTAGCTAGGGTTTACTTCAGCAGATGATGTCTACGTTGACTAGGCGCGTGAGAACTTTGACCGTCAAGTGTGGCTGCGTAGGCACAAAGTTTGAGGTCAAACTGGTATTGTTTAAAAGATTTCGACGTTCTGAATCCCATGGTGGTGGTTTCAAGTCTATCAGAGATCATTTAGTTGGTGTTTCAGAGGTTTTTCTCCTCGGGAAGCCTATTCGGGACACGTTTACTATTCTGGGGTGTTTACGTTTGAACATGTATAGATTGATAGTGACCCTTCGGTGTGATTTGGATAGTCCCGGACATTTCGAAGGCTTCAGATTGGACATTGTTTTCATGATGTTTGTGGAAACCATGTTTAGGATTGAGACCCTATGCAAAAAAACTAATTTGATTTGAGAAACAATAGTTTATGAAAATGTATTTCCATTGTTTTTGCTATGTCCATTCTCCTAGATGATTGAGATGATTCTAGTAGGAATGTGTTTCCCTGGAGAAGGCCTCCGGTTGTGAATGTGTTTCCTAGGAGAGAACCCTATGATATGTTTCCCGCCTCTGGGATGTGATATGTCCCCCCCGGAGGGGTCACGATGCACTGCTTGGTGTCGAGGAGTCGTGGAAGGCTCAACTCAGGAGTGCTTATGATGTATGATGAGAGGACCTGCCCCAAATCTCCCGGAATTAACGTGGGACGTGTCTACTCCCGTCTGACACGATGTGCCAAACTAGGGATAATTCTATCCTTAGCCCAACTAGGACTATCAGAGAGCGCAAGGATCCAGAGGAGGAATGTGATGTCTCGGTCTATACTACAGCCCGCATCCGCGATCAACCTGAAGGGCATTTAAAACGTCAAAACTGTAAGTGGACAAAACAAATAATTTATAAAAAAAAATTCATAAAAAGTCCTTTATGCCCTTCACTAAAAAGAATGCATGCATTCGAAAACCATTTCTCATACGTAGAACACGGGGCCTTGGCCCAAAATCCAAAATAAGGAACCTAGAATGTGTCTCCTTCAAATCATGAAACATAGGGTCTCAGCCCAAAACCATCTCAGTGAAAACTCATCCAAACATATATATAAAACCCATCCTCGGCACCTCATGTGCCCAATCAATAACCCGTCACGATAAATCTCTAAGTGTGAGCACTACTCGGTGTCTCACTCCGAGTCTACCCCCAGGATCTATGACGTGTATGAGGAATCGTCCAAAATCTAGGATCTACGATGTCTGGAGGACGGTCTACGGACCCAGTCCGAGACTATACCATATCTCTCACTCCTGGAATATGCTCCCTCTTGAAGTCACTCATTCCAGGCAGTGGATCGTGACACTCCAGGATCAACGACGTCTGAAGGAGACCAATATACTCACAAAGGAGGGTATATACATACTAGTATGGAAAACCACAAATAGGACTCACACCCGATCCCACAAGTAGACTGGGCCTCAAGCCCGAACTCATGACTCAAGTGGACCTCTAGCCTGAACTCACAATCAACTGGTTATCAAGCTCGAAACCTCAGGGTCATTCACGATTCCGATCATAGTGATGCAAGCAACCATCAGTCCAGGTCCGCTCTCAATCCTGGTATATCGTCGTGAACAAATCACTGTCGCGACCATCTGTAGGTCATGGTGCACCCATCACCGATCGATCTCCTATACTGTCAGCACTCTGAAGTCGAGCCTCCAGTGGCTGCTCGACCATGGGACGTGCATCGTGACCTCTCCGGATGGAACACAGTACCAGTCTGGAGGCGAGCGTCACGTCGTCCGTCGCCATGCACACAGAACCTGTCACGACCACGACTCAAACTCGTAGGTCATCATTAAGGCCTCATGCCCGAGTCAAAACCAAAACCAAATGGGTCTAATGCCCGGTTTTACCTTTTCAAAACCATTTCATTAAAACCAAAAGCATAAGCGCGTATAAGCACGTATAAAACCAAAAACCTTGAAATACATGCAAATACATAAACACACACAAATCACTCGCAGACCGTATAAAACTGAAAACCTTGAAATACGTGCCAATATGTATAAAACATTTATGCATGCATCTGTTCATAAAAGAAAATCCACTCGCAGACCGTCCGAGCTGCGGCCTCGATACCCACGTCGTACGCGATCCCGGGCCAATCGTCGTCTCTAGGGTTCCCAAACATGTCCAAATCATTTTAGAGGGTTACTAACTACTTAATTAACCCCTCACTAAAGCCCCCTAATTTTTCGAGATTTTTAACTATTTTTAAACGCGATCCTAAACCTTTGGACGGCCGGAACAATATCGAGACGATGTCCGATCGACTCAAAACTAGTCCCAAAATGTTCGTTACATCGAATAGATGATTTCACATGTTGGAAGTTTCCCCAAACGCACCCCCACGTGCCCGCACGAGCCACCTGAAGTGGCTGCGCGTGGGAGCCATGCGCCATGAACAGTGTCTACTCCTACCTCCAGCCAACTGGTCCGACCGGCTGGTCCTGCTTTTTCTGCAACTCCGGTCCAACTGGACCGACGTGACCGGTTTAGGCTCCTAAACCGTCCAATCTTCGTCCTTTTTCTTCCTAATCCATCCCAATCTTCCTATTTTGATCCTAGGAACCCAAATATGGAATCCAAATCACCTAAAACCTAAAAAATCTCACCGGCCCGATTTTTCCTCACGGTTCAACATTTCCAGATTTTCCCCAGGGCTTCTCAGCTGTGAACCACCACCCAAATTCGTCTTAAAACCTTCCTAGCAACCTAATAATCCCATTCTAATCAACCTTTCTCGAGCTACCACCTCCGTCCATGGCGGCGCTGTCCTGGCCAGCCACCACCAACAAAACATCCTCACTTCACTCTCCGGGCTCACAAAAGATCAGATGGGGAGGGGTTTTGGATTGGGTTGATAGGGTTGCTCGTGTTTGGTGGGGAAATGGGATATGATCGAACACAAAGGGGAAGAGGTATGCACGTGTCCGTTTGAAATGGGCAATGGATGGGTTACACTTGTCACTCATCCATTGGACCTGTCCAAAGTATCTGGGCCCCACTTGCTGTTAAAGTCCCTCGCCTCGTAAAACGTGTAATTATACATTCAAACTTCCGTGAACGGTAACTTCTCCGTCGAACGTCCGGATTCGACGTGCCACCTATCTACGGATTCGTATCTCCTTGATCTACATAACGGTCCTCGGCCCTCGACCACCGGACCTCCCGGGTTAAAAGTCAACGTTTTGCTCTCGTCCAAGGCCAAAATCGTAATTTCACCCTGAACGTCCGTTAATGCTCGGCTAATTCCCGATTAACCTTGCTAATCCGTCATTAATCCCTAATTAATCCTTAAAATTAGGGACGGGTCGTTACAAACTTCCCCCCTTCAGGAATTTCGACCTTGAAATTCAAAGTGACCTAATTCCACAACCGACTGTGGATATCCAAGTATGTCCCACTACTTGGTACTCTCGTGTAAACCTACACGTTCGAAACTACAACGTATCTGTCAGTACGCACTATCACCGGAGCTTCCAAAGCTCCAACTCGACTCTCGCGAAGCCACCCTTTGGCTCGTAAGTGACACGACCCACCCTCAATCCCCTGTGATTAAGGGCTAATTCATGCTCCCGTCTAACTTACGCGTGAAACGAAGGCTAAACCGACGTCCAACCTCCATGTGACACGTAAGTCGGACAAGGGATTGCCAAACGAACCGTTCAAAACTTCCGGACTCCCCGAAGCGCACAGACTCTACTGTGGATCGCGTGTGTGATGTCTCCATCTCTCTCGACCAACAACCCGCACCGCAACAACTTGGAGGGTATCGAAAACATAAAAAGACTGTGAGTGGACAAAAATAAATAATAAGTTTAGAAAACAGTTCATAAGAAATTACATTTATACCCTCCATTCAAAAACCAATGCACGCATATCAAAGCATTCCATAAAACCATTCATATCCAAGATACGAAAACCATTATTGAAAACCAGAATCATTTTCTTTCTTCAAATTCGCAAGTCAAATCCAGGCCTCAGCCCAAAATCACAAATCCATATCAAGTACGGGAACTCAACCCAAAACTCATCAAATCCAAATCATCCGGGCCATTACCTAAAACATCGGAAAACCAGTGAAAAACCAGTGAAAAACATCAATCATACAAGTTGCTGGATCTCAAGGGCGCCCAAGTCTTTAAACTCAAAACCATGTGCATAATCAGGCCTTCCCGGGATATCAACGAGTCTTTAAACTCAAAAGACAATCAACAGGCCTCGGGGGATATCATAATCGAGTCTTTAAGCTCAAAACATATACCGAGTTTTTAAACTCAAACATATCAATCCAGGGCCCTCCCCCGTCAACCAAACCGAGTCTTTAAACTCAAAACCAGATCCAGCAGTTTTTCATTTTCTTTTTCCAGGTCTTTAAACCCAAAACCATTTTTCAATCAAGCGAAAACCATCGAAAATCCATATCCAAATTCGCAACAATGATTCCGTAAGCTGGCATCCGGAACCATCATCCGGAACCCAAATCTAGAATTTCTCTTTGAAGTTTCACAACCGAATCCGAAACATCTTTTCAAAATTCGATTCCAAAACCGAAATCTCCTTTATCGAAATCACATGAACAGAGCTCGAAGCCTGAAATCACTTTCCAAAATCCGCTATAAATCATTGAAATCAAATCATATTTCAAATCCCAAAATCAAATCATCAAAACTCGGATCAAATCACAAGAGAAATCGAAAACTCGTAAAACGTGCAAATATGTAATAATCTCGAAATACGTACAAAACTGTAACTCATCAATATCAATTTGTAAACATAGAAATCATGTATAGAAAACATATAAAACATATATGCATGTATCATATGTTAGAAAGCAAAGTCCACTCACAGACCATTAGCGTCGCCGTCTCGATACGCGCGCACTTATGCCGTTCCCGATTAATCCGCTATCACCGGCTTTCCTGAACCTGTCCAAATCTCATAATAAGGTCACTAACTACTTCATAAAGCTTATACTAAAGCCCCGTAATTTTTCCGAGTTTTTAACTATTTTTAACCGAGCCCTAAAACCTTCGGACATCCTGAAACATTACGAGACGATGTCTGATCGACTCTAAACTAGTGCCAAAATGTTCATTACATCGAGTACTTTGAAAGTCATGTTGGAACCTTCCTCGAAATCCATGCCACGCGCCAACACGTGCCGCCCAAAGGGGCTGCGCATGGGCCACACGCGCCAGGCACCTGTCATCTTCTATCCTGTCCAATTTTGTCCGTTTTCAACCTTATTTAATCCTAACTGTCCCTTTAAGCCTTTCCAATCAATCCATAAGTTCTAAAACTGAGAAAAACAAGTTAAAACAATATACCTTAATCGGTTGTTGAACCGGCCGTCCACCACCTCGGCGGTTCCCTTGTCTCCGGCCATCCTCCAGCTACCAAGTCACGATCTTTAGGTCCCTAGAAACCTTAGAAAAATCATCTGAGCAACAAATCCACTCGATGTCCACCAAAACCCGACATACCATCCTAAACCTAAAAACACGACAGTGATGATTTGAGGTCTTACCTGCACTCTCAAGCTCCATCATGGTCTCTACCGTCAAAACCTCACCTCCTCTCACTTCCTCATCAGAAATAGGGAACCAGAAACACTTTTGAGGGGAATTGATCACGATGTAACTGTCCCCTGTTTTGTTTGTTTCATCACGGTTAAGGCAACCGTCCACGGACACTCATGAAGGTGGCATCACCATGCCACCAACCACCCATTCTCGGTTTCCAGTTTTGCTCAAAGGCTCAGACTTTGTGGAAAAAGGAATCACGATCACACTCACCAGCCCTCTGTCTTCTTTGTTTTTGTCCTAACCCGTGCACAATATAACCCATCCGCTTTTAAACGCGTGTGAGGCGTTAGGGAGATTTCCACAGCCATCTAGAGAGGGGCATATGTCCTAATCTGATGAGGCCACCAACCCAAAGCAGCCAAGTGTCACTAGACACAAATCTTAAAGAAAAAATTACTAACATGCCCTTTTTATGGCAAATTACCATTTTTCCCTTCACCTAATTAGCCTCATAACGGAACCGTCCGAACTCCGGTGACCGCGTGCCGCCTGTCGTTGTACTCAAGGGATCGAGACCTACCTAAAGGTCCTCGAATTACGTGAAAAGTCCATGTCGTTTGAAAAGTCAACAATTTTCCCCCTATTTGATCAAATTACCAAAATACCCTTCAACTTCCAAACGTCATAACTTTTCCCTCGAATGTTGGAATCAGACGTGCCACCTGTCTATACCCTCGTGAAGTCACAAACTACGTCACAGTCCTCGGTCAAAGTCCATTTGATAGCCCAATCTAAAAGTCAACTGTTTGCCCATTCTAGGGGCAAAATCGCCATTCCGCACCATCCGTCCGAAATCACCCAACTAATTACCGATTAACTTCACTAATCCGTCATTAACTATGAATCTAATTCTGATTTCCGGGACGGGTCGTTACAGTAAGTCCCACTCGAGGCAGTGCCGACGCCCCGCCTATCACTCACTCTGACAGGTTAGTTATACTAAGTTGATTTTAGATCCTTATAGTGTAACATCCTGACACGTTCCAACCTCCAATCACCAGGTTACGACACGTGCACCCACTAAGGTTATCCTCTCGAAGCTACCATCAGGTCGACTTTTCAGTCTACCCCTCTAACATGCTTCATCCTATAACCATCAGACTGAAAACGTATTCCTACTATTCGGAGGAACACTATTCTCCTCTAACACTCACTAAGCCCACGAGCACGATCGTGGCTAATCGGTAGCACTCGGCCCCACTACGCTTTCGATGCGTACTCTGATCTCGACTCGCTCTCGAGTCCCCAACTCGTACACTCAGCGATCTCTGCTGACACCTGGACTTACCTCGAGTCTCAATTGTCGTATTACTCGTCCTGTCGACACACAATTGACGTTTCACGTTCAACACCCATAATCCCTCACTCCGACTATGACTAGACACCAAAATGTCCTTCACGAGCCAGCCTCAATCCGACACAATCTCTATCCTTAAATCCAACTTGAGGCATCGACTATTCATTTCTTCCTGATCGATATCCACATATCGTCCTGGTCTCACTTCTCCTCCCACTTCTAATCTCCGTCATCTCACCAACTATGCTAAGGGATCCTCAACTGTCTTACCAAAAAGTTCTCCTCCGCTCCTGGTTTAGCATAATCAGCATGGCAATTTACTCCAATGACTACCAGGCCTCGGTCCACTCGCCTCAAGGTCGTAACAACCATCTTAGTCATCTCGATCATCCTCACGCTACTCGATTTGACTCGCCTTGGGTACTCACTTGTCACATTATTGGACGTGACACTACAAATCATTTGATCTCCAAGTCACTCAAATTTGACCCACAGCCTAGGTGTTCGGTTCTTACAACTTTTTTGAACCCTTAGCGGTCGTCTCCTTCCGCATCGATCCACATGAGGAAAATTGAAGATGATGACATCAAAGTTCATCCTATGTCATCCTCCAACACCCAACACTATCTGCTAAAGAGCAGAAAATGAGAAGTCTCCTTCATCTACCTCTATGTCGAGAGTAGTTGCAACCTTGTTGGAAGCATACTTAACTTTTCCATTGATTCCTTTCGGCTTCTTCCATCGCCGTTCATGTCGATTACCTAATTCGCATGTCCCAATCCTTATGCGATCCAATTCTAGTATCGAACACTCGTGTTATCCGTCCACAACAACCTAGGGTGCCTATCACCAGACTAGGTATAGCACATACCTCGCCAAACCAGGTATAGCCCATAATTCGCACCGAGCCACTCAGGTCCTCACGCACTCGGACATCATCCACATGTCCGTAAACAATCCAACTCGCCTATCTGTTTACGATCGTTTATGCACATCCAAAAGGATGTCAATTCATCCTAATCCGATGTACCGCCCGATCGAAGAGTCACAACAGGCTCCTGCTCTGATCTGCAGACAAATCTCTATGTAATACCAAATCCGACCCTCCGGTCACTAATCCTCACGACAGTACTCGCCTTTTCCATTCTTTCTAACCAACGACAACTATCGATAACTACTATAGTGACCCATTCTATTTCTCACCATCAGATTCTCATCAACAAGCGTACCCGAACTGAGGAGGTACGGTCAACCAAATCATCTCCCACACGATTCCCAAGACGAATATACACTAGCCGATGAATCCTTCTCGTCGTGTAGTGGTATAACCTTACGAAGAGCACATCACAACTCAGCTACCCTTAGCTCGTGGCTCGTCGTCTCATCGCATTAACGTCATCACATCACCGCCACGCGGAGTGCAAATCAAACCAATCATATGACCTCGCTCACCGAGTAATCGCCACTGATCTCCGCTCGGGTCGGAAGGGCTCTGCCACACTAGTACTCCACGACTCCAGTATAACCATTTCGACAATCCATATCGGAGATGAATGTTCCCCGATTCTCAATAACTGCCCGCAAATCCAACCTCGATGGTGGTACCTACCGCGAGCTCAAACAGACACAACCCACGTACAACACCACCGAGACTCTGAACCTAAGTGGTCAACTCATCGCTGGCACTAACCGCTCAACACACAACGTCCACCGATCGGTCCACCTCAGGATCCGATCCACAAGTACCGCCCTCCTAGTCACTCGTCCAATCAATCACCAACTAGGGTTACCATAACCCGGCTGCTCACTGCAGCACGTACATCTTGACCGATCCAACGCGCTCGACTCCGAAGAGTCACCGTACTCCGATACTGGTGTCCAACCAACCAGCAACCAAAACTTGAGGACCTCGTCCCCAACAACTAGTAACCAAAATCTGAGGAGCTTATCCTCAACAACCAGTAACCATAATCTGAGGAGCTCGTCCCCTCGTAACTCTACGGTCCTCACCCTCTCGTAACTCTACAGCTAGGAACCGTTGGTCTTCACAAAAACTCAGCCATACTCCGTGCCTAACACTACACAATGGCTACAAGTTGCAATCGTATCCTACCATGTTGCGCAACAACTACTCCAGGCATTTCCGATTCCAACCAGTCTCAACTATGGCCAACCAGAGTCGTCCACTAGGTCCTCCACGACCTCAACTGCACCCTGCAGGAACATTTTCAAACCTTGTAGTTTTATCGTGGACGATCCTAACGTTTGACCTCTACTGATTCAGCTTTGCTCCATTCCGATTCCGATATGACCGCGTGACTGTTCCGAATCTTAGGTCGTCCAAGTGTACCTAATGGTCCACTGGATCCTATCTCCAGTAACACGACGGTCCTAAGCCGTTAGATTCACACACTCATTAATCCAGCTCGAGATTCAACCCCTCGCAAAACACGGTATTCCATGCCAATCGAATCCTAAACCATTGCACCTCGCGTCACACGTACATGAACTAGGGTCGATTCCGATTCTACCAAACCCTTGTACTAGTACTTTAACTATCATATTGATGGCGGGTTGTTACGATGACACGACCCACCCTCAATCCTCCGGGATTAAGGGCTAATCATGCTCCCGTCTAACTCACGTGCGACACGAAGGCTAACTGACATCCAACCTCCATGTAACACGTAAGCCAGATAAGGGATTCCAAAGCAAACCGTCCAAAACTTCCGGACTTCCCAGAGTGCGCCGAACCTACTGTGTATCGCGTGTATGATGACTCCATTTCTCTAATAACAGCCCACCCCGCAACCACCTGGAGGGTATCGAAAAACATAAAAGACTATGAGTGCACAAAATAAACAATATCTTTTGAAAATAGGTTATAGAAAAGTACATTTATACCCTCCACGCAAAAACTAATGCATGCATGTGAAAACCTTTTCATAAAACCATTTCATATCCAAGATAAGAAAACCATCAATGAAATCTGTAATCATTTCTTTTTCTCAAATCCGTAACTCAAATCCAAGGCCTAAGCCCAAAATCATAAATCCTCATCAAAGTATGGGAACTCAGCCAAAAATCCACAAATTCCAAATCATCCGAGCCACAGCCCAAAACATCTGAAAACCAGTGAAAAATCGAAGTAAAATATCAATCAATTAAGTTGCTGGAACTTAAGCGCGCCGAGTCTTTAAACTCAAAACACATGTGCATAATCAGGCCTTCCCGGCAGATCAACGAGTCTTTAAACTCAAAACATAATCAACATGCCTCGGGGGATATCACAATATCCGAGTCTTTAAACTCAAAACATATCACTCCAGAGCCCTCCCCCTTCAATCAACCGAGTCTTTAAACTCAAAACTGGATCCAGCCATATCCGGTCTTTAAACCCAAAACCAAGTTTCAACGGGTATTTAAACCCAAAACCAAGTGATAATCATAGAAAATCCATATCCGAATTCGTAATCATGATTCCGTAAGCTAGCATCCGGAATCATCATTCCGAACCCAAATCCAGAAATTCATTTTTAAGTTTCAAAACCAAAATCCGAATGATCATTTCCGAAATCCAATTTCAAACCCCGAAATCACAGTTATCAAAATCACCTTTATGAACAGGGCTTCAAGCCCGAAATCACTTTTTTCCAAAATCCATTATGAATCATTGAAAAAAAATCATATTTCAAATCCCAAATCATCGTATCGAAACCATCATCAAATCATAGCAGAAAACCATATCTCGTAAAACATGAAATTTCGTAAATATTTCAAAATATGGGTAAAATGGCAAATCGTCAAGATCATATCATAAACATAGAAATCACATATTGAAAACAAATAAAAACATTTATGCATGCATCATAAGTTAGAAAGCAAAGTCCACTCACAGACCGTTACGTCGCTGCCTCGATACGCGCGCACTTACGCTGTTCCTGGCCAATACACTATCACCGGCTTTCCTGTACCTGTCCAAATTCCATAATAAGGTTACTAACTACTTAATTAAGCTTCTACTAAGTCCCCGTAATTTTCCCGAATTTTTAACTTTTTTAAACGAGCCCTAAAACCTTTGGACATCCCGAAACATATCGAAATGATGTCTGATTGACTCGAAACCAGTGTCAAAATGTTCGTTACATCAAATAATTTAAAAGTCGAGTTAGAGCCTTCCTCAAAATCCGTACCAGGCTCCCACACGCGACACCCAAAGGGGCTGCTCGTGGGCCTCAAACGCCAGCACAGGTTGTCTTCAACCTAGCGTGAACTGGGTTCGAACTGGTCCAGGCCGACCCGGTCCAGACCTGAATCGTCGTGGGTGGTTTAATGTCTCATTCCAGTCCAATTTGTTCCTTTTTTTTCTATTAGGTTCGTCCAAACATCTATGATTGATCTAGTTAACTAAATGTGAAATAAGGCCGGTTTATTACCTTTCAAATCGGCATACAATCGATCCCTGTTCCATCTTCCAATTTCCACCTTCCTAGCCGCCACAAGCCTGGGTCTCGACCTTAAACGGTTTGGGACCTCTAGCAATAGGTTTCAATCATCACAATCGATCATCAAGCAATAAATCACAAAGTGCCATGTTTACGTTCAAACCTGTCACTTCTCGGGTTACACGGCCACTGTCTGCGGCGAGCCTCCAAACCAAGCTCAACGACTTCCTAACAACCTCAGAAACATTGCCCAATTAAGCAATTCAATCCTCAACCCCTAAATCAAACTTCACGATTATCACATTCAAACAACGGACTTACATTTTTACAAGTGTCTTACCTCATTCTACCGCTGTGGGCTCCACCGTGGCTCCCTCATCATTAGCTCAACTCCTTTTCTACATTTCCTTCACCAGCCAGAAGCAATTACTGAGAATCGAAGGAACAAGTAGGGTGGGTTTCTCACGGCTCATTCTCTGTACTCTGTTTTCCTCTCAAGAACGTGCAACTGGTTTTAAAATGTGTGAGACAATTGTGAGAGATGGTGAGGAGCTTCCACCACCATCTAGAAGGGGACAGGTGTCCAAAATCTTGTGGACACACATCCTAATGTAGCCAAGTGTCCTCATCCTACTGGGCACAGATCCCTAGGCAACAAAAGGCCAAATTACCCTTGCCTTCACAAATTACTATTTTGCCCCTCACATTTTAACCTCTTAACTAAGCCGTCCGAGGTCCGATGACAACGTGCCACCTGTCGTTGTACTAAGGGGATCGAAACCTACCTAACAATCCTCGAAATGCGTGCCAAATCCATGTCGTATGAAAAGTCAACAGTTTGATCCTTTTCAACTAAATTACCAAATTACCCTCAAACTTCCAAACATCATAACTTCTTTCTCGAATGTCAGAATCGGACGTGCCACCTGTATATGAACTCGTGATGTCACGAACTACGTCATAGTCTTCGGTCCAAGTCCATTTGACTGCTTAAACTAAAGGTCAACATTTTGCCCATTCCAAGGGTAAAACCTTTATTTCGGACCGTCCGTTCAGAAATCACCGAACTAATCACCGATTAACTTCACTAATCTGTCATTAACCACTAATCTAATCCCGATTTCCGGGACGGGTCCTTACAAGCTCCCCCTTAAAGAATTTCGTCCCTGAAATTCCGAATCTCGTATGTCCATAACGAACTGGGGGAATCCAACTGATCTCACACCTGGGTCTCCTACCCCGTGTCCGTCACATGCCAATCCAACTTATCCTGACAGTGCCCAAACTGTCACCCCGACTCGGCCAAGCGAAACCCATTCAACCAACATCGGTCCTTCTAGCGATCATCTCATTCTCCCCGAGATCAACACAGTCCAATTTATACCCGCGGTAGTTCTAATGTCGCACCAGCCAACACTCACGGCTCCACTAACAGTAGGTACGCCACAACACCAGTGCTACCAGTCTCATCATCCTTTATTTTTTTTCGAGTCAAGCATACCTCGTACCACCACTTCAGTACATTGTTCGAGTTTTACGTCAACATGCACAAATCTCAAGTACACAAATTCACAAGACGACATCTACCGACCTTGGTACTCCCATGAGTCAATACCCATTCAACTATCTGTATTACTTCCGTTAGCGATTCGGGCCGACCCCACTGGAGTCACAACGTACTCGCTCACACCACTAACTCAACCAATCATTCAGTCGGGATCACCCTGATACATTCCATATGCTCCGTCATAATCAATCATATCGAAACTACGCCGATCATCAACTCCCTACCAGAACATCACGATGCACGTCCAATCGCATCGGAACACATCTCAAGTACAGGCACCAATCATAACCATCAAGAATCACGATGCATACCACCAAACACATGCAACAACAACGCCACAAAAATTTTAAACAAACAGACCTATTTTAGAATACCTCGATCATAGCTCGTAGAGTACATCCTCAAGTACTTCCAACGACATCCTACGGTAAGTCCACCAATCAACCACATCGGCATCAGGGAAGCTCTACTTCACCCAAAGTCCATCCAACCACACCATAGTGTACCCGTCATCCTCACAGTGTATCTCCAGGGCACACAAACAGCCTCGTAATTATACTCATTACCACCTGCCTACAAGCCAATCACGCTTCACCTTTACAGACCGTCTGTCCAATCCTACGACTAGGCTGAACTACAAGTCTTTCGGAGAAATCCAACTCGAGTCTCTCGGTCTCCTGGGCCTCCCGACAAATATGAACGCCAAACACATCTCAATTACGTACACAGGGCAGACCCAGCACTAGATTCGAATCCAATACCCATACTTATGCGATACGAACAACACACGTCCTGTACAGCTCCAAGATGGTAAAGATATCCAGCCACCTTCACTCCTACAAGATAGAGCAATCTTCTCATTTGCATGTCCAACATATCCAACCTCTGTCTTGTCATCTTATCCTCTTGAACCACCATACTTCAATCCTGAGTCAAAAGCTATCTAGTCCCGAGCCACTCACTCCTGAGTAGATCCCCCTTACTATCTCACTACTTCGCCTTCAATTTCCAACAAATGATCAGATAACCACATCGGATCCAATCAATAAAGACTACCACACGTCTAAAGACACGTCTAGATTGTGGGTCCGCTTCAATAACGTCATATCGATCAGTTATAGTCATTCCTTATTCTCTTTCTCCTTAGTCTCTTCTTCTGTCACTATACCACAAAACTTACAATGGTCCACAACCATGACATCACAAGTCAGTCTACCGTAATCCAACTTAACACAATCCATGACACTCGCCATATATGCCAAACAGGACATCACCAAGTACTTTCTCTACTCCTGAACACCCCAAATGTGTCCACGATCAAGAGAGGTCACAACGCTTCAAGTTCCTTCAATGAGTCCTCAAATCGACTCTAAAGTATCCATTTCTCATACTCGGCATCTAACACCAACTTGAAATCAACACACATCTCATCGTCTAAACTACAACATCTCTTAATTCCGAGATTCCAATCATGGGACGTCATCCCCAACAAGTATACAACCTCTGGACTAACCGTCCAACGTCAACTCCTCTACTGCACTTAGGAATCCACAACTCCTACGGATCATAACCACATGTCCGTAACCAAACCAACTCACCGACCAACTCGACATCCAAAAGGGATGTCAATCATCACTCCTTCTAATGATCGTGTCTAAACCATTCTGAGGTTCAACTCCGAGCATCACTATCGTACGAGTAACCAACTCTTGGGATCACAATAAACGATCACTAACCTCGGACAACTGAGTCACTATCCTCAAAGTCGTTAATCACCAATCTCAAGGAATTACCAAGTACGGCCTCGGTCCAAACCGAACCCTAGGTCCACCGTGTTTCCGCTGTGGTACTCTGATCAAACTAACTGCATCATGACCATTCGTCCCGAATATGACCTGCCAAAGGTCATCACATATCTCAGCTCCGTTAATGGTTCCTACCAGATACCAGCACCTCACGACTGGCAACAACCTCAACTCAATGTGCCCATCCAACCAGTCATAAATATTCCAGCTCGTGGTACATCATCTCTACTCCAGGGCTCACAGCACACTAAGCCGGAACATCTGCTCACACCGAGCCAAAACCCTCACTCTACGCCCGGGTCGGGGGACTGACCTCCCTCATAGGCCAATACTCTGAGCAACTCAATGCTCAACCAACCGCCACAATCTCACTAAACTCGTCCAGAGTCATCCACCTGACTATCCACTACCTCGGCTGCGCCCAGTAGCCACCACCTCTACTCTGGCCGTAAGTCGGCCCAAACCACAAAAACTAACTAACTAGAAACCCTAACTCACGTTTTCCAGAATAAGCACTTATTCTGGGGTTTCTCACTATGGTACACCAAACTAGTCGTCCCAACGGGGTTCCTCAAATCATCCTCGTCATTCGGGTTAGTGAAACCCACGACATCCACTAGCTTACAACAACCCCCACTCGGGTCGTCACACCCGGCTGAGACCATCCCTTAACATCAAAGCTACACAAACGTCAACCAGTAACTATCACTCGGGGGAATCCCTTCCTTTATCCCCGTAACTCGAGGCATCCGGCTACTCGTAGCCGCACAAGTCCAATCTCAACCAAACTAACCAAAGGGTCACCAATCCAGACGAGCATCATCCAAGTGCCATCTGACCCAATAGGACACTGTCAACCGGCCCCAACTGGCCCACGAGTACCATCCAGCTCAACAAGCTACTACCGGCTGCACAGGCGGACTAACCTACCAGTAATTGTATCTTACTCATTGGATCACCATTCGAGTTAATCACCCTAGCACACAGGCGACCATACTCCATCTAACCCTAAGGGCCAACCAATGATCGATCTAACCAAGCGCTAAACATGCCATCCATCCCCGTCCAAAGCCGGCATACCTCTCACCACAAACTGCGTATCGGGAAACACATTACCAGTCGCTCGTGCTTTCGTCACTAACTAAGCCACTAACTATCGTACTACCACTCTCTATCACTCACGTGTCCAGGTCGATGACGGGCTGTTCCACATCGAGAAATCTCATCCACAGTAGCATCACAACACCTAAGTCGACGAACCAACTCTGGGAGCTAAAACCGCGCACAAAGGGCACAATCCAGCTCTGATACCAATTTGACACGACCCACCCCCAATCCCCCGGGATTAAGGATTAAGTCATGCTCCCATCTAACTCACGTACGACATGTAGGCTAACTTACGTCCAACCTCCATGTAACACGTAAGCCAAACAAGGGATTCCCAAGCAAACCATCCGAAACTTCTGGACTTCCTAGAGTGCGTAGAACCTACTGTGGATCATGTGTATGATGTCTCCATCTCTATAATAACAGCCCGCACCGTAATAACCTGTAGGGTATCGAAAAACATAAAAGACTGTGAGTGGACAAAATAAATAATACGTTCTAAAAACAGGTTATAGAAAAGTATATTTATACTGTCCACACAAAAGCCAATGCAAGCATATGAAAATCTTTTCATAAAACCATTTCATATCCAAGATAAGAAAACCTTCAATGAAAATCGTAACCATTTCTTTTTCTCAAATCCGTAACTCAAATCCAGGGCCTCAGCCCAAAATCATAAATCCTCATCAAAGTACAGGAACTCAGCCCAAAATCCACAAAATCCACAAAATCTAAATCATCCCAGCCACAGCCCAAAACATATGAAAACGAGTGAAAAACCAAATTAAAATATCAATCAATTAAGTTGTTGGATCTCAAGCGCGCCCAGTCTTTAAACTCAAACCACATGCGCATAATCAGGCCTTCCCGAGATATAAACGAGTCTTTAAACTCAAAACACAATCAACGGGCCTCAGGGGATATCACAATAACCGAGTCTTTAAACACAAAACATATCAATCCAGGGCCCTCCCCCGTCAATCAACCGAGTCTTTAAACTCAAAACCAGATCCAGCCATATCCCGGTCTTTAAACCCAAAACCAAGTTTCAACGGGTCTTTAAACCCAAAACCAAGTGAAAATCATAGAAACTCCATATCCGAATATGAAATCATGATTACGTAAGCGAGCATCCGGAATCATCATTCCGAACCCAAATCCAGAAATTCACTTTCAAGTTTCAAAACCAAATTTCGAATCATCATTTCCGAAATCCAATTCCAAAACCCGAAATCATAGTTATCTAAATCACCTTTACGAACAGGGCTTGAAGCCCGAAATCACTTTTTCCAAAATCCATTATGAATCATTGAAATCAAATCATATTTCAAATCCCAAATCATCGTATTGAAACCATCATCAAATTATAGCAGAAAACCATATCTCGTAAAACATGAAATTCCGTAAATTTATCGAAATACGGGTAAAATCGTAAATCATCAAGATCATGTCATAAACATAGAAATCACGTATGGAAAATATATAAAAACATTTATGCATGCATCATAAGTTAGAAAGAAAAGTCCACTCATAGACCATTACGCCACTCCCTCGTTACGCGTGCACTTCGCTGTTCCCGGCCAATCCACTATCACCGGCTTTCACGAACTTTTCCAAATCCATAATAAGGTTACTAACTACATCATTAAGCTTCTACTAAGTCCCCGTAATTTTCCCGAGTTTTTAACTATTTTTAAACTAGCCCTAAAACCTTCGGACATCCTGAAACATATCGAAACGATGTCCGCTTGACTCGAAACCAGTGCCAAAATGTTCATTACATAGAATACTTTAAAAGTCATGTTGGAGCGTTCATCAAAATCCATGCCACGAGCCCACAAAAGCCGCCCAAAGGGGCTGTGCGTGGGCCTCACGAGCCAGCACAGGTTGTCTTCAACCTCGCGTGAACCGAGTTCGAACCGGTCCAGGATGACCCAGTACAGACCTGAACCGGCGAGGGCAGATTAATGTCTAATTCCAGTTGAATTTCATTCCTTTTTCTTCTATTAGGTTTGTCCAAACGTCTATGATTGATCTAGTTAATTAAAACGTGAAAGTAAGGTGGGTTTATTACCTTTCAAATCGGCATACGATCGATCCCTGTTCCATCTTCCAGTTTCCACCTTCCTAGCCACCACAAGCGTGGATCTCGACCTGAAACGGTTTTTGGGACCTCTAGCAACAGGTTTCAATCATCACAATCGATCATGAAGCAATAAATCACAAAGTTCCATGTTTGCGCTCAAACTTGTCACTTCTCGAGTTACACGGCCACTGTCCACGGCTGACCGCCAAACCAAGCTCAATGGCTTCCTAACAACCTCAGAAACGTTGCCCAATTATGCAATTCAATCCTCAACTCCTAAATCAAATTTCACGATTATCACATTCAAATAGGGGACTTACGGTTTTACAAGTGTCTTACCTCTTTCTGCCGCTGTGGGCTCCACAGTGGCCTCCCTCATCATTAGCTCCACTCCTTTTCTACATTGCTTTCACCAGCCAGAAGCAATTACTGAGAATCGAAGGAAGAAGTAGGGTGGGTTTCTCACGGCTCATTCTCTGTACTCTGTTTTCCTCTCAAGAACTTGCAAATGGTTTTAAAATGTGTGAGACAATTGTGAGAAACTGTGAGGAGCTTCCACCACCATCCAGAAGGGGCCAGGTGTCCAAAATCCTGTGGACACACATCCTATTGCAGCCACGTGTCCTCATCCTGCTGGACACAGATCCCTAGGAAGCAAAAGACCAAATTGTCGTTGCCTTGACAAATTACTATTGGTCTTGGAATTTGGTCTTTGCAATCATGAGGCACCATGACCTAGACATGGTCGCCTCGATATGCGCTCCGTATGCCTTCCAGGGCCAATCGCCATCTACGGGGTTCCCAAACCTATCCAAATCACTTTAGAGGGTTACTAACTATTTAATTAACCCCTCACTAAAGCCCCCTAATTTTTCGGGATTTTTAACTATTTTTAAATGAGATCCTAAAGCTTTGGACAGCCCGAACTATATCGGCAAGATGTCCGATCGACTCAAAACCAGTCCCAAAATGTTCGTTACCTCGAATAGATGATTTCACCTGTTGGAAGTTTCCCTAAACTCTCCTCCACACGCCCGTACGCTCCGCCTGAAATGGCTGTGCGTGGGAGCCACGCGCCATGAACATTGTTGTCTCCTACCTCCAGTCGACCAGTCTGACCGACAGGTCCGGTTTTCTTTGCAACTCCTGTCCAACTGGACCAGCGTGACCGGTTCAGGCTCCTAAACCGTCAATATTCATCCTTCTTCTCCCTAATCAATCCCAATCTTCATATTTTGATCCTAGGAAACTAAATATGGAATCTAAATCACCTAAAACCTACAAAATTTCACCGGCCCGATTTTTTCTCACGTTTCAACATTTCCAGATTTTCCCCAGGGCTTCTCAGCTGTGAACCACCACCCAAATTCATCTTAAAACCTTCCTGGCAACCTAATAAGCCTATTCTAATCAACCTAAACCGTCCATAATGATTGAAATAAAAAAATAATGTAATTTGGACAAAACCGAGCTTACCTTGCTCGAGCTGCCACCCCCGTCCACGGCGGCGCCGTCTTGGCTAGCCACCACCAACAAAACATCCTCACTTCACTGTCTGGCCCTCACATAAATCAGATGGGGAGGGGTTGGGTTGATCGGGTTGCTCGGGTTTGGTGTGGAAATGGGATATGATTGAACACAAAGGGTAAGGGGGTATGCATGTGTCTGTTTGAGATGGGCAATGGATGGGTGACACTTGTCCCTCATCCATTGGACCTGTCCAAAATATCTGGGCCCCACTTGCTGCCAAAGTCCCTCGCCTCGTAAAATGTGCAATAGTACGTTTAAACATCCGTGAACCGTAACTTCTTCGTCGAACGTCCGAATTCGACGTGTCACCTATCTATAGATTTGTATCGCCTCAATCTACGTAACGGTCCTTGGCCCTCGGCCATCGGACCTATGGGGTTAAAAGTTAACTTTTTACCCTCGGCTAGGGGGAAAATCGTAATTTCGCCCTAAACGTCCGTTAATCCTCAGCTAATCCTTAAATTTAGGGACGGGTCGTTACATATGAGATCGGTCGTTGATATGTTCACGAAGATATGAATGTCGGTCGTAGAAGTGTTCACGACGACGTGCTCAGACGTGAGCTGTGCTGGAGCTTGATTGAACGTATTGGTTGGATATCGTGACTCATGATGATGATATGATGGTATGAGACAGATGTGGGATATGAGAATAGGTCACATTTGTTGGTTTTATGATGAAGGCATTTGTTTTCATAAGTTATTATTTTATTGGAATGTAATGGTTTAAATTTATTATGAACGCATGCTTTATAAAACGATGGGTTAAATGATGATTTCGAAAATTGGTTTTCCAAACTGTTTATTTTTTTCCACTTAGACCTTTTTATTTGTTTTGGCACCCACCAGGTTGATCGCAGATGCGGGCTGTAGTAGAGACCAAGGCATCACATGAAGCTGCGTACTCTGGAAACCCCGAGTGAGTCATGGTAGTATCCCTGGTCTTATATGTGGTGTCTGACGGGAGTAGGTCATCCCACATTAATCCTAAGGGATTAAGGATGGGTTTTGTGAGGTGGGCATACGTTCAAGTCCTTTTCCACAATTTTAAACACATTTCTAGCCCTGATTTGATCCACAAAGCCATATTTCGACTCTTGGCAGAGTTTGGGCATTGTATTTCCGATCCTGGAAGAGGGTGATTTCAGGCCATGTTGGGCCACCCTTAAAGGGTTTAAGCAAATCTTCAAAATGTACGTTGACTTCGACTTTGGTAAATGGTCTTGTAGGATCGAGCCGATTGGGAACATCTGGTTAGCTAGATTTGTCGGGTGATCTGACTCCCCGACTAGTGTTAGTGGACCCCCTTCCCTATACTGGTTTTATACTATTTATTACTCACATGTTCTATGATGTATGCACATTTTATATTTTATTGAGTATGCATGATTTACTTGTGATAGTTGTGAGATATGATTATGAGGAATAGTGACTGTACATATCCGGTTATGTTTATCTACGGTAACATGGTATGGATGCTTAGTTGTATGTATCGAGTCATACATTGCATTGAATGAGAGACCCCCGGGCATTGATGAGAATGCCATCGTGTTACAACCCACTTAGGAGTCACTAGTATCTAGTAACTGTCTGTAGACCATAGACTAGTCCTCCACGTGATGGTTCACGTGCGCTGCTCACTATACTAGTTAGAAAGATCCAGTCCTATCCCCAGGCTCTAGGGGATTTGTGGTGATGGTGTGATGTACTCAGTCCTTCGTGTGGTCGTGATATGCGAGTAGGATACCTATTTTTATGTTTCGAGTATAAGACTCAAGGTGACTCAAGAGAAATTTGGTGTGGGTTGATATTGAGATATATTTATGGTTTCTGCAAGGCGCTCATATGTGTATCTTATTTAGACTATTACTATTAGAATGATATTAAATTCCTCGCATCACGTGCAAGTATGTTCTTAAAGTATTTGGGTTCTTATTTAAAACGAGGGATTAAATGTTGTTTATTGATAAACAATTTTACATTGAAATAACTTCTGGGTCCACTCACCCTTGTGTTTTTAAACCCCTCAGGTTTTGACGATTCACACGTACTTCGAGGACTTAGGAGGCTGTTCTAACACTCACTCCCTGACGCGGAGTGAAATTGATGTTTCAATCGGGTATCGGCAAAGTAAGTTTTGTGTATGATCATCAACTTAAATTCGTCCATGCTCTAAAGTTGCCGCAGACAGGTGAAATGTGATTGATTTTTACCTGTTAGGTTTCATCCAGCTCTCCAAAATGTGTCTTTTTAGTCTAAAATGGCTTCTACATCTCGACATCCTTATCCAGATGTCGGAGAGCACGCCTCATCCTATGTGCCTTAAATAGACTTTTCGGGTCAGGGTCTGACAATTTGGTATAAGAGCATGTTTCTAGGACGCGTCACTAGTTTTGGATACCTGCTGATCATACAATCCGATTTACTGTGTCAGAGCAATTCCTCGAATAGTTAGCTACGCTATTTGGCGTAGTTGTAGTTCATTTACAGATTGATCACAGGTTTCATGAGAAAGATTCGGGGTTTGACTTAAATTTTTTTGCCCATAGTTATGAGTTTAGTAAGTGTGTCTTCCATCGAATTTCACATTCGGGTGGTAATTATGAGTATGGGGCTCGTAACGGGTGGTGTGAACTCGTCATTTGACGATGTACATGACAAGCTCACCTTTCCACAACTATTTCGTAGCGACTTGTCTCGAGAGACTATATCTTTGAAACCATTTGGAAAACCTGAGTTAATCCTGTATGACTGAAACTTTAGAAACTAAAGCATGAGAAATGCTTATGTAGTTCGATGGTTGAAAAATAACGAAACCCTTGGTGGAACATTATTCTATTGGGAATAAAGAAACCCCTAGTAGCGGATAATTTTCTATTGCTATCGGGAATATTATTGCTGATCGACCTTGATAAAATTTTGGGGATGAAATTTGCTTAAGTGGGCAGGCTGATACAACCCGTATCGGAATCTAGGAAATAAATTTTCCAAAAGTCCCATTTTAATGCCATACGCCCGACTACCAAATCCTTAAGGAAATTTGGGTCGGATGACTTTCCTTAGTTTGGGCCTCGTGGAATTTCCATTTGGGAAGCTCAAACATGCGGCATGATGCATTCCTGAAAACAAAAATTTAGCCTTGATACTTGTTATTGAAGGTCCAAAACCCACTAGCCTTCTTTAAGGCCCAAGTTGAGGCCCATTCTATTTTGATGTTTGAAAAAGGGATTGGGGAGTGGGCCCAAGGCCCAAAATGTAGACATGCTGCCTTGTGGCAGAGTACACCGTTTTGAGGGAGATTCTGATTTTCCCTTCACCCCTAACATCACACTTCGTTAAAACTTGATGCATACCCTCATCTTATCTTCCTCCTCGCACCCAAACCTGTGAATCCTTTAGCCTATACCAACCAAACTTGAAGCACTATTAAGGGACTTCTCTGGTTACCTTTCCCTAAACCCAGGCGACACTCAACCACTGTTCTCTTCCCTTACCATCGACCCAAACTATGAACCATCTCTGTGCGAAATTGAGACCAGCGACGCCTATGATTATTATAGGTGGCAATTCGTAGTCCTAATACCCTAATCATGACTCCAACGACACAACAAGCTTCATCTCAATTCTCCCTGCTTCCCCAACTCAACTTAATGGCCCATAATTTGTCCTGACCTGTTCTAGGAAGCTTGACCCAGTTTTAGACCCGTAGCCAACCCAGCTCATCTGAGCCCTAACTAGGTACCATCTTAACCCCTTAACCACATTTTCAACCTCGTCGAATCAAGAGGAAGCTAACAGTATAATTGCATGTGGCATTTGACTGTGAGGGACATCGACCCCATGAGGATTAATGAAGTTCTAGGTTGATTTGAACCCTAAGTCCTAGCCCATTGCAATCCTCGTGTTGGGAGTGCATGGTGGCGCGTGGTGGCACGTGGGTTACTATGCCAGCCCACGACAGCGCGTGGTCATGTGTTCAAGTTCTTTTCAACAGTTTTAAACACCTTTCCAGCCTCGATTACACCCATTAAGCCATATTTCCACTCCCGGAAACATTTGGGTTTTGCCTTTCTAATCCTGGGAGTAGATAGGTACTGTCTTTTAGCCTTAGAGAATTTCTAAACACATTAGGGTTCTTGTAGGGTGACTTTAGGCCCTGTTGGGGCACCCTTAAAAGGGTTTAAGTGATAAGTTTTAAAAGTGAAATGACTTCGACTTTGGTAAATGGTCTTGTAAAATCGAGCCGATTGGGAACATGTGGTTAGCTGGATATTTCGGGTAATCCGACTCCCCGACTAGTATGAGTGGACCCCTTTCCCTAAGCTGGTTTTATACTACTTATTATTGACACGTTTTATGATGTTTGCACATTTTATATTTGATTGGGCATGCATGATTTACTTGTGGGTTATGACATAGGATTATGAGGAATAGTGATTGTGCATATCCAGTTATGTTTATCTACGGTAATATGGTGTGCATGAATAGTTGTATGTAATGTGTCATACATTGTATTGCAGGAGGGACCCCAGGGCATTAATGAGATTGAGATAGTGTTAGAACCCACTTAGGAGTCACTGGTATCTAGCACTTGTCTGTAGGCCAAAGACTCGTCCTTCACGCAATCGTTCACCTGTGCTGCATGATATACTGGTTAAAAAGAGCCAGCCCTGTCCCCAAGCTCCACAGAACTCGTGGTGACGGTGCGATGCACCTAGTCCTTCATGTGGTCGTGGTACGCGAGCATGATACCTAGTTTTGTGTTCCGAGTATGAGTCTCAAGGCGACTCAAGAGAAATTTGGTGTGGGTTGATACTGAGATATATTTACGATTTCTGCACGGCTAATATGTGCATCTTATTTGGGCTATTACTATTTAACTGATACCAAATTCCTCGTATTACCTACAAGTTTGTTCTTTAAGTATTTGAGTTTTTATTTAAAACGAGGGGTGAAATGTTTTTTTATTGAGAAACAGTTTTACACTGAAATAACATCTGGGTCCACTCACCCTTATGTTTTCAACCCCTCAGGTTTCTGTGGTGTGCACATACTTTGAGGAGGTAGGAGGCTGTTCTAACACTCACACCCAGACGCGGAGTGAAACTGTTGGGTGAAATGTGATCAATTTTTACCGTTTAGGTTTCATCCTGCTCTCCAAAATGCTTCTTTTTAGACTAAAATGGCTTCGTCATCTAGACGTAATCGTTCAGGTGTCGAGTAGCACGCTTTGACCTGTGTGCCTTAAATGGACTTTCTGGGTTGGGGTGTATCAATTTGGTATAAGAGCATGGTTCTAGAACACGTCATTAGTTTTGTACACCCGATGATCATACGTCTCGATTTGCTGTATTAAAGCCACTCCTCGAATAGTTAGCTATGCCATTTAGCGTTAGTTGTAGTTCATTTACGGTTTGATCACGGGTTAGGCGAGAAAGATTTGGGGTTCAACTTAACTTTTGTCATCCATAGTTACGAGTTTAGTAAGTGTGTCTTCCGTCGACTTTCGCGTTCGGGTAGTGCTTATGAGCTTGGGGCTCGTAATGGGTGGTGTGAACAAGTCATTGGACGATGTATATGGCAAACTCGCATTTCCACGACTAATTCTTAGCGACTTGTCTCCAGAGACGAGATCTTTAAAACCGTATGGAAAACCTGAGTTAATCTTGTATGAGCAGAACTTTCGGAACTGATGCCTGAGTAATGTTACCCTTGAGTGATCAGTGCCTCAGCCATACGTTGAGTGATAAATTTTAGCTCTTGATAACTTTTTTGGATTCGCAGCTAATGAATGAACTCGTGTAATGGTTTACCTAGTGGTAAAACCTCTTGCATCGTTTTGCGTTCTTAAGTTGACTATGTTGACCAAGCTTCTGAGAACTATGGCATTATGACCAACTATTGAGGTTGTCCTTTTCAGGGAATGGAACCCCAACTAAGAATTTTCGCGAAGGTTTTTTTGTAATTAATGGTTTTTATGAATTTGTGATGCCTTAAGTGCTACGAAACAAAATATTTCTCAATTATTATGTCCGAGAGACTTGTATCACAAACCGAGAGCGTGTAGCCCATTGTGGGTCTCCTATTAGAAATCTCCCGGCAGTTGGGGATCCTATCACTATTTTGTAGTGTGTGTGTGACCCAACCTCTCATGGTTCGAACCCTATAAACTTTCGGAATCCTGGGTTCCAAAAGTTCCTCGGTTTTTACGCGCATACCTTGAAGGACATTCTTTAAACCGAATCATTGTTCCCTCAAACGTTCAAAACGTGGTTTACGGTTTTTCCTTTAAAAAAAGAAAAAAGGAAAAAAAGGGGGAGTTTTACTTGGTTTTGTTCTTACCATTGGATTACTAGAGGCATTTGCGTTTTTGTGGAGAGTTTTTGTTGTGACGTTCTTATTTTAAAATAATTGAAGTTTATTCAATGAAATTCCGGTATCGCATTGGTACCACATTTTGTGATGTGATATATCTCGGCACCATATGGATTCATTGGACTTGTTGCTAAATTTGTTTGACAACTTGGAATTTCATTTTACTCAAGCATGCATTTATACACCCGGGGATCGCTTTTCCCTATAATTGAAGTACTTGATGGTCTACTATTTCACCCTTTTATTCTTAGTTTGCAAATCCAATTTCAAAGTGATCCATCGTCAATCCATACTATCCAAGACATCAAAGGAAACATAAAGGTTATAACTCATTTTTTTGGACTCTCAAAGAATAGGAAGCAAACAACATTAGATATAAATTAATTGAAGCGAGTATAAACCCCTGAAGAATATCATGGTTATACTTAAAAACAGCTTCTTGTCATACCTTCTAGTTACAACCTTATCGACAATGAGAAAAACATTTACTGCTCAATTGATAAACCCAATACTCAATTGACAAAAAAAAAACAATAGAAAAAAACTGATAAAAGCATGCTAAAAAATAAATTTAGTAAAACCTACAAACTTACCCTGAAACTTTCATTAACTTCTTGCACTTGGTCAATCCTTCGAAAAAGAAACATGCAAGACAATCAAGCCACAAAATCCATGACAAAAATCTATTTGAAATGTAAATTAACAAAAACAATAACGAATTCTAATACATAGTAATCTAAGAATTGAAGACACTACCTTTGAGCCCTTCATAATATTTGCAGAGTCTAAATTTGATTTTTGTTGGCTTCGACGAATCACTGATGAAGAATATGAAAATGACCAATTTGACTGACCGCATCTAAGATGAACATAATGATGATGATGATGATTTGATCGCTGATGAAGGCATTACAAAAAATTATTATATATGAACTAAGTTTTGATGGTTGTATTCTAAAATTTAAACCACCGACAATATGAATTTAAAACATTTACTGAGAAAATGTTGGATTACTTTTGTACAAAGCTCATCAACAAACATCAGTCGTCTCCTCAAAAGATTGCTTTGATGACCTATCAGCATTCCTTGCTTCCTCTTAAGCAGATTTCTTATCTTCTAAAGCCGCCTTTAAGCAAAAATACCATTTTTGTAGCTGAATAAAAAAGAAAATCTACTCAGCAATAATTTTGAAGTGTTATTAACATGAAGCCTAATCTTGAAATTGGAATTCAAATTAATTTATGTTAAAAAAATTAAGTTATCTGAAAAGGACCCACAAAAATTCCCCCATTTCTCTACTAGTTTTAAACGTTTGTCAAGATGAAGTCTAATCTTGAAATTGGAATTCAAGCTAATTTCAATAAAATTAAATAAAATAGATTTCAAAAGAACCCACAAAAATTTGAACTAAAAATTTGCTAACACCTAACAAAAATTTATTTCAAGCACAAAACATCTAATATCCAAAGGACTACTTGCAAATTTACCTGATCTCAGCAAAAGTTGAGCAACCTTTTCGCTTTAATATAATAAATATATGATATAATATAATATAATATAATCTGATGATAACTAACAATTATAAAATCTTAAACATAAACTCAAATTAAAATATAATTTTATTGATAATTATATTTTGAGGAGAAGACGGCTTCAAAAGATAAGAATGGTATTTTCTTTTTGGATATTAGTATCAACAAACATCAGTCTTCTCCTCAAAAGATTGCTTTGATGACCTATCAACATTCCTTGCTTCCTCTTGAGCAGATTTCTTATCTTCTAAAGCCGTCTTTAAGCAAAAATACCAATTTTGTAGCTGAATAAAAAAGAAAATCTACTCAACGAAGAGGTTATCATCAGACCATATTATATCATATATTTATTATATCATTGTTAGTTTATGTTACTTTAGAACATAAGTTGACAAAAAGAACATATGACACCATTTTTATTTTCAGAAATTGCAATGACATATTTCCATGCTAGATCGATTCTTCCAATTATTGGGCGGGTTTCACTAGCACTTTCACTTGTCATATTAAGAAGTCTATTATACATAAAAATTATATTCATTACCAAATTTTTCAAAAGTAAACGATGTAAGCAAATTAATAATTAGTAATTAGTAATATATTTATATCTAGCACAATAATAATAATAATAATAATAATAATAATAATAATAATAATAATAATAATGCATGTGTACTTAATTAAAAATACTCTTTTGTGATATAATAATAATAAAAGTTGATAATGAATAATAAGAATAATAATTAATAAAAGAGATAAAAAAGCTTTGTAGGGAGCCCCCAAAAAAAACAAGAGATAAGATATTAGAATCGTGTAGAAGGCTCCAAACATTCCATTTAAATAAGAGTAAATCATTGTTACACCCTTAACAATTTTTACTTTTATTTAAAACCTTTAGCGCTTGTATATTAAACAAAATAAGACATTCTCTCAAACATTTTTTTATTCAAAAGTCCATAAACAGAATTTGTAAGTAATAAATTTCACATCTACCATTTTATATCTCAATAAAGAGGATGAGTGAGTTATTAAGAAGTCCTTTAAATAATTAAAAATAATATTGTCTTTTGTGGTCCTCTTAGTCCCATGTTCCCATTAGTGTTTAATCTCTTTGACCTCTTGGACCCTTTATTATATTATACATATAATAAATATTATATATGTACACTATATATAGTTACAATCGAATTTTTTCTATAAAATAAAAAATAAAGTCTGTATTGTGTGGAGTTCAACAGTAGGGTATATCAATCTTTTGTCTATATTATCTTACTGTAAGTTATATTAGATACTCATATTACTTTTTAAATGAGCAAGTGAAAAAAAAAATATTATCAATAGGAGTAATATTTTCATAATCCTCAATATATTCTTATAAGAAAAACATAAAAAAATAAAAAGTAATGTTGAAACCATGATAGATTTTAGTACGTTGACAGGACCCATCCCAATCCCCGGGACCCACTGAAAATATCTTGGCCAATCAGATTATGCCAAATCATCATCGCCTCGAAGTACGTGCATAGTAAAATCGACCTTCCGTGACCTATAACTCTCCCGTTCGAAATCCGATTTCAGCATGCCGTCTGTCTATGGATTCGTATCATCCCTATCTACGTAACGGTCCTCGGCCCTTAGCCATCGGACCTCCTGGTCAAAAAGTCAACATTTGACCCTTTTAACCAAAATTACCAAATTGCCCATAAACTTCCGAATGTCATAACTTCCTCCTCGAATGTCGGAATTGAACGTGTCACCTGTCTATGAACTCGTGACGTCACGAACTACGTCACGGTCATCGGTCAAAGTCCATTTGACCGCCCGAATGAAAAGTCAACGTTTTACCCACTCCCAAGGGAAAAACGGTCATTTTGCATCGTTCATCCGATTTCGCCCAACTAATCACCGATTAGCCTCACTAATCGTGATTAGTCACTAATCTAATCTGGGAATTCGGGACGGGTCATTACATAAGTGCTTTTTGGATTGTTACTGAATTAATTTCAATTGGATGACATTAACTGTAATTTATATAAAAATTATGGTCTATTTTAAATTGTATAGTCTTTTGACTAGTCAAAGAACCTATAAGTTCAATTTTTTTTATGCAAGTTTTTAAATAAACTTATATATTGGTAAATACCTATGAGTTAATTACCCTTTAATGCAAAGGATGCAAGTCTAAAAGACTAAAACCTCAGAACTTGAGTCGTTCTTGATCGAAAAAATAAAAGAGAACTTGAGCTGCCTCCCCGTTAGTCGGTGAGTGTGAGAAACAAAGAAGAAGTTGTCGAGACTCAAGGTTGGTTACTGTTGCCTGCTACTCCATGAGCGTAAGAAATAGAGAGGCTCGAGAGTCAACTCCGAGAAGGAAAAGAGACCAAGACTGAAGGAAAAAGGGCCACTGTCGTGATGTCGATGTTGTTGGCTTCTGCTGCTCAAATAAGGTGAAATTGGGAGAAAAATTGGATGAAATTCCTCGATTTTTAAAGGTTGCATGTTGATAAAATTCAAATTCGAATGATGAATTGCCCAATTTTTTGAAGAATTCAGGGAATGGGTATGAAAAGGTGGGTTTATGCTTTTTGTTTTTGTTCGCTTTTGTAGGCTAGTAATTATTTGTGTTACTGTTCCTCTCAGATTGATCCCATTTTGTCCAACCGTGAATGATCAAAGTGGGAATTTTTTTTTCTTTGAATTTTGATATTCGTTGTTTCTGTTTCCTAGTTGTTGGAATTATACATCAGTGAGTGTTTTTTATTTGATTTTTTCTTATGTTCGTCCATGAAATGGTAATTTATTTTTTTGATTTTTGCTTATGTTCATTGCTTACGAATAGTAATTTCAGTAAATGTGGAAGATACTAGACGCTTTTGCCGATAATGTCTGAAATTAGATGATATCCTAGAAATTGGGGGAAGAAATTTCTTTCCGCCTCCCAATTTGAGTGATATATCCATGGAAGTATCGACGATTGTGTCCATATTTCTATCCATGCTCTTTATCAATCCTTCAAAAACGGAAAAAAAAAACCCCACAATAATTAAGAAAAAATACAAAACAATTAACCAAAAAATCCATCCTAAAAAACTAAGTGAATGATAAACTGAAAAAAAAACCCAACTTATTTGCAAATATCTCCGAATGTTGCTTCCTTCTTCCACCGGTAATGGCTCAAGAGAAAAAAGAATATACGAACATTGAAGAGAATGAATAAAAGGAAATTTCCAAAAAAATACTAAAAGAAGAAGAATATAAGAAATCAAAGAGAAAATTAGACTAAACAAAAGTAACCATCCCACACTCAAAGAGGCGACGGCCTAAAACCCTTGGTGTGGGCAATGGACTCCAGCCGAATCTCAACTATGAATTGAAATCTGGAATCAATGGACAATCCCAAAGCCATTTAAGAAATTGAGAAGGGCACAATGGCCCTTCCATTATTCACAACAAAGGAAAACGGGAAAAAAAGGGGGCAAAATCGTCATTCATGTGCCAAAAGTAGCCCTCGTCATTGGGCCGGGTCGGGCAAGCCCGGCCCAAATTCTTTGGGCTTGGGCTGGGCCAGGTCGGGCTTGTTAAATAATTATTTAATTTACGGGCCGGGTCGGGCAGGCTTACTTACATATATAAAAGCCCTTAGGCTTTATCGGGCCGGGCTTTTATCGGGCTTTTCGGGTCGGGCCTAGTAAGCCCACTTGGACCGGGCTTATGTGGGCTTTTACAATAAACTATTTATCAAATTTTAAGTTACAAAAAAATATATGAATATGAAAAATAAATATTAATAATGAAAAAAAAAATAACACAAGGTGCAAAAACGTGGCCTCGTTAAAACCTTTCCTTAAAAACCCTAACAAAACTGCTCAAGAGTACCCAACTAGAGGGAAGAATGGGAAGTGAAAGTAAGCATAAAGGGAAGAATGGGGTTGAGAAATAAGAGAGATTGTGTTGAGTGAGTGTGGGTTTGTGAGATACTGAGATATGAGTTTTAAACTTTGAGAGTTGGGAGAGAGATAATGCAGTTAGTGAGGAGAATCAGAACGTGGAAAGGGATAGGGTCGAGTGAAATTTATTTAAGTAGGTGGACATAAGGTTAGCCGGTTAGGGTTTGTATTGGGTATTGGCCATTGAGTTTTCTAAAATAAATTAGGTGGACTTGGGGTTGAGATTTGGGTTTGGGCTGAAATATTAATATTAAAAATGGGTTATGTATTAATTCTTAAATAATAAGAATTTTATATATTCAGGCTTATGGGTCGGGTTTATATGGGCTGGTCGGGCTGGGTTTACGGGGCTTTATCTGGCTTGGGCCTATCGGGCCCATCGGGTTTGAACACTATAAGCCCAAGCCCAGCACGCTAACTCTCGGGTCGGGCCGACTCACGGTCCATAGCGGGTCGGGCCGGGCTTTTGTCCACCGGGCCTATCGGGCCTCCATAAGCCCATGGGCTTTTGGGCCAAATGGTGAGAGCTAGCCAAAATGTATTATTGAAATAACACTATTCAAGCATTATTTCATAAACAGTGTCATTAAGACACGCCTTTAGTATATAGCAAATAATGTTGGATTGTAAATTTTTTATGAAATTTCATCGTCGTGAATTGCTTTTACTATTTTAAAATTGAAGAAATGCCTTGCAACTTCATAAATATGGATTATGACCACTGTATTATCAGAATTATTTGAAGTGCAATTTTCTTCATCTCAAACATTGATTCATGTGGAATATCCATATCAATGATTTCGGTTAAAAGCCAAATTTTGCATGGTTGATAGAAAGGTTCCACATTTAGCATGGTTGATTTCTATCAAAGTTAAAACTTTGGATTGCTACTTTGTTAGTAATTCTCCGATCCACATTTTTCATTTCGAAATGTTCACTAGTCAAAGCAAAGAATATTTTTGGAATTTTATTTCTCAAATTTATATTTTTTTGGTATACGTATCCAAAATTATCTCTTGGTATTCTAAATTTTTTTTAGTATTACCAAAAATATTGATGATGCACAAGATATACCAACTTAGAGATTGTACTCTATCCACTCAGTGCATTGTCAGGACCCGTCCTAAATCCCCCAGGATTAACGTGGGACGAGCCTAATCCCATCTGACCCGAAGTTTCAGACCAGGGAAAATTCCGTGTCTAGCCCTCACCAGGGCTTCCAGAGTACGCCAGGATCGTAGGAGGAGGAGTGTGATGTCACGATCTCTGGATCTACAGCCCGCATCCGCTATCAACCTGAAGGGTATTAAAAACATCAAAAGTCGTGAGTGGACAAAATAATATTTTAATAAAAAAAAATTCACAAAAGATACTTTATGCCCTTCACTAAAAGCATATGCATGCATTCAAAAACCGTTTATCAAAACGTTCATAAAACCATTTGTCAAACATATTCTCAAAACCTTTCAAGGGTTCATTGACAAGACCCGTCCCAATCCCACTGGGACCACCCGGGGACGTGCCCCGCTCCCGTCTGACAATGACTCTGAACATACCAAAATTACCCTTAAATAAAAACCGAAGACTTAAATAGATAGATAACGTACAACCACAGTGTTTAAAGTGATAATGTCAGACAAGGGAAAGTAAAATACAACATGTGAGCACAATAGTCAGAGTACATTTATTCGGTGCTCAACCTACCCACAAGTGGGTGTACAGGTGCACAACTAGGCAAACTAAACCTCTGCCTCCTCCTCCGGGTCCTCCTCCTCTATTTCCGTGTCATGGTCTGGAGGGGTCAGTAAAACAAGGGTGAGTGGGCCATAAATAACAGTTTAGAAATCAATTTAATAATAAAATAATCATAAGGTTTTATCCCTCCGTTTTCCAAATCTTGCATGTAGTGAAAACATAATATCATATCCATAAAACTACAATAATAATCGAAAGGAGAAACTAACATATCAGTGCACTGTAAAACCCAACCCAAATGATGTCACGGTTCTAAGGCTACGCGTTGCCACTCAGGGTCTCACACCCGAGACTCTCTAGGTACATCAGCTCCCGGTATCCCGGTCACTGCCCGAGGTATACGAACATGCCTTCCTGAGAGTAAGCAGCCCAACGGGGGTCAACTCCACTCAGTCAGGGCCCCGCGACTACTCCAGGGTCCACCCAGGCCAATGACCCTCCCTGGAGGAGACAATATACACAGGTAGGAAAGTACAGTACAATAACAGTATAGTTTGCCTTATGTCCCCCGGACATCCCAAACAAAATCCACATATAATCCAGACGGGTCTCATGCCCAAAACATTGTAATAGCATATATAAACAGTTCATAAGACTCATCGAAATCATAAGTGGAAATAGTAAAACAGTTTATGCATGCAAGCCTTTTATAAATCAAACAGCCCACTCATACTCGGTCCTTGCTGCTCAACAATCTCTAAAAACCTGTATTATTATACCTGAGAGTTACTTAAGGACCCTATAACATCAATACCAAGACCCTAGAACAGATCCGCCTCAAAATCGCATCCCGGGCGCTACTCCCAGTGCTTTAAACCTCATTTTGACTAATCAAACGATCTCCGATCGACACGAAACCACCTCCATTGGATCCGTATCGTTGAAACCTTGAAAATGGTACCGGCCCCACCAAAATCACTGTTCACACGCGCCCCACGCGCCTGGTCAACGCGTGGGTCAACGCTGCTACAGTACTGCTGACGTCAGCAGTGACGTCATGCTGACGTCAGCATGACGTCATCACTGACACTTGTCAGGTGACACGTGGCATGTTCTGATTGGTCCCTGGTCTGACAACATCTGATAGGATGACGTCATCATGACGTCAGAAGTGGCGTCAGCATGATGACGTCATCATGCTACAGTACCGGGTCAGACCCGTTTGACTGGAACCGGGTCGCCGTCGACCCACGGCTTGACCCGATTCCACCGTACGATTTCGGCCACCATTTTCGACAGGGTTCATCCCTATAGGGTTTTCTAGGTCTGTTCTATGGTTCTACAATCTCAAAACAGGAAGAAAACTAGGAGAAACTCACCGGTCCGTCGTTGAAACTCACGGTCACAGTCCGATCGTCGTCTCCGGCGATCCACGCCGTCTCAGTTGTCCAACCCGGTCCCAAACAGCTCGTCTCTCACCCTAGGACAATTCTATCACCAAACAATCGATTTCCTAGCATCAAACTAGCTTGGTTCGAAACAGAGGAGTAAAAACGGGTTCTCGGGTTTTCGACCTTACCGCCGCCGTGTCGCCGCCGCAGGCTTCGCCATCGTCCAGTTACGCTCCTGGGGTCCTCACGGTGTAGATTGGAGCTTCCCCTGCGTCGAGGTGCGGTGGATGTCGTGGTTTGCTTCTTGGACCCGATTCCTCTGTGTTTCGGGTCTGAGTTTGCACGGCCGTTCGGGGCAGGGAAATGTGGTGGCGGTCGCCGGTGCTGCACGGTGATGATGATCAGATGATGGTGGTGTTGTTGGTGGTTGGCTGGTGCGATGAGGGTTGCTGGTTCGATCGCCTGGTTTGAGAGAAAATGGAAGGAGATGCACGGGTTAGGGGGGGCTGAATGTGTTTGTGTGTGTTTGGGAGAAAACAGACAGAGAGATCGTGCATGAAGAAGAAAAATCAGAATAGATGGAGGGCTGGGATTAGTTTAGGCAGAGATCCAACGGCTGGGAATTTGGGAGGGAAAATTAAATGATTTTAAAATGTGTAAATAGTGTAATGTTGCTGTATTGGAATAGTATGGGCTTGGATGGGTGACACTTGTCACCAATCCACTGGTTGGATTTAAATATTAGTTGGCACGGATTCCCATAATAAATTATTATTTTATTCCGTTGTTCTCGGTTCGTAAATTCCGCTAAAACGCTTCCTTGACCATAACTTCTTCATACGAACTCCGATTTCGGCGTGCCGCCTGTCTACGGATTCGTGACGTCCCGACCTACGTCATAGTCATGGGTCAAAGTCCAAATTATTTCCCGGGCCAAAAGTCAAAGTTTCCCCCCTTCAGGGGCAAAATAGTCTTTTTACATTAAAATATTATTATTCTCGGTTCGGGTCGTTACAACCTACCCACCTTACAGAAATTTTTTCCTCGAAATTTACTCAAACAAGTGTGGGTACTGCCCTCTCATCAATTCCTCGGGTTCCCATGTCGCTTTCTCCACCTCGTGGTTCCGCCATAGCACCTTAACCAAAGAAATCGTCTTGTTCCTTAAGACCTTTTCCTTCCTATCCAGAATCTGCACTGGCCGTTCCTCGAAGCTTAAATCTGTCATTAGTTCCAGTGGTTGTTCTGGCAGTGCATGAGAGTCATCCCGAATATACTTTCGTAGCATAGATACATGGAATACGTCATGTACTCGGGAAAGCTCCGAAGGTAGTTCTAAACGGTAAGCCACTGGACCAATCCTCTCGACAATCTCATATGGCCCGATATAACGAGGACTCAATCTCCCACGTCGTCCAAATCGGAGAATCCCTTTCCACGGCGATAACTTTAAAAAAACAAAGTCACCAACCTCGAACTCCAAATCTCGGATCCGCCGATCCGCATAGCTTTTCTGACGATCCTGGGCCGCCTTCAATCTTTCTCGAATAACCCGAACTGTCTCCTGGGTCATATCCATCAGATCCGGCCCCACTACGGTTCTTTCTCCGATTTCCATCCAGCATACCGGTGTTCTGCACTGTCGACCATACAGTGCCTTATAGGGTACCATCCCTATACTCGCATGGTAGCTGTTATTGTAGGCAAACTCCATCAATGGCAATCGATCAGCCCACGAATCCTGGAATTGCAACACACAGGCTCTCATCATGTCCTCGAGAGTTTGTATTGTCCTTTCAGACTGTCCGTCGGTCTGTGGGTGGAATGCCGTACTGAAGTGCAATTTCGTACCCAAAGTAGTTTGTAGACTCCTCCAAAACCTGGATGTGAAACGCGGATCCCGATCCGACACGATCGACTCTGGGGTACCGTGTAGTCGGATGATCTCATTAATGAATAGCTGGGCCAAACGGTTGAGCTTGTACGTCTCACGTACAGGCAGAAAATGCGCTGATTTAGTCAACCGGTCCACTATTACCCAGACCCCATCAACTCCACTCCTTGTCTTCGGTAACTTGAAGACAAAGTCCATTGTAATATGATCCCACTTCCATTGTGGAATTGGAAGTGGCTGCATAGCCCCATACGGACGCTGCCGTTCTGCCTTGACCTGCTGACAGATCAAACATTTGCTAACAAACTCAGCTATCTCCCTCTTCATCCCTGGCCACCAATAACAGTCCCGGAGGGTACGGTACATCTTTGTCCCTCCTGGATGCATAGCATAGGCCGAACTGTGGGCCTCGTCTAAAATCTCTCTCCTCAACTCTGGTACCGCAGGTACACACAATCTCCCAAGCTTGACTAATGCTCCATCGCCCCTGACGGAGAAATCTTGTCTCTGTCCGGATTCAACCTCGTTTCTGTAGTCACAGAGTATCTGGTCCTGTAGTTGAGCCTCGATGATCCTGTCGACCAACACGGGTCGCACATGAAAGCTAGCCAACAAGGCTCCCTGATCATCCATTCCTAACATAACTCCGCCCTTCCGAAGTTCTACTAGCAAAGGAAGATACACCAATCTCAAGTGCGCAACTGATCCCGCCGACTTCCTACTAAGTGCATCAACCACAACATTTGCCTTGCCAGGATGGTACTCGATGGTACAATCATAATCCTTTAACAATTCCAACCATCTCCGCTGTCTCATGTTGAGTTCCTTCTGAGTGAACAAATGTTTAAGACTCTGGTGATCGGTGAATATTCGGCATGTCACACCGAACAAATGATATCTCCAGATCTTTAGAGGATGAACAACCGCTGCCAATTCCAAGTCATGAGTAGGGTAGTTCAATTCGTGCGTCTTCAGCTGCCGGGACGCGTAAGCAATCACTTTTCCATTCTGCATCAATACACAACCCAAACCCTGCAGCGATGCATCACTATATACCACGAACTCTCCACTGCTGTCTGGTAATGCAAGGACAGGTGCAGTGGTTAATCTGAACTTTAATTCCTGGAAACTCTGTTCACACTGACCATCCCACACAAACTTCACCACTTTCCGGGTTAACCGAGTCAATAGTGCGACAATCTGGGAGAAACCCTCCACGAATCTCTGATAGTAGCCTGCTAACCCAACAAAACTTCGCACTTCCGTCACCGTGGTCGGTCTTGGCCAATTTGTCACATCCTCCGTTTTTTGAGGATCCACACTTATCCCCTCGGGTGATATAATGTGACCCAAGAATCCAATACTATTTAGCCAGAATTGACACTTGCTTAACTTAGCATACAGCTGCTCCTGTCGTAGTTTACCCAATACCATTCGTAAGTGCTCCTCATGAGCCCTGACACTCTTGGAATACACCAAGATGTCGTCGATAAACACGATCACAAATTTATCCAAGTATGCTCGAAAAACCCGATTCATCAAGTTCATGAATGCAGCTGGTGCATTCGTCAGTCCGAAGGGCATCACCAAGAACTCATAATGCCCATACCTCGTTCGAAAAGCTGTTTTCTGAACATCCCCCTCGGCTATTCTCAGTTGATGGTACCCCGACCTCAGATCTATCTTAGAGAAATATCACGCCCCTCGTAACTGATCGAACAAATCATCGATCCTGGGTACGGGATACTGATTCCTTACCGTAGCCTTGTTCAACTGCCGATAATCCACACACAACCGCAAACTACCCTCCTTCTTTTTCACAAATAAGACCGGCGCTCCCCATGGTGATGTACTGGGTCGGATAAACCCTAGATCCACCAGTTCCTGTAATTGCATTTTCAATTCTCGTAGCTCTGCCGGTGCCATACGATACGGTGCTTGTGAAATCGGTCGAGTCCCGGGGAGTAACTCGATCGTAAAGTCGATCTCCCTGGGTGGTGGTAATCCAGGTAAATCCCTTGGAAAGACATCAGGAAATTCCTGCACAATCGGAATATCCTCAATTCTCAAAGATTCATCTGTAGATTCTACCACATAAGCAAGATAACCCTGACACCCCTTCTGTAAAAGTTTTGTAGCTGTGAGTGCAGATATTACCTTAGGTGATGCGTCTCCACACTCCCCCTGAAATATCACTTCCGGTAATCCCGAACCTCTCAAAGTCAACTGCATGTTACTACAGTCGATGAGCGAATTGTACTCCGACAACCAATCAACTCCAAGTATCACATCGAAGTCGTGCACATTCATCAGAATTAAGTCTGCCGGAAATTGGACTCCCTCAATCTCCACAGGGCAAGCTCGTATCTCCTGGTTCACTTGGTAGGTCACACCCATCGGTGTCCCCACACCCATCTCGTGCTCAAGTGCGGTCACCTCACGGCCCAACAGACTCGCACAACGCGGTGAAATAAAAGAATGAGTTGCCCCCGAATCCATCAATGCACGAACAACCATGCCATAAATATGTACAGTACCTGTCAACACTCCCGGAATGGATCTGGCCTGCTGCTAGGTAACAGCATAGACACGAGCCATAGACTCTGCAGGTCGTCCCCGTCCTCTAGCTCCTCGATCACGGCCACGCACAACACCGCGTGTCCGGCTGCTGTCAGTCTGAGATGCTGAGCTCTGTGCTGGCGTAGTACTGCCCCGAATCAGTGGACAATCAGAAGCATAGTGCCCCGGCTCACCACAAGCGAAGCATGTGACCTCCCTAGGTCGACCTGAGTATCCTCCCGGTGAGATGCTCATCGGGGAGTATGGCTGCTGCCAAGCTCCAGAACGCTGTCCAGACCGCTGAGGACTCCTGAACTGACCAGAACGTCCTCGGCTGCCAGAAGACGAAGATCTACCAGAATGTCCTCCCTTCGAGCCCCGACGGCCCGAGAATCCCAAATGCGGGCGATCACGTCGCCGTGTCTCCCCATCAGCTCGCTGACGTGCCAGGATACTGTTCTCAACCCTGGTCGCCGCATCAGTCAGATCCCTCATGGAAGCTAAGGGCGTTGCAGTCACCATCGCCTGAATCTCAGGTCGCAGGCCCCACTCAAATCTGTGACATCGATCCTCCTCGGTGATCACGAAGTTCTCAGTAAAACGAGACAACATCAGGAAGGTCTCCTCGTACTCTGCTACAGTCTGATCTCCCTGCCGGAGTTGCAGAAACTCCGCCTCACGGGCGTTGCGAAACGACCATGGATAAAACTGGTTGAGAAACCGCTCTCGGAAGGTCTCCCATTGAATGGTGTGAACGGTCCAGCCAGCCAGGACAAGGTTATGCCACCATCGATAGGCGCTCCCATCCAGTAGGAAGGTCGCCAGTACGACATGCTCCTCCGGTGGACAGTGCATGACCTCGAAAATCCTCTCCCAGCGGTCAATCCACTGGTGTGCTTCCTCGGGGTCGGTCCCCCCACTAAAATGCGTAGCACCCAGGCGCTGGGCCCGCTCAATGCTCGCAGTGTCTCCATTTCCTCCATTGCCCTCGTCAACACGTGCACGGGGTTCACGTCGGGGAGGCATATCCAACTGTTAAGAGGCAAACAGGTTAAAAGACATCGAAAGCGACCATGTACAAAGTACAAACCGCTAACCTAGTACTCTGACTACTAATCCTAATGCTCTGATACCAAGCTGACATGACCCGTCCCAATCCCACTGGGACCACCCGGGGACGTGCCCCGCTCCCGTCTGACAATGACTCTGAACATACCAAAATTACCCTTAAATAAAAACCGAAGACATAAATAGATAGATAACCTACAACCACAGTGTTTAAAGTGATACTGTCAAACAAGGGAAAGTAAAATACAACATGTGAGCACAATAGTCAGAGTACATTTATTCGGTGCTCAACCTACCCACAAGTGGGTGTACAGGTGCACAGCTAGGCAAACTAAACCTCTGCCTCCTCCTCCGGGGTCCTCCTCCTCTATTTCCGTGTCATGGTCTGGAGGGGTCAGTAAAACAAGGGTGAGTGGGCCAAAAATAACAGTTTAGAAATCAATTTAATAATAAAATAATCATAAGGTTTTGCCCCTCTGTTTTCCAAATCTTGCATGCAGTGAAAACATAATATCATATCCATAAAACCACAATAATAATCGAAAGGAGAAACTAACATATCAGTGCACTGTAAAACCCAACCCAAATGCTGTCACGGTTCTAAGGCTACGCGTTGCCACTCAGGGTCTCACACCCGAGACTCTCTAGGTACATCAGCTCCCGATATCCCGGTCACCGCCCGAGGTATACGAACATGCCTTCCTGAGAGTAAGCAGCCCAACGGGGGTCAACTCCACTCAGTCAGGGCCCCTTGACTACTCCAGGGTCCACCTAGGCCAACGACCCTCCCTGGAGGAGACAATATACACAGGTAGGAAAGTACAGTACAATAATAGTATAGTTTTCCCTATGTCCCCCGGACATCCCAAACAAAATCCATATATAATCCAGACGGGTCTCATGCCCAAAACATTGTAATAGCATATATAAACAGTTCATAAGACTCATCGAAATCATAAGTGGAAATAGTAAAACAGTTTATGCATGCAAGCCTTTTATAAATCAAACAGCCCACTCACACTCGGTCCTTGCTGCTCAACAATCTCTAAAAACCTGTATTATTATACCTGAGAGTTACTTAAGGACCCTATAACATCAATACCAAGACCCTAGAACAGATCCGCCTCAAAATCGCATCCTGGGCGCTACTCCCAGTGCTTTAAACCGCATTTTGACTAATATAACGATCTTCGATCGACACGAAACCACCTCCATTGGATCCGTATCGTCGAAACCTTGAAAATGGTACCGGCCCCACCAAAATCACTATTCACACGCGCCCCCACGCGCCTGGTCAACGCGTGGGTCAACGCTGCTACAGTACTGCTGACGTCAGCATGACGTCATCACTGACACTTGTCAGGTGACACGTGGCATGTTCTGATTGGTCCCTGGTCTGACAACATCTGATAGGATGATGTCATCATGACGTCAGAAGTGGCGTCAGCATGATGACGTCATCATGCTACAGTACCGGGTCAGACCCGTTTGACTGGAACCGGGTCGCCGTCGACCCACGGCTTGACCCGATTCCACCGTACGATTCCGGCCACCATTTTCGACAGGGTTCATCCCTATAGGGGTTTCTAGGTCTGTTCTATGGTTCTACAATCTCAAAACAGGAAGAAAACTAGGAGAAACTCACCGGTCTGTCGTTGAAACTCACGGTCACAGTCCGATCGTCGTCTCCGGCGATCCACGCCGTCTCAGTTGTCCAACCCGGTCCCAAACAGCTCGTCTCTCACCCTAGGACAATTCTATCACCAAACAATCGATTTCCTAGCATCAAACTAGCTTGGTTCGAAACAGAGGAGTAAAAACGGGTTCTCGGGTTTTCGACCTTACCGCCGCCATGTCGCTGCCGCAGGCTTCGCCGTCGTCCAGTTACGCTCCTGGGGTCCTCACGTTGTAGATTGGAGCTTCCCCTGCGTCGAGGTGCGGTGGATGTTGTGGTTTGCTTCTTGGACCCGATTCCTCTGTGTTTCGGGTCTGAGTTTGCACGGCCGTTCGGGGCAGGGAAATGGGGTGGCGGTCGCCGGTGCTGCATGGTGATGATGATCAGATGATGGTGGTGTTGTTGGTGGTTGGCTGGTGCGATGAGGGGTGCTGGTTCGATCGCCTGGTTTGAGAGAAAATGGAAGGAGATGCACGGGTTAGGGGGGGCTGAATGTGTTTGTGTGTGTTTGGGAGAAAACAGACAGAGAGATCGTGCATGAAGAAGAAAAATCAGAATAGATGGAGGGCTGGGATTAGTTTAGGCAGAGATCCAACGGTTGGGAATTTGGGAGGGAAAATTAAATGATTTTAAAATGGGTAAATAGTGAATGTTGCTTTATTGGAATAGTATGGGCTTGGATGGGTGACACTTGTCACCAATCCACTGGTTGGATTTAAATATTAGTTGGCACGGATTCCCATAATAAATTATTATTTTATTCCGTTGTTCTCGGTTCGTAAATTCCGCTAAAACGCTTCCTTGACCATAACTTCTTCATACGAACTCCGATTTCGGCGTGCCGCCTGTCTACGGATTCGTGACGTCCCGACCTACGTCATAGTCATGGGTCAAAGTCCAAATTATTTCCCGGGTCAAAAGTCAAAGTTTCCCCCCTTCAGGGGCAAAATAGTCTTTTTACATTAAAATATTATTATTCTCGGTTCGGGTCGTTACATTCATGCCAGGTCCCCATAAACCATCGTGACCCATAGAAACCTTTCAAGGGTTCATGCCGGTCCCTATAAACCCTAATGAACCATAAATCCATTTATGGGTCCCCGACCCGAAATCACAAAACTCGTAAATCAATACATGTGGGAACTCAACCCAAATCAACATACGTGGGTCTCAGCCCAAAGCCATTATTAGTGAAATACCAAAACATCGAATACGGGGGGGTCTCCGCCCCAAGTCACTTTCTAAAACAGGGAACACAGGGTCTCCGTCCCCAAATCACTTTCTGTAAAACCTCATATGTATCGACATACGTATAACCCATCCGCGACACTTCCGAGAAGATGCCAACTCGGGGCACACAACCCCTAGGGAACACATCCCCGATATATGTCACGATTTCATCTCTATACTAGTGTGCACACCACTCGTGGTCTCACTCCGAGTCTTCCCCCAGGAATTCTCCGTCTGAGAGGCTCTATCTCTGGATCTAGTCCGAGCTCTATCTCTGGATCTTGTCCGATCATCTCTCCGGAATCTGGCCCGGGACCACATCATAACTCATAACTCCCACTCCTAGAACGAGATCCCTATGGGGATACCCATTATGGTATGTGGATCGTGACTCTCCAGGTCGACGTCTGGAGGAGACCATATAAATCTTATGGAGGGTTCATATACATTTTCAAATACTTTATTTCTCAAAACACATTTCAACTGGCTCTCATACCCAATTCATCTCAACAGGATTCCTCGAATCCGATTCAAACCAATTTTCACAAGCCTCGGCCTAAATCCACAGTTCAACAGGGTTTCATACCCGAATTCTCATTTCATAAATCGAACTGGGACTTAAGCTCGATGTTACAATCAACTAGGCCTCTAGCCCGATATCACGACTAACTGGGCGCTAAGCCCAAAACCATAAATGAATGGGGCCTCAAGCCCGATTCCACAACCAATAGGGCCTCAAGCCCGATACTACAGTAAAAGGGGCCTCAAGCCCGAGATTACAACAAACTGGGCCTCAAGCCCGAATTCGTAAACCAAAGGGACCCTCGGTCCGATCGTATAACTCAAATGGACCCTCGGCCCGATTCCTCGTCAAATCAAATGGACTCCAAGTCCGAGAGTTTCCAATCAAATGGGTCTCGTGCCCGATTTCATATTTCTAAATTGAAATTCCATTTATTAAACCCTAGTTGAAAACCTAGTACATACAAGCATCGTATAAAATCGAAAATCTCGAAATACGTGCAAATACGTAAATCCTAGGCTACCACAAACAAATGCACTCATGGCATCACAAAACATGTATTAAAAAAATTATAAAACATTTATGCATGCATCGAATTCATAAAACAAGTCCACTTACAGACGTCCGAAGCTGCGCCTCGATACGTGTGCTAAAACGTTTTCTCGGGCCAATCGTCGTCTCCAGAATTCCCAAACCTTTCCAAGTTAATTTAGAGGGTTACTAACTACTTAAATAACCCCTCACTAAAGTTCCATAATTTTTCAGAATTTTTAACTATTTTTAAACGCGAACCAAAACCTTCGGACAGCTCGAACTACATGGAGACGATGTCCGATTGACACGAAACCAGTCCCAAAATGTGACGACCCGGATATTCGAAAAAGGAAAAATTGGAAAATTTGAAGGAAATGACAATTTTGCCCCTGGTCATAAGGGCTGAAAGTTGACTTTTTGATCGGGACCTTGTTTGGACTTTCCGGGAGGACTGTTGGATAGGTCTCGGGACGTTGAATCCGTAGACATGCGGCATGCGTCAATCGGAGGTCGGATGGAAAAGTTATGGGTCTCGAATGGCGAGAGGCATTTTGGTCATTTTGTTGGTAAGGGCAAAAAGGTAATTTGGCGCTGGAATTTGGTGATGCAGCCATATTAATGTTGTGTCAAACAGAGTTGAGGACACATGCGCCCGCTAAATTGGATGAGGATTCATTATCTAAGTGGCATCTGTCCTTGCTCATGCTAATTAGTGGCACAAAAATCAGAAGGTGGAATTTAACCCCATTTGTGTGTGTTCTTTGAACAAAAACATGGGATGGATTAATTGATGCAAGGCAACCAGCAATCCCCAAACTGAGACGTGAGACTCCATTTGAATTGAGAGGATTACAGAAAGGAAAAGAAAGAGAATTAAATGGTGAGTTATGAACCTTGAACCCAGCTGAAACCAAACTTAGAAACCCGAAAACCCTTGATAAGCATTAATGTCGAATTTGAATTTGTGGACATTCATAAGTGAAATTGAGCTTGAATTAAGCTTCCTGAGCTCAAACCGAGTCGAACCCAATGAAACATGAAGGGAATTGGGGTCGTTTTGCCTTAGAACAGAAAGAGGGAGAACATTGAATTTTAGAGCTTGAGTCGAATGGATTGGAGACAGGGAACAATGAAATTGGACTTGGAAATATGTTCATTAGGATCCCACGAAGCTCCTTGATGCATCAATTAAAAGAAAACAATGAGAATTGATGGAGATTGAACGAGGAACCGTGTTCTGGTGTTCTTCGAATTCGAGTTCAAATCGAAAGGATTAAGGTATGTTTGATCCAAATTGATGTTGTAGACCCATAATTAAGCTGTTTATGAAGCTAATACACTGTTAAATTGTTGAAAAAGACGTTGAATTAATGGAGAATTAAACGGGTCATGTCTTGGGTTGCAAGATCCGTTTATCAGTTAAACAGGCGAGGAAGAACACTGTAGCAGGTGCGTGGGCCCGATTCCCAAGGTGAGTTCAACGCGACTTTTGTTCTATGCAATGTAACAACATTTTGGCGTTGATTTCGAGTCAATCGAACACCGTTTCGATATTGTTTCGACAGTCTGAAGGTTTATGTTACGTATTTGATTCGTAATTAATTCCCAAAAAATAATGGGAAATTAATATGATGTTAATTAAGTCGTTAGTGACCCTGAATAATGATTTTGGATAGGATTCGAGATTCCAAGAAAATGTCGGAAATTAAGGAAATGTGTGCAGCTTGGGAAGCTAGCGGTTTGGACGGTGTGTGAGTGAACGTTTGTTTTATAAATTGATATGCATGCATAGTTAAATGTTTTACATGATTTATGGAATGATTTGAATTTCAATGATTTGGTATGATTATTTCATGATTTAGTGATTATTTTAATTAGTGTTTCAGGCACGTTTTTCGAGAAACTGTGAAATTGTTGTTTTGGGCGAAGGTCCGGAATTTGAGATTGGCTTTGACTCGGATTATGAGTCAGGAAATGATTTGATGGATTTGAAATGCTTTCTAGATATATTTTATGGATTTATGTGAAATGGGCAACTGAGGTTGTGATTGCACAGATTTTAGTGGAATTGATGATTTTGGGCTAGGCCCAGGATGTTAAAAGGGTGTTTTGAATAGTATTGTGCGTTAAATATGATTTGATGGAATTGAATGATTTTCGGATATGATTTTACGGATTTACAAGAAATGAGATTTGGGCATGAGACCCCGTGATAAATGGTTTTGATATGGTTTTAATGATGATTTTGAGATAATGATTTTGATTTTGTATTGATGTTCGATGCCCCCAAATGTATAATTCCTGGGTAGACTTCCGATGTGTAATTCCCGAAGGGACTCCGGATGTGTAATTCTCGGAGGGACTCCGGATGTGTAATTCCCGGAGGGACCGAATGTGTAATTCCCGGTGAGGCTAGATGTGTAATTCCCAGCAGGGCTAGATGTGTAATTCCCAGCAGGATGATAACTCTGGATGTGTAATTTCCAGAGGACCCTCGGATGTGTAATTCCCTAGTTATATGCTTTAATGTATGATAAAATTATTTTATAAAATGATTCAAATGGCATTTGGGCTTGAGAGCCGAGATTTGATGTTTTCATGTGATTTGGCTTGAGAGCTGAGATTTGATGTTTTCATGTGATTTGACTGGAAAGCCGGTGATTAATCATATATTTGATTCTATGAATGCATGGTTTGATAAACTAGAGGGTAAATGATGTGTTTTGATAAATGTGTTTTAAATGATATTATTTTTGTCCACTCACACCTTTCCTGTTTTGATGACCCTCCAGGCTGTGGCACGACGTTCGGGGCTGATCGAGAGGCGGAGGCATGAGCGGAAATCAGTGCAGTTATCCCTTGTCAGACAGGTGCTGAAGGGTAATTTCGGGACTTCGGTAGACTTGTCAGATGGGAGCAGGACTGGGCACGGTTATCAAAGTCCAATTGGGACGGGTCTTGTCACAAAATGTTCGTTACATTGAATAGATGAAATTACATGTTGGACACTTCCCCAAACGAGGACTCAGGCGCCTTCACTCGCCCCAAGAAGGTCCTGCACGTGGGCCTCACGTGCCACGCTACAGTCCTTCTTCTTCCTCTTGACGGCCGGTGCAGCCAGTTCTCTGGTTTGGCCAGTCCAGTTGGACCGGCGTGACCGGTTCAGGCCTCCTCTTTCTTCATTTTCATCCAATCTCCTCCTTTTCAATCCTAAACTTCCTAATTCAATCCAAGGAACCTAAATATATGAACCAAAACCTTTAAAACCTGCTAAAACTCACGGGTTCAACCTTCCCTCCACGGTTCAGTTTTCCAAAAATGTCCCAGGGCTGCACAGCCGTGAGCCACTCTTCAAAATCATCTTACCACGTCCCTAGAAACCTAACAAACCCAATAAAAACACCTAAAACCGTCCTTAATACTCAAATCGAATTCTTGAATCCAAAAACACAAACCGAGCTTACCTTCTCTCTCCACTGTGCACGGAGGCCCAGCTGCCTCCTGCCACCGTCCTTAGCTTCATCAGCCTCCTCTCACTCTCTTGGTTGATCATACATGATAATATGGGGTAAGTGTTTGGATTGGGGTTGGATGTTGATCGAGTTTGGTTGCAAATGGGGAAATGGTCGAACACGGTTAAAGGTGGATATGCATGAGTATGTTTGAGTGTGCAATGGATGAGTGACACTTGTCACTCATCCATTGGGCCAGTGACAAATATCTGGGCCCATTTAGGACAAAAGTCAATTCGCCTCGAACTTCGTGCAATAGTACTTTCAAACTTTCGTGAACCGTAACTTCTCCGTTGAATGTCCGAATTTGATGTGCCGCCTGTCTACGTATTCGTATCACCTCGATCTACGTAACGATACTTGGCCCTAGGCCATCGGACCTCTTGGGTCAAAAGTCAACGATTTGCTCATTTTCAACCAAATTACCAAAATGCTCTCGAACTTCCGAAAATCATAACTTCTTCCTCAAATGTCGGAATCGGGCGTGCCACCTGTCTATGAACTCGTGACATCCCAAAGTACGTCACAGTCATCGGCCAAAGTCCATTTGACCGCTTGAACGAAAAGTCAACGTTTGCCAATTCTAGGGGCAAAATCGTCATTTCGCCCTGCTCGTCAGTTAATCCTCGTCTAATCCCCGATTAGTCTCGCTAATCCGTCATTAATTCTTAATTAATCTCGATAATTTGGTACAGGTCGTCACAGCATGCCACATGCTCTTTAGAAGACCTGTAAAAAGAAGAGTAATTAGATATTGATTAGGGGTAAGCATCGATGTAGTGCTCTGATTGACAGGACCCATCCCAATCCCCCCGGGATTAAAGCGGGATGACCCTGCTCCCGTCTGACACGGAGTGTCAGACAAGGGATAGTTCCAACCTTTGCCCTCCCGGGCTGTCAGAGTACGCCAGGATCCGGAGGAGGCATGTGATATCTCGATCTCTGCTACAGTCCACATTTGCTGTCAACCTGAAAGGTATTAAAAACAGAAAAACTGTGAGTGGACAAAAAGGAATAAGTTTCGTAAAACACATTTATAAAAGACCTTTATACCCTTCACTAGAGAGCATGCATGCATAGTAAAATCATTTATCGAAACACATATGTTTAAACAACCATAATTAGGGTCTCAGCCCCAAATTCTATAAATACAAGTTCTACAGACTCCTGCCCAAAACCATTTACAGAAAACCATAACATAGTAAACATATGTGGGATCTCAGCCCAAATCCATTTATCATCATAAAACATAATTTCCCAAACCAATTGAAATCACGTTTATCCATTATATTCATATCCAGAACCTGTCACGGTAAAATAAAGCTACGCGCGTGCTAACCGGGGTCTCAAACCCAAGCCTCTCCATGGTCCACCCAGGTCAATGTCCATAGATTAATGAACCTTCCTGGAGGTAACGAACCATGCCCATCCTGAGAGTAAGGAACCCAACTGGGGGGCGACTCCACTTAGTCAGTGCTCCGTGACTACTCTGGGGTCCACCCAGGCCAACTACCCTCCCCGGAGGAGATAATCATATATAAAGGATGGAATACGAAAACCCTTTTGAAATCATTCTTTAAACTTTTCCAGGATTCATGCCCGACCACTCATAAGCCGTCATGAACCATAAAATCTTTCATGGGTTCATGCCGGTTCCCATAAACCGTCATGACCCGTAAATGCATTTCAAGGGTTCATGCCGGTTCCCATAAACCGACATGAACCATAAAAACCATTTGTAACACATAACTGGGCGCTAGGCCCGAATCCACATAGAAACTGGACCTCAAGTCCGAATCATAAACCAATTGGGCCTCCGACCCGATTCCGTAAATCAAATGGGTTTCGATCCCGAGTTTACCTTTTCGAATCCAAAACCATTTCATGAAATCATATCCAAAACCATAAGTATGAAAAATCAATGTAAAATCGGAAAACCTCGATTTACGTGCAAGCACGTAAATTGCCTCGTAAAGAGTGAAATCATATAATTCACAAATATCCAATTCAACATCATAAAATAATATTCATAATCCATATAAAAAATTTATTCATGCATCACACTTTAGAAATCAAGGTACACTCACAGACCGTCCGAGCTGCCGCCTCGATTTGCGTGCCATAGGCTCTCCCGAGCCGATCACCGTGACCGGGACTCCCAAACCTGTCCAAATTTTAATAGAAGGTTACTAACTACTTAATTAACCTCCTACCAAAGCCCCGTAATCTTCCCGAACTTTTAACTATTTTTAAACCGATCCTAAATCTTCGGACAGCCCGAAACATAACGAGACGATGTCCGATTGACGCAAGACCAGTCCCAAAATCTTCGTTACATCTAATAGAAGATTGCATATGTTGAACACTTTCCCAAATTACTGTTCACGCACCCTCACGCGCCCCAAGAAGACTCAGAACACTGTTCAGACCGGTTCACTGTAGCAGCACTGTTCCGAACCGGCGTGAACGGTTCAGGGGTTTTCTCCCTCTATTTTGCTCCGATTTAAACCCTAATTAATCCTATAATTCATATCTCTTCATTCCCTATAAATTCCAATCATCAAAACAACCTAAAAACATCAAAATTCCATGGTTCAATTCTTGAACCATACGGTTCAAATGTCCTAAAATCCACCCATGGCTTCACAGCCGTCCTACACCTCCCAAAACCATTCCATTAGGACCCTAATGACTCATTAAGCCCATCCTAATCATCTAATATCAACTATATCCACAAAAACACAATTATGGATCCAAAAATCAAAACCGAGCATTACCTCGGGTTCGGGTTTCCGCCGTGCATGGTGGCTCCCTCCTGGCCAGCCACCGTTATCCTCAGTTCTTCCCTCACTCTCCTGGTTCCTCAAATGATCATGGGTTGAAGGTTGGATGGGTTTGGGTTGCACAGATGAGAGAAAATTGTGGGTGTGAGATCGGGAAAATGTTTGAAAATGGAGAAATGAAAAGGTTGGTCTATGCATGAATCAATTTGGGAGGCCTGTGGATGGGTGACACTTGTCACTCATCCATTGGGCCTCCATTAAATATCTGGGCCCCACTAAAGTCCAAAAGTTAACTCGTTTTGTAATTCGTGCAATAGTGCACTTGAACTTCCGTGAACCGTAACTTCGTCGTCGAACGTCCGAATTCGACGTGGCACCTGTCTATGGATTCGTATAACCCTTATCTAGGTAATGGTCTTCGGCCCTCGGCCATCGGACCTCCCGGTCAAAAAGTCGACATTTGCCCCTTTTTAACCAAAATTACCAAATTGCCCCTAAACTTCTGAACGTCATAACTTTCTCCTCGAACTTCGGAATTGAACGTTCCACCTGTCTACGAACTCGTGACGTCACGAACTACGTCACGGTCATTAGTCAAAGTCCATTTGACCTCCCGAACAAAAAGTCAACATTTTACCCACGCTAGGGGCAAAACGGTCATTTTGCATCGTTCGTCCAATTTCGCCCAACTAATCACCGATTAACCTCACTAATCGTGATTAATCACTAATCTAATCCTGGATTTTGGGACGGGTCGTTACACTGATTGATGAGGACTTGTGCTGCAACGAGCAGCTGAGGTCATGGATGACCATGTAGAGGACTCTAGTGAGTCTAGTCAGAACTATGGGATTCGATCCATGAGTACGGATTGAGATAAGATATGGAATCCTGAGTTGGATTGAATAATAGTGTGATGTGTGGATACGAATCTCGATAGCGATGATTGTTGGTCAGTAGTCATGTGGAGATGACTGGCTATCGAAGGTATTTGCTGTGGTTGTAGTAGTTGAGAATCAGGGGACGTTCAAGGAACATTCATTATCCTGATGTGGATTGTCAAAATGGTGGTACCCATAGTTATTGGGTACAAGTAGAGGTACGGGATCGTCGCTCGGTATGAGCGGAGATCCAGGGTTGTCAGATTTGCACACTCTGTGCTAGTGTGGATGTTTGTATGCTGGTGCTGATGTTGGTACTTTTGTACTGATACTAGTATGGATGCCTGTGTGCTGATACTAGTGTTGATGATAGTGCGTTGGTGCTGGTACTAGTTCTGGTGCTGGAGTTGGTGATTGTGATGACGATGAGCCACGAGTTGGGGTGTGACTCCGTCATGATGGACACACGTTCGGTATTTGAGATTTGGTAGTGGTTGAGTGATGGACTGGATGGGATCCAGCGGACATTGTGATGTGTTGGGATAAGTCCCAACAGTGATGAGATGACAAGTGACGAGTGGATAAAAGGTATGATTGAGACTTGAGGAATCTTGGGATGACGTCCCCTACGTCATGGGAATTAGTGGATTTGGGGAGTTGTTGTCAACTCTGAGAGTTGTGTGATTGTTTGTTTCTAATATCCCCTTAAAGTACAAGGAAATTACTGAAATTGAAAAAGACGAGGAAAATCATTGGTGGTATAAATGTGGGATTTTGTAATTGTGAATAACTTGGAAAACTGAGTGTTGAACCTGTAAAGGTTGGGATGTGAGAACGAGTTAGTAACGAATGAAATCCTTCTGGATGTACGTAAACGGTTATTTACAGACACGTGGTTATCCAGGTGAGTTGAGGATGTGGGAAGTCCAGTGGTTGGACTTGACATCTCGTTGGGAGCATGTCTGTTTCCAACATGGTTGGAACTTCAGATTCGAGGAGAGTTGTGGATGAGGAGACGAGAGGAGTGCTCGTTTACGTATTGGTGATCGGTATTCTGAAGTCATTGGGGGTGACGTCTTATTTCCTGCCTGTAGCAGACGTTGATTGTGGTTACCGGTACGTTGAGTGTGTATTGGTTGATGGATCCACGATGGGCTTTGGGTCACTAAACACAAGGAGTTTTGTTTAATTCTGGATTTGGGTGGTGGAAATCGAGGTCATCATTCCACCTAGGGAAATTTGACGAAGGATTCAAGAGGGTGTAAGACCCTACGATCAGATTCCAGGTGGATTGCTAGCTACGTAAGCATATGTGGATACTAGGTGGATATGGATTGTGATGTTGTGGACATTGGACATGGTGATGATCTAGGATCGTGATGTTACCGGTCGAGTGGCGTGGTGATGGATTTGAATTGTGATCTTGTTGATTAGGTTAAGTGAAAAGCTTATTGCCCTGTCTTAAATATTTGGATATGGGAATGGTTGGATTGAACTTCTTTTCGTAGTTAATCTGGTATGAGACGGTACTTGAGTGAGTTGAGGTGGTTATGAATTGACTAGAGGATTTTACTTGTGAATGAGTGGATATCCAATAGGGTCGAATTGGTCGGTCTTGGATATGTGAATGATGGGATTGGCTTCTTTTCGAATTCCATCGAATGTAGTACGGAAATCGTTTGAGTAAGTATCCGATAGATTCAGAGTTGGTACGTCTCGATAGACGTGAGTGAGATTAGATGCTCTTTTGGCATGAATGGATACGCCTTGGTGGGCGTGCTTGGATTGGTACATTTGAATGTACTACACTGTATGTTGTACGAGGATCGATACTGGATAGGCTGAGCGGTGCCTAGGGACGCTACATGGGAGGTACCAGTGGTGTATGGATGAACGTGTTGGTAATTAGCATAGTTCCAATACCATTGGATTGATTGTGATCGTGGACTGGACATTGGATACTGCGCATTAGGCCAGAGGGATGTTATTGGGTTTAGTGATTGTATGAGCAGGTGCTCTTAGCCATGGATGGCTAGTGAAACCCTAGTGTTGAGATGTGTGATCACTGCTAGGCTGGTGTTCAATGTGTTTCAGTTACACCACCTGATTGAGTGAGTTGGTGGTTAGTGTAACCACAAGTTGCTTTGCGTGATGTTATCACTCCGTGACTTTACCAGCGTTTTGGATCGCTGAGGGAGTTGACAGTTGTGGACACTGAGATCGATATATGTTGCAGGATTGAGCTTGCCCTACGAGGTGAGATCCTGTTGTTGATCTTATGCTACATTGAGGGAGTTGTAGTACGACGTGATATCACTGATTGGTTGATGATTGGAGCTTTACTAGGGTGGTAGCGCTTAGTGGTGACAGTTTGGCTGGTAGTGTCGGCGTGGACTGACAAGTGAGATTTGGTGACTCCTAGTGGGAGCAGACGTCAGAGTTTATTAGCAATTGAAAGGAACCATCAAGCTGAATGAGTCAGCTTAATGGTGATTTTGTCAAGCGGTTTAATGCGAATCGTGTGATCAATTTCACTCGAAATGGTCGAGTGCAGTCGGTACGACGTAAGACTGTGATGGGACGTCTGAGTGCAGATGATTTTTGTGTTGGTTAGTGGGTGTACAAGTGTACACGTGTTGTGAGACCAAATTTCTTTTCCACGAGGTGGATGTGGAATAAGGATAGATGGAATTTCGAGGACGAAATTATTTAAAGGGGGAAGATTGTAACGACCCATCCCGAGTATCGGGATTAAATATTAATTAATTATGGTTTAGAATGACTAATCTGGGATTCGTTGAGTGAAATCGAACGAAATGTGCAAAATGACCGTTTTGCCTATGGGCGTGGGCAAAATATTGACTTTTAGTTCGCGCAGTCAAATGGACTTTAAACGATGACTGTGACGTAGTTCGGGACGTCATGAGTTCATAGACAGGTGGCACGTCCGATTCCGACATTGAGGAAGAAGTTATGACGTTTGGAAGTGGAGGGGCATTTTGCTAATTTGGTTCAAAGGGGGCCAAATGTTGACTTTTGACCCGGGAGGTCCAATGGACAAGGGCCAAGGACCGTTACGTAGATCGAGTCGATACGAATCCATAGACAGGCGGCACGCCGAAATCGGAGGTTCGACGACGAAGTTATGGTCACGGGAGCGAACATCGATTAACCGAACGAACCGAGATTTCGATTAAAATAATATTAAAATTCGTGAACATTGATCGATGAATCTGGACCCTTGGATGAGTGACAAGTGTCACTCATCCCCACACTCCCTAAAATTTGGATCATGTCTCCACTAAATAATTAAATACGATTTTATTCCTCCTTTTAATATCAGCCGTCCATCTCACTCCCCAGATTGCATCTGCAACGTTAATCTCATCTGCTCCCTTCTTTTATATCTGAACAGACTTCATCCCTCTCTCACTCTCATATTTTCCCCACCCGTGAACACACACACACACACGGCTCACCATTGTGGAAACACACATCACCACCATATCTGTATCCTTGAGGCTGTGTGGAGGACTGTGAGAGACTGAGAGTTCGTGGATCACTAAGGTGAGCTGGGCACGACAGGGACGACAGTAAAGGTGAGAGCCCGTAACCCATTTCGAAACCAAAAATGGAAATCAAGTTCTGGACAGGTGTTAGCCGTTGGAATTTATCCTACAATGTTCTAGGAACTTAAACAAATACTTTGGACGCAGTTTTGAGGAGGGAGACGGCCAGGATCGACGGCACGATGCACTTGCAGGTGGCCGGTCTGCACTCTTCCTTGAACAGGTAATGAAATGAACTTCTTTCTGGTTTTAGAAACAACTGATCAATTGGAAATAGTAAGACGAAGATGTAGGGACAATTAGGATCGAAAATGGTTGGATATTGGCTGAGAACCGACAAGGTTAGATCGTCGGTTCGATTGAACCGGACCGAACCAATGAACCGGGTCAGACCGGGTTCGCTGGAGCTTGACGATGAACAGTACCAGGCGCGTGGGTTTCACGCTCGGGGGATTCAAACGGCACGTGGGGGCACGTGGAGGGTATTTTGGGGAAACCTCCAACATGACTTTTAATCTATTCGATGTAACGAACATTTTGGGATTGGTTTCGTGTCGATCGGACACCGTTTCGAAATTGTTCGAGACGTCCGAAGGTTTTGAATCAAATTTAAAAATAGTTAAAAATTCGAGAAAATTACGGGACTTTAATAGGAGGTTAATGAAGAGGTTAGTGACCCTCTAATGTGACTTGGACAGGTTTGGAAGTCCCGGTGATAGTGGTATGGCCCGGGAAGGCCTATGGCACGCGTATCGTGGCGCAGCGTTCGACGGTCTGTGAGTGGACTTTGGTTTTGTAAATTCTATGCATGCCTAACAGTTTTATGTGTTTTATATACGTGATTTCCATGATGATGATTGTGAAAATTGATTTCATATTTCGAGATGTTTTTCGTATTGCACGTATATTGAGACTGATGATTTTATTGTGGTTTTACGTGCTTGTGGTTTCTTGTATGATGTGATGAAATGGTTTTGAAATTGGAAAGATGGACTCGGGTATGAGACCCAATTGTTTTGGAAACCTCAGACTTGGAATCCATTTGAGTTACGTAATCGGGCAGAGAGCCCAGTTGCTTCATGAAATCGGGTCAGGGGCCCAGTTGTTTACGAAATCGGGTTGAGACCCATTTGAGTTATATTATTGGGCCAGGGGCCCAGTTTATTTATAATTTTGGGCCATGGACCCAGTGGTTTACAGAATCGGGCATGAGGCCCAGTTGGGTTATAAATGTGATTTCGGGTCTGCGACCCTATGTTTCATAAATGTGATTTCAGGTCTGGGACCCTATGTTTTATAAATGTGATTTCGGGTAGGCGACCCTAAATGGAATTGTGATGTTTTATGGAGATTTCGTGCCGGGCCCATTGAAATGTTATGAAATGATTTGCTAAAACTGTTTTTCATATACCATCTTGATACGAGGATATGTGATGGTCTCCTCCAGGTGTCTGGGACACTAGGGAAGTCACGGTGCATTGCCTGGGAGGGGTCATTGTACGGAGCTACCAGACCGTATAGTGACTCAGGAGCAGGATTGCTATGATTAGACGTCTGGGACGTCAGACATCTGGGATGTCAGAGATATGGACCCGGAGAGACCCCGGGCAGCACATGTTGCTTATTATACCGTGAGATATGAGTTCGTGTCATATGGGAGCATGGCACATTCCACAATAATCCCGGGGGGATTGGGATGGGTCGTGGCAATTGGTATCAGGGCAAGTTTGCTCTTTTTGTGGGCGCAGGTTGAGGGTGTGATGTCTCTTTGGACTGCAGTTCGTTATCAACCTGATAGATTGTTTTTGGGTTTGAATGGTGGATAAAGTGTGATTGGCCCGATACGCCGTGTGTTAATGTGATTCGACCCAAGTGCGGTTGTATGTGATGAACTGGTCATGTGGGACCGTCGGTTCGATCATGTGATATTAGATTATTGTGCTGCTGGGCGCAGCTGGGTTCGAGGAACCCCATTTGAGTAGTGAATTGGAAATATGAACCTCGGTTTAGTAATGGTCTAAAATGTGAACCCTAGTGGTGATTGCTAGTGTAAGGGATGTTGGTGTGTCGGAGTTAGTCGATGACCTTAGTTGTGGAACCCAAGTTGAGTTGATGGTAGGATTGGATTTGACGTCTATACGTTGTCAGGACCGCGAGGTCGGTGAAGTTGTGGATTACACTACAGAGGACAGTGGGGTTCAGAGGAACCATAGGGTGTGCTTGTGGAACCCTAGTATAGGATGGATTGAAAAGGTGAACCTTAGTAGTGACTGGTGGATGAGGACTTGTGCTGCAACGAGCATCTGAAGTCATGGTTGACCATGTAGAGGACTCTAGGGAGTCTAGTCAGAACTATGGGATTCGATCCACGAGTACGGATTGAGATAAGATATGGAATCCTGAGTTGAACTGAATAATAGTGTGATGTGTGGATACTGATCTCGATAGCGATGACTATTGGTCAGTAGTCATATGGAGATGACTGGCTATGGAAGGTATTTGGTGTGGTTGTAGATGTACAGTACATACAAGAGATAACGAGCATGTAGCTCTCCTACTCCAAGCATCGGCTACTATATCCACCAATCCAAGGCCCTTACAAGGCATTCATAAAATTATTCAGGAAGGTTCTGATTTGTTATATCATTTGAGGACAGCATATATTGAGTTTATGGAATTTCAAATAGAGAGTCATGTCAAAAGTTTTGATAATCTACTCGAGAGACACAATGAACCGTTGGACCTAAGCAAGAAAGTTGGGTTCAAGTTACAGGAGGCACAAGAAATGTTGACAAGTCATTAGGAGGTTGCAACTTGGACTATATTAAGCAAATTTGGGAGACAAAATTTCTTTAAGGGGTAGATTGTTACAACCCGTCTCGTAAACATAAACTACAGTTTTGCAAATTATGAAATTATGAGATTTCCTTACGTTTGTCATGTCATCTTTGAGAATGTGTTACTAGTAGGATCACTTTAAGCCCAAAAAGAATGTTTGGGACTAAAATACTTTGTGAAGCCCAATTGAAAACTTGGGAATTCTAGATTTTTATTTCTCTCTCATCTTTCTAGTGATCACTCAACTTGCGGTCTCTTTTGGGATTCAACACCACCAAGCACAAAACTACCAAATTGAAGGCAAACCAACCACCATAAAAACCACCATGAGAAATCATCACACAAGGAGACCACACACACACACACACACATACACTCTCTATCTCTCTCACATTTCTTTTATCGCTCCCTCAAAATCTATTCCTTTGACGCTATCTCTCCCTTTTGATCTCGTTCAATCTAAGACCACCAACCGAAACAGCATTGGTCACCACCGTCCCTTCCTATTTCCGTGACCACTTGAACGATCAGCATCATCATAACCTTGCTCGACACAGTGAGACAAATACAGCCATCGAAGCTTTAACCTCTGTCGACTGCTGTGAACGATGAATATGCACATGTTAGATATTAATCAATTACCTGATAAAATGTAATTAATGAGTTTTAGTATGTAGTTGGGTTTTTATTATCTACAACGTAAATTATTTTGTAATTTTTCACTAACCATTATATTTGTTTTAAAAATTATTTTATACAAGATACCAAATTAAAAAGTTATTTACAGTATTAGTACTAGAATTCCACCAAGGACCCAGTTTGTAGGCTGAATTGGACCAAACAAAGGCTAGAAATGTATTTCTAATGCTTTCACGAGCTGATTGATGGAGATTTGGAAGTGAGAGGAAGGCCGAAGATAGCGAAAAAGGGAAGTTAACTAAAACTTCATGACTAGATTGCAGTCAAACTAGCTACGATCTCTCAAATTTGAGCTTAGATTTGGATTCCTGTCGTAGAGAAGATGAATCTGCAAGTGTAGATCATCATAAATGGTTGAGAAATGAGGAAGTTAGGGAAGCTTGAAGTTATAGAGACCAACGTTGTTTTCCAACGAACTAGACAGTAGTGGACAACTAGTCATCTTCTCGAGTCATGATTTCTATGACTCATGGTCATGGAAATTGTAGTGCACACAAATGCGGGCTATCGTCTCCAGCTTCCTAGCTCATTCCAGTGGTGATGTGGTAGCCACGTGGAGCCATATGGTAGCTAGCTGGCAACCACATGGCAGGTAGCTGGAAACCACATGGATGCCACGAATTAGCCATGTTCGATAGGACCCTCCCAGAAAATACCTCGATTAATGAGAAAGGCCTAATCCCTTCTGACGCAATAACTTAAAATACCAAAAAACCCTCAGCCCTAAATTACGCATGCATATAATGTCAGACAAGGGATAAGTCCACAAGTTAAAGTCATGGAAGTTTAAATATTGTTATACAGAGCACTAGAAAATGAAAATGAAAACCATAATCCTACTCTAGTTCAAAATGAGTGTGCATCCTAAGGATAGTGATGCCTCAGCCTCAAACCAGCCTGCATCCCCAAAGTAGCATGGAGGGTAAGAAAACCATTAAACTCGTGAATGGACAAAAATAAAGCATTGGAAAACCATTTTCTGAAATCAACAATATGCCCTCCATTTTACAAAACATGCATGCATATACAGGAAATAGTAATAGTGAGTAAAATAGTGCCAGAAATGCATAAATCTAGGATTTAAAAAAAAAAGTCATGCAACTCCCCAAAATCCCTGGCACTACTACTAGCATCGTCAGCCTTGTCTCACTGGTCCAACCAGCATTCCCACTATACTACTTATAGACACATACGGATCATGTGGGGTCCAACCCTGTTGGCACGTGTGGAGTCCAACCCCAATCACGTCCGACCCCATCTTTGGGAAACCTCGGAGTCCAACTCTAGATTTGCCATCCAATCGAATGATGAGGAGATACCAAAGCATAAATACCAATCAAAATACCTTTTAACTTGCTATGGAACATGAGTAAAAGTCCACTCGGACCCAGACCAAAATCCAATGGTTTCCCTAATAGTCACTAGAACATATATCTAATAATTCATACCGAAATATACTTAAACCAACAATATTTCAGAAATCATTTTTCCAACAATTAACCAAGTCATAGCAATCCAAATCAATTCAAAATTCATATATAAATAGTTAAATATGCTTGCACCAAGGTTATGAAAGTAAATGCCCACTCACAGTCCAACCGGCAACTCAATCTTGAGCCGAGTGCACCTCAGAAGTCCTTGGAGCATTCTCGCATGTCAACTTAATACGTGGGGGTTACCAACAATCCATATAAGTTCATATATAAACACCCCCTAAACCCTGGAATAGTAAACCCATCCCGAACACGTTTCATAACGTGAAAATGCCCAAAACTACTTTCAAACAACCTCCAATCAGCCTGAAACCACTATCATTGGATTCAGGACGTCGAAAAATTTTCAAACAAACCCAGGCTTGCCTTAACACTCTAGCCCACCTGCCCTCACGTGCCGATCAAGGTCTCTATCAATGTCCTACACGTCGTCCCACACATTTGACGTCCGCTGATGTCGTCAGCCATAAGCTGACCACGTGTCCCTAACAACCTGACAAGTGCTACCACATAGAATTAACCAACATCTGCCACATGGTACGAACCACCACCTGCCATGTGGTACCAACCACTACCTACCACGTGGCCCCTGACAAGGTCTAAAAAGACTGCCAACGAAGATGACCGGAGCGTCGTGGTCGCTGCCGCCGGTAAGTCGGAATCCCCCATTACAGTGCAGAACTTCAATCCTTTCTAACATCTTCTAAACTAAATGAAATTTAACATTCTAATAATCCAAAATTCATCTACTCGATCCCAGGAACTCAAATCCAAACCCAAGATTGGGAAAAAGGTCTTCGATTTTAGATATGAAGCTCGAAATTATTTGGTTTCTTTCTCGGCCGAGTTCCTGACGATTCCATGTCTTTTTTCCTTCAAACTTGGGCCCTTCTTGATTGTGAGGGTCAAAGGAACACTATCCACGCCATGGTTTAAGCTAAAACTGACCAGAAATGCAAAATTCAAAATGTGTCTTTTAAGAGTTTTTGGGTTGCATAGTGAGAGATAGAGAATGAGGAATTGGGAGTTGTGTGTGTTTGTTCTCAGCCAATAAGGAGATAAGGGTTGGCCCCCCTTGATGAAACTTGTCATCCAATCTCCCAAAATATCACAATTTTCTTCCTTCCCATAATGCCCCTTCCTTAAATGGTAACCCATGTAAAATCCTAGGTTTAAAATTGTCGAAATACCCTGAAAACCTCAAAAATCTTCGTAACATTAATTTAAAAATGGTTTGGGTCGTTACAATCTACACATCTTAAAGAAGGTTCATCCTCGATATTCGCACCTATCACTAGAAAAGATTTGGATATTGGTCCCGCTTTAATGTCTTGGCCTCCCACGTGGCCTCCCCCACGTTAGAATTCCTTCCCAAAACCTTGACTAGTGGAATATTTTCCCTTGATACAGCTTGTCCTTTTGGTCCATAATCATAATCGTTTACTCCTAAGAGCTCAAATCCTCCATGAGTCCAATAGGATACTCCCTCAGTTCATGGGACCCATCATACAATTACTTTCGAAGCATAGTTATATGCAACACATCATGAATCTGAGCAAGTTCCGAAGGTAAAGCCAGTCGATAAGCCACCGGGCCTATCCTCACAATGACCTCATAGAGTCCAATAAACCAAGGACTCAACCTCTCTCTTCATCCAAACCACACAACCCCCCTTCCACGGGGATAATCTCAAAAAGACCCAGTCTCTGACTGTAAATTGAAGGTCCCTTGTGCAACGATCCACATAACTCTTTTGATGATCATTCGTCGCCTTCAACCCTTCCTTGATAACACTGACTTTTTCAATTGTCAAATCCAGATAACCCTGGAATTTGTAGTCTCCTCTCCCCCGCCTTAGTCCAACAAAAAGAGGTCCTACACTGATGACCATACAGTGCCTCGAAAGGAAACACCCTAATACTGGCTTGAAAACTGTTATGGTAAGCAAATTCCATCAAGGGCAGGTAAGTATCCCAGCTCCTACTGCACTGTAGCACACAAGCCCTCAACATGTCTTCTAAATTCTGAATAGCCCTCTCAAACTGCCTATCAGTCTTAGGATGAAAATTTGTACTAAAGTTTGTCTTGGTCCCTAGAGACTGAGTGAACGTCTACAAAAACCATGAGGTAAACTTTGAATCACGATGTAAAACAATGGATTTAGGGACCTGATGAAACCAAACAATGTGATCCATGAATACCTGAGCCAACTGGTACATCTGATACCCCTTTCAGTCTGGCAGGAAATGTGATGACTTCGTGAGTCGATCCACAATCACTGAAACACCATTATGACCCTTTTGGGTCCTGGGAATCTTAATCATGAAATCCATGGTAAGATGATCTCATTTCCACTATGGAATACGAAGTGGATGAAATCTCCCTTAATGCATCTACCTCTCCACCTTAATCTGCTAACACATTAAGCACCTGCTCACAAACTCCACAATATCATGTTTCATCCATGACCACTAATAATACTGCATCAGGGGTTACATCTAGGTTCCTCCTGGGTGGATTACATAAGCAGAACTCTGCGCCTCCTTATGAATATCCCTCTTTAATTGCAAGTCAATGGGAACACATAACCAACCCTCCTTTAGTAAAGCCACATCGTCCTTGAGTAAAAAGTCCAATCAGTTGCTTGCTTCAACCTCCATCCTGATGATGCAAAGTGTTGGATTCTGAAGTTCTGCTGTGATCACTTGGTCAAGAAATATGGGCCTCATGTGCAATTTGGATAATAAATCTGCATGGCCATCTACCCCCAGTATATTCTCCACCTTCTGGAGCTCCAACATCATAGGTAGATGAACGGTATGAATGTGAGATAATGAGCTTGCAGAATTCCTACTCAAGCATCAACCACTTCATTCACCTTTCCCGAATAATAATCAATAGTAAAGTCATAATCCTTAATCAACTCTAGCCATCTCCTCTAGATCGAGTTCAACTCCCTCTGAGTAAACATATATTTAAGGCCTAGTAATCAGTGAAGATCCTATACATCTCCCCATAGAGATAGTTCCTCCAAATCTTTAGTGCAAGCTCCACTATAGCAAGCTCCAAGTCATGGATAGGGTAATTCATCTCATAGGGTTTTAACTATCTAGATGTATAAGAAATAATCCTACCATGTTGTATAAGTACACATCCCAAGCCCTGTCGAGATGCATCACTGTATACCTCAAACCTCCACTATCGTCCGGAAGGGCCAACACTGGAGCAGTAGTAAACTGTTTCTTCAATTCCTTGAAACTCCATTCATATAGACCATCCCAAAAATATGACTCCCTTCCGAGTCAACTGCGTCAAGGGGGCTAAAATATTGGACAAACCCTACACAAAACTCCTATAATGCTCAGCCAGTCCAAGAAAACTCCTCACCTCGGTTACCGTGGTTGGTTGATGCCCTTTTGAAACTACCTCAGCCTTTTGAGGGTCCACACTAATTCCCTCAGCAGAAATAACATGACCTAGAAATCCAACACTGGTCAACCAAAACTGACACTTACTTCACTTGGCATATTGCTGATTCCTCGTGGGTGTAATCAAGACTAGCCCTACATGTTTCTCATGTGCCTTCGTACTCCTCAACTACACCAAGATATCATCAATAAACACAATCAGAAAATGATCCAGATACTTCAGAAAGACTTGGTTAATCAAATCCATGAATGCTGCTAGGGCATTCGTCAATCCGAAAGACATGACCAAAAAAGCATAATGCCCATACTGAGTTTGGAACGTGGTTTTAGGAATATTAGATTCCTTGATCGTCAACTGATGATATCCAGATCGAAGGTCAATCTTGGAAAAGTACTTAGTGGCCCGCAGTTGGTCGAACAAGATGTTAATCCATGGTAACAGATACTTTTTCCGTACAATAATCCTGTTCAGCTGCCAATAATCAATGCAAAGTCTAAGGCTACCATCCTTCTTCTGTACAAATAGCACTGGGCTCCCCAAGGTGACATACTCAGTTGAATTAACACCATGTCGACTAAATCTTGCAGTTGAATGTTTAATTCCCTCGACTCTGCCGGTGTCATCCGATATGGTGGTTGCGAAATAGGTTGAGTGCCCAGAAGCAGTTCAATCGTAAAGTCAACCTCTCTCTAAGGTGGCAACCCCGATTAATCTTCCAGAAACACATCTGGAAACTCATGTACAACGGGTATCTCCTCCAAGTACACTGGGACATCTGGGGACATCAAAACACGTGCCAAATGCCCCTACCAGCCACTCCTTAGCAACTTTTTGGCTTCCAAACACAAAATAACCCCTAAAAGAAGTATCCTCTGGTCCCCTTTGAAAAAAAAAACAGTGGCAAGTTAGGACTACAAAAGATAACTGTCTTCTCAAAGCACTCGACAGAGGAATGATGAGTAGTTAGCAAATCCATCCCCAGAATCACATCAAAGTCGTATATGTCCAAAGAATCAAGTCTGCCTTAAGGTCAAAACTCTCTATCCAAATTTAATAGTTTTGGATCATAGAACTAGCAACTAGCATAACACCGATCAGAGTACTAATACCTATGTCCCAACCTAGTGGGGTCAACTCCCGGTTAGAAAAAATCACAAACCCTCTAGAAATTAAAGAGTGTGTGGCGCTGGCATCCATCAACACTCATGCATCTCAACCAAAGATAAATGAGTACATGTCACCACTCCAGGTATCGCACGAGCCTCCTGCTGAGTAACTGAAAACACACGGGCTCGTCCTTCCGCAGGTCAACCGCGTCCCCTCTGGCTATTACCACATCTGCTGCCCCAGAGGTTAGGTATCTAACTCTAACTCCTGGTAGCCTATATAAATAAAAGGAGTAGTCAATTATTGCCCCAACTCTACCCTGCCTTAATCAGTGGTCTCACTATCTGGGGGGTAAGGGCACTCTCACTTGAAATGACCAAGCTCACCACAGTAGAAGAAAACATTACCACTACATTGAGCAACCTACCCACTACAGCCACCAGAAGTCCCACTGGAATGGAATGATGATTGAAATCTCGATCGACCCCCTTAGGACCCTCTACAGAGCTAGAAGTGCCTTCTTTGAAGCTCCATGAGAGGAGGACTCAGCATACTGTTGATGAAGGTGTTGCCTTGAGCCTCCGTACTACTGTTGCTGCTGCAATAGTGACAAAGTTAACTCAACTTGTGCAGCCATATTTGATAAGGCTTGAAGAGAAGTATATGCTCTTGAAATCACAGTAGCCCGAAGCTTGGTCCTAAAACCATACATAAACCAATGAATCCTGATCGCCTCAGTCGCCTCTGCTCGAATTGAGCCACTATCATATCTCCCTGCTCAATTTGGAGGAACTCCGCCTCCTTCTGGTCACCGTAAGACTAAGGATGAAATTGTTGCATGAAGATCTTCTTAAAAAATCCCAGGTGACTGTAGCCTCATCCAATTCAGTTGAAAATGTGGTATGCCACCACCTCTCAGTGACGCGGTTTAAACTACGCATTTAAATAAACCTGTAATTCAAGTATATGCAATTTCAACCATTTTTGTGTAGATGTAGTATTAGTAAATAGGGATCGTTTTTTAACCTTGAAAATTAGGGAACATTAAATAATGGTTAGTGAAAAGAATAATAAATAATCAAAGAATAAAATAATAAATCAATATTAATTAAAGAATAACATGATTTGGAGGGGTTTTGGAAAGATTTGTAGCAGAAACTACGTTTTAAAACTAAGAATTAAAATGTGAATACATATGCTAATTAGAATTTACAAACCATAGATTAGATTCATAGAAAAAACTGACACTTTTACGTAAGTAAATCCGAATTAATAATCACATTATTTAAACTACTCCTTCAATGGACTTTCTTCAAACACAAATTTTACCAACACTCTAGCATTTTGCTCATATTGAACCAATCATGAAATCCTACCTTCATCATCTCAATTACATGTATACATTTTTCAATATTATAAATGCATCGACAGTGGCAGACACTTACAGTACAATTCACCGTAAGTTATTGATTTATTAAGTCGATAGCGATCAACATTAAATCTCTTCAATCCTCATCTAAGTGCACGGACAGCGGCAGACACTTAGCGTTGAATTGAAGTTTAAGCACTAAAACATATGAAATAACTAAAATTCAGAAAGTAAAACACACGGAGATTGTATTCATATTTACAAATGCTAGAAAGAAAATACCAACACATATATTGAATTATAAGTAAAATCGAAACAAAACAAGAGTGTAAGTAGAAAAAAATGGGTTTTCACAAGGATCCCTGATAGCAGACAGAACCTTGTGAAGATGGAGGAAGAAATATGAGAAATTCGGCCTTAAAAACTCTCAAAGTGCCTTAGAATTACCTAGCCTTAGGTTTTTCTTAAGGAAAGCATAAATTCATGTTTAAAAGAAAAATCAAAGAAATTAAAAAGAAAAGTCTACAAAGAAAATCTAAAAACAAATTCTAAAAGAAAAGCTAAGAAAAATCTAACAAAAAGGTGTAAAAGAGCTCTCCAAAATGTATCTACAAAGAGGGAGGAGAGAGAGAGAGAGAGAGAGAGAGAGAGAGAGAGAGAGAGAGAGAGAGAGAGAGAGAGAGAGAGAGAGAGAGAGAGAGAGAGAGAGAGAGAGAGAGAGAGAGAGGAGGAAGAGGTTTATAATGAAATGGTCTCCCTATTTATAGAGGAAGTGTCACTAAAAATATAAGAAAAATAAAAAACAAATTAAATTAAATTACTATAAAATTAAATGATGAAATGATGAATTTATACTGATTTTTAAGGTTGAATTGTGCTGGAAATAGGGAAATTATGGAGCAGGTGGAGTAGGTGGAGTAGGTGGAGGATAGGGCATGATTTCAGTAGTGGCTAGCTGACAGGAAGGAGTGCGCATCGGTGTGGCACCCTGACGTGGGGCAGGTGAGGTCGGTGAGGCGCTCGAACGTGGGGTGGTTATGGTTCGGTGGTCAGCTGCAGAGAGGAAATGCGTTGCAGGCGCGTCAAGCGTTGACATGCGTAGAACACTTCCGCACGTGAGCTCCGAAGTTGCGAAGGCCAAGTCGGCAGGCAAGCAATGAAGGCTCACTGGGCTGGTCTCATGACAAATTGGGTCGCGACTGCTGAGTTTTGTTGATGGATGTGGGCTGGATTAGTTCTAGGTCGCGTGCAGGACTGAAGGCTGTGCTTGATTAGACTGGATTCAGTAGCTATCTTCCGAATTTCCTCGAGATTTTCAGGGGCCTCTCTTATTTCAATCATATCTTCTTCGTTATAACTCCGATTGTTTGGTATAAATTTTTAGTGGCCTCTCTTATTCTCAGTGGCCAAAATGCTCAAAATTTCAAGCTTTATTTATTTATATAAATTTCACACACAAAATATTATTTTCTCTAATTGTTTTGTATTTTTACTTCAAAAGATAAGTATAAAGGGTATAAAATAATATAAAATAAAGCTCAATTAAAGGCCTATCACTCAGTATACTCAATCGGGTAGAAGTTAGCTGTCACAACCCTAAACTCTAGAGGTCAGTTCATCACACAAAAAATCTTATCAAGGTGTACAATCCATGCCTCTGCTACTTTCGGATCCACAGTACCAGGAAACTCGACGGCTCCAAGTCGCTGGGCCCTCTCAATGTCCGACCCCTAGTTATTCCCTCTATCCTGAAACACGACATCCAATGCCTAGCCAAACTGATCCATGGTATGGTCCCACCTATTATCTCAATCCTCATCATCAGTATAAGGAGGTCGATGGGGCTTTCGTAGTGGAGGCGTGATGTATGTATAGAGTCACACATTTGTAACACGACTCTACACAACGGTTGTGCGACCCACATGAAAGTAACCTAGTGCTCTAATACCAAATTAACGAGAAACGCATGCTCCTGTCTAACACATTAACTTAAAATATCAAAAATACCCTCAACCCCAAATTAAGCATGCATATAATTTCAGACAAAAGATAAGTCCACAAGTTAAAGTTAACAAAGTTTAAATATGGTTATATAGAGCACTAGAAATCGACAATGAAAACCAGAATCCCACTAGTAAAAAATATGCCTTTGGTGGCAAACAAAATTTGTCGCGAAAAGCCAAAATTTGCCTGCTAAAGTCTTCCGCGGCGAAAATATTTGTCGCGACCTTTGTCAGTAAAAGCTCACCAGCAAAGATCTTTCGCGACAAATTTGTAACATTTTCCGCCTAAAAATTTCTTGTGCGGCAAACTTTCCGCGAAAAATTATTTGTCTGCATTTTACGGCGAAATTTAATTTGCCTGGAAAACAATTCTGTCCCGGCAAACGTATTTGTCGCCTTAGCTATTATATCCTGGCAAACTATATTTGCCACCATAGTAGATCTATCATGACAAATATGTTTGTCACAATAGGACATGCACGAACATGTAGAAGCCATATAACGGCAAACATCTTTGTCGCCATAGATTGTCTCTCACGACAAATCGATTTTGCCGCGATAGGTTTCCTTTCACGACAAATTGATTTGGCCGCGATAGGTTTCCTTTCACGACAAATCGATTTTGCCGCGATAGGTTGTCTTTCAGGACAAATTTATTTGCCGCGATAAAGTATCAATAGTTAGAAATGCATTTGTCGCGATAAAACTTCTATGGCAAACATCTTTGTCGCCTAAGGTTTATCTCATAACAAAAATACACCTCAACTATTACAAGATTTCGACTTTTAAATGCAATAATAGTACCTGATTTATGGAAAGTCACAACAATTATAGAAAACGTAATATTTATATAAATTAATAACATCGCATACAAAATAAGTACGTAGTAGCTAAATTTTTAAATGTCCAAAATAAGTACGTAGTAGCTAATAATTAAGTTTCTGAATGTCAAACTATATTCTACATGAGCATGGAAAAGAGACTATCCTAGGGAGCTTTGACCATCATTCTCACCGTGTTCATCAGTCGATGGTACTTCAAAATCAACTGCTGGTGCTTCAAACCCCGGGACTCTTGACATATTTTGTACTAGTTGTTGGAGATACAACCGCATATGTGCAAGTTTCTTGTTAGCGACCTCTTGAGATGCCTTTGCAACTCTCAACTCACCCTTCAAATTGTCAACCTCCGTTTGCAAGTGTTGAGTAGTTGCTGAAGATTGAGAGCTTCCAATCTCACGAACACGTCCATATCCCATACCACGTATCTGTGATCCTGGCTTCTTTCCAAGTACATCAATCAAAATATTAAGGCCAACATTAGGATCATCTACAGGTATCTCATCCAATGGAGTATCCTCAGGATATTCTTTTGCTACCTCATGGAGATAATCATTCTTTTTTGCTAACATCTCATCCTTCAAATGAAATCGACATAAAAACACATGTTATATACAATATACAATCATATAACCAAGTTTATATAAGTGAAATAATATTCTAACAAAGTTTATACAATCAAAAAACATGTTGGACATCAAAGTTGTTTTTACAATCCTATTGCTATTCCCATGCTTGGATTCTTCGGTATTAGTTTCCCTAGTTTTTAATGGTGTCCCAATTGTAGCTGAGTCGAAAGACAGAATTTATTCAATTAGCATCAAATATGGTTGGAGAAAAAGTTCACAATGAATAGGTTTCACACATTTAGCTAGGGTATTGTTATGATACATCAAGTAAGTACTTCTAAACAATGAACGAACGCTACACTTGATTGAAGAAGTTCAAATTAAAAGGTGCATCTCATGCACGTCGTGATGACGGGAGGAGATCTAGACTAAGGCTAAGACCACTTTTCGGTTTTGATCTCATTTATTGAGATAGTTGGCCGAGCTTACATATGACCATACATTCTATGAAATTATGATGCATGTTCCTAAGATAATTACAATATGATTACTAAGCTAGTCTGATTTAAATGGAATCCATATAATTTAATTATATTTCTGCTATAGGTTATGAGAAAAAAAAAACAGAATGCCAACTGCTACAATGCTCTCCTTTTAACAATAATTTATCTTTTAGACAAGCAATTGAGCATTTCGTAGAATCTCGGACTCAGATGACAATAATGTAAGAAATATAACAATAATTTGCTCAACATGTATCTTGAGAAAGAAGGGGATTAGTGGCTGCACAATCACAACACAACAACTCAACACAGCTCAATTAACAACCTCTGTAGCAAATTAACAAAGACCACAACAAAACACCCTACTTTGGAGACACAAAATCATGGCCAACTTAAGGAAACTTGATAACCATTTAACTGAAAATCTGCTCACAATTATGACTATAACCAGGATTTTCATAGGACCCGAACACCTTAATATCACTATAAGAGTAGATAAAGTAGCAGATTGAAGAGCAAACACAACAGCAGCAACTCATCTCATATCACAATTCATCATCATGAACCAAAATCAAGCACACAACTCAAACATGATAACTCAGTGAATGTATACATTACTTAGCTCAAACTAATATTCACAACACCTCAACACGGACATGATAGCAGCTCAGGCCAAAGTCTTCAGATCAGACCAAATTGGATCAACCAACGCAACCATAGTAACTCAAACAGTATATCTCAACTCATACAATATAACTAAAGGTTCAAGAATTGACTAATTGAAGAAGCAGTGATGTAACCCTATTTGATACATAGTTATAGCTTCAGAATTGATTAGAATCAAATATCAGAGAAGATATAAAGAGGATCGAAAGAAAAGGTGAGAAAGCAGAACAATTCAATTGTGAGAGAGAATTGCAGCAAGAATCAAGAGTAAGATCGAAAAAGACTTTGAGACTGAAGAAGAAGAATCATAGATCTAAGATCAAATGGAGAAAGAATCAAGATTAAGGTCGAAGAAGAAGAAGAAGAAGAAGCTCACAACATTTTCTGTGAGAAATCAAGGAATCAAAGATCGAAAGAAAAGATGCAGAACATTTAGGTGAGAAAGAGAAAGAGATTGAGGAAAGAAATCAGAGAAATTCAAGACCGATGAAGTCTGGGGAATTTAAGAGAAAGCTAAGAAAAAACAGAAGTAGAGAACATTAACTAAGGGAAACGAATCATAAATCGAATCAAGAGCAGATATCTCAAGAATCAGAAATGTAATCCTTTTTTTTCTTTTTTCATATTGCTTACACTGAATCAAAATGCTCATTACATTTTGACTCGGACTTAGATGATGAAGTACATGATGTTGTACTTGTTGCTTCAATCTGGGGTGATTTGTTTGAGTCTAAACAAGTTTTGAGTTCATCTGACGAACATGACTTATATGACTTATATAACTATCCAAAAGATTTGGTGAAGACACAATTATAGGCAGCCTCAATACGTCCAAGAAAACATATACAAAACTGACAAATTAATTTAGGAACACTCAAACTTAAACTTAAACTATAATGCAATGAACTCATAGGGCAACTCCATATCTACAGCATGAAAAACAAAAGTCGTCTCCACAGAAATACAAATACCATTATAAAAAAAGAAAAAACACTATCAGTTTCCTACTTAATTATCTCACAATTTCATTTCTCATGCATGTTGTAAAGAAATAAACCTGCCTTTAGTAAAAAAGTACGGATACAACTATAACAAATTCCTCAAAGTCGTCAAAGATCAAAGATTGTACCCTGCTGGTTAAAGGCATAAAAACCACTAGCAAGACAATTAAATCCAGGAATCATTTTTTATAATCAAAACTGCTAGCAAGCACTCAAGAAACAACCTTGGCCAAGTTCATTTATCGATCTCCTAACTTAAGACGCCATTTACAGCATGCAATGCGAATGTACATAATTAACATGGTTCACCAAAATATAAAGAAGATATTCAACACCGGCTATCCAATCTAGATCACCGACATCAGACCAAATTCACCCCAAAATATATAAGTACTGAGTGCATTTGTCTCATTTAAAATTCTATCACTTAATTTATAGGGATTATCAAGGAGATCACCAACATTTAGCTCCGGGAATCAATTAGGAATCTGTCCACACATTCGAGTTTCCAAGGAATATAATAGTCAACATACAATATATGCATGGTTGAGTGTATCAATAGCATTTCAACCAACAATGCAACGCAACTCTCACCAATGTGAGTGAACTCAAGTTCATGGGTGAGAGAAAATCAGAAAATGCAAACGAGAAAAAATAAAACAGAACCCAAAACATCTATTATCTAAAATTTATAGCATCACTAGGTCAGTGGATAATTTGGGATTATTGTTACTAGACCCTTCTAAACATCACACATGAATCACATGTTACCAAATTACCTTTCAAGCCAAAATTACCATATTCCCTTGCCCTTTCTAAGCTCATAACAAACTTATTTGAACTCCATTTTCGGCCTTCTGCTTTTCAATATACTCAAGAGGCTGACACCTTCTTAACGATCTTTTTGAAGTTTCTAAAAGATGTCCTGGTCAAAAGTCAAGACTTTGACGTTTAGGGCGCAATGGTCATCTTTTAGTTTTTTCGAATATCCAGGGTGTTAAAATCTCCCCCCATTAAAAGAATTTTGTCCTAAAAATTTTAAAACCGAACCAAACTTATCCTCGATACCCAATATCATTTACACATAACGATTCATATTACAAACGTTATTAAGATTAAAGAAAAATCGGGCAGCCGTATGATTTTGACTTATTTCATAAATCCATAACCAACTCAATCTTTTACCATTTCAAGTACTAACCAATTCACAAAGTGGCACTACGCGTATGCCATTACCTCAAATATCATCTTAACTAAATGCAAAAAGAACATCAACATGGTATCCAAACAACTATTCCCCCAAGGGTCATCTTACAAGCCACTTTGGAATCGAAGTCCACCTCGACGTCCGAGTGCAACCTCACTCAAGAACCAGAGTCCTGCTCAATGTCTGAGTGAGAACTAACCATCTCACTATCAGCCTCGGGAACCAGATCCTAACTCGATGTTCGAGACCAACCAACCACTACCCACTTAGGAACCGGAGTCTAACTCGACGTCTGAGTGGTCATCTCACACCATACAAGTCTCAATAAAGGGGCCAACTCCGATGTCTGAGGCTAACCACTACCGACTTAGGGAAAGGGGCCTATCCCGACATCTGAGTCGTCCTCACCATACCTATCTCAAGAAAGGAACTTTAGCTAGACGTCTGAGATTGTCTACCACAACCTGCTCAGGCATACAACAACTGAGCATTAATCAACCATCTAAGAAACCTCTCCATAAATACAACCATGCACACATCTAGAGAATACCTATATTAATGAAAAATCGTTATTCATCATATCATTGTAGTATCATGTGATGGAGTCATCACATATATCGTCATCCACAAATTACATCAAATCGGCACATCATCATTGTCATATCATCATCACACGTTATCACCCAAAATCACACAATTTTCGATAAACCTAGTAAACATGCACAAGTAAAATCTTTCTAAATTTGTGACAAATTATATGAAATCCATACTTAACCAAATATTGCCAAAGTCATACATGGCCATCAAACATCACTCGAAACTCAAACCTGAGCCCTAATCATAATTTATGCCCAAATCTAAAAATAAAATTCAAAAACATTCTTCATAAAACATATATGAATTCACAAAAGTCATTTTGAAAACCAACGTCAAATCATTATTGCGTAAATTATTTAATACTTTTACTCTCTCTTTCAACCAAATCAAATTCCAAATCAAATTTTAATTCAAACATTGTGTGTAAACCAAAATTTTGTAACCCAAATGTTTCAGTAATCCCATCTAATTCATTAAAACATAATCAAATCATTATCATTAAAATACGAGGATCATATTTCAAAAAATACTCTAGCTCTTATACCAACTTGACAGGACCCGTCCCTAATTTCCATGAAAATCGGACCAGCCCTGCTTCTGTCTAACAACTCTTGTCAAACTAGGGATTTCTTTAACCTTACTCTTTGTTTATCATTTAATACTTAACTAACAAAATGTATCTCTTGCAGGGTACCGCCCACTTCCAACCCACTTACCTGGATAAGTAGTGAAAACTTCAAATTTTTATATAATCTAAACTTTAGTGTCATATCACACGACCACAAGTAATTACTATAAATAGAATTGCACATTCACTTAATGAGCATCACAGATATAATTATCGTCAAACTTCTTAACCCCAAATGTTCACTCTTTATTTAATAGTAATTCTCCTTTACTTTTCCTTGTTCTTAATTTTAAAAGTTACGATTATTTGCAAAGTATATAAGTCACAACCATATGGTAGTTCATGTGACAATTTTGCATCCTAACTTAATAATCCACTTTTATATAGTTCCTTAATTAACTATTTCATTCACATTTCCACAAATCTTGTGATAACGGTCAAACTACGCATTAAATTAAACATCTAATTTGAGTGTTATGCAATTTAAACCCTTTTTGTGTAGATGTAGTATTGGTAAATAGAGATCGTTCTTAACCGGGGAAATTCGAGAACATTAATAATGTGTTAGTGGGAAAGAATAAAGAATAAAAGAATAATGAATAAATTAATGAATTAGAGAATTAAATAATCAAAGAATTAAATAATCAAAGAATAAAATAATAGAAGAATTAAATAATCAAAGAATCAATAAATTAAAGAATAGAGGAATAAGAGAATAAAGAATTAATAAATTAAAGAATTAACGAATTAAAGAATAAAAGAATAAAGGAATAAAAGAATAAAAGAATAAAAGAATGAAGAATTAAAAAGGGGGGTTTTGAAGAGGTTTGTAATCATGCAAACAAGTAAAAGCATAAATAAACTAATCCCACTTTTATTCTAATTTATGTACAAGTGACCTTCTTAAAACACATATCTTACTAACACTCTAATAATTGCAAATATTCAAACAAACAGGAAATTTTACCTTAATCGTCTTAATTACCTTCATATATTTTTTCAATATTATAAATGCACCGACAGCGGCCAACACTTACAATATGATTTACCTTTTGTTTTTTACTGAATGCGCCGACAACGATCAACATTAAGTCTCTTCAATTCTACTTTAAATGCACCGACAACGGATAAAACACTTAACATCAAATTAAAGTATGAAACACTAGAATGTATGAAATAACTAAAATTCATAAAGTAAGACTCATGGAGATTGCATTTAACACTTACAAGTATTAGCAAGAAAATACCACACATATATTGAATTATAAGTAAAACCAAAACAATAACAAGATGTAACGACCCGTCCCAAATTCCTAGATTAGATTAGTGAATAATCATGATTAGTGAGGTTAATCGGTGATTAGTTGAGCGAAATCGGACGAACGATGCGAAATGACCGTTTTGCCCCTAATTGTGGTAAAACGTTGACTTTTCCTTTGGGAGGTCAAACGGACTTTGACCGATGACCGTGACGTAGTTCGTGACGTCACGAGTTCATAGACGGGTGGCACGTTCAATTCCGACGTTCGAGGAAGATGTTATGACGTTCGGAAGTTTAGGGGCAATTTGGTAATTTTGGTTAAAAGCGGCAAATGTTGACTTTTTGACCAAGAGGTCCGATGGCCGAGGGCCGAAGACTGTTACGTAGATATGGACAATACGAATCCATAGACAGGCAGCACGTCGAATTCGGACGTTCGACGGCGAAGTTACGATTCACGGAAGTTTAGGTGCACTATTGCACGAATTACGAGACGGTTGCACCTTTGGACTTTAGTGGGGCCCATATATTTTATGGAGACCCAATGGATGAGTGACACTTGTCACCCATCCACTGGCCCTCAATTCCCATTCATGCATATCTCTCCCCTTCATCGATCATTCATTTTCTTCCTTTCAAACCAAAACCGATCCACTATTTTCATCCATATCCAAACCCTTCAACCTTAAACCCATTTGAGAGAGACAGAGAGTGAACTGAGGATGACTGGGATGCTGGTGGCCGACCTGGATGGCGCCGCCGTGGGCGGCTGAGACAAAAACCCGAACAGGTACCCGATTGGACCCGTTTGTTTACCTTTTTGATTTTTGACGTTGTATCGGTTTTGATTGATTAGATTTTTTGTATTAGGTTCCTCGGAAGCTATTAGGGAGGTTTTGTGGGAGATTGGAGGTTGAGAGACCTCTGGAGAGGTTTTGGAAAACTGGGCCGTGAGCTTTGAATTGGACCGGTCGGATTCGTTAGGTTTTAGGTGTTTTTGTTTATGGTTTTAAGTTCCTAAGATCGTAACTAAAAGAATAGGATTAATTAGGGTCAAAATGGACAAAAATTGAAGAGGGTAGGGGCCTGGACCGGTCATGCCGGTCCAGTTGCAGACATTAAACCGGGCCGGCAGGTATGAACCGGGCACTGGAGGTTGATGGTGATGCTACAGTGTCGGCGCGTGGGCCCACGCATAGGCAACTTCCAGGGGCGCGTGACGGCGCCTGACGGGGAATTTGAGGATGGTTCCAACATTTCAAATCATCTATTCGATGTAACGAACATTTTGGGACTGGTTTCGATAGGTTTCGGGCTGTCCGAAGGTTTAGGTTCGGTTTTAAAAATAGTTCAAAATCGGGAAAATTATGGGACTTCAATGAGAGGTTAATGAGGCTATTAGTAACCCTCTAAATGAATTTGGACAGGTTTGGGAGTCCCGATGACGACGATTGACCCAGGAGATGATTATGGCACGCGTATCGAGGCGCGGCTTTGGACGGTCTGTGAGTGGACCTTGTTTTCTAAATTGGTGCATGCATAAATGTTTATTATATGTTTTAAATACTTGTTTGTGATGCCATGAGTGCATTTGGATGTGTGGTTATGTATAGGCACGTATTTCGAGGTTTCTACCCTATACGAGTCTGTACGTCTTTATTGGTCTGAATGAAATTGTTTTGGATTTCCAAAAGGATAATGAATGTTATTTGATGATTTTGATTTGGATATTTGTAAATTATATGATTTCACGCTTTACGAGGCATGTAAATTATATGATTTCACATGATACGACCCTATACGAAGTTTTCCAGTTTTACACCGATTTTCCATACTTATGGTTTTGGATATGATTCCATGAAATGGTTTTGGATTCGAAAAGATAAACTCGGGTTCGAAACCCATTTGATTTACGGAATCGGGCCGGAGGCCCAGTTGGTTTACGATTCGGACTTGAGGTCCAGTTTCTATGGGGATTCGGGCCTAGGGCCCAGCTATGTGTTAGAAATGGTTTTTACGGGTCATGAAGGTTTATGGGAACCGGCATGAACCGTTGAAATGGATTTACGGGTCATGACGGTTTATGGGAACCGGTATGAACCCATGAAAGGATTTTATGGATTATGACGGCTTATGAGGGGCCGGGCATGAATCCTAGAAAGATTTAAAGAAATGATTTCAAAAGGTTTTTCATATGCCATCCTTTATATATGATTGTCTCCTCTGGGGAGGGTCGTTGGCCTGGGTGGGCCCCAGAGTAGTCACGGAGCACTGACTGAGTGGAGTCGCCCCCCAGTTCGGTTCCTTACTCTCAGGATGGGCATGATTCGTTACCTCCATGGAGGGTCATAGATCTACGGACTTTGACCTGGGTGGACCCTGGAGAGACTTGGGTTTGAGACCCCGGTTAGCACACGTGTAGCTTTATTTTACCGTGACAGGTTCTAGATATGAAATATAATGGATAAACATGATTTCAAGTGGATTGGGAAATTATGTTTTATGATGATAAATGGATTTGGGCTGAGATCGCACATATGTTTATGATGTTATGGTTTTCTGTAAATGGTTTTTGGCAGGAGCCCGTATAACTTGTATTTACAGAATTTGTGGCTGAGACCCTAATTATGGATGTTTTAACATATATGATTAGTAAATGGTTTTACTATGCATGCATGCTTTTTAGTGGAGGGTATAAAGGTCTTTGATAAAATGTTTTTATAAACTCTTTATTTTTGTCCACTCACAGTCTTTCTGTTTTTAATACCCTTCAGGTTGATAGCGGATGTGGACTGTAGCAAAGACCGAGATATCACATGCCTCATCAGGATCCTGGCGTACTCTGATAGCCCAAGAGGGCAAAGGTTGGAAATATCCCTTGTCTGACACTTCGTGTCAGACGGGAGTAGGGTCATCTAGTGTTAATCCCCGGGGGGGGGGGGGGGGGGGGGGGATTGGGATGGGTCCTGTCAGCATGATATCAGAGCATAGGATTGCTTATCGGAGCATGGTTGCTCGTGTTACTTTGAATTCCAGAGCGTATTTTGCGCCTTACTCCGTACACGGGTCGAGGATGTGATATCTCAATGGGCTATAGTTCGTGGTCAACCTGATAGTTGGGATGCCGGTACGATAGTTAGTAGGATTGGATCGTTTTGGTTCGGCACTAGATGTCGGGGGTTGCCATAGTTCTGTCAAGGTTGGCAGTGTGGGACCCTACGGAAGGATTGACGTAATAGTACTTTGGAGTTTTGATCGTGAGACGGTTAGTTGGGATCGTCTTCACGATGTCGTAGGATCGGTTCCGACGACTGGTTTGGATGTTGTGACCATCCGATGATCGGATATGGTTGAGTTAGACGGATATGTTGCAGGCGGGCAGCCGGATTCGAGGAATCCTAGTTGGATTTACGTCTTTTCGATGTCAAGACCGCGGAGTCGGTCAGATTATGGATTATACTACCTTATGCAGTTGGGTTCAGTGGAACTCTAGGTGTGATTGTGGAACCCTTCCTTAGGTGTATGGTTCGGAAATGTGAGTTGACGAGTGGTATGACTTTGACGATTATTCCGATTTGGGTTCGTTAGTCGGTCTAGTCATGCCAACTCTAGTGATGGGACTGCACTCTGCAGTCGAGGTTGTACTTATTGGTTAGACCTACTTGGTTGTCGTGCTACTCAGTTGTGGTTTGGTGCAACTAAGGTCGTGGATGACCTGGTAGACGACAATGGTTAAGTCGAGTTACGACAGGTTAGAGTTTGGTTGGACGAGTTACCAGGGTTGGTACTTGTCGATGGAATCCCGGAGTGGGGATACCGAGTAGTTGGTACATGCGGTTGATTCCGTTAGATGCGGAGTCTAGATATCGAGATGTCTGGTAGTTAGGTCTGCACGAGTGTGTGGCAGGCGCTACTACCGAGAGTGGTTGTAGTTACGGTTGTTGGGAATCGGGGACGTTCAGGGAACGTTTTCTTTTCTTGTATGAGTTATCAGGGTGACTGTACCCAGAGTTGTTGGGTACTAGGGTGGCAGAGTTTCTCCTATTCGAGCAGAGGTAAGGGGTCGTCACTCCGTATGAGCGGAGATCCAGGGTTGTCAGTTTTGCACACGGTGTGCTAGTGTTAGTGCTGATGCTTGTGTGTTGATGCCGACAGGTGATGATACTGGTACTAGCGGGGGAGCTGGTTCCGGTTATCGTGATGACGATGAGTTACGGATTGGGATGTGACATCCATCGTAATGGGCATATGTTCGGTATCTGTGGTCCCAGAGTGAATCTCAAATAGAGTTAAATTGGTTAGGGGACACGTGGATGATGTCCAAGTGTGTTGTTTCCAATTTGGTTGGAACTTCGGAATCGCGAAAGGTTGCGATTGAGGTGACGAGTGGAATGCGGGCTTCCCGCATTAGTAATGAGTATTTCGAAGTTACAGTGAATGAGATTTCTCATTTTCTGCTTGGTGGCAGATGATGTTGGATTACGTGGTGTGGTGAGTGCAGCGAGTTTAGTCGCATTCACGTAGGATGAATGTTGGCGTCATTGTCGTGTATCATTCTTGATTTTTCCTAGGTGGAATGACAAGGATTGATACGAGGTAATCAGTGAGAACCCACAGTCTCGGTGGGTCTTGTCGTTGACTGATCTATTTAAGATGTGGGAATTGGTTGACGAACGATCTGACAGTATGCAGATTAGTTGAGGGTGTAAGACCCTATGATCGGATCTCAGGTCGATTGTTAGCTGAGTGAGCTGTGTGTTCCTAGGTGGATCCGGATTTTGATGTTGAGGACTTTGGACGTCGTGACGATCCTCGATCGTGACGTCTATGGTCGGTTGATGTAGTGATGGATCTGGATCGTGATCTTGATGATCCAGATATGTGGAGAGTTTATCGCTCTTGCTTGGATGTTTGAGTTGAGGATATTGGGACTGAACTTCTTTTCGAAGTGAATCCTGTATGGTATATTACTCAGGTGAGTAGTTTTCCGACGTAGTCGGATATGGTCAACCTAGATGTGTTGATGTTGGGATTGGCTTCCCTATGAAGTCAATCAAAGGTATTGAGGTAATTGTTTAAACGGGTAACCGATAGGTTCGGTTTTGATGCGTCTTGGTAGACGTGAACGAGATTTCAGGTTTTGGAATCAGATTTCTGGATGACGATTCAGGATTTGATTTGGAACTTGAAAGAGGACTTCTGGATTTGGGTTTTGGAATCGGATTCTGGGTGACGATTCAGGATTTGATTCTAGAGCTTGACACTGGATTTTCTTTTATGGATTTGGGTTCAGAATGGTTATTCCAAATGCTAGCTTACGGAATGATGATTTCGGATTCGAATATGGACATGATTATGGATATGATTTCTGGGTTTGGATTTGGGATTTCGTACGAAATTACAGATTCGGATTCGAAATTGGAAAGGGATGTTGAGTTGGAGTTTCGATTTGTCTAATGCTAGATTGGACAGATGAACTCCATAATTGGAACGTGATTTGCTACAACCTAGATGGTTGTAGGCTGATTGATGGGTAGTTGTATGTACCTTGTACGTTGTTCGAGGTACGATACCGGGTAGACTTTTCGTGCCTGGTGACGGTATATAGGTTATACCAGAGGTATGTTGGTGAGGGTGTTGGTAGTCGGATTAGTTTCAATACCATCGGATTAGTGGAGGTCGTGAACTGGACATTGGATACTGTGCATTGGGTCATGGTATTTCTAATGGGTCTAGTTACACACAGGTCGAATAATTTATTGGTATGCATACACTCAGGTTGAGTAAGCTAGTGGTTATTATAACCACAAGTGGGTATAGTGTTAGTTTTCGACTGACGACTGTCAAGTGGTGACAGATTATCGAAGGTGTCAACGTGGATCGTTGAGTGAGATCTGATGACTCCCAGTGGGAGCAGATATCAGGATAGATTGGTAATTAAAAAAAAAGGAACCGTCTAGTTGTTGTGTCAATGAAACGGTAAATTTGACAATTAGTGTCAATTCGGGACGTATGGCTACTATCATTCGACGTGGTCGAATGTAGTCAATGCGACGTGAGTGTTAGTGGTACGTCTGGTTGCAGACGAGTATTATTCTGGTTAGTGGGTGTACGAGTGTACACGTGTTTCTAGGTCGATTTTACTTTCCACGAGGTGGTTGTGGAATCAGGATAGTTAGTGTTTCAAGAACGGAACTAAATTAAGGAAGGAACAACGGTTGTAATTAGGCCGGTTGGAATTTCGAGGACGAAATTAATTAAGGAGGGAAGGTTGTAACGACCCGTCTCAAATTCCTAGAATAGATTAGTGACTAATCACGATTAGTGAGGTTAATCGGTGATTAGTTGAGCGAAATCAGACGAACGATGCGTAATGACCGTTTTGCCCCTAATCGTGGCAAAAAGTTGAATTTTCATTTGGGCGGTCAAACGGACTTTGACCGATGACTGTGACGTAGTTCGTGACGTCACGAGTTCATAGACAGGTGGCATGTTCAATTCCGACATTCGAGGAGGAAGTTATGACGTTCAGAAGTTTAGGGGCAATTTGGTAATTTTGGTTAAAATGGGCAAATGTTGACTTTTTGACCAAGAGATCCGATGGCCGAGGGCCGAAGACCGTTACGTAGATAAGGACGATACGAATCCATCGACAGGCGGCACGTCGAATTCGGACGTTCGACGGCGAAGTTACGGTTCACGGAAGTTCAAGTGCACTATTACACGAATTACGAGACGGTTGCACTTTTGGACTTTAGTGGGGCCCATATATTTTACGGAGGCCCAATGGATGAGTGACACTTGTCACCCATCCACTGGCCCTCAATTCCCATTCATGCATATCTCTCCCCTTCATCGATCATTCATTTTCTTCCTTTCAAACCAAAACCGATCCACCATTTTCATCCAAATCCAAACCCTTCAACTTTAAACCCATTTGAGAGAGACGGAGTGTGAACTGAGGACGACTGGGATGCTGGTGGCCGACCTGGACGGCGCCGCCGTGGGTGGCTGAGACAAAAACCCTAACAGGTACCCGATTGGACCCGTTTGTTTTCCTTTTTGATTTTTGACGTTGTGATCGGTTTTGATTGAATAGAGTGTGTGTATTAGGTTCCTAGGAAGCTATTAGGGAGGTTTTGAGGTAGATTGGAGGTTGAGAGACCTCTGGAGAGGTTTTGGAAAACTGTGGCGTGAGCTTTGAATTGGACCGGTCGGATTCGTTAGGTTTTAGGTGTTTTTGTTTATTGTTTTAGGTTCCTAAGATCCTAACTAGAAGAACAGGATTAATTAGGGTCAAAATGGATGAAAGTTGAAGAGGGTAGGGGCCTGGACCGGTCACGCCGGTCCAGTTGCAGAGATTAAATCGGGCCGGCCGGTCTGAACCGGCAGCTGGAGGTTGATGGTGATGCTACAGTGCCGGCGCGTGGGCCCACGCGCAAGCAACATCCAGGAGCGCGTGACGGTGCGTGACGGGGAATTTGAGGATGGTTCCAACATGTAAAATCATCTATTTGATGTAACGAACATTTTGGGACTGGATTTGAGTCAATCGGACATCGTTTCGATAGCTTTCGGGCTGTCCGATGGTTTAGGTTCGGTTTTAAAAATAGTTAGAAAATTGAGAAAATTATGGAACTTGAATGAGAGGTTAATGAGGCTATTAGTAACCCTCTAAATGAATTGGGATAGGTTTGGGTGTCCCGGTGAGGACGATTGACCCAGGAGACGATTATGGCACGCGTATCGAGGCGCAGCTTCGGACGGTCTGTGAGTGGACCTTGTTTTCTAAATTGGTGCATGCATAAATGTTTATTATATGTTTTAAATACTTGTTTGAGATGCCATGAGTGCATTTGGATGTGTGGTTATGTATAGGCACGTATTTCGAGGTTTCGGCCCTATACGGTGCCTATACGGGTCCGTACGTCTTTATTGGTTTGAATGAAATGGTTTTGGATTTCCAAAAGGATAATGAATGTGATTTGATGATTTTGATTTGGATATTTGTAAATTATATGATTTCACGCTTTACGAGGCGATTTACGGGTTGCACGTAAATCGAAGTTTTTCGATTTTACACTGATTTTCCATACTTATGGTTTTGGATATGATTTCATGAAATGGCTTTGGATTCGAAAAGGTAAACTCGGGTTCGAAACCCATTTGATTTACGGAATCAGGCCGGAGGCCGAGTTGGTTTACGATTCGGACTTGAGGTCCAGTTTCTATGTGGATTCGGGCCTAGGGCCCAGCTATGTGTTACAAATGGTTTTTACGGGTCATGACGGTTTATGGGAACCGGCATGAACCCTTGAAATGGATTTACGGGTCATGACGGTTTATCGGAACCGGCATGAACCCATGAAAGGATCTTATGGATTATGACGGCTTATGAGGGGCCGGGCATGAATCCTGGAAAGATTTAAAGAATGATTCAAAAGGTTTTTCATATGCCATCTTTTATATATGATTGTCTCCTCCGGGGAGGGTCGTTCGCTTGGGTGGACCCCGGAGTAGTCACGGAGCACTGACTGAGTGGAGTCGCCCCCCAGTTGGGTTCCTTACTCCCACGATGGGCATGGTTCGTTACCTCCAGGGAGGGTCATAGATCTATGGACTTTGACCTGGGTGGACCCTAGAGAGACTTGGGTTTCAGACCCCAATTAGCACACGTGTAGCTTTATTTTACCATGACAGGTTGTGGATATGAAATATAATGGATAAACATGATTCAAGTGGATTGGGAAATTATGTTTTATGATGATAAATGGATTTGGGATGCGATCCCACGTATATTTATGATGTTATGGTTTTCTGTAAATGGTTTTGGGGCTGAGACCCTAATTATGGATGTTTTAACATATATGATTGGATAAATGGTTTTAAAATGCATGCATGCTTTTTAGTGGAGGGTATAAAGGTCTTTGATGAAATGTTTTTATAAACTCTATATTTTTGTCCACTCATAATCTTTCTGTTTTTAATACCCTTAAGGTTGACAGCGGATGTGGACTGTAGCAGAGACCGAGATATCACATGCCTCCTCCGGATCCTGGCGTACTCTGATAGCCCGGGAGGACAAAGGTCGGAAATATCCCTTGTCTGACACTTCGTGTCAGACGGGAGCAGGGTCATCCCGCGTTAATCCCGGGGGGGGGGGGGGGGGGGGGGGATTGGGATGGGTCCTGTCACAAGAATTTAAGTAAAGGGAATAAAGTTACACTTTCGGAACCCAAGAACAACTTGTGATTCTGAAAGTGGATGGAAACAATGGAATGTTATTCATAAGGAACACCGACAACGACTAGAACCTTATGAAAATGAAGGATAAAACATAAGAATGCGGACTTAAATTCTAGAATTATTTCGGAAATACTTGGCCTTGGTATTTCTTAAGGAAAGCATAAAAATGTGTTTAAGAGATCTTAAAAAAAATTACAAGAACAAAGTAAAGAAGAAATGAAATTAAGAAATAACATAAAAATAACATAAATTAAGAATAAGAATTAAAAGGAAACTAATTAATAAGAAAATCTACAAGAAGTTAAAATGGTCTCCAAAAATGTCTATCAAAAGAGAGAAACAAATTAACTAAACCAAGAACTAAAAACTAAGAAAAATGGAAGAAATGGAAAAATGGGACTAATGGAGACATCCCAAATACATGAAATGGCCTCCCTATTTATAGAGGGAGTACCACAATTGTTTAAATAAAGTACAAAATTAAAATATAAAAATAACAATAAAATAATACATGAAGAAGTGATGGAAATGATGAGATTGGGTGGATTTTGGGGAAAAGATGCTGATTTTGAGGAAAAGATGCTGATTTTTGGTTTGGGTTTCTGGATTTCAGTAGCTTCCCACCGAAATTCCAAGCAAATTTCGGTGGCCTCCCTTCTTTTAGTCATATATTTTTCGTTAAAACTCCGATTGGGATGATTCTTTCGCAGAAATGCTCTAAATTTCATGCTTTATTTATTTCTGCAAAAATCCACAAAATATATTATTTTCTCCAATTTTTTATTAATTTAATAATAAAAGTTAAGTATAAAGTGTATAAAATAATGTTTAATTGAAGACCTATCAAATACCCCCACACTTAAATTTTGCTAGTCCCTAGCAAATACTAAAATTAAACTAAAAATTCAAAACAAGTAAACCTTTAACCAATTTGTCTCAATTAATTCATTATTATAATTATGGCATAAAAAAAATTTCACTTAAAGCATTTAAGTATATGGAATTCAAGAGTTAATACATGGTAACAAAATGTTTCAACAAGTAAGATAATGAGTAAATATGGTGAAATTGATCTCTACATGAATAAGACATGTATGAATCAACTCACAAGGATATGCACTCATAAATTCACTCAATTTGTGAGGGTTTGTGTTTGCACTCAAAGTATGTGAGAAATACTCACATAATCGAAATGAAGTACTTTTGCAAAATCTCAAACAAACACCTCAAAATAAAAACAAAACATACTTGCACAAATGAACCAAAACCATAAGTTTACTCAAGTGATTAACTCAACTTAATCAAAATTTACCATCTTAAGGATCATAAGGGCTTTATAAAGGTTGTAATGGGGCTAAGTTTAGAGGCAAGGAAAATATAGGACAAGTGGTGCTCAATTCGTTCCAAGACTCAATAGACTCCCAAAACGTATCAAAACTTCCCAATCTTAGTGCAATGATGTCAGTAATCCATCCCTTCGAACATAGGCCTAATTCCATCATGTTGGGCCTCACAATCATTCTTTGTGTCGGATTTACGAATGTGAAGGACTTAACTCAAACATTACATAACCAAACCTTATTACCTTGATAGAGACTCAACTTTTTTTTTTTGGGTTTTTTTTAATATCAAGGTAATAACATGTGTCAACAATACAACAAAGCTTGAGTAGGCAAATCTAAATAATTCACATAAAAGTCTTTTCAACATCATGATTTTCTCCTTACACAATCTTTATATCTTCAACCGAATCCTTGGAACAAGGGTAAAGGATATCTATGCTAAGCTCAAGTGTTTAGATAATCATGGTGATGAAACGAAGGCTTAATGTGGGCTCAAAAGGGTTAAAACTAAGGGGGTCGCAACTTGTGCGCACATGATAGGGAACATGGATGTTTGAATTTATGGTGTTAACCCTAATGCCTTAATCATATCCAAAATCAGAGAGTTTATTAACTTAAAAGCTTTGAAAATCACATAGAATAAGTTCTAGTACTCTAGAGTTCATTAAAAGCTATGGCAAGTAGTTATGAGGCATATGTATATCAATTTAAACAAAGAACTTATGAATCACTCATCAAAGATGGATATAAAGTTCTAAAGCTCACATAAGGTTCATTTGATTCATACTTATCTTATCATGCTCTTTCATTTGCCAATTTACATGCATTATCTTCAAGTTATAATACTTGATCACAAAATATTAACAAACAAATTCAAGTTGTAGTGATTATCTTTATGGCCATTACATATTCACTTCTGTTCATTTATATCATTGACATGTTAAATGGCAACTTAAGACTCATAAAAACACTAAGTTAAAACAAAAAGATTCAAAAAAACAATAAATTTTTTTTTAAAATTTTTTTTTTCACATTTTTTTTTTAATTTTTTTAACGATTTTTTTTTAATTTTTTTTATTTTGTCGACAATTAAAATTGTAAACCATTCCCCCACACTTAAATTCTACATTGACCTCAATGTAGGAAAATACGAAGTAATTAAACATAGAATCAAAGTAAGGAAGAAGATTTACGAAAATAAAGCAAGATAAACAATAATTAAACAAAATAAAATAAAATAAAGAGTGAAAGATAGCAAATCTGTGTTGATGACTCCTTCATATCCCGGGAATACATTGGGTTGCCTCCCAACAAGCGTTTGAAGTTTAACGTCCATCCAACCTAGACAGAGATGCAAGTTAGTTAGTCAGAGATGTACGTTAGTCAAGAATGCAAGTTAGTTAAACTTAAGATGCAAATTAACTTTGTCATGACAACTAATGTAAATTAAGATATAAACATTATTTACATGTCGGAGGAAGTCAAAGATATATATGGTTCACATAACTTCAAAGTTTAGATGGAGACTTATACGTTCGTGCAGCCCAAGTAAATATCTTTGATTAATTCAACTGTTTGGGCAAGTTCAAAGGTGACCAGGTTAGAAAGAATACACACAAGAGACAGGGCTAATTTCAAGACATCCCGAGGCTTAAACTCCATTGATGTCCCTTTCTTAGACCCAAAAACCCGTTATGAGTACCATCTCTTATCCTAAACATCACCCTCGAAAATTTCTTACTCTAGAGGAATTAAGATGAATCAAGTGTTAACAATCACCGTGGGTGAGAGTTAACAAAAGAGTCTTCGCCGATTAAAGATCAAAATCTAAACTTCGAAGCACAAGTGATCTACATATAGCCGAGACTAATGCATGAATGCAAGAACTATTTACAAGTATGTTTTTATGCACAATTTACAAATATAACATGACAATTTACGTATGAACAATTTATACAAGTATGAACAATTTATTTACAAGTATGGTTTCATTCACAAGTAATGATATTTACAAAACAATTTCACATTAACAAACTAATATATGTATAAGATTTATTTAACAATTTAGATTTACACTAACACAACGTGAAGATAAGAATTTTGTTTTTAAGGGCACGCCCGATTCCATAGACAGGTGGCACGCCCGATTCCGACATTCGAGGAGGAAGTTATGACGTTCGGAAGTTCAAGGGCATTTTCGTAATTCAGATGAAAAGGGGGAAAATGTTGACTTTTTGATCGACAACTAATTTTCACACAATTCGAGGACCATTAGGTAGGTCTCGATGCCCTGAATACAACGACTGGCGGCACGCATCAATCGGAGTTCGAACGACCAAGTTGCGGGTCTAGATGCGTGAGGGGCATTTTCGTAATTTGTCAAGTGAAGGCAAAATGGTAATTTGGTTGCTGCATTTTGAGACAGCCGTGGAAAACAGAGACTAAACCACCATACTTGGGTGGTCTGATCAAGAAATAGTTTAATTGTAAGTGGCATTGGGTCAGTTAAGGTAGTGGAAACAACTGGGTGAGGCTAGTGACAGATTACAGTGCACGGGTCAATTTTCTTATTGCTGGGTGCGGTTTGAAATGATAAACAAGAAAAAACAGAGCACTCAAACTGGGTTTTTACAGGTGAGCAGAGCACGGGTGGCTTGATTTGGGGTTTAAAGTTGTGAAAACGTTGCTGGGGGAAAGACAGAGAGACTGAGTGACTGTTTTGATGAGGAAGAACGAGGGACTGGGTGGAAATGACCCCAGAAACCCAAAACCAAGTTTGAACAAATTCAAAATCCCAATTTCAAATGTAGGCCAGCCCAAGCCGATTTGAGGCTCGGAACACTCTTTTGGGACCTCACTTAGTCGATCCAGATCAAGAGTTCGAAGCTGGAAGGCCCTGGGATCCATGGACAGGGACGAAAAAAGTTTAGGAAAATCAAGCTTGGAGTCATGGTGTTGGAGGGAAGTTCTGATGGAATTGGTCACAAAATCCTCTCTATGGTAAGCCTACGATGCTCCCTAACTAACCAATTGATGAAAACAGTGGCTGTTTTGTGGGATTGAGACGATGAACTTCGATTACGACTTGAGTTCAATTGAGCTGGTTTTAGGCCGTGTCGATTAGAATGATTATTACAGACCCCTAATTAAGTGTATTTCGAGTCTCCTTGATGGATCAATTGAAGAAATTAGGTTTCTTTTGGCAGGAATTGGAACGGGTCAAGACGCGGGTCGTAGACCAGTTTACGAGGGAAATCGGGAGAGGATGATGAACAGTACCTGGTACTGTATCAGGCGCCCGCAGCCACTCACGGCGGCGCGTGACGACGCGTGGGCACGAATCCCAAGATGAGGTCAACATGACTTTTGTCCTATACAAAGTAACAAACATTTTAGCGTTGATTTCGAATTAATCGGACACCATTTCGATGTTGTTTCGAGGGTCCGAAGCTTTATGTTACGTTTTTAACTAACGTTTAATTCCCGGAAAACTATGGGAAATTAGTATGCTGTTATTTAAGCCCTTAGTGACACTAAAGAATGGTTTCGGACAAGATTCGAGATTTCTGGAAAGTATCGGAAATTACGGGAATACGTGCAACTCGAAAACGGGCGTTATGGACGGTGTGTGAGTGGACTTTGCTTTCAAAATTTAACGCATGCATAAATATTTCTATGATTTCTATGATTATGATTATGACTTGTGATAATTTCAATTTTCGTATTTATACGTATTTTTGATATGCATGCGAAATTGCACGTATTTCAAGACTATGGTTTCTCTTATGTTCTGATGAACGATTTTACATGATTTGTGCGTATAATGTTTCAAGGATGTTGTTGATTATGATTGCGAGTATGGCTTACGGTGTTGACACAGATTTCGAGATCTTTACTGATTTGCACGTTTTACGAGATTTTGAGTTTGTTGTGATTGATCATGATTTGATGAACTGAATTTGGGATTTGAAATGTGATGTGATTTCAATGATTTAAATCGGATTTTGGAAAGTTGATTTTGGGCTTGGTGCCCAAGGCATAAACGTAATTTGAAGAATGAGATTTCGGTTTTCGGAAACTTGAAAGTGAATTTCCTGGTTTGGGTTAGGGATGATGTTTCCGGATGCCGGCTTACGGAATCATTATTTCAAATTAGAATTCGGGAATGGATGATGGTTTGAAAAAGTGATTTGATATGATTATACATGTCCCGTTTTTAATGATGATTTGATTATGTTTTGTGAAGTAAGATTTTGGGGATTTGAATGTGAAATTTGGACATGAGTCCTGTTATGACGAAATGTGATTTCAGATTGGATTTCGAATTTGGATCACGATGGGATCCTGGATTGTTGTGATTTACAAATGGTTTTGGGTTAAAGAACCGGTGCTATTGCTGGAGCACGTTTTGAGTTTAAAGACTCGGTTAATTGATGACGAGGGAGGGCCCTTGTTGAGTTTAAAGACTCGGTGACTGTTTTGAGTTTAAAGACTCGTTATGATACCCCCCGAGGCCTATTGATTATGTTCTGAGTTTAAAAACTCGTTGAAATCCCGGGAAGGCCTGATTATGCGCATGGTTTTGAGTTTAAAGACTCGGGCGCACTTGATATACAGCAAACTGATTGACTTGTGATTTATTGTTAATTTCTAATGTTTCAGATGTGTTGGGCAGTGGCTCGGTTTATATGGTTGATGGATTTGGAATATGTTGTGTACTTGGATTTGATTCATGGGTTTGGGCTGAGGCCCTGTGTTTATGATTGCGGGCTAAGACCCGAAGGTTAAGAAAAGGATAATGATTTGATTTTCGTACACGGTTTTCTTGTATTGGAGATGAAACGGATTGTGAAATGATTTTTGAATGCATGCATTTGTTTTACGTGGAGGGTAAAAATGTCTTTCTGTAACTATTTTATAAACTAATTTATTTTTGTCCACTCACACCTTTTGTATTTTTATTGCCCTCCAGGTTGAGGCGCGTTGATCGAGGCTGATCGAGTGGCCGTGGCATGCACGGCTATTAATGTCCCTTCGGGGGCGGTCCTGTCAATTTGGTATTAGAGCACTAGGTTGTTGATTCTGTTGCCACATCATTCCTCCGAAGCGTAAGCCTCGTGCTCGACCTGGTAGTGAGACGAGTAGGCGAGGGAGTGTGAGACCCCGAGATAGATCTCGGATGAGATAGACCCTGGGCTGAGGGTTAGATGTCATGTAGAATACATTGAGCACTACTGTATGTTATACGTAGAATTGTGTGGGTCGCAGAGATGAATGAGCCTAGTGGCTTGAAAGGTTGCATAATCGCGCAAGTTGTGCTTGTGATGTGATTATTCACGGTGGATTCCGTAAGCGGAATGGATGTATATGGTTGAGCATTGGAAATTGCTCGGGGACTGGGTATGTCCGTGATGACATGATTGATTGGTATGAGATTGGACTCGAGAGGAGTCGAGATGGGATGCGGGACTCAATGAGTCAAGATATTGGTTAGGAACTTGAGATGAGCCATGGTAAGGTATCAAGGCTCGAGAGAAGCCGGAAAGGATGATTGAGGAACGTTTGGCACTTGGGATGCCAAGGATGGGTGTATGGTCAGGTATTGAGGAGTTAGGAAATTATGGCTTGGTTTTGTTTTGGACTTGTTTTGGACTAATGACCGGATTTGGTATGGCTAAGGTTGGTTGATACCCTTGGACAGCCATTCGGGCTAGCCGTAGATGAGAGACGAGGAGTCGGGTAGTCTGACCCCATCTAGGTGATGTAAGGTACCATGATTGATGGTTGGTTGTGTACTTACGTGTACCGATGGGCGTGTGATGTACTGAGTAAATGAAATGGATACGCCCTCAGAGGAAGAGACAGTGGATTGAGTGTTAGGACTGCTAAACCAGAGTAGGTTTGGGGAACGTGAGTTGGTCTGAGTTTTGTTGGAGACCACAGAGGATTGTAAGGGGGTTTGCTACCATGTTTTTCCAGTTATGGCGATTGACTCGGAAGGAGGTCAAAGTTTTGGAAATAAGAACTAAGTTGGAATGGTTACGAGTGGAGGAATAGTGACTTATGTTCCTTAGTGATCCCTCCTGTGTGTATATTGAGGTGTACCACGAGATTTGGGACTCGGTGAGTCCTGTGTTGTTGCTAGATAAACCCTTAGAAGTTGACCTTCCTTTTATGAGTTAAGATCGACCCACGGGGTTGAGAATGTAGAGGTCGTATACCTGTGGAAAGGAATGTACGAGTACGGCGTCAACCATCAGGATTAGTAAGATTTGGAAAAAAAACAAAGGCCAAATGTGTGTTAAGGTGATGGAGGTGATGGTCGGGGTAGTGAGATTACGACCACATTGGCAGATCAGGTATTACTTGGGGAGACGATGGTCGTGGTGAATAACCTAAGGATAGGTGAAATCCTGTTAGTTGTGGAACTCCATGGGATTCAAGTTATACATTATTTCTGATAACTTGGACGGTTGGCGTCCAACTGCAGGACCATACTGGGTCTATGGTGGAGTCCAGGATAAGAAAGGGATGTGCCTTGCGCTATAGTACAAATGATTGTACTGAGTGCTTTGGCAATAGGAAAGAATCAGGAGGAAAGGTTAAAATCGTTATAGGTTGTGACCCGGGGAAGGTTTATGGTGTAATTGTGTTAGTGAGGGGAATGAGTTTCCGAGTTATTGGACCTTATGAGTTTATTCGCCTAGTGGTCTGATAACATTTGTGCGGATTTAGCCATTAAATCATGTCACAAGTGGATGACATGTAATCGAGGAAATCTGACTGATTCTGGTGTATCTTGGATTGTCTAGACTAGAACGTGAGCTAGGCTATGTATTCCAAGCCTGTATGTGTTATGACTGCCCATGGGGCAGGGTTTTATACAAAAGGATGAGACTAGTTGTATGATTTATATAAGTTGGGTATGACTTATACCCGGTTGAGAGAGTTTTTGTTTCGGGAATAGCGTACACATGTTTCCTCGGAAAATTTTATGGCTTCCACTAATTAGAATTTCGAAGACGAAATTCTTTAAGTGGGGTAGATTGTAACGACCCGGACGTCAAAAAGGGAAATTTGAAAAATTTGAAGAAAATGGGGATTTTTGCCCCTAAGTTATGGGCGAACAATTGACATTTTGCTCGGGTGGTCAAACAGACTTTGACTAATGACCATGACGTAGTTCGGGACGTGACGAGTTCATAGACAGGTGGCACGCCCGATTCCGACATTCTAGGAGGATGTTATGACGTTCGGAAGTTCAAGTGCATTTTCGTAATTCCGACGAAAAGGTGGAAAATGTTGAGTTTTTGATCGACAACTAATTTTCACACAATTCGAGGACCGTTAGGTAGGTCTCGATGCCCTGAGTACAACGACAGGCAGCACGCGTCAATCGGAGTTCGAACGACCAAGTTACGTGTCTAGATGCGTGAGAGGCATTTTGGTAATTTGTCAACTGAGGGCAAAATGGTAATTTGGTTGCTTCATTTTGAGACAGCTGTTCAAAACAGAGAGTAAACCACCATACTTGGGTGGTCTGATCAAGAAATGGTTTAATTGTAAGTGGCATTGGGTCAGTTGAGGTAGTGGAAACAACTGGGTGAGGCTAGTGACAGATTACAGTGCACGTGTCAATTTTCTTATTGCTGGGTTCGGTTGGAAATGGTAAACAAACAAAAACAAAGCACTCAAACTGGTTTTTTACAGGTGAGCAGAGCACGGGTGGCTTGATTTGGAGTTTGAAGCTGTGAAAGCATTGCTGGGGGAATGACAGAGTGACTGAGTGACTGTTTTGATGAGGAAGAACGAGGGACTGGGTGGAAATGCCCCCAGAAACCCGAAACCGTGTTTGAACAAATTCAAAATCCCAATTTCAAATGTAGGCCAGCCCAAGCCAATTGGAGGCTCGAAAACTCTTCTGGGACCTCACTTAGTCGATCCAGGTCAAGAGTTCGAAGCTAGAAGGCCCTAGGAGCCATGGACAGGGACGACAAAAGTTCAGGAAAATCGATCTTGGAGTCGTGGTGTTGGAGGGAATTTCTGATGGAATTGGTCACAAAATCCCCTCTATGGTAAGCCTACGATGCTCCCTAACTACCCAATTGATGAAAACAGTGGCTGTTTTGTGGGATTGAGACAATGAACTTCGATTACGACTTGAGTTCAATTGAGCTGGTTTTAGGCCGTGTCGATTAGAATGATTATTACAGACCCCTAATTAAGTGTATTGCGAGTCTCCTTGATGGATCAATTGCGGAAATTAGGTTGTTTTTGGCAAGAATTGGAACGGGTCAAGAAGCAGGTGGCAGATCCGTTTACCAGGGAAATCGGGTGTGGAAGATGAATAGTACCTGGTAATGTAGCAGGCGCGTGAGTTTCACGCGCAGCCACTCACGGCGGCGCGTGACAGTGCGTGGGCACAAATCCCAAGATGAGGTCAATATGACTTTTGTCCTATACAATGTAACAAACATTTTAGCGTTGATTTCGAATTAATCGGACACCGTTTCGATGTTGTTTCGAGGGTCTGAAGGTTTATGTTACGTTTTTAACTAACGTTTAATTCCCAGAAAATTATGGGAAATTAGTATGCTGTTATTTAAGCCCTTATTGACACTAAAGAATGGTTTCGGACAGGATTCGAGATTTCTGGACAGTATCGTAAATTACGGGAATGTGTGCAGCGCGAAAACGGGCGTTATGGACGGTGTGTGAGTGAACTTTTCTTTCAAAATTAATGCATGCATAAATATTTCTATGATTTCTATGATTATGATTATGACTTGTGATAATTTCGATTTTCGTATTTATACGTATTTTTTATATGCATGCGAAATTGCACGTATTTCGAGACTATGGTTTCTCTTATGTTCGGATGAACGATTTTACATGATTTGTGCATATAATGTTTCAAGGATGTTGTTGATTATGATTGTGAGTATGACTTACGGTGTTGACACGGATTTCGAGTTCTTTACGGATTTGCACTTTTTAAGAGATTTTGAGTATGTGTGATTGATCATGATTTGATGAACTGAATTTGGGATTTGAAATATGATGTGATTTCAAAGATTTAAATCGGATTTTTGAAAGTTGATTTCGGGCTTGGTGCCCAAGGCATAAAAGTAATTTGAAGAACGAGATTTCGGTTTTCGGAAACTTGAAAGTGAATTTCCTGGTTTGGGTTCGTGATGATGTTTCCGGATGCCGGCATACGAAATTATTATTGCGAAATCGAATTCGGGAATGGTTGATGGTTTGAAAAAGTGATTTGATATGATTATACATGTCCCGTTTTTAATGATGATTTGATTATGTTTTGTGAAGTAAGATTTTGGGGATTTGAATGTGAAATTTGGACATGAGTCCTGTTATGACAAAATGTGATTTCGGATTGCATTTGGAATTTGGATCACAATGGGATCCTGGATTGTTGTGATTTACAAATGGTTTTGGGTTAAAGACCCGGTGCTATTGTTGGAGCACGTTTTGAGTTTAAAGACTCGGTTAATTGATGACGGGGGAGGGCCCTTGTTGAGTTTAAAGACTCGATGACTGTTTTGAGTTTAAAGACTCGTTATGATACCCCTCTGAGGCCTATTGATTATGTTCTGAGTTTAAAGACTCGTTGAAATCCCGAGAAGGCCTGATTATGCGCATGGTTTTGAGTTTAAAGACTCGGGCGCACTTGATATACAGCAAACTGATTGACTTGTGATTTATTGTTAATTTCTAATGTTTCGGATGTGTTGGGCAGTGGCTCGGTTTATATGGTTGATGGATTTGGATTATGTTGTGTACTTGGATTTGATTCATGGGTTTGGGATGAGGCCCTGTGTTGATGATTGCGGGCAAAGACCCGAAGGTTAAGAAAAGGATAATGATTTGATTTTCGTACACGGTTTTCTTGTATTGGAGATGAAACGGATTGCGAAATGATTTTTGAATGCATGCATTGGTTTTACGTGGAGGGTAAAAATGTCTTTCTGTAACTATTTTATAAACTAATTTTTTTTTGTCCACTCACACCTTTTGTATTCTTATTGCCCTCCAGGTTGAGGCGCGTTGATCGAGGCTGATCGAGTGGCCGAGACATGAGTGAGTACGTGTGGCTATCTCTGGTTTGGCAAGTACGAAGGGTAAATTTTGAATTTCAGTCGACTTGCCTGACGGGAGCAGGACCGGGCACGACTATCAATGTCCTTTCGGGGGCGGTCCTATCAATTTGGTATCAGAGCACTAGGTTGCTGATTCTGTTACCACATCATTCCTTCGAAGCGTAAGCCTCATGCGGGACGTGGAAGTGAGACGAGTAGGCGAGGGAGTGTGAGACCCCGTGATAGATCTCGGATGAGATTGACCCTGGGCTGAGGGTCAAATGTCATATAGAATACATTGAGCACTACTGTTTGTTAGACGTAGAATTGTGTGGGTCGCAGAAATGAATGAGCCTAGTGGCTAGAAAGGTTGCATAATCGCGCAAGTTGCACTTGTGATGGGATTATTCACGGTGGATTCCGTAAGCGGAATGGTTGTATAGAGTCTAAAACGTGACGGGGTACTTCTTCGGCCTTATCGGTCGTATAAGATATGGTTGAGCATTGGAAATTGCTCGGGGACTGGGTATGTCCGTGATGACATGATTGATTGGTATAAGATTGGACTCGGGAGGAGTCAAGATGGGATGCGGGACTCAATGAGTCAAGATATTGGTTAGGAACTTAAGATGAGCCATGGTACGGTATCAAGGCTTGAGAGAAGCCGAAAAGGCTGATTGAGGAACATTTGGCACTTGGGATACCAAGGACGGGTGTATGGTCAAGTATTTAGGAGTTAGGAAATTATGGCTTGGTTTTGTTTTGGACTATGGGACGTTTCAGTGTCCTTAGTGACTGAGGTTTGGGTAGAGACCCAAGGTATACGAGGATTTGGACTTAGGAGATAGTCCAGTTCAGTGGGATGCAAGTCGGGCCCACTGGGAGGTAAAGTAACAAGGGTAACTATACCGTAATAGTTTTGATTGTGAGTCATCTTGTCACTTCATAAGGAAATGGTTTTATAGATTGATTGATATAAGTGAGATGGCACTGTTGGGGGTGTGTTAGAGTGAGGATTGGCTCCTGTATTGATTGTGGATATGACAGGCGTGGGGAGAGTTGGTGGGGCCCGTAATGGACCATAGGGGCGTGGTCAATTGGGACCACATGCCCAGGGATCTACAATTCCTTCGTAGGAAGCCTGAGTAGCCCTGGATTGAGGGTCTGGATACCTATTACTTATGTTCACAATGTGAGTAACCAGGATGCATGTGTTGGGTAGGTCCCCGGTTATCCACTCTTCCATGTCTTGAATTTGGCTATTGGCGGGGTATAGTGCTAATTGTGATTGGTTTCGGTATGGAAGTTGTCGAACCGACCCGAGTTACCGATGTGATACCTTGATAATAGATATGCGGTAACCTTGGTAATTATATATGGAAAAATTGGTGAGATATAAGGGAGGTAGACCTATCGATGTGGGGTTACCCAGGGTGACTGGTGTCGTTCGCCTAGCGGCTAACTTAGACTTGGATGAATTGGATGTCATCCTTGGTTTGGTTTGGTTGATGACCCATGAGATCCCTATCGTGTAGGTTGATTTAAGAGTGATAGGAGGAATCTAGGATTCCATAGGACATGTGTTAGGGAGACTCGAGGGTGTTACCCTCTAGGATGATCTTGACCCCCGCAACCAATATATGGTTAGTATGAGGTATCCAAGTTTGTTGGTTACATGTTGGTTATGGACGGCTTGATAAGTAACGGTATGGGATAAGTATCCTGTATCACAATTAAGGAATTGTGGTTTCGTGGGAACATTGAGAGTAGTGACCTTAATAGGAGAGGCCAATTTGGCAGTGATTGTCGATTTTGGGCAAAAGAGAGAAAAGGATAATGGCCGGATTTGGTATGGCTAAGGTTGGTTGATACCCTTGGACAGCCATTCGGGCTAGCCGTAGATGAGAGACGAGGAGTCGGGTAGTCTGACCCCATCTAGGTGATGTAAGGTACCATGATTGATGGTTGGTTGTGTACTTACGTGTACCGATGGGCGTGTGATGTACTGAGTAAATGAAATGGATACGCCCTCAGAGGAAGAGATAGTGGATTGAGTGTTAGGACTGCTAAACCAGAGTAGGTTTGGGGAACGTGAGTTGGTCTGAGTTTTGTTGGAGACCATAGAGCTTTGTAAGGGGGTTCGCTACCATGTTTCTCCAGTTATGGCGATTGACCCGGAAGGAGGTCAAAGTTTTGGAAATAAGAACTGAGGTGGAATGGTTACGAGTGGAGGAATAGTGACTTATGTTCCTTAGTGATCCCTCATGTGTGTATATTGAGGTGTACCATGAGATTTGGGACTCGGTGAGTCGTGTGTTGATGCTAGATAAACCCTTAGAAGTTTACCTTCCTTGTATGAGTTAAGATCGACCCACAGGGTTGAGAATGTAGAGGTCGTATGCTTGTGAAAATGAATGTACGAGTACGGCGTCAACCATCAGGATTAGTAAGATTGAACAAAAAGAAAGGCCTAATGTGTGATAAGGTGATGGAGGTGATGGTCGGGGTTGTGAGATTATGACCACATTGGCAGATCAGGCATTACTTAGGGAGACGATGGTCGTGTTTGATAACCTAAGGATAGGTGAAATCCTGTTAGTTGTGGAACTCCATGGGATTGGAGTAATACATGATTTCTGATAACTTGGACGGTTGGCGTCCAACTGCAGGACCATACTGCGTGTATGGTGGAGTCCAGGTTAAGAAAGGGATGTGCCTTGCGCTATAGTACGAATTATTGTACTGAGTGCTTTGGCAATAGGAAGGAATCAGGAGGAAAAGTTAAAATCGTTATACGTTGTGACCCGGGAAAGGGTTATGGTGTGATTGTGTTAGTGAGGGGAATGAGTTTCCGTGTTATTGGACCTTATGAGTTTATTGGCCTAGTGGTCCGATAACATTTGTGCTGATTTAGCCATTGAATCATGTCACGAGTGGATGACATGTAATCGAGGAAATCTGATTGATTCTATTGTATCTTGGATTGTGTGGACTAGAACGTGAGCGAGGCTATGTATTCCGAGCTTGTATGTGTTATGACTGCCCATGGGGCAGGGTTTTATACAGAGGATGAGATCAGATGTATGATTTATATAAGTTGGGTATGACTTATACCCGATTGAGAGAGTTTGTGTTTCGGGATTAGCATACACATGTTTCCTCGGAAAATTTTATGGTTTCCACTAATTGGAATTTCGAGGACGAAATTCTTTAAGAGGGGTAGATTGTAACGACCCAGACATCAAAAAGGGAAATTTGAAAAATTTGAAGAAAATGACTATTTTGCCCCTAGGTTATGGGCGAACGGTTGACATTTTGCTCGGGTGCTCAAACGGACTTTGACCAATGACCATGACGTAGTTCGGAACGTCACGAGTTCATAGACAGGTGGCACGCCAGATTCCGACTTTCGAGGAGGAAGTTAAGTTCAAGGGTATTTTCGTAATTCGGACGAAAAGGGGAAAAATGTTGACTTTTTTATCGACAACTAATTTTCACACAATTCAAGGACCGTTAGGTAGGTTTTGATGCCCTGAGTACAACGACAGGCGACACGCGTCAATCGGAGTTCTAACGACCAAGTTACGTGTCTAGATGCGTGAGAGGCATTTTGGTAATTTGTCAAGTGAGGGCAAAATGGTAATTTGGTTGCTTCATTTTGAGACAGCTGTGCAAAACAGAGAGTAAACCACCATACTTGGGTGGTCTGATCAAGAAATAGTTTAATTGTAAGTGGCATTGGGTCAGTTGAGGTAGTGGAAACAACTGGGTGAGGCTAGTGACAGATTACAGTGCACGTGTCAATTTTCTTATTGCTGGGTGCGGTTGGAAATGGTAAACAAAAAAAAAACAGAGCACTCAAACTGGTTTTTTACAAGTGAGCAGAGCACGGGTGGCTTGATTTGGGGTTTGAAGCTGTGAAAGCATTGCTGGGGGAAAGACAGAGTGACTGAGTGACTGTTTTGGTGAGGAAGAACGAGGGACTGGGTGGAAATGCCCCCAGAAACCCGAAATCGTGTTTGAACAAATTCAAAATCCCAATTTCAAATGTAGGCCAGCCCAAGCCAATTGGAGGCTCGAAAACGCTTCTGGGACCTCACTTAGTCGAACCAGGTCAAGAGTTCGAAGCTGGAAGGCCCTAGGAGCCATGGACAGGGACGACGAAAGTTCAGGAAAATCGAGCTTGGAGTCGTGGTGTTGGAGGGAAGTTCTGATGGAATTGGTCACAAAATCCTCTCTATGGTAAGCCTATGATGCTCCCTAACTAACCAATTGAAGAAAACAGTGGCTGTTTTGTGGGATTGAGACGATGAACTTCAATTACGACTTGAGTTCAATTGAACTGGTTTTAGGCCGTGTCGATTAGAATGATTATTACTGACCCCTAATTAAGTGTATTGCGAGTCTCCTTGATGGATCAATTGAGGAAATTAGTTTGTTTTTGGCAAGAATTGGAACGGGTCAAGACGCGGGTCGCAGACCCGTTTACCGGGGAAATCGGGTGAGGAAGATGAACAATACCTGATACTGTAGCTGGCGCGAGATTTCACGCGCAGCCACTCACGGCGTCGCATGACGGTGGGTGGGCACGAATCCCAAGGTGAGGTCAACATGAATTTTGTCCTATACAATGTAACGAACATTTTAGCGTTGATTTCGAATTAATCGGACACCGTTTCGATGTTATTTCGAGAGTCCGAAGGTTTATGTTACGTTTTTTACTAACGTTTAATTCCATAAAAATTATGGGAAATTAGTATGCTGTTATTTAAGCCCTTAGTGCCACTAAAGAATGGTTTCGGACAGGATTCAAGATTTCTGGAAAGTATCGAAAATTACGGGAATGCGTGCAGAGCGAAAACGGGCGTTATCGACGGTGTGTGAGTGGACTTTGCTTTCAAAATTTAATGCATGCATAAATATTTCTATGATTTCTATGATTATGATTATGACTTGTGATAATTTCAATTTCCTTATTTATATGTATTTTTTATATGCATACGTGCGAAATTGTACGTATATCAAGACTATGGTTTCTCTTATGTTCCGATGAACGATTTTACATGATTTGTGCGTATAATGTTTCAAGGATGTTGTTGATTATGATTGTGAGTATGACTTACGGTGTTGACACGGATTTTGAGATCTATACGGATTTGCACGTTTTAGGAGATTTTGAGTATGTTGTGATTGATCATGATTTGATGAACTGAATTTGGGATTTGAAATATGATGTGATTTCAATGATTTAAAACGGATTTTGGAAAGTTGATTTCGGGCTTGGTGCCCAAGGCATAAAAGTAATTTGAAGAACGAGATTTCGGTTTTCGGAAACTTGAAAGTGAATTTCCTGGTTTGGGTTCGGGATGATGTTTCCGGATGCCGGCTTACGGAATAATTATTGCGAATTCGAATTCGGGAATGGATGATGGTTTGAAAAAGTGATTTGATATGATTATACATGTCCCGTTTTTAATGATGATTTGATTATGTTTTGTGAAGTAAGATTTTGGGGATTTGAATGTGAAATTTGGACATGAGTCCTGTTATGACAAAATGTGATTTCGGATTGGATTTGGAATTTGGATCACGATGGGATCCTTGATTGTTGTGATTTACAAATGGTTTTTGGGCTAAAGACCCGGTGCTATTGCTGGGGCACGTTTTGAGTTTAAAGACTCGATTAATTGATGACGGGGGAGGGCCCTTGATGAGTTTAAAGACTCGGTATGATACCCCTCAAGGCCTATTGGTTATGTTCTGAGTTTAAAGACTCGTTGAAATCCCGGGAAGGCCTGATTATGCGTATGGTTTTGAGTTTAAAGACTCGGGCACACTTGATATACAACAAACTGATTGACTTGTGATTTATTGTTAATTTCTTATGTTTCGAATGTGTTGGGCAGTGACTCGGTTTATATGGTTGATGGATTTGGATTATGTTGTGTACGTGGATTTGATTCATGGTTTTGGGCTGAGGCCCTGTGTTTATGATTGCGGCTAAGACCCGAAGGTTAACAAGTATGTATGTATACTATGAAATATAAAAGTTATGAACAATTTATGAACAAGTATAAAAGGTAACAAGTATCATATATACAACATTTATTTACAAGTATAAATTAACACTAACACAAAGCTAAGATAAGATTTTTTTTAAAAGTTTTAATTTTTTTAATTCAAAATTGTCAAGACATAATCAAACAAATAAATAAATAAGAATAAAATAAAATAATTGTGAATCATAAAGTTGATGGAATAAAGTTAAAGTTAATGGAATAAATTTAAAGTTAATGGAATAAAGTTAAAGTTAATGGAATAAATTTAAAGTTAATGGAATAAAGAAATAACAAAAGGTTTAATGGAATAAAGTTAATGGAATAAATTTAAAGTTAATGGAACAAAAAGTTAATAGAATAAAAAGTTAATGGAATAAAGAAATAAAAAAAAGTTAAATGGAATAAAGGTAATGGAATCAATTTAAAGTTAATGGAATAAAGAAAAAGTGTGAACATAAAGTTAATGGAATAAAGAGTAATGAAATAAAGTGTAATAGAATAAAGTATAATGAAATAAATAAAAGTAAAAGTAAGGAAAAGTGAACATGTACAATATGCATTTATGACAAGTACAAATGAAATTAAATTATAAACAAGTATGATAGAAATTTCAATTCACATAAACAATTTTAATATGAACAAATATATAAAAAAAAATTAAGAACAAGTATATATTAGAAATTAAGAATAAGTAAAGTATGAATATTATAAAAAAAAATAATAAGAACAAAAATAAGATGGATAAATAAAATAGAAACAAGTAAGTAAAGGTTATAAACAAATATAATATTAACAAAAGTAAAATTTATAAACAAGTATAATATGCACAATTTATATAGATACACTAACAAATTAAAAATGATTTTCAATTTCCCCGGCAACGGCGCCAAAAATTGACAATGCTCAAACTACGCATTAAATTAAACACGTAATTTGAGTATTATGCAATTTAAATCCTTTTTGTGTAGATGTAGTATTGGTAAATAGGGATCGTTGTTAACCGGGGAAATTAGGGAAGATTAATAATGTGTTAGTGGAAAAGAATAAAGAATAGAAGAATAATAAATAAATTAATGAATTAGAGAATAAAATAATCAAAGAATTAAATAAAAGAAGAATTAAATAATCAAAGAATCAATAATTAAAAAAATAGAGGAATAAGAGAATAAAGAATTAAAAAATTAAAGAATTAAAAAATTAAAGAATAAAATAATAAAGGAATAAAATAATAAAATAATAAAATAATGAAGAATTAAAAAGGTGGGTTTTGAAGAGGTTTGTAATCATTCAAACAAGTAAAAGCATAAATAAACTAATCCCACTTTTACTCTAATTTATGTACAAGTGACCTTCTTAAAATACGTATCTTACCAACACTCTAATAATTGCAAATATTAAAACAATCACGAAATTTTACCTTAATCATCTTAATTACCTTCATATATTTTTTCAATATTATAAATGCACTGACAGCGGCCGACATTTACAATATGATTTACCTTTTGTTTTTGACTGAATGCGTCGACAGCGATCAACATTAAGTCTCTTCAATTCTACTTTAAATACACCGACAGCGGATAAAACACTTAACATCAAATTGAAGTATGAAGCACTAGAATGTATGAAATAACTAAAATTCATAAAGTATGACACATGGAGATTGCATTTAACACTTACAAGTATTAGCATGAAAATACCACACATATATTGAATTATACGTAAAACCAAAACAATAACAGGAATTTAAGTAAAGGGAATAAAGTTACACTTTCGGAACGCAATAACAGTTTGTGATTCCGAAAGTGGATGGAAACAATGGAATGTTATTCATAAGAAACACCGACAACGGCTAGAACCTTATGAAGATGAAGGATAAAACATAAGAATGCGGACTTAAATTCTAAAATTATTTCGGAAATACTTGACCTAGGTATTTCTTAAGGAAAACATAAAAATATGTTTAAGAGATCTCAAAGAAAAATTACAAGAACAAAGTAAAGAAGAAATGAAATTAAGAAATAACATAAAAATAACATAAATTAAGAATAAGAATTAAAAGGAAACTAATTAATAAGAAAATCTACAAGAAGTTAAAATGGTCTCCAAAAATGTCTCTCAAAAGAGAGAAACAAAAGAACTAAACCAAGAACTAAAAACAAAGAAAAATGGAAAAAATGGAAAAATGGGACTAATGGAGACACCCCAAATGCATGAAATGACCTCCCTATTTATAGAGGGAGTGCCACAATTGTTTAAATAAAGTACAAAATTAAAATATATAAATAACAATAAAATAATACATGAAGAAGTGATGGAAATGATGAGATTGGGTGGATTTTGGGGAAAATATGCTGATTTTGAGGAAAAGATGCTGATTTTTTGTTTGGGCTTCTGGATTTCAGCAGCTTCCCACCGAAATTCCAAGCAAATTTCGGTGGCCTCCCTTATTTTAGTCATATATTTTTCGTTAAAACTCCGATTGGGATGATTCTTTCACCGAAATGCTCTGAATTTCATGCCTTATTTATTTCTGCAAAAATCCCACAAAATATATTATTTTCTCCAATTGTTTATTAATTTAATAATAAAAGTCAAGTATAAAGTGTATAAAAAAATATAAAATAATGTTTAATTGAAGTCCTATCATCTTGTATCCATCATAATTTATCAAACAATTAAGGAAAGGACTACTAATAATATCAAATGCACATAATTCATATAGTAAATTGTAAATATGTATCATAACAAACCAATATAAGTTATCCAATTCCAATAAAATTATCCACATAAAACTGTAAGTCTTCATTGTCACTTCACCAAGGTATTTCTTTAATAAAATTCACCATAATTCTCTTTTTAATACTTCCTTAGGACCACACTAACTTTCCCCAATTCCTTAAAATTAATTAGGTATTTTTAAATAAACTTTAAAACTTTGAATGAGAATAACATCCTCACATAATGTCCAATTAACTTGCAACTTAGTCCATTGAACTCACAAAATTCAACACTAAAACTTTCTTGTTGATTAGGCCGCCAACAGAGGCTGCATGTGCCCCCATGCATAGCCATGGTCCTCTACGCGTGGGCTTCACGAGCGTCACAATCCCCATCAACCTTTGGCCGGGTCGACCTGTGGGCCTGCAAGCCGGACCCGATCATACATCTTGACCTAACTGGATTTTAATCATTTCATCATCATTTTAGATGTTCCACACATCCTTGCTCACCGATTTAATCCCAGAAAAGGTTCTACGATCTAAAAATTGGAAAAAAAAAACATACCTGTAACGACCCGTCCCAAATTCCTATATTTGATTAGTGACTAATCACGATTAGTGAGGTTAATCGGTGATTAATTAGGCGAAATCGGACGAACGATGCGAAATAACCGTTTTGCCCCTAGTCGTGGGTAAAACGTTGACTTTTTCTTAGGGCGGTCAAATGGACTTTGACCGATGACCATGACGTAGTTCGTGACGTCACGAGTTCATAGACGGGGGGCACGTTCAATTCCGACGTTCGAGGAGGACGTTATGACGTTCGGAAGTTTAGGGGCAATTTGGTAATTTTGGTTAAAAAGGGTGAATGGTTGACTTTTTGACCAGGATGTCCAATGGCCAAGGGCCAAGGACCATTACGTAGATCGGGATGATACGAATCCATAGACAGGTGGCACGTCAAATTTGGACGTTCGACGGCGAAGTTACGGTTCACGGAAGTTCAAGTGCACTATTGCACGAATTACGAAACGGTTGCATTTTGGAATTGAGTGGGGGAAAGATATTTTATGGAGGCCCAATGGATGAGTGACGCTTGTCACCCATCCACAGGCCACCCAAATTGTATTCATGCACCTTCCCCGTGCATTTTCATTTTCTTCATTCAAACACAAATTCACCGATCTCATTTCTCTCATCTGTGCAACCCAAACACCAAACCCTTAACCCCAAATGATACTGGAGAGACTGGTGAGTGATGAGAGTACGGTGGACGATGGTGGCCAGCCAGGTTACGTCGCCCTGCACGGCTGAAACCATCAACCTGAGCAAGTACCCGGTATGCCCATTTTCAATTTTTATTTGGATTCTGATGTTATGGACGATTTTGGATGTTTATAGTAGGTTTATTAGGTTGTTTAGGTTGTGTAGAAGAAGTTTTGGATGGGGTTTCACGGCTGTGGGAGCCTGGGAAAATTCTGAAACTTTGGGCCCTGAGGTTCAAGAATCAAACCTCGAATTCTTTGTGTTTTTCCTTGTTTTTACCATCCAAACATGCTCCTAGGATCAAAATAGGAATTTAGAGATTGATTAGGAAGGAAATCGAACCAAAATGAGAGAGGAGGAGCCGTGAACCGGTCACGCCGGTCCAACTGGACCAGCCAACCAGTGAACTGGCCGGTTAGACTAAGGAAGAAGAAAACTGTTCTGGCGCGTGAGGCCCACGCGCCGTCCCTTCTAGGGGCCCTTGCGGGCGCGTGAGGCGTCTTTTGAGGGTGGTTCCAACATGTGAAATCATCTATTCGATGTAACGAACATTTTGGGGCTTGTCTCGTGTAAATGGACATCGTTTCGATAGGTTTCGGGGTGTCCGAGGGTTTAGGATCGGTTTAAAAATAGTTAAAAATACCAAAAATTACGCGGCTTTAGTAGGAGGTTAATTAAGTAGTTAGTAACCTTCTATTTCAATTTGGACAGGTTTGGCAGTCCCGATGGCGACGATTGACCCGGGAGACGATTATGGCACACGTATCGAGGCGCGACTTAGGACGGTCTGTGAGTGGACCTTGATTTCTAAACTGTGATGCATGCATAAATGTTTTATATGGTTTATGAATATGATTCTTTGATGTTGAATTGGATGATTCTGATTTATATGGTTTCACGCTTTATGAGGCGATTTACGTGCTTGCACATAAATCGAGGTTTTCCGATTTTACTCTGATTTTCCATTCTTATGGTTTTGGAAATGGTTTAATGAAATGATTTTGGATTTGAAAAGGTAAACTCAGGTATGAGACCCATTTGAATTATGATCTCTCGGACTTGAGATCTAGTTGATTTAACGAAGCATCGGGCTAGAGGCCCAGTTGGTTTACGATTCGGACCAGCGGTCCAGTTTGTATGTGGATTCGGGCCTAGGGCCCAGTTATGTTTTATGATGATAAATGGATTTAGACTGAGATCCCACATAGGTTTGATATGTTATGGTTTTCTGTAAATGGTTTTAGGCAGGAGACCGTGTGACTTGTATTTACGGAATTTGGGGCTGTGACCCTACATATGGTTGTTAAACATGTATGATTGGATAAATGGTTTTACTATGCATGCATGCTATTTAGTGAAGGGTATAAAGGTCTTATATGAAATATTTTTATAAACTCTTTGTTTTCTCCACTCACAATCTTTCTGTTTTTAATACCCTTCAAGTTGAATACGGTGTGGACTGTAGCAGAGACCGAGATATCACATACCTCCTCCGGATCCTGGCATACTCTGATGGCCCGAGAGGGCAAAGGTTGGAAATTTCCCTTGTCTGACACTTCGTGTCAGAAGGGATCAGGGGCGTTCCTTGTTAATCCCTGGGGGATTGAGGACGGGTCCTGATAGGTGGTATCAGAGCATAAGATTGCTCGTAGGATTGCTTATCAGAGCGAGGTTGTCTCTATTCGAGCAACCGCGGAGCTCTTGGAGTAGTTCGCAGGTCGAGGATGTGATATCTCAATGGGCTACAGTTCATGGTCAACCTGATTGTTGGGATGCCAATACGATAGTTAGTAGGACTGTATCGTGGAATGTCTTGGTTCGCCACTTGATGCCGGGGTTGCCATAGTTCTGTCGTGGATGGCAGTGTGGGACCCTACAGAAAGGATGAAGGTATTCGTACGTTAGCGTTGGATCGTGATTATTTAGGATCGCCTTTCACGATGGCGTGGGATCCTTTTGATGGTCGGATTGGATTGACGTTTTTACGATGTCAAGATCGCGGAGTCGGTCAGATTGTTGATTTTACTGCTGTTTGCAGTTGGGTTCAGATTGACCCTACGACGTGATTGTGGAACCCTACCTTAAGTGTATGGTTCGGAGATGCGAGTCGGTCTAATCATGCCAGCTTTAGTGATGGGACTGCACTCTGCAGTCGGGGTTGTACTTATTAGTTAGACCCAGTTGGTTGTAGTACTACGGTAGTTGTGATGGATTGTTGGTGCAACTACGGTCATGGATGACTTGGTAGACGACATTGGTTTAGTCGAGTTACGAATGGTGAGAGTTTGGTTGTATAGGTTACCAGGGTTGGTACTTGTCGATGGAATCCCTGAGTGGGATACGGAGTAGTTGGTACATGCGATTGATTCCGTGGGATGCGGAGTCTGGATATCGAGATGCCTGGTAGTTAGGTTTGCACGAGGTTGTGGCAGACGCTACTATCGATGAACGTAGTCGAGTCTTATCAGGTCGAGTAGACTCAGGTTGCCGTGACGATTGGATTGTCAGTCGTGACGATGTACGAGCAGTGATTTTGGATTCGAGTCGGTTACGGCTGAGTACGATCGCAGAATGAGACGGGGACATTCAGGGGATGTTTCCTTTTTCTTGGTTAAGTTGTCAGGGTGACTGTACCCAGATTTGTCGGGTAAGAGGGAGGCAGAGTTTCTCCTATTTGAGCAGAGGTACGGGGTCGTCGCTCGGTATGAGCGAAGATCTAGGTTTGTCTGATTCGCACACTTTGTGCCGATGCTGACAGGTGATGGTACTGGTACTAGTACTGGTGTTGGTGCCAATGATTGTGATGACGGTGAGTCACGAGTCGGGATGTGACTCAGTCGCGATGGGCATATATTCGGTATCTGTGGTTCGGGAGTGGATCACGGATAGTGATGGATTGGATTGAATCCAACGGTAGTTGAGACTTGAGGATCGATTATTATCATGGGGGATTAGTGACCGGTTGGTCAGACTCGATCTGTCACGGGGTTTAGCGACCAATTGGTCGGTGTTGGCCAGAGTTGGTCAGATATGGTGGTATACAGAGATTTGACTGCGGATCACAGCAAGGGTCTGTTGTGACTCACTAGTCGAGAGGTACATATACGTTCGTAAATGGGCATATGTCCATAACCAGTTTAACGGGGACACATGGTTGATGTCCAAGTGGGTTGGTTTCGACGTAGTTGGAATTTCGGAATCGCAAGGGTTGTAATTGAGGTGACACGTGGAATGCGGGTTTTTCACATTGGTAATCGATATTTTGAAGTCTTTTTGGGTTACTTCTCATGTTCTACCATGGTAGATGATGGTAGATGACGGTAGTTACGGTAGTTACGGTAGATGATTGTTGGTTACCACTTGTACACTGATCGTGTATGGGTTGGTGAACCCGAGATTTGTCTTGGGTCATCAGGTGGAGTGAGTATATCCAAGCTAGGTAACTGAGCTTTCTCATTCTCTACTTGGTGGCAGACGATGTCAGATTATATGACGTGGTGAGTGCATCGAGTGTTGTTTGCATTCACGTAGGATGGATTTTGATGTCATTGTATTCGATCATCCTTGGTTTTTCCTCGGTGGAATGACAAGGATCGATACAAGGTAATCAGTGAGAACCCACAGTCTCGACATGTCTCATCATTGACTGATCCGTTTAGATGTGGTAATTGGTTGACGAACAATCTGACAGTATGCAGAATAGTTGGGGGTGTAAGACCCTATGGGTTGGAATCTGGTAGTTAACTGTGTTGATCGCAGTGTGTATCAGGATCGTGACGTTCCTGGTCGGTTGACATAGTGATGGATCTGGATCATGATTTTGATGATCCAGATAGGTGGAGAGTTTATCGCTCTTACTTGGATGTTTGAGTTGAGGATGTTGGGACTGAACTTCTTTTCGAAGTGAATCCCATATGGTATATTACTCGGGTGAGTAGTTTTCCGACGTGGTCGGATTTGGTCAGCCTTAGAGGTGTTGATGTTGGGATTGGCTTCCCTATGAAGTCAATCGAACGTATTAAGGTAATTGTTTAAACGGGTAACCGATAGGTTCAGTTTTGGTACGTCTCGGTAGACGAGAACGATATTTCGAGTTTTGGAATCAAATTTCTGGATGATGATTCAGGATTTGATTCTGGAGCTTGACAGTGGATTTCCTTTTATGGATTTGGGTTCGGAATGGTTATTCCAAATGCTAGCTTACGGAATAATGATTTCGGATTCGAATTTGGACATGGTTATGGATATGATTTCTGGGTTTGGATTCGGGATTTCTTACGAAATTGCGGATTCGGATTCGGAATTGAAAATGTATGTTGATTTGGAGTTTCGATTTGTCTAGTCCGGGATTGGACAGATGGACTCCATTATTGAAACGTGATTAGCTACAACCTAGGTGGTTGTAGGCTGATTGATGGGTAGATGTACGTACCTTGTACGTTGTTCGAGGTACGATACTGGACAGACTTATGGTGCCTGGTGACGGTATATAGGTTGTACCAGTGGTGCGTTGGAGAGCGTGTTGGTAATCGCCTTAGTTCCGATACCATTGGATTAGTTGAGATCGTGAACTGGACATTGGATACTGTGCGTTGGGTCATAGTACTTCTGGTGGATCCAGTTACCACAAGTGGGTATTGTGTTAGTTTTCGATTGACGACTGTCAAGTGGTGATGGTTTGTCGGAGGTGTCAGTGTGGATCGTTAAGTGTGGTATGATGACTCCCAGTTGGAGCAGATCGCCAGGAATCGTCTAGTTGGTTGTGTCAGCGACTCGGTAGATTTTACAAGTGGTGTCAATTCGGAACGTACGATTACTGTCATTCGAAGTGGTCGAGTGTAGTCGAGGCGACGTGAGTGTTAGTGGTACGTCTGGTTGCAGACGAGTATTATTCTGACTAGTGGGTGTACTAGTGTACACGTGTTGCGAGGTCAATTGTACTTTCCACGGGGTGGATGTGGAATCAGGATAGTTGGAGTTTCGAGAATGAAACTAATTAAGGAGGGAAGAACGGTTGAATTAGGTCGGTTGGAATTTCGAGGACGAAATTAATTAAGGAGGGAAGGTTGTAACGACCCGTCCCAAATTCCTAGATTTGATTAGTGACTAATCACGATTAGTGAGGTTAATCGGTGATTAGTTAGGCGAAATCGGACGAACGATACGAAATGACCGTTTTGCCCCTAGTCGTGGGCAAAACATTGACTTTACGTTCGAGCGGTCAAATGGACTTTGACTGATGACCGTGATGTAGTTCGTGACGTCATGAGTTCATAGACCGTTCAATTCCGTCTTTCGAGGAGGAAGTTATGACGTTCGGAAGTTTAGGGGCAATTTGGTAATTTTGGTTAAAAAGGCCAAATAGTTGAGTTTTTGACCAGGATGTCCGATGGCCGAGGTCCGAGGAGCATTACGTAGATTGGGATAATACGAATTCATAGACAAGTGGCACGTCGAATTTGGACGTTCGACGGCGAAGTTACGGTTCACGGAAGTTCAAGTGCACTATTGCACGAATTACGAAACGGTTGCATTTTGGAATTTAGTGGGGCCTAGATATTTTATGGAGGCCTAATGGATGAGTGACACTTGTCACCCATCCACAGGCCACCCAAATTGTATTCATGCACCTTCCCCGTGCATTTTCATTTTCGTCATTCAAACACAAAACATTTTCCCCGATCTCATTTCCCTCATATGTGCAACAACACCAAACCCTTAACCCCAAATGATACTGGAGAGACTGGTGAGTGATGATTGTATGGTGGAGGATGGTGGCCGGCCAGGTGACGCCGCCGTGCACGGCTGAAACCATCAACCCGAGCAAGTACCCGGTAAGCCCATTTTCAATTTTTATTTCGATTTTGATGTTATGGGCGATTTTGGATGTTTAGAGTAGGTTTATTAGGTTGTTTAGGTTGTGTAGAAGAAGTTTTGGAGGGGGTTTCATGGTTGTGGGAGCCTGGGATCAAAATAGGAATTTAGGGATTGATTAGGGAGGAAATTGGACCAAAATGAGAGGGAGGAGCCGTGAACCGGTCACGCCGGTCCAACTGGACTGGCCAACCAGTGAACCGGCCGGTTCGACCAAGGAAGAAGAAAACTGTTCTGGCGCGTGAGGCCCACGTGCCGTCCTTTCTAGGGGCTCGTGCGGGCGCATGAGACATCTTTTGCGGGTGGTTCCAACATGTGAAATCATCTATTCGATGTAACGAACATTTTGGGACTGGTCTTGTGTCAATTGGACATTGTTTCGATAGGTTTCGGGGTGTCCGAAGGTTTAGGATCGGTTTAAAAATAGTTAAAAATACCGAAAAACTACGGGGCTTTAGTAGGAGGTTTATTAAGTAGTTAGTAACCTTCTATTACAATTTCGACAGGTTTGGGAGTCCCGGTGGCAACGATTGACCCGGGAGACGATTATGGCACGCGTATCGAGGCGTGATTTAGGACAGTCTGTGAGTGGACCTTTATTTCTAAACTGTGATGCATGCATAAATGTTTTATATGGTTTATGAATATGATTCTATGATGTTGAATTGGATGATTTTGATTTATATGGTTTCACGCTTTACGAGGCAATTTACGTGCTTGCACGTAAATCGATGTTTCCAGTTTTACTCTGATTTTCCATTCTTATGGTTTTGGAAATGGTTTAATGAGATGATTTTGGATTTGAAAAGGTAAACTCGGGTATGAGACCCATTTGAATTACGAACTCTCGGACTAGAGGTCCAGTTGATTTAACGAGGCATCGGGCCGGAGGCCTAGTTGGTTTACGATTCGGACCAGCGGTCCAGTTTGTATGTGGATTTGGGCCTAGGCCCCAGTTTTGTGTTATGATGGTGATTTCGAGTCAGGGACCCTAGAAATGGTTTTTACGGGTCATGACGGTTTATGGGAACCGGCATGAACCCTTGAAAGGATTGTACGGGTTATGACTGTTTATGGGAACCGGCATGAACCCTTGAAAGGTTTTATAGTTCATGACGGCTAGTGAGGGCCGGGCATGAATCCGGGAAAGGTTTAAAGAATCATTTCAAAGGTTTTTAATATTCCATCCTTTATGTATGATTGTCTCCTCCGGGGAGGGTCGTTGGCCTAGGTGGACCCCGGAGTAGTCACGGAGCACTAACTGAGTGAAGTCACCCCCCAGTTAGGTTCCTTACTCTCAGGATGGGCATGGTTTGTTACCTCCAGGGAGGGTCATTGATCTACGGACATTAACCTGGGTGGAACCTGGAAAGACTTGGGTTTGAGACCCCGGTTAGCACGCGTAGCTCTATTTTACCGTGACAGGTTCTTACATATGAAATATGATGGATAAACATGATTTCAATTGGTTTGGGAAATTATGTTTTATGATGATAAATGGATTTGAGCTGAGATCCCACATATGTTTGATATGTTATGGTTTTCTGTAAATGGTTTTGGGCAGGAGCCCGTGTGACTTGTATTTACGGAATTTGGGGCTGTGACCCTACATATGGTTGTTAAACATGTATGATTGGATAAATGGTTTTACTATGCATGCACGCTTTTTAGTGAAGGGTATAAAGGTCTTATATGAAATTTTTTTATAAACTCTTTGTTTTGTCCACTCACAGTCTTTCTGTTTTTAATACCCTTCATGTTGAATACGGTGTGGACTGTAGCAGAGACCGAGATATCACATACCTCCTCTGGATCTTGGCGTACTCTGATGGCCTGGGAGGGTAAAGGTTGGAAATTTCCCTTGTCTGACACTTCGTGTCAGACGGGATCAGGGGCGTTCCTCGTTAATCCCTGGGGGATTGAGGACGGGTCCTGACAATACCTCTCATTCTAAACCTGACTAGGAACTCTCGATCGACCTTCACTCATATTTTCCTAGCATTTCCCACGTCCAATTTTCATCCATTTTAGCTCACAAAGAATGTAAGGACCCATACATCCTGCTGGGGTCTTTAGCTTAGAGCTAGGAAATCTCAAAACTAATTATGGATCCAAAATCACAATTTGGGCTCCCTATATTATGAAGGTTTCTCTGCTCCTCTTCTTTTCTCTCTCTCTCTCTCTTATTCTTCTTATTCTTCTTCTTCTCCTTATTTTCTTCGTTTTATTTCTCCTATACTGATATGTTCCCCCTTCACGGGTTAGTGGTGAGGATTTTTCTCGTTTTCGGATACCTCCCACCATGGGTTCAGCCATGGTCCACTGAACACCATACCAATACACGCAACCACATTTAAAGCCTCACTAGGTCGGTGGACACTTTGTTAGAATTGTTACTAGACCCTTCGAGACATCACACATGAATCACATGCCAATTTGGTAAAATTACGAAATTTCCCTTCAAGACAAAATTATCATATTTCCCTTGCCCTTTCTAAGCTCACAATGAACTTATTTGAACACCATTTGAGCTCTTAGTCAGGAGGTAACTCAGTAAGATTAGTGGGGGTTAGAGGTAGAGGTTCAAGGGTACTCTGAACTGGGTCATAGGGGCCATGTCATTAAGGTGGTTTAGATTTTCCTGCACACACTGACCTATGGGGTCCTCAGCTTTTGGGGAGATAGTAAGTTCCTTTTCCAAGTCATCATCCATATACGAGTAGGTAAGGTGTTCCTACAGTAGCATGTCCAATGTGTTCAAGGGAACATCCACTATAGGCTCCACGGGGTACTGTGTAGTATCATGGATGGAAAAAACACGCAGTTGGTCCAAAAACCTAATGGAAACCATTCCATTCTTCACATCAATGAGGCATTTAGCTATGGAAAGTAAGGGCCTACCAAAAATTAGTGGAGTTTCCACACTTTTATCTACTCGATCCATCCTCAAAATATAAAAAACAGTCGGGGTTCATGTGTCACCAATATGGACCAACACATCCTCAAATACACCCATAAGATTAGTAACTGAAGCATTAGCTTATATTACACATAAAAGAGTGGGTTTAAGCCCACCTACATAAGTACTTGTAGATATGAAAAGGCATGATGTTTATAGATGCCCCTGTGTCAGATAAGCAATTCTCAAAAAGCTTGGACTAAATCACAAGATGAAGTGAGAGAGGCCCAAAATCATTAACCTTGAGTGGCATGGGCATTAGGGTTATAGTACATGCCTTGGGAGGTCCACAACATGAGTAGAACTAAACCCATGTCTCCCTGCAACAAAACCCTTGATGAGGTTTGCAAAGACAGGCATGTGCTTAAGGATCATGGAAAAAAGGCAGCGTGATCTGATGTTTCTGCAGCTTGCTAATAATTTCATCTTCCAATTCCTCCATATGCTTGTATTGGTTTTGAAACCTTCGAGGAAAAAGATTAGACACATTATTATTTACCTAAAAAGAAAACTTGTTAGATGTTTTATTAGTGGGTGAAATTGATTTTGAGTTAGAAGGGCCTGTGAGTACTGCAGGGCTTTCTATAACCAAAATTAGGTCCTAGGCCTTCCTGGAATTGGGTAGGACTGATAAGCCTTGAATTAAGCATCATTTTATACCCTTTATACTTATCTTTTAATGTTTAAATACCAAAACATTGTAGAAACTAACATATTTTGTGAGAAATGTGCAGAATTGGATAGAGCTCGGACTTACGAGAATTTATGCTAAAGAATCACCTCAATCGGAGTTACATTGAAGAAGTTATGATCAAATGAAAGGAGGCCACCAAAAGTTCAATAGATTTTGGTAGGGGCCTACCGAATCCTAAATGGCATCTTAAATTCCACTAGGCCAATGCTTACCGAAGTCTAAAACTCCATTTCGGCGCGCGTTATTTGAACCCATTGAGCACTCTTCGGCGCGCGTCCACCGATGACCTAACCAGAGGTTTTCACGTTGACTTCGCATTGACCCCGAATGACATAAGCTCTATTCGGTGAGCGTCCACCGAACCATCAGTTCTTGCTTCAGTACTTATAAATCGAGTTGACTTGGCATTGACCGAGGGCTTCATACCAAGTTTGACCACTTGTTTCGGTGGCTGACCACTGAAACTGCTCTTGAAGCTTTAATTCCTAGTTTTAGGCATATTTTAGGATAAATTCAAGTTGTTTTCACACCTATTCTCCATATTCTATTAGGATTTCAATTCTAGTTCCTTTTGTTTTATTATTTTCGCCCCTTTTTCTTATAGGAAAGGTTTTTAATTAGTTTTCTTATAAATTTAGGAAACCTTTTCCTTTTAAAATTAAATTGTAAACTCTTATTTATTTGGGAATTAATTTTCTCCTATAAATAGAGATGTTTAGTTTATTTGTAAAGGGTCGCTCATTCTTTGTACCAAAGCTCTACTTAACCAAATTTCCCTTTCCTTTTAAACTAAGATTTTTCTTACAAAAGTAAACTATACCATCCTCCATTATTCACTATCCTCCATTGACATATTAGGCGTATTCCTGAGTGTTTCATTATGAGTGTCGAACAACCTTGCATCTATAGGGCGTATTCCTGAGGATTCAAAGTGTAACTCAACCTCTTAACCCCGTAGTTTTCTCTTTGTACTTGAATATTGTGTTTATTTGATTGATCATTAATTTTATTATGGTTCTATATTTTTTATTGATTTCAATAATCTTCCATGCTATGTTTATGCTTAATGCTTGATTAGATATAGGGCGTATTCCTGAGTCTAGATCATTGAAAGTGTATAGGGCTTATTCCTGAGCACATACTTAAGATAATGTACATGTATTTCATTAAACTTAGGTTTTGGAGTTTCGTTGATTTTGTAATTGGCATAATTTATGAATGAGCTAGGTTAAAGATGAGTTGACCATGTAAATAATATATTAGGTTAATTTAAATTAGTTAATCGCGTAGGACCTCAATAAAAACCAATTTAACCCCTTAATTAATTAATCAAACGATAATCATGCTTAGGTACCCTCAATCCACGGTTAAGAACGATCCCTACTTATCAATGCTACAATCTATGAAAATTGGGTTTTAATTTGAATACGTTTTTATTAAGTGTTGAGTGTGACTTTGTGTTTACTTTAATGCTTAGTTTTAGCGTATCAATTTTTGACGTAGTTGCCGGGGATTGAAATAATCTCTTGTATGATTTCGTTTATGTATATATGTTCATAATGTAAATATTATATTTGTACATATCTTCATACTTGTATATAATGTAAATATTGTAATACCTTTTTAGCAACCTTTTCTTTGTAAATATTTGTTTTAAAATAAAAATTAAAAATTCTAAAACAAAAAAAAAATTCAGAAATTAAAATTAAAAGAAATAAAAAAAAATTCAAAAAATATATATAAATAAAAAAAATTCAAAAAAAATCTCAAATAATATAAGGAATAATTCGTTTTTTTCAAACTAGACTCGGTTATATGTGGATCACCCGTGCTCGTAGTTTAGATTTGATCTTTAATGGAATAGGTGAAGTTTCATTTGTTAACTTACTCCTAAACCCTTCATGGCCCTTAAGTCTTGAGGTTGGGGCGTAGTTTGTTAACACTTGAGTTATCTTGGAACGAATACATGTCTGCCCTTAGTAAGAAATTTTTAAGGTGATTTCTAGAACATGAGATAATGCATGCTATAGGCCAGCTCTGAGAAGTAGGATTCCGGGGTTCCAAAATCGTGTTTGCACTGAGAAGTAGGACTTCGGAGTTCCAATATCATCCTCCCCTTGCATGTATTCTTTCTACCTGGTCACCTTGGACTTGCCCAAACGGGGGCAATGGTTCGAAATCCAAGCTAATGACTTGGGCCGCACGGACGTAAAAGTCTTCATCTAAACTTTGAAGCTATGTGACCCATATATAACTTTGACTTCCCAACGTATAAATTGTTTCCTATTAAATGTTTTAGAGTTGCATGAATCTCAAATCCTTTCTCTTTAAAATCTTACTTTCGGGAACAGGTAGTGCCCCTTTTGTTTACTTTCTACTTAACCCTTCGTGATGTGTAGATTTCATCACCATACATTGTAGACTCGAATATATGGACATGAGGTGGGGCGGAGGTTGTAAACACTTGGGTTTGGAAAACCTTTATTTTTAAAACTTCCATCCGTTGGTTATGGTGTTTAGGAGGGTTATGATTAGTGACAAGTGAGGCACTAAGAAAGAGGACTCTAATAGAGTATATACCCTGGCTAGGTTAGCCTCGTGGTATTCTCAAAATTAGTCCTTTCTTCTTGCGTTACATCTATCCCAACTGGCCATGATTAACATTGAATGGTGAAGGGGATTCAAATATGTTTATCAGTACACACAGGAATGTACTATGAAAAGCGAAGTGGAAAGTTATTCATGTCACTCTAAGACTATCTATTGCATTGGTAGATTGCATACCCTCCCTGCAGTTTCATGTTCCTCAGATTTCTTCACCGGGCCCCCTATGACTAAGTGAATCTAGGGAAGTGAGATCAAAAGGTGCAAGCCATTCTTTTCATGCAATGTCACGTAACTCTTATGTTTTATGCAGGTTCTAACGATTTCCCTCTTATGAATTCACACCATTCTTCATGTATGCTTTAATGTGTTGCATTAGTTTTTGCATTTCATTTTCATGATCTACCTTGCATATTCTTGGTTATACTACTTAACTTCTTTACTTCCTTGCCTATAACCTTTTCTTTATACATAGAATGTTGTTTGCGTATTTTTTGTTCTCTACATTTCATGACTATCTATCTCGCTTGCCCATTTCTCTTATCGTTTATCGCGATTAGGATATGACTCTCACATTCTATGGTTGTTGCATCTCAAGTTCCTATGCCTAACCAACTTGAAAGTGAACCCGAAACTAAGATGGCCAACAACGAACATAAGTCTCCTCGTCAACGTACTTGCTCAAGTGAGTGGAGCTTAGGACCCTCCTGCATTGTTTTTCCTCTACCCAAGGAAAACCAAACGGACATTGAGCTTAAGAGTGGTTTCCTTCATCGACTCCCAACATATTATGGGTTACCCAATAAGGATCCGAATAAACACCTTAGAACTTTTCAATTTGTGTGCAATAGCATGAAACCAAGTGACGCTGATGATGAACTTCTGTAACTTAAGGCCTTTCCCTTCTCTTTGGCGGATAGGGCCCAATCTTGGCTCATGAACTTGCCCGCCAATCATATCATGTAATGACCCGTCCTGGAAATAGGGATTAGATTAGTTCTTAATGAGGGATTAGTGAAATTAATTAGTGATTAGTTGGGTACTTTCGGACGGACGGTGCGAAATGACGGTTTTGCCCTTGGAATAGGTGAAACGTTGACTTTTCATTTGGACAGTCAAACGAACTTTGGCTAAGGATGGTGACGTAGTTCGGGACGTCACGAGTTCATGGACAGGTGGCACGTTCGATTCCGACATTCGAGGAAAAAGTTATGATGTTCGGAAGTTCGAGAGTATTTTGGTAATTTGGTTGAAAAGGGGCAAACTGTTGACTTTTCATACGACATGGATTTAACATGCATTTCGAGGACCGTTAGGTAGCTCTCGATGTCCTGAGTACATCGACAAGTGGCATGCTGTCATTGGATTTCATATGGCTCGGATTTTTATCTAAACATGCGAAGGGCAAAATGGTAATTTGTGCACCAAGGGAATTTTGGTCATTTGTGCGAGTGTTTAGCCTTCGTGTCGCATGCAAGTTAGACGGAAGCATGACTTAGCCCTTAATCCCGGTGGATTGGGGGTGGGTCGTGCCATATCACTACTTGGCAAAAACTTGTGAACTTGTTTTTAGAAGTACTTTCCTGCTTCTATGATCACTTCAAAGAGACGAGAGATCACATCCATTACCCAAGCATTAGACGAAACATTTGGTCATACTACGATCATTTCAAGGTCCTTTGTTCTACTTGTCCTTCACATGGTTTCTCAGAGACTAACTAGTGAATTACTTCTATGATGGTCTCAAACCCATGGACCGAGACCTTCTTGATGCAGCTTCACATAGGGCATTTATGGACTTAGATGAGCTCGAAGAAAGACAGTTACTTGAGAGTAGGGTCACCAATGATGCCCATTATGGCATGTCTCACAAGAAGGGGCTAAGTGCACTTAATTCCAAGGGTGCCTCAAATGAAAATATTGAAAAGCTCCAATCTATGCTGGAACAAGTTTTGGAATTAGAAACCAAAAGGGCTATGGAACCTAAGGGGCCTATATGTGGAATATGCCAATTGGACGGATACCCTACTGATGATTGTCCTCAAATCAAGAATTCCAATGAGGGAATGAAACAAGCCAATGCCTTAGGCTGATATCAAGGGAACCAATGGTTCAATAACTTTACCAACTATGGACAAGGAAACCGTGATCATCTGGGATTCAAGTGGAGCAACAATGAAGGATGTTTGAACCCTCCAGCTCAACACCAACACGGGTACTTACGGCAACAATCCATGCCAAGACCACCAATGCCTCACCAACCGATGGGTATGCAACAACCTCCTCTGGTTGATCAAATCTCTAACCCGGATTATGATAAGATGTTTGCACAATTATCCACTTCAACTCAAGTCCTTCTGGAAAGCCAAAAGCAAACAAAGGAGACATCGAACACTCATGGCCATGACATTTCTGAAATGAAGAAGCAAATTAAATTGTGGAATTCATGGGACAAGTCAAAGATACGAGGAAGTTGCCTTCACAAATCGTTCCTAACCCAAGCAACAATGCTTTTGAGCATGCTAGTTATGTTACAACTCGAAGTGGGAAGGTTTTGCACGACCCTATGCTTAAGGAAGGCCCGAAATCAAGTTATATGAAAGCTAGAAAGGAAAGTGACAAATTTTTTCCGAATGAGTATGATAAGATCACCATCTTGAACAAGGAAGTGGCCCCAATGCCAACACCATCAAGCCACAACAAAGGTAAAAATCTTATCTCTTCAAATTATATTCCTACTAACATCTTGTTGTCTTGTGTACCCTTTCCAAGTAGATTTTCAAAAACTAAGAAGGATGAGAAGTATGAGAAGTATGATGAGATCTTTGACATATTCCAGAAGGTACAATTGAACTTACCATTGATTAAATGCATCAAACAAGTACTAGCTTATGCCAAGTTCCTCAAAGAGTTATGCACTCAAAGACGACAAACAAGAGAAAAGGAGGTGGTTAAGGTAAAAGCAACTGTTTCTACAGTTATCTAACACTTCCACCAAAATTGAAAGATCCTGGGAGCTTTTCAGTTCCTTGGGTAATAGGTAACAAGTCATTTGATAATATCATGATAGATTTAGGTGCATCAATCAATGTTATCCCATAATATATATATATATATGCATCAATGAATCTACGTGAATTAAAGAAAGACAATGTGATTATTAAATTAGCAGATCGTTCTCACGCATATCCAAGGGGATATGTAGAAGATGTTCTTGTGCAGGTCAATCAACTTATCTTTCCTACTGAATTTTATGTACTTGACATGAATGAGAGTCTTTTGGATAACACACCATTGCTTTTGGGACGTTCACTCATGAGGACTGCAAGAACAAAGATAGATGTCCACAATGGTCTTTTATCCATGGAATTTGATCTGGAGATGATCGAGTTCAACACCTTCGAAACTATGAGGTATCCTACTACTAGTGCCAATGCTTGCTTTGTTATTGACATTGTTGAATCTATGTCACAGGAACACTTGAACCATATACAGGATAATGAACTCGAAATAATCATTCAAGAAGGAGCAAGACTTGCCCAATTAGGGACTGAAGCCCTCTTCGATGCACTAATTGAGGTCCTTGAACCTATAATCCTTGAATCCGTCATATCCCTAAATGAAATTCCAAGACATGTAAGTCCTCCACCTCTAATTCCAATTACTTTTGGTACTACTAAAATGCTTCCCTCTGTTGTCCAAGCCCCTGAACTAGAACTTAAGGTACTTTCAGAACATTTGAGTAGGCATTCCTTGGAGATAATGACACCTTACCCATCATTATTTTTTCAACTCTGAAAAATGATCAAGAGACGAAAATTTTGACTGTACTCAAGAAGTACAAGACCACAATTGGATGGACACTTGCAGACATCAAAGGAATCAACCCTACCACTTATGTTCATCGTATCCTTCTTGAAGATGATGTCAAACCCACTCAGGAAGCACAAAGAAGACTCATTCCACCTATGATGGAAGTACTTAAAAATGAGGTAATCAAACTTTATGATTGTGGTGTTATTTACGGTATTTCAGATAGTCGTTGGGTATCTCCTGTACAGGTTTTTCCAAAGAAATCTGGCATCACTGTAGTACACAATGTCAAGAATGAATTAGTTCCTCAACGAACCATCACTGGATATAGAGTTTTCATCAATTACCGGAAACTCAATGCCACCACAAGGAAAGACCACTTTCATTTTCCCTTCATTGACCAAATGCTTGAGAGACTCGCAGGACACTCCGACTATTTCTTCCTTGATGGATACTCTAGATACAACCAAATAAGCATAGTTCAAGAAGATCAAGAGAATACCACTTTCACATACCCTTTTGGTACATTTGCTTACAAGCGGATGCCATTTGGTTTGTGCAATGCACCAGGTACTTTCCAACATTGTATGTTTTCCATATTCTCTGATTATGTAGAAAAGATTATTGAATTATTCAAGGATGACTTTAGTGTATTCGGAGATAGTTTTGATGCATGCTTAGAAAAGCTTGAACTTATATTGGAAAGATGTGTTGATTCTAGGCTAGTACTTAACTGGGAAAAATGTCACTTCATAATAACTCAAGGGATAGTTTTAGGACATATTGTTTCAGCTAAAGGCATAGAGGTTGATAGAGCTAATGTTGATCTTGTGTGGTACTTACCCTCTCCCACTTCAGTGAGAGAGATCCATTCGTTCCTTGGATATGCAGGGTTCTACCAGTAGCTCATCAAAGACTTCTCATCAATTTCTAGACCCCTATGTCGTTTACTTCAAAAGGAAACCACTTTTGTGTTCAATGTCGAGTGCCAAGAGGCCTTTGACAAGCTAAAGGAGTTAGTCACCAGTGCCCCAATCTTATGTGCCCCAAATTGGTCTTTACCGTTCGAGCTTATGTGTGATGCCTCCGACTATGCAGTAGGAGATATCTTAGGACATTGGATGATGTTCAACAAAGCTACATAACCATTGAAAGGGAACTACTTGTGGTAATCTTTGCTCTAGATAAGTTTCATTCTTACTTACTTCAATCCAAAGTTATAGTGTATACAGATCATGCTGCTTTGAAGTACTTGATGACCAAGAAGGATGCCAAACCAAGATTTATTCGATGGATCCTCTTGCTCCAAGAATTCGACATTGAGGTAAGGGATAAGAAGGGAGTAGAGAATGTTGTTGCCAACCACCTATCCAGGATTGTGAAAAACCAGGAGGATGGCAGCATACTTGATACTTTTCCAGACGAATAACTCTTCAGAATCCAGGTAAGTACCTCTTCCACCCATTGGTATGCTGATATTGTAAACTATTTGGTCACTAAAGCTTTCCCGAGTATCATGCCTAGATATCAACATGATAAGCTTAAACATAATGCTAGAACTTACTTATGGGATGAACCTTACATGTGGAAACAATGTTCTAATTTAGTAATTAGGAAATGTGTCCTAGATAATGAACATAATTCTATACTCGCATTTTGTCGTACTGAAGCATGTGGGGGAAATTTTGGATCCAAGAAAACTGCCCTTAAGGTGTTAGATTCAAGTTTCTTTTGGCCTTCTTTATTTCGCGATGCACATGCATTTTGTGGTACTTGTGATAGATGTCAAAAATCTGGTAATCTAGGACCTAAAGATCAAATGCCACAAACTTACATTCTGCATGTCGAAATCTTTGATTTCTGGGGTATAGACTTCATGGGTCCATTTCCTACTTCTTTTGGTTTTGAGTATATACTTCTTGTTGTGGATTATGTATCAAAATGGGTGGAAGCTAGAGCCACGCGTACTAATGATTCTAAAGTTGTTGCAGCTTTCCTTCGCACTAATATATTTTCTAGAGTTGGTACGCCCCAAGTAATGATTAGTGATGGGGGAAGCCACTTTTGCAACAAAATAGTTGGCGCACTATTAAAGAAGTATGGAATCACTCATAAGGTATCAACTCCATATCACCCTCAAACCAATGGGTTAGCAGAAGTTAACAACCGGGAAATCAAGAAGATACTCGAGAGAACTATTGGGCCCTCACGTAAGGATTGGAGTGCAAGGTTAGACGATGCTTTGTGGGCCTACAGAACAGCTTACGAAACCTCTATTGGTATGTCACCCTTTCAGTTCGTCTATGGAAAAGCATGCCATCTTCCCGTGGAATTGGAACACAAAGCTTGGTGGGCAGTTAAGAGATTCAACATGGACACTGATGAAGCAGCAATACATTGAAAGTTGTAAGTTTTTGAACTTGAAGAAATTCGGAATGATGCATTCAATAGTTCATGGATTTACAAAGAAAGAACCATGGCCCTACATGATAGGATGATCCACCGAAAAGCACTTCCACGTTGGTCAAAAAGTTATACTCTTCAAATCACCCCTTAAACTATTTCCAGGTAAGCTTCGTTCTCGATGGGAAGGCCCTTATCTTATTACTCATGTTTTCTTTCATGGTGTTGTACAAGTTCAATCACCTATCACTGGGAAAGAATTCAAATTCATTGGCCACCGATTGAAACCCTACTTTGAATCCTTTAAGGAACACAATGTGGAAGAGATGCAACTCCAAGATCCGACTGTTCAAAACAAATGAATGAAGCATCCGGTCTAGTCTGAATGGACATTAAGCTTCAAGTGCTTCTTGGGAGGCAACCCAATGACGGAGAAGTGGAGGAGCCATCAAACGGAGATTTACTTTCTTAAACCCTTTCCTCTCTTTAGTTTTAATTCCTTCTTGTCTTCATTGCTTTCTTTTTGTGAATCATTCCTCCTTACTTTGATTCTATGCTTTCACTTTCATACGTTGCGGACAATGTCAGATTTAAGTGTGGATGAGGGGTTTACAACTTTATTGAGTCTTATTTCAAAAATAAAAAATATAAACAAAAATAAATAAAAAAACAACAAAAACCCAAAAATAGTTTCTGTGTTTTAGTCATTAGTCTTGAGTTTTTTTTGTTAAACTTATTGTTTTAATGAGTCTTAGAATACCCTTTAACCTGTTGATGATAAGAATGATGGATAAACAAAGATAACATGGCTAAAATATGGTCACTACAGCTTGAATTTATTTGTTAATGCTTTATGATTGAGTGTTTATGACTTGTAGTAGATGATGCATGATAAATTGGTACAGAACGAGCATGTTAAGATTTGTATGAATCATATGAACCCTATGCGAGCTGTAGAGCCTTATATACTTCTTTGTTGAGTGATTCATAGGAGTTATTTGTTTAAATTGATATACATATGCCTTATAACTACTTGTAATAGTTTTTAATGAACTCTAGAGTACTAGAACTTATTCTATATGATTTTCAAAGCTTTTAAGTTAATAAATTCTCTGATTTTGGACATGATTAAGGCAATAAGGTTAGCACCACTTATCCAAATATCTGAGCCCTACTTGATCACATAAGTGTGATCCCCCTAGTTTACTCACTTTGAGCCTACATTAAGCCTTTATTTCATCACCCTAAACATCTATTCACATAAGCTTAGTATAAGAAATCATTTACGCTTGTTCCTTGAACTTGGTTAAACATTTGAAAGATGGCGTGAGATACAAGAAAGTGATTTGATGAATGAAGACTTATATGTAAGTGTAGGGAATGACTTGCTCAAACTATGTTTGTATTCATTACATTACCTCTCAAATGAAAAAAAAAAATACAATCAATAACAAAAGTTCTATGAGGTACTAAATTTGAGTTTTGAGAAAAGTCCCCTATGCTTGTGATTTGGAACAATGATGTTTGAGAGCCTACATGAAGGATTTCGAGCCCTTGCCCTAATTACAAGTTCAAAAAATATTGATAGTGAATATTAAGGGCCAACAAGTGATACTTGGCCTATTATGACTATGGAAAACACGTATGTCTATGTGATGGAACCTTGGGTTGAGTCTTGGAACAAATTTAACACCATTATCTTAAAATTCCTTGCCTCTGTACCTAGCCCTATTACAACCTTCAAATAAATATCTTATGATCCTTGAGATGAGTAAATTTTAATTAGTTGAGTCTATCAATTGAGTAAGCCTATGATTTTGGTTCATTTGTGCAAGAATGTTCACTATCTTAAGGTTTATGTTTGAAATTTTTATGAAGTAACTTACTTTCTATTATGTGAGCATCTTTCTCACATACCTTGAGTGAAAACACAAACCCTATACACATTGAGTGGAAATCTTGAATGCATATTCCTATGAGTTGACTCATACTTGTTTTATTCATGTTGAGATATATTTCACCAAGTTTACTCATTGTCTTACTTGTTAAGGCATTCTGTTATGATATATTAACTTTTGAATTCCATATGCTATATAGCTTTTTAGTGTAAATCTTTGATGCCATACTTATTTTGATACAAATTGAGACAAATGGTTAAGGGCGTAGTAGTTGTTTTGATGAAAAAGAAAAAAAATGATGAGTTTCAAAACCTTAGTGTTTTTTGGTATTTTCTAGGGACTAGCAAAGTCTAAGTGTGAGGGTATTTGATAAGCCTTGAATTAAGTATCATTTATACTATTTATACTTATATTTTAATGTTTAAATACCAAACCGTTGTAGAAAATAACATATTTTGTGAGATATGTGCATAATTGCATAGAGCTCGGAATTGCGAGAATTTAGGCAAAATAATGATCTCAATCGGAGTTATATTGAAGAAGTTATGATCGAATGAAAGGAGACCACCAAAAAGTTCAATAGATTTCAGTACGGGCCTACAGAATCATAAATGGTGGCTTAAATTCCACTTGGCCAGCGCCTAACGAGGTCTGAAACTCCATTTTAGCGCGCGCTGTCTGAACCCCTTCAGCACTCTTCCGCGCGCACCACCGATGACCTAACCAGAGGTTTGCGCCTTCCATAAATTCTATTAATTGGGAATCAACCATTGTCCAATCCTCTGTGTTCAACCCCCTATAGAAATATATCAAGTACTCATCCTCAATGTTGTGGTGATGGCATGCCCGTATCATCTCATTAAATCTTTTTCAATACTCGCAGAAAGCTTCATCAAATATTTTCCTAGGGTTCATTGTCTTCGCTTTCCACTCATTTATTCTCTCCATATGATAGTATTGTGTGAGGAACTTGGAGGTCAAGTTCGGCCATAGGTGGATGGAAGCTGGGGCTAGGGAACGGAACCAAGATTTTGCACGATCCTTTGGACAGAAGTGGAATATCCGGAGTCGAATCTCCGCTATGGTCATTCCTTTAATACGCAATTTAACGTCCTGAACATTCAAAAAGAATAGAAATGACCATTTTGCCCCTAGGAAGCCAAAATGTTAACTTTTTTGATCGGGATATCTTATAGATATACCAAGAGTACTGTTAGGAAGACCTCAAACTTTTGAGACCGTAGATAGGTAGTACAGTAAAATCGGAGAATGGGCGAGGCAGTTATGGGTCTAGGAAAGATCAAGGGAATTTTGGTAATTATGTGAACAAGGGCAATTTGATAAATTCTCATTTTTAGCAAGTGAATGATATAAAAAGGGTGCCAAGTCTCTAGAGAGATCTAGTCTCTTCCTTTCCTTTCTCCTCACCGACCTAACTACAATTATATATTAGGGTGTATGTTCATGCAAGCAGAGTTAGGGGATGAGAGTCTAAATCCATGAAAAAGCCATGAAAATGGCTTCCCATTAGCGAGAGAGAGAATTAGAAGGACAAGGGCATAAAGGGAGAATCTGGGAGGAAAATGATATGGACAAGGACAGGGAAGGACTGGGAAACATGGGGGAAATGATGAAGGTTGGATTGAACCCGTAGGTCCCTAAGTCGAGTTTTGAGGTTAGGGACGGAAAACCGGCCAATGGTCACGTCACTGCGCTCCTGGAGGTTGGGAGACCCTTCTGAGTCAAGGAGGGACGATCATGGACGTAGGAAAACCATAGAAATGGTCCTGACTCCATGGCCAAAACTCCAAGGTGAGTGGTCCTACTTTTTAGTACAAGTTTGTTCATTCTGAGGTTATAGATATGCTCCTTGGATTAAGTAGATGCAATTCGACTATTAGAACGTAAGAAATGAACGTCGAATGAGTGAATTTGGACTGGGTCGGGTCATCGAGTCGGGCGACCCGAAAAACCAGACATTTGGGAAAAAATGATGACACAGTAGCATTGCGCGTGGACTTCACGCGCAGCCGCAAGAGGCAACCCGTGCACGCGCGTGCTGCCGTTCTGGGTGGTCCGGTCAACACGGAATATTTTTCTTTCAATTTTTTGAGTATAATTATATAATTTTTGGAAATTTTGGACATTGTCTGAGCATGGTTCTGAATATCTCATATAAATATTATTAATTAATTAATTATAGTAATACTCACTTGGTTGGATATTATAGTAATACTCATTTTGATGATAATATCAATTGGAATAGAAATCATTTACGGTAAATGCGTCACCTTGTCGGGAGAGTGGGTCGGATGTGGGTGGTAACCCCGCAAGGTCATGATAAGTTTGGTTAATGTATTAAAATAAGGACGTAGTTTAAAGTTAGCAACATCTCTTATCTGAGAAGATTTGTCAGATGAGAGCAGGATTGGTCCAGTTTTTCTGTACTTAGGGACGGGTTTTATCACGCAAGGTAGAATAGACTTGGAAAAACTCCTTTATGTGAAGATGAGGGTCATCACCTGCAAGGCCACGAACATGTGTAGCATATGGATGGTCCCCGACATCAGCTCAAATTTCTCCACAGTGCTTGCGAGGAACACTATAAAGAATGATACGCTAAAACTAAGCATTAAAATAAGCACAAAGTCACACTCAACACTTAATGAAAACATATGCAAATTAAAACCCTTTTGTGTAGATGTAGCATTGATAAGTAGGGATCGTTCTTAACCGGGGATTGAGGGTACCTAAGCTAGATTATCGTTTGATTATTTAATTAGGAGGCAATTGATTGTTTCTAATGTCCTATGTGATTAATTATCCTATACTAATTTAATCTATCATAATTTATTATTTACATGGTCAACTCATCTTTAATCTAACTCATTCATGATTGTATTAACTTCAACTTACAAAATCCTTTAATCTTAATCTTACGAGTTACTTGCATATTCTCTTAAGTACGTGCCCGGGGCACCCTGCGACACTTTCAATTACGTAGACTCGGGGCACGCTATATTTAGTTAAGTATTAAGCATAAACACACAAACAAACTATAAACTAGAATCATAGAACACATAGAATATTGAAGGAAGTACAAATCATAAAACCAAAAAATTTATTAGAAATCAAATCATATAATCAATATCCAAGCATACGAAATAACTACAAGGTAAAGAGGTTGTGTTACACTTTTTCTCTTCAGGGCACCTTATTGAGACGAAGTGGATGAGCACTCTTTGGTAAGACAAGTGAGGGCACCTCAACTTAGTCGCGGATGAAGGTGTAGAAGGTGAAGTATGGTGTAATTTTTTTACACTTAAAAATCTTGAATTTATTGAAAAGGGAAAATTGGTTAAGTAGAGCTTCGGTACAAAGAATGAGTGACCCTTGAAAAATAATCAAAGCTAAATATTTATAGGCATAGGACAAATCCCTAACTCATATCCTAATAAAATAAGTAATACAAATCCTAAGGAAAAAGGTAATAAAAATCCTAATTAAAAAGGTAGAACAAATCCTAAATAAAAAGGTAATCTAAATCCTAATTAAAAGGGTAGGTCAAATCTAAATTTAAGAAGGGAAAATTATTTCCTTGTTTAATTTAGAAAATTGAAAGCGGCTGTAATTTTCACATAAAGGAAATCTGGGCTTTTAGTGGGAATTCAGTGTAGGAAAAATGGCTAGGTCGGTGGAATGATGATGTGCTGGATGCTGGAGCTTGGGCCAGAACGCGTGGGCTACGAGAAGGAATGGATTGCTGGCGCTGCACAGTAGAAACGGAACGATGATGGGCTTCATAACTTTAGGCGCTGATGTGGGCCACGGGAATGGGATTATAGAAGTCGGCCATCGGCCTAACATGATGCTACATTCACAATTCATAATATGACAGTCACTCAAGAAAATGTCATCGATAATTAAATGTAAACAAAGTAGCAAAGCTTATAGGCATCAATTAAGTTCATGAAGCATGGTAGTTCAACTAATTCAATATGTATAAAAGTTACAGTCAAGAAAAAAAAAATCTAGATACAAATAATAATGGCTAGGGCTTCAAGGAGCCCCAATCCTAAAGTAACTACTCACGCGTAATCGAATTAAACATCAACATTTTTTAAAATTTCAATGGAATTCAATAAAATAAAATAGAAGTTCAGAATACAATTCAATGGCAAGGAAGTAGTGTGCTCAAGAGAACATGAAATCCCACTTCTTCCAAGCTCCACATCCAAAAGCTGAAACCAAAAACCAAAACAGAAAGCGGAAAATTACACCTCTAAAAACTATCATGCGGCTATGAAAAAAAATTGAAAAAGGGTACCTTGAGCCTTAGCCCTTAGTGGTATTTAAATAGGAGAAATTTCCCTGAGTTTTAGGGAGTGGTTTGGCAGCAATCCACTTGAAATTCGGAGAAGGGCAACTGTCACCAAGTCCGACAAAGCAGGGAACCCAAAATAGGAAGGAATTAGGCTTCCTTGGGCTGCAAAGAAAGAAGATACGAAAATTTCTTAGACTTGGAAACCTAGGATGCTTTCCTAGCTAAAAATAAGGACAAAGATCACTGATTAATCCCAAGAACTTTGAACTAGGACAGCTGGAATGGGTTGGCACTTATCTCTTACACAATCCTTATGGGACAAGGAGTCAAATTTGGAAAAGAAAGGATGAAGACCTTCCTTGGTCGATCTTGGACACTATGATACTTGATGTCCATCTAGATGGTTGTAAATTACCCTGGGAATCATGCGATAACGAGAATAGGCCTTGGAATTAGGCCCTGATTGCATGGTTGGAAAGGGAGTTAAGAGTGTAGCTTACTATATGAACATCGCAGCCAACTCATCCTAATCCCCCTGGATTATTGTGGGATGTGCATGCTCCTGTCTGACACCACGTGCCAGAAAAGGGATTAATCTGTAACACACTCAGGGTTATCCAGAGTACGCAAGGATCTGTGGCGGCATGCGATGTCTCGATCTCTACTACAGCCCTCACCCGCGATAAACCGGAAGGGTTAAAATCATAAAAAGCTGTGAGTGGACAAAAACAAACAGTTTATAAATCATTTATCAAAAATAAATTTATACCCTTCACGTAAAAGCATGAATGCATCAGAAAATAGTATTTCAAATACTTTCTCAAAAGTAAGACGTAATGCTTTTCAAATCAACACACAGTTTTTTTAAATCAAAACAGAGTTCTTCAAAACAAAACACAGTGAAAAATGCTTCTCAATCGAAGTCATTTTCTCAGTACGGACTCAGCCCAAAAACCAAATCATATAAATGGTCTTAGCTCAAATTAATTGACGTGGGACCTCAGCCCAAATATCATACCATGTGGGGTCTTAGCCCATCATCATCATACAGGGTCTCTGCCCAAAATCATCAGTCACGATTCTAATCCCATCAACGCATGCCCATAAGCTCAAGGACTGCTTTGATCTTGAGTATATCGTCATGAACACATCACCGGTCGACAACCACCAGATCTTTGTGAACATATCATCGATCAATCTCATATATTGCACTCTTAAGTCGAGGCTCCGTCGGCTGCCACCCCTCATGGCTGCTCGACAGCAGGCGCATCGTGACATCTCCGTACCTCAAAGGCGAGCATTATCTCCGTACCTCAAAGGCGAGCATTATCTCCGGAGAAACATATTCACAACTAGAGGCCCTCTAATAAAATCTAAGTCTTTAAACTCAAAATCATATAATCATCAATAGGGACACACGCCCGAATATCATCAAATGGGTCACAAGCCCGAAATATTATCAAATGGGTCACAAGCCCGAAATAGTATCTATCAACATTTCATAAACCCAGGATTCCTCGAATCTTATCAAATCCACAACTAGGTCTCATGCCCAAAATATCTTTCATAAATCTCATAACTAGGTCACAGCCCGATAGATTTCACGTTTGACTATACTCTAAGCCAAACCGTAAATCAACTGGGTCATATGCCTGAAAGATATTTCTACATCTGAAAACCTTTTCATTATTCAATATAACCTTTGACTATCATCCAAGTCAGAGTCTAAATCAACTAGGAATCATACCCGAATCTCGATTTCACGCATCTCTGTGAAATCCTTCAAAATTGTAAATCAAATCCTCAGTTTCATGCCTCTCCGTAAAACTACCAAATCATATAATCACATGCACGTAGTATATTTGAACTACGTGCAATATCGTAGAAAATGCGATATAAAACATATTTAAATCATATGCACCCAAGGCATCTCAAATCATGTTCATAAGACATATAAAACAATTATCATGCATAATATTTCCTAAAACAAAGTCTACTCACAGACCGTCTGTATTGCGCGTTTGCAACCCGCGCCGTAAGCCACTCTAGGGCTAGTCCATACTCTCTAGGACGTCCATACCTATCCAAATCGTATCCAAAGGTCGCTATCAACCTATACAAGTCCATATAAAAGACCCTCACACATCCTGGAATGGTCAACGTGTCCCGAACATGCTTCTCGAGGTTATAAACTTCTAAATGTCCTATCAAACGACCTCTGAACGATTTGAAATCACCACAATTGGATTCAGAACATCTAAACCTTTGGAACAAGTCCAATTTCACCTCAAAACTTGTGCCCAAATTTTGGTCAACCAAAAAGTTAACGATCAACATTGACGTTTGCAAAGTCAACACTGACATCAACTAGTCAACGATCAATGATGACGTTAGCAAAGTCAACACTGAAGTCAGCCGGTCAATTGTAATGACCCGTACCGAAATATGGGATTAGCTTGGTGACTAATCAAGATTAGTGAGGTTAATTGGTAATTAGTTGAGCGAAATCGGAAGGTCGATGCAAAATGACCGTTTTGCCCCTAGTCATGGGTAAAACGTTAACTTTTCATTCATGCAGTCAAATCGACTTTGGCCAATGACTGTGGCGTAGCTCGGGACGTCACGAGTTCATAGACAGGTGGCACGTCCGATTCCGACATTCGAGGAAGAAGTTATGACGTTCGGAAGTTCATGGGTATTTTGGTAATTTGGGTAAAAAAAGGCAAATAGTTGACTTTTGACCTGGGAGGAGACCGTTATGTATATCGAGTCGGTACGAATCCATAGACACGTGGCACGCCAAAAACGGACTTCGAACGGGAAAGTTATGGGTCACGGAAATTCGATTTCACTATGTACACATTTCGAGACGGGGATGACGTGGCGATATCTGATTGGGCAGATATTTTGGTGGGACTCATGGATGAGTGATAAGTGTCACTCATCCCATTGGCCAATCCCCTAAAAAGTGGATCTAAACCATTAAAATAATAATATTTTATTATTTTATATTTCTCACACATCCCATCTTTTAATCTCCACCCTTCATCTATATTTCTTCCTTCAATCCTTACCATCCATTTCCTTCTCCCTCACCTGATCACCATCACCCTCTCTGTTCTCTCACAACCCGAAAGCTTTTCCCCCTCTATTCCTCCATTTTCTTTTGAAGCAAACAAACACCCACACCCCATTTGCATCCATACGATTTGTGAGGGATAATGAGAGACTGAGAGAGAGGTTAAGACAACGAAGGAAGGGCCGACAGGCCACAGCGGTGGACACAGCAGAGGGAAACCTAAAATGACGGGTAAGCAAGTTTGAAAATCAGAGTTTTAGTTTGAGGGTTTTTGATTGTTTTCATTGATTGGGTTGGCTACTGGGGACCTTAAGGGGAAGTTCTGGACCGATTTTGAGGCCAAGGAAGGCCGGAGGCCACGGCGGTGGAAGCTTGCAAGTGGCAGGTACAACCATGCACCTTCAAGGTGAGTTTTCGACCCATTTCTTTGGTTTTTAATGGCTAGATTAATTATGTTTGAAGTTAGAAACTTATAGGAATCTAAATGGGAAGAAAATGAGTGAAAATGGGTGAGTTATAGGGTTGAACCGTGACCGCCGGTTCGGTTGGACCGAACCGATTCAAATCGGTCGAAACTCGGCCACTTTTTGGGGATGCGTCCAACACACGAAATCATCTATTCGATGTAACGAACATTTTGGGACTGATTTCATGTCGATCGGATATCATTTTGATAGGTTTCGGGGTGCCCGAAGGTTTAGAATCGAGTTTAAAAATGGTTAAAAATTCGAGAAAATTACTGGGCTTTAGTGAGAGGTTAATAAGATAGTTAGTAACCCTTTAAAGTGATTTGGACAATTTTGGGAGTCTCGGTGATGGTGATTGGCCCGGGAGAGCCATATGGCATGCGTATCGAGGTGGCAGCTCGGACGGTCTGTGAGTGGACCTTGTTTTCTAAAATGATGCATGCATAAATGTTTATTATATGTTTTAATACTTGTTTTGTGATGCCATGATTGCATTGGTGTGTGGTTACGTATTGGCACTTATTTCAAGGCTTCGGCCTTATACGGTGCCTATACGGGTTTGTATTTCTTCGTTGATTTAAATGAAATGGTTTTGGATTTACAAAGGATAACTCGGGCATGAAGCCCTATTGATGACTTATGAGTCTAAGTCGTGGTCGCGGCAGGTGCTATGTGCACGACGACGAACGATACGACGTTCGCCTCCGGACTGGGATATGTTCCTCCCGAAGAGGTCACGATGCACGATCCGTTGTCAGGCAGCCGATGTAGGCTCAACTTTAGAGTGCTGGCAGTTCAGGATATCAATCGGTGATAGGTGCACCATGATCTTGTCGTGGTCGCATCGGTTGATATGTTCACGGCGACATACAAGGATTGAGGGCGGTCCTCAATGGATGGTTGCACACATCACTACGATCGGAGTCGTGACTGACCTTGAGATATCGGAAACGATGACCAGTTGAGTCATTTGTTCAGGCACGAGGCCCAGTTACTTTACATTTGTGATTTCTGGTCTGGGACCCTAAATGGATTTTCGTATTCATGACGGTTTATGGTGACCGGGCATGAATCCCTTAAAGTGTTTTAAGAATGTTTTCTATATATATATATATATATTAATATACCTTCCTTATTTAGAATGCCTCCTCCAGGGAGGGTCGTTGGCCTAGGTGGATCCCGGAGTAGTCACAGAGCACTGCTGAGTGGAGTCACCCCTGTTGGGTTCCTTACTCTCAGAAAGGCTTGGATTATAACCTCAGGGAGAGCCATTGATCTATGGACATTGTCCTGAGTGGACCTTGGGAGACTTGGGCCTTGAGACCCCGGGTAGCACGCGCGTAGCTTTAGAAACCGTGACAGGATTGGTAGCATGATTTATATGTATGTATGTTATATGTTGTGTGATATGTACAGGTTTTGGGCTATGGCCCGTATGTTTGGTTTCGGTTATGGTTTTGGGCTTAGTTCCCACATATGGTTCTTTTGGATAAATGGTTTTCGAATGCATGCATGCTTTTTAGTGAAGGGTACAAATGTCATTTATGAAAATATTTTTATAAAATTATTATTTTGTCCACTCACAGTTTTTAAATGTTTTGACTGCCCTTCAGGTTGACACTGGATGTGGGCTGTAGCAGAGACCGAGGCATCACATACCTCCTCTGGATCCTAGCGTACTCTGAAGCCCGAAAGGGCTAAAGTCGAAATTTCTTTTGTCTGGCACTCCATGTCAGACAGGATCAGGAACGTCCCGCGTTAATCCCAGGGGGATTGAGACGGGTCCTGACAAGTGGTATTAGAGCACGGTTAGCTCATAGGATACTCAGGACGCTCTGATACAGACAAGTGGTATCAGAGCGAGGTTGTCTCTATTTGAACAACCATGTAGCTCTTGGAGTGTTGCGCAGGTCGAGGATGTAATGTCTCTATGGGCTGCAGTTCATCATCAACCTGATAGTTAGGATATCAGTATGATAGTTAGTAGGATTAAATCGTTGATCGTCTTGGTTTGGCACTCGATACCGGGGTTGCCATAGTTCTGTCGTCGTTGGCATGTGGGACCCTACGGAGGGATAAACGTAGTAGTACTTTAGAGTTTTGATCATGAGACGGTTAGTTGGGATCGTCTCTTACGATGTTATAGGATCGGTTTTGACGACTGGTTAGGAGTTGTGACCATTAGATGGTCGGATTTTGATGAGTTGGGTGGCTATGCTGTTAGGAGAAAACTGGTTCGAGGAACCCTAGCTAGACTGACGGTAGGATTGAATTGACGTCCATATGATATCCGGACCGCGGGGTCGGTCAGATTGTGGATTATACTGCCTTCTGCAGTTGGGCTCAGAGGAACCCTATGTAATGATCGTGGAACCCTAAGGTAGGACGTATCACTTAGAAAGGTAAGTTGGCGAGTAGATTGACTTTTGACGACTTTTCGGAGTCGAGACTGTCGAACGGTATAGTCATGTCAGCTTTAGTGATGGAACAGCACTCCGCAGTCAAGGTTGTAGTAATCAGTTAGACCTAGTTGGTTTTCATGCTACTTTAGTTGTGAGGGACTGGTTGGGCAGGTTACCAATGTTGGTACTTGCCGTTGGAATCCCGGAGTGGGGATACAAAGTAGTAGTACATGCGGTTGATTCCGTTGATTGTGAAATCTCGATAGCAATGTCTGGGTGTTAGGTCTGCACGAGTCTGTGGCAGGCACTACTACCGAGAATGGTTGTAGTTACGGTTGTTGGGAATTGGGGACATTCATGGGACATTTCCTTTTCTCGTATGAGTTATCAGAGTGACTGTACCCAGAGTTGTTGGGTACGAGGGAGGTAGAGTTTCTCCAATACGAGTAGGTACGGGGTCATCACTCGGTATAAGCGGAGATCCAAGGTTGGCTAATTTGCATAGTGTGTGCTGGTACCGGTGCTGGTGCTGGTGTTGGTGATTGTGATGACGATGAGTCACGAGTCGGGATGTGACTCCATCGAGATGGGCATATGTTCGGTATCTGTGGTATGGGAGTGGATCACGGATAGTGATGGGCTGGATTGGATCAAGCAGTAGTTAAGACGTGAGGATCGAGTACTGTCGTGGGGTACGAGAGAGGAGAAACGACGTGCCACGAGCTGAGGGTAGTTCAGTCGTCATGTGCCCATGGTAAGGTTCTACCACTACATGACGAGAAGGATTCGTCTGATAATATAGATTTGTCTTGGCAATGGTGTGGAGATGGTTGGTTGACTGCGATTGACCATACCTCCTGAGTTTCAGGTAGACTTGTTTGAGGGGAAATTGATTGTGAGAAATAGAATGGGTCATTACTATAGGTATCGACAGTCGTCGTTGGTCGAAAAGGTTGGAAGAACAGAAGAGAATCTATGGTAGTGTTTAGTTCGAAAAGAATGGACTAAGTATTACAATAATTATCATAGAATACTCTTAGACAGAGTAGGAGGACTTCTAGCTCAGTAATTGGAAAAGTTTAGTGAGCTTCCAACATGGTTGCAACTACTCTCGACTTAGAGACCGGTGAAGGAGACTTCTCGTTTTCTGCTCTTTAGCAAATAGTACAGAGTGCTAAAAGATGACATTGGATGAACTTTGATGTCATCATCTGGATTCTCCTTGATTCTTCCCTAGGTGGGATGACGAGCAATGATGTGACAGCTAAGTGTTCAAAGAGGGTGTAAGAACAGAACAACTAGGTTGTGGGTCAAATTCGAGTAATAAATTTGATGAAAGGTTGAATCTTTAGGTCATTTATGGACCAAACATCCAGTGAGGCGACAAGTGGGTGCCTGAGGTGAGTGACCGAGGTCTGGTAATCAGTAGGGTGAATTGCCTTGCTGATTATGCTAAGCTAGGAACAGAGGAAATTAATTAACGCTGGGACGAAATTAATTAAGGAGGAAAGGTCGGTTGGAATTCGAGGACGAAATTAATTAAGGGGGGAAGGTTGTAACGACCCGTCCCAAAATTCGGGATTAGATTAGTGACTAATCCAGATTAGTGAGATTAATCGGTGATTAGTTGAGCGAAATCGGAAGAACGATGCAAAATGATCGTTATGCCCCTAGTCGTGGGCTAAACACTGACTTTTCGTTCAAGCGGTCAAATGGAATTTTGCAGACAACTGTGACGTAGTTCGGGACGTCACGAGTTCATAGACAAGTGGCACGTCCGATTCCGACATTCGAGGAAGAAGTTATGACGTTCAGAAGTTCATAGGTATTTTGGTAATTTGGGTAAAAGGGCAAATATTTGACTTTTGACCTGGGAGGTCTGATGGCCTAGGTGTGACGACCCGTCCCGAATTAACGGGATTAATTAATAATTAATGACGGATTAGCCTCGCTAATCGAAGACTAATCGGAGATTAGACGAGGATTAACGGACGTTTGGGCGAAATGACGATTTTGCCCCTAGAATGGGCAAATCATTGACATTTCATTCAGGCGGTCAATGGACTTTGACCAATGACCGTGACGTAGTTCTTGACGTCACGAGTTCATAGACAGGTGGCACGCTCGAATCCGACGTCCGAGCAAAAATTTATGACGTTCGGAAGTTCAAGGGCATTTTGTTTAATTGGGCAAAAGTTGACTTTTGACCCGGGATGTCTAATGGCCGAGGGCCGAGGACCGTTACATAGATCGAGACGATACAAATCCGTAGACAGGCGGCACGTCGAATTCGGAAGTTCGACGGAGAAGTTACGGTTCACGGAAGTTGTGAAGTACTATTCATATTAGCACGATTTTTGAGGCAAGTGGAATTAGGTGGGGCCCAGAGAATTGTCAATGGCCCAATGGATGAGTGACAAGTGTCACTCATCCACTGGCCATTCATTTTCAATCATGCATCTCCCCTTTGCATCAATCATTCATTTTCTTTATCCCAAAACCCAAACCCGTGCACCCATTTTCAATCAATCCAAACCCTTCAACCCCAAACCCATTGGTGAGAGGACAGAGGATGAACTGAGAATGTTGGAGTGAGGTGGCCGGCCCAAGAAGCGCCGCCGTGGACAGCGGAGGTGCAGGGAAACAATCGTACCCGGTTAGACCCAAAATTCATGTTGTTTCTATTTTTACATTATGGATCGATTTGGATGGTTTTAATGTTTTAAATAGGTTATTAGGACTGTGTGAGGGTGGTTTTGGGAGTTATTGGATGGCTGGGAAGCCATGGGTGAGTTTTGGAAACATTGAACCGTTTGGTTCAAAATCAAACCATGGATTTTAATGGTTTTAACTTAGGATTAGGAATTAGAATTGATAGGAATGGAGGAAATAGGAAGAATGGAATTGAAAAGGGGAGAAACGGACCAGATTTGAGGGGTCTGGAGAGCGAACCAGTCACGCCGGTCCAGGAAACCAGAGAACCGGACTGGACGGTTCGCGGCAGGTTGAAGTAGGCACTATGCAGTGGCGCGTGAAGCCCACGCACAGTGCATTCCCTAGGTGCGTGACGGCGCGTGACAGGGTATTTGGGGATGGTTCCAACATTTGAAATCATCTATTCGATATAACGAACATTTTGGGACTGGTTTCGTGTCAATCGGACATCGTTCCGATAGGTTTCGGGCTGTCCGAAGGTTTAGGGTCGGTTTTAATAATAGTTAGAAAATCGGGAAAATTATGGGACTTCAATGAGAGGTTAATGAGGCTATTAGTAACCCTCTAAATTAATTTATACAGGTTCGGGAATCCCGGAGGTGACGTTTGACCCAGGAGACGGTTATGGCACGCATATCGAGGCGCGGCTTCGGACGGTCTGAGAGTGGACCTTTCTTTCGAACTTGATGCATGCATAATTGTTTTATAAGTGTTTTATTATATGTTTTGTGATGCCATGAGTGCATTTGTTTGTGGTAGCCTAGGTTTTACGTATTTGCACGTATTTCGAGATTTCCGATTTTCTACGATGCTTATACGTTCTAGGTTTTCAACGAGCGTTTACAAAACCGATTTCAGATTTAGAAACATGAACTCGGGCGTGAGACCCAATTGATTTATAAACTCTTGGACTTGGAGTCCATTTGATTTGACGAGGAATCGGACCTAGGGTCGATTTGAGCTATACGATCGGACCGAGGGTCCATTGGTTTACGATTCGGGTTTGAGGCCCAGTTAGTGGTACTATCGGGCTTAATGCCCCGTTGATTTATGATATCAGGAATGAGACCCATTTAGTTGAGATATCGGGCTTAAGGCCCCGTTGGTTGTGAAATCGGACGTGAGGTCCCGTTGAGTTATGGTTCGGGCTTAGGGCACAGTTAGTCGTGGTATCGGGCTAAAGGCCCAATTGAATGTAACATCGGGCTTGAGTCCCAGTTCAGTTTATGAAATGAGTATTCGGGCATGAGACCCTGTTGAACTGAGGATTTAGGCTGAGGCCTGTGAAACGGATTTGAATCGGATTCGTGGAATCCTATTGAAATGGATCGAGTATGAGACCCAATTGAGAAATGTATTTGAGAAAGAAAGAAATTATTTGGAAAGATATGAAACCCTCCATATTGATTATATGGTCTCCTCCAGACGTCGACCTGGAGAGTCACGATCCACAGACCAGAGTGGGTATCCCCAAAGGGATCCCGTTCCAAGAGTGGTGGTTACTAGATATGATGTGGTCCCGGACCAGATTCCGGAGAGATGTGTGGACTAGATAGAGAGAGAGAGAGCTCAGACTAGATCCAGTGATTGAGCCTCCCAGATGGAGATTCCTGGGAGAAGACTCGGAGTGAGACCCCGAGTAGTGTGCACACTAGTATAGAGTTTGATATAGTGACTATATCGGGGATGTGTTCCCTAGGGGCTGTGTGCCCCGAGTTGGCATCTTCTCCGGAAGTGCCTAGGATGAGTTATACGTATGTCGATACGTATGAGATTTTACAGAAAGTGAATAGAGGGCAGAGGCCCTGTGTTTTATGTTTTAGGAAATGATTTGGGGCAGAGACCCCGTATGTTATGTTTGGTATTTCACTGGAAACGGTTTTGGGGCTGAGACCCACTGATAATGCCCAAACTACGCATTAAATTAAACATGTAATTTTGAGTATTATGCAAATTTAAACCCTTTTGTGTAGTTATAGTATTGGTAAGTAGGGATCGTTCTTAACCGGGGAAATTAGGGAATATTAATAATATGTTAGTTAAAATGAATAATGAATAATTAATGAATTGAAGAATTAAAGAATTAAAGAATTAAATAATCACATAATTAATTAATTGAATAACCAAGTAATAAAGAATTTAAAGAAATAACGAATAAAGGAATAAACGAATTAATAAATAAGAGAATCAATAAATTAATGAAATAACGAATAAATGAATTAAATGAATAAAAGAATAAAGATGGGGGTTTTAGGGATTTTGATCATGCAAAATAAGTAAAGACATAAATGAACTAATTCTATTCCTATTTTAACATATATACAAGTGGACTTTCATTAAACACAAAATCTACCAACACTCTAACATTTGCAAAGTTTGAATACATCACAAAATTCTACTTTCACCATCCCACTCATGCATACATTTTGTAAACATTATAAATGCACCGAAACGCGGTCATAAACACTTATAAATTGATTAAAACATTTAAATCTCTTCAATTTTATACTAAGTGCACCGAAACGCGGTCATAAACACTTAGTATAAAATTGAAGCTTAAGCACTCAAATGTATGAAGTAAATGAAGTTTGAAAAGTAGAACACATTATAATAATATCCTTATCTACAAAAGTTAGAAAGAAAAATACCCACAAAGATATTGAACTAAAGAAAAATAAAATCGAAGCAACAATGAGAGTTTAAGCAAAGGAAAGAACAAGTTACACCTTCGGAATCCAAGAAAGCTTGTGATTCCGAAAATGGATGGAATAAAAATGACATGTTATTCATAAGATTTTCTGACAGCAGAAGAAACCTTATGAAGATGGATGAATAAACACGAGAATGCGAACTTAAACTCAAGAATTGCAACGGAAATACTAGGCTTGAATTTCTAAAGGAAGGATACAATTTTGTGTTTTTGGAGTTCTTTCTCCATACAAAGTCCCCCCTAAAACAAGAGAAATGCACTCCTATTTATAGGAGGAAAAAGCTACTCAAAAACAAATAAATTAATTAAAAATTACAATAAAATAAAAGAAAATGAAATGATGACTAATTATGATGAATGATGGTTTTAGGTTTGATTTTTGGGGAAATTAGGCAGCAAAATCAGCAAGCTACAGCTGAAGGATCGGTCAAATGGTGGGTAGGTTGGCAAGTGGGCTGTTGCAATGTTGGCTGAAGGGAGTGGTTGGTTGCTGGATGGATTGGACCAGGCAGGTGGCGTGCAGGGAGTGGGTGGCTGCAGCAAATGGCTGGTGGGGGATTGGACCAGGCACGGCATGAGGACTGGTCTGGAGCAGATGCGGGCCAGCGAGTTGGCATGATGGGCTGCTGCAAGTGCTGGGCTCGCGGCTGCTGGAAGTGCTGGGCTCGCGGCTGCTGGAACTGGGGCAGAGAGATGTGGATTTGGGCCAGGCGGGTGAGTGCGACGCGGGCCTGGGCAGAGGAAAGCTGGGCCGCGCAGTTTGGAGAAGCAGGCGCACGGGCTGGAGCAAGTAGAGTAGCGGGCCGGGGCTGTGCATGGTTCGTTCATGGGCTGGAAGAGCTGGAGACGCGGGCTGGATTTCTTCCAACTGGGCAGCGGCCTGGTGTTGATGGTTATGCGGGCTGGGCTGCATTGGACTTTGATCTTTGGGCTCACAAAATCTGGAATTTTGGGCTGCAAAATTAATTAAATTATAACTTAATTAATATTTTCACCGAATTTCGTTCATAATTTATTCGTTATAATTCCGATCGGGACGATTCTTTCGCCAAAAAGCTCCAAATTATAAACATTATTTATTTAAACAAAAATATCACAAAAATAAATTATTTTATCTAATTATTTAATATTTTAATATTAAAAGCTAAGTATAAAGGGTATAAAATAATATAAAATAATGCTTATCTGAGGACCTATCAAATACCCCCACACTTAAACTTTGATAGTCCCTAGCAAATACTGAATTTAAACTACGAAGTCAAAGCAAGTAAACCCTTAACCATTCGTCTCAAAATTTTATAAATATTATGGCATAAAAGATTTTCACATAAGGCGTTTAAGCATACAGAATTCAAGAGTTAATACATGGTAACAAAATGCTTAAACAGGTAAGATAATGAGTAAATATGGTGAAATGGATATCAACATGAATAAAACAAGTATGAATCAACTCCCAAGGATATGCACTCATAAATTCACTCAATTTCGTAAGGGTTTGTGTTTGCACTCAAAATATGTGAGAAAAGTGATCACATAATAGAAATAAAGTACTTTTGCAAAATCTCAAACAAACACCTCAATAAAACAAAACATACTTGCACAAATGAACCAAAACCATAAGCTTACTCAAGTGATTGACTTCACTAATCAAAATTTACCATCTTAAGGATCATAAGGTCTTTATGAAGGTTGTGATGGGGCTAAGTTTAGAGGCATGGAATATATAGGACGAGTGGTGCTCAAATTCGTTCCAAGACTTAAACGATTCCCAAAACATAACTTCCCGATCTTAGTATGAATTCATTCCTTCGAACATGTTCAATTATTCAAATGTAAAGGACTTAACTCAAATATAATCAATCTTTATTACCTTGATAGAGACTCAACTTCTTCTTCTTCTTTTTTTTTTTTTTTTTTTTTGCAAATATCAAGGTAATAACATAATATACAAAGTTTGGGTAAGTAAATCCATACACACAAAAGTCTTCCAAACATCATCAATTTTTCTTTACACCAATTTCATGTCTTCAATTAAGTCTTTGGAACAAGGGTGAAGGATGTCTATACTAAGTTTAAGTGTTTAGATAATCATGGTGGTGAAGGAAAGGTTTAATGTGGGCTCAACTGGGTTAAAACTAAGGGGGTCGCAGCTTGTGCGCACAAAATAGGGAGCATGGATGTTTGAATTTATGGTGTTAACCCTAATGCCTTAATCATATCCAAAATCAGAGAGTTTAATGACTTAAAAGCTTTGAAAATCAAATCGAATAAGTTCTAGTACTCTAGAGTTCATTAAGATCTATTGCAAGTAGTTGTGAGGCATATGTTTATCAATTTAAACAAAGAACTTATGAATCACTCATCAAAGATGTATATATAGTTCTAAAGCTCATATAAGGTCTAAATGATTCATACTTGTCTTAGCATGCTAGTTTATGTACCAATTTACATGCACTATCTTAAAAATTATAACATTTAATCACAAAGTATTAACAAATGAAATCAAGTTATAGTGATCATCTTTATAGCCATAATATACTTATTCCCTTCATTATTATCATTGACAGGTTAAGGGGCGACTTAAGACTCGATAAAAACGAAAAGACTCACGCACTTAAAATTGTAAACCACTCCCCCACACTTAAATTCTACATTGTCCTCAATGTAAGAAAGTAGAAGTGAAATGAACATAGACTCTAAGTAAGGAAGAGGATTTTACGAAAATAACTAAGAAAAACACTAAAGACATAAACATAAAAGAGAGTGAAGGGATTAAAGAGAGCAAATCTGCGGTGATGGCTCCTTCACGACTCGGGAATATGTTGGGTTGCCTCCCAACAAGTGCTTTGACGGAGTGCTGAAATCAACTCATATGATGCGAGGCCGTAGCACCTTTGCTGTTTCCACATCGTGCTCGCCAAATGCCTCTATGTACGGCTTTAATCTGTGGCCATTGACTTTGAACTCCTTCCCGGTTTCGATGCTTTTGATCTGTATGGCTCCATGGGCAAACATATTAGTAACAACAAAAGGACCTACCCATCTAGAACATAACTTACCAGGAAAGAGTCTGAGTCGGGAATTGAATAGCAACACTTTCTGTCCGATGTCAAACGTTTTACTCTTGATCTGCTTGTCATGAAATGCCTTAGTCTTCTCCTTGTAAATCAGCGTGTTTTTGAATGCATCATTTCTGATTTCCTCAAGCTCACTCAGCTGGAGCTTTCGATGCAAACCGGCATCATCTAGCTTGATGTTGAACGTTTTGACAGCCCACCATGCTTTGTGCTCCAGTTCCACCGGAAGGTGGCATGCTTTTCCATAGACCAACCTATAGGGTGACATCCCTATAGGAGTTTTGTAGGCCGTCCTGTAGGCCCAAAGTGCATCATCCAATCGCTGGCTCCAATCCTTGCGACTAGGGCCCACGGTTCTCTCTAAGATCTTCTTGATTTCCCTATTGCTGACTTCGGCCATTCCACTCGTTTGAGGATGATACGGTGTAGAGACTCTGTGAGTGACACCGTATCGTTTCAGTAAGGCTTCAATGGTCTTGTTGCAGAAGTGACTTCCACCATCACTGATCAGGACCCGAGGGATCCCAAACCTAGAAAGAATGTTAGTTCTGAGGAAATCTGCAACAGTTTTAGAGTCATTAGTCCTGGTGGCTTTAGCTTCCACCCATTTCGAAACATAATCAACAACAAGTAAGATATAGAGATAACCATTAGATTGAGGAAATGGACCCATAAAATCAATACCCCAAACATCAAATATTTCAACAGTTAAAACATAATGTTGTGGCATTTCATCCCTTTGTCCTAAGTTTCCTGATCTCTGACATTTATCACATGCTAAACAGAATGAATGTGCATCTTTAAAAAGTGTGGGCCAATATAATCCAGATTCTAAAATTTTGAGAGCAGTTTTTCTAGATCCAAAATGGCCCCCACAAGCATGGTTATGGCAAAACTCTAGGACTGACCTATGTTCAATATCAGGGACACATCTCCTAATCAATAAATCTGCACAGTGTTTCCATAAATAAGGTTCATCCCAAACATAGTACCTAGCATGCTTCTTAAGTTTATCTTTTTGTGCACGGGTGAGAGTGGAAGGTAACTGCTTGGTGACTAAGTAATTTACGATATCAGCATACCAAGGAGTACTTACCTGAATTCCGAAGAGTTGTTCATCCGGAAACATCTCCTGAATCTCCACGGGATCTCGTTCATTTGCTATGCGACTCAAATGATCTGCCACCACATTTTCTACACCTTTCTTGTCTTTAATCTCGATGTCAAACTCTTGGAGAAGAAGAATCCATCGGATGAGCCTTGGTTTCGCCTCCTTCTTGGCGAGGAGATACTTCAGTGCTGCATGATCAGTGTAAATAATGACTTTAGTTCGAAGTAAATAAGAGCGAAATTTATCTAAAGCAAACACTACAGCAAGCAACTCCTTCTCGGTAGTGGTGTAGTTCATTTGAGCATCATTCAGAGTTCTAGATGCATAATAAATGACGTAGGGTTTCTTGTCCCGCCTTTGTCCTAGTACAGCACCAACTGTATAGTCAGAGGCATCACACATTAGTTCAAAGGGTAAGGACCAATCCGGGGCACAAAGAATGGGTGCAGTGGTTAGAAGAGTTTTAAGCTTCTCAAAACCTTCCTGACAGTCAACATCGAAAACGAAGGGTGTCTCCTTCTGAAGCAATCGGCACAAGGGCCTTGCAATGTGGGAGAAGTCCTTGATAAATCTTCTGTAGAAACCTGCGTGACCAAGAAATGAACGGATCTCTCTCACCGAAGTGGGAGAGGGTAAGTGTCGCACAATATCAACTTTAGATTTATCAACTTCAATTCCTCTTTCAGAGACAATATGGCCTAAGACTATCCCTTGTCTAACCATGAAATGACATTTTTCCCAGTTAAGTACTAGATTAGTTCCGACACACCTTTGTAAGATAAGTTCTAAGTGTTCTAAGCATGCGTCAAAACTATCCCCAAAGACACTGAAATCGTCCATAAATACTTCAATTATTTTTTCGACATATTCAGAGAAAATAGAAAGCATGCATCTTTGGAAAGTACCTAGGGCATTACATAAACCGAAAGGCATTCTTCGGTAGGCAAAAGTGCCAAAAGGACAAGTGAAAGTCGTTTTGTCTTGGTCATTTTGAGCGATACAGATTTGATTATATCCAGAATAACCATCAAGAAAACAGTAATAGGAGTGACCTGCTAACCTTTCAAGCATTTGATCAATGAAGGGCAAAGGAAAATGATCCTTCCTAGTTGCTTTGTTGAGGCGCCGATAATCGATACAAACTCTGTATCCGGTCACGGTTCTCTGGGGCACCAGCTCGCCTTCGCTATTCGCCACAACTGTGACTCCACTTTTCTTTGGGACTACTTGGACTGGTGAGACCCATTTGCTGTTTGAAATTGGGTAGATGACACCACAGTCCAAGAGTTTGATGACCTCTTGTTTCACGACCTCCATCATCGGGGGATGAAGGCGACGTTGAGCTTCGCGAGAGGGTTTTGCATCATCTTCAAGCAAGATTCGATGTACACAGGTTGTAGGGCTGATTCCCTTGATGTCGGACAGAGTCCATCCAATGGCCGTCTTGTACTTTGTCAAGACCCGTACCAATCTATCTTCCTGTGATTCGGTTAGTGCAGGGGACACTATGACAGGCAGAGTCTCGTCCGGGCCAAGATAGGCATACTTCAGGTGGTCCGGCAGAACCTTGAGCTCGAGAACGGGGGCCTGCACTACTGAAGGAGGAGTGGCATTAGTACTGACTGGAAGGGACAAGGGTACCTGAGGATTTACCATTCTGGGGGCCTCATTTAGGGTCATGACTTCATCCAAAATTCGAGGCCCTAGTTCATAATCCGCATTTTCAACCAAGGCGTCCCCTGATTGAGTGAGGCCAACTCCTTCCTGGATTATCATATTGAGTGTGTCTTCTCGAATTGATTCAAGATGTTTTTCTGCAAAAGAAGTGCACACATCAATAGAAAACGTAGTTTGAGTTGTAGAACTAGGGTACCTCATGGCATCGAAAATGTTGAAGCCAATTTCCTCTCCATCAACTTCCATTGTTAATGTACCATTGAATACATCAATCTTCGTCTTAGCCGTTCTCATAAATGGTCTTCCCAACAACATTAGTGGAGCTTGATTCGTAGGGGAATCCTCCATGTCTAGGACATAAAAATCCGCGGGGAAAATGAGCTGGTTAACCTGTACAAGAACATCTTCGACGTATCCCTTGGGATACACATTAGAACGATCGGCTAATTGAATGATAACATCATCATGTTGTAATTTTCCTAAACCTAGGGCAACATATAAAGAATATGGCATAACATTAATGGATGCACCTAAGTCTAGCATGACTTTATCAAAAGACTTGTTACCAATCACGCAGGGAACAGAAAAACTCCCTGGATCCTTCAACTTTGGGGGTAGCCGACGTTGGATTACAGCAGAAACTGTTTCACTCACCATCACAACCTCCTTCTCCCTCGTTTGGCGCCTTGGAGTGCTTAACTCTTTCAGAAATTTTGCGTATTTCGGCACTTGTTTGATGCACTCGATCAAGGGCATGTTGATTTGCACCTTTTTGAAGATTTCCAAGATCTCCTCATCGGATTCATCCTTATTAGATTTGGCAAGCCTACTTGGAAATGGTGCACGCACAGACGGGGAATTAGTAACAACAGAACTTGAAGGGATTGGGTTGTTACCTTGTGTGTGGGTAAGTTGAGCTGGCGGTTGTGCCGTGGTGGTCTTAGTTGCCACCTTGTGCTTTTCAGCCTCAGAAACGGCTGGATCTGGCTCTATTTCACCGAGCACTTTACCACTTCGAGTGATAATCGCATTGGATTCAGGTCTTGCATTTGGGTTGGGTGTAGGTTGAGGTGGAAGAACCCCACTAGCTTGGATTTTACCCATGAAGTCCACGACCTTGCCCATTTGGTCCTTGAGATCAGCGATGTCTTTTTGCTGATTTTGCTGACCTGTGACAAGAGCTTGAGTCGAAGCCATTAGTGTTTGCTGCCCTTGTGAAAGAGCAGCCAGCATTTTATCATAATCAGGATTAGAAGATGAAGAGATATGATTATTTGCATGATTATGAGAAAAGTTAGAAAATGGAACCGGGGGCCTTGGTTGCCATGTGGGCTTTTGGAAATGCTGAGGATTCGGGGCACGGGTTGGGCCTGTCATCATGTGTTGAGGGTTTAGGACATTGTTCGGATCTCTCCAACTATAGCCTTGGGTCCTTGGCCCTCCTTGAAATCCACCAATGGCATGTGCCATTTCAGTCCCGGGGTCTTCCTCCCTTGCAGTGTAGGGGCATTGGTCCTAAAGATGGCCTTGGGAGCATATGGAACACACCGGGGCTACCTGTTTCTTTAGTTCCAACACATTCGAAAGCATAGAGGTGATTTTATCTAATTTAGAATCATTAATAACTTTGGAACTTACCTCATGTACCTTTCTTGGAATAGGCTCGGCACCTTCATATTGTGCATCATTGAGTGCACGGCTTTCAAGTAATGCACGACCGTCTACTAAACTCCGAGCTAAGAAACTTTCGTTAGCTGCAGCATCAAGTAGTCCTCTATCCCAACCTTTGAGTCCTTCGTAGAAGTAGGTTAAGAGATATCCTTCAGTCATTCCGTGAGTCGGGCATGAAGCACAGAGTTCCTTAAACCTTTCATAATACTGGCTGAAATTCTCATCATGATCTTTTTGTTTGATTCCAGTGATCTCCTTTCTTAACACCGTAATCTTTGAGGCAGGAAAGTATTTGGTAAGAAATTCCTGAACTAGCTTCTCCTAAGAGTCGATATGATTGGGTGGGAGACTCAAAAGCCACACCCGTGCTCTATCTTCCAAGGACAATGGGAAAGCCTTCAGCTTCATGATTTCCAAATCCGCATCATCGGGACACATGCTACTGATAATGAATTGGAACTCCGTCAAGTGTTTGTGTGGATCTTCATTTCTGATTCCATGGAACTTGGGTAACTGATGAAGGACTCCACTTTTGAGCTCAATATCTTTCTTGTTGGTTCTAGGCTCAGGATACTGGATGCAGAAATTCGCAGTGCCACTTGTGTTAGCACATGTCTGCTCTCGGATGCTCAGATTTCTTGCCATGACTACCGGTGTTCCAAAAGTCTGTTCCTCGTCTGAATTACTCTTCTCACTTATTGATTCACCGAGTATTGGGGATGGTGGTCCGGATGAGCTGGTTTTCTTAAGTGCGTCTCTGAATGTTGCGTTGCTTGGTGAGATGTCAAGTTGCTTTCTCAGCCGATCAAGCTTAGACTGATGAGCGTGCATTCATAAGTTCGTACCTAAATTAAAAGTGAACACTAAGTTAGAAGGTAAATATACTTAGCTAGTGAAAGTTAATTTAAACAGAATAATTGCGACAAGAATTAGGGTCAATGTTCGGAATATACGTTAAGAAAGTCACAATTAGCAAGAAAATGTGAGTTATGAACAAGTATTAATTTAAGTTGGAATTAACATATACACAAAAAGAGATAGTAGGGGTATGAGAGTATAGATTTCATACAGTGTGACATAAATAGAAGCTAGAATTAACAAAAAGTCACAGTAATAGCAAGAAAATGCACAAGTTCCAAATGCATCTAAACTAATGCAACACAAAAGTATCTACATGAAGCATGGTGTGGATGCATTTATTAGAACCTGCACAAGACATAAGAGTTACGTGACAGTTCATGAAAGAATGGCCTACACCTTCGATCTCACTTCCCTAGATTCACTTAGTCTAGGGGGCCCGGTGATGAATTCCGAGCATCATGAACTCAGGTAGGGTATGCAACTATTTATGCAATAAGTAGAGCCTTAGAGTGTCATGAATAACTTTCCCTTTCCGCTTCTCATAATACTTTCCTGGGCGTACGGCCTGCGCGTACTGATAACCACCCTTCCACCATTCAACGTTAATCATGGCCAGTTGAGATAGATGTAACGCGAGAAGCAAGGATAATTTCGAGACACCCCGAGGCTTGCATTGGCATATACTCCATTGGTGTTCTCTTTCTTAATCCAAAACTTGTCACCAGTCATAACCCTTCTAGACACCATAACCAACCGATGGAAGATTTGGTGAATTACCAAACCCGAGTGTTTACAAACTCCGCCCCAACCTCATGCCCATAGATTCGAGTCTATGGTGTGTGGTGATGAAATCCACACATCACGAAGGGTTAAGGAGAAAATAAATACAAGGGGCGCTACCTGTTCCCGAAAGTAGAATTTTGAAGAAAAAGGGGCCTTGAGATTCATGCAACTCTAAAACATTTAATAGGAAACAATATTTACATTTAGGAAAGTCACATATATATAGCTCTAAAAATTAATGAAATAAACAAGTACAAAATACAATTAATGAAATAACACAATAAAAGCATTAAATACAATTTATGAACAAGCATATTATGAACATTGTTAATTAATATAATAAGGTAAGCATAAGACATGAAAGTTGTGAACAAAAATGGATACTCAAATATGAATACAATAACTTAAGTGTGTAAAAGTATAACCAATTTATGAACAAGTATGACAAATAACAAGTAACATAATTACAACTTATTTATGCTAACAAAAATAAAAGGTATGAAAATTTAGTAAAGGTAAATAATAAACAAGTAGGAACCTTTAATAAACATAAAAGTAAAATGAATAGTTAAAACACAATCTAAAATTAAGTATGCACAAATTAAATTGTTTATTTATTTACTACTATTGATTTATACTTATCCGAAATTTTCTTTTTTTTTTTATATTTTTTTTTATTTTTATTTTTTTGTTTAACAAATAAATAATCATGAAATAGAGTAATTGTAAACAAGTAATATACATGTAATACTATGAAAGTAAACGAATAAAATATGAACAAGTATTATGGCAACATAATTAAATAAATAAATAAAATTTAAGAATATGTATACTTAATTCACAAATATGAACATTTCAAATATAAACAATTTTATACATACTAACACATTAAGAATGATTTTTAATTTCCCCAGCAACGGCGCCAAAAATTGATAATGTCCAAACTACGCATTAAATTAAACATGTAATTTTGAGTATTATGCAAATTTAAACCCTTTTGTGTAGTTATAGTATTGGTAAGTAGGGATCGTTCTTAACCGGAGAAATTAGGGAATATTAATAATATGTTAGTTAAAAAGAATAATGAATAATTAATGAATTGAAGAATTAAAGAATTAAAGAATTAATTAATCACATAATTAATTAATTGAATAACCAAGTAATAAAGAATTTAAAGAAATAACGAATAAAGGAATAAACGAATTAATAAATAAGAGAATCAATAAATTAATGAAATAACGAATACATGAATTAAATGAATAAAAGAATAAAGATGGGGGTTTTAGGGATTTTGATCATGCAAAATAAGTAAAGACATAAATGAACTAATTCTATTCCTATTTTAACATATATACAAGTGGACTTTCATTAAACACAAAATCTACCAACACTCTAACATTTGCAAACTTTGAATACATCACAAAATTCTACTTTCACCATCCCACTCATGCATACATTTTGTAAACATTATAAATGCACCGAAACGCGGTCATAAACACTTATAAATTGATTAAAACATTTAAATCTCTTCAATTTTATACTAAGTGCACCGAAACGCGGTCATAAACACTTAGTATAAAATTGAAGCTTAAGCACTCAAATGTATGAAGTAAATGAAGTTTGAAAAGTAGAACACATTATAATAATATCCTTATCTACAAAAGTTAGAAAGAAAAATACCCACAAAGATATTGAACTAAAGAAAAATAAAACCGAAGCAACAATGAGAGTTTAAGCAAAGGAAAGAACAAGTTACACCTTCGGAATCCAAGAAAGCTTGTGATTCCGAAAATGGATGGAATAAAAATGACATGTTATTCATAAGATTTTCTGACAGCAGAAGAAACCTTATGAAGATGGATGAATAAACACGAGAATGCGAACTTAAACTCAAGAATTGCAACGGAAATACTAGGCTTGAATTTCTAAAGGAAGGATACAATTTTGTGTTTTTGGAGTTCTTTCTCCATACAAAGTCCCCCCTAAAACAAGAGAAATGCACTCCTATTTATAGGAGGAAAAAGCTACTCAAAAACAAATAAATTAATTAAAAATTACAATAAAATAAAAGAAAATGAAATGATGACTAATTATGATGAATGATGGTTTTAGGTTTGATTTTTTGGGAAATTAGGAAGCAAAATCAGCAAGCTACAGCTGAAGGATCGGTCAAATGGTGGGTAGGTTGGCAAGTGGGCTGTTGCAATGTTGGCTGAAGGGAGTGGTTGGTTGCTAGATGGATTGGACCAGGCAGGTGGCGTGCAGGGAGTGGGTGGCTGCAGCAAATGGCTGGTGGGGGATTGGACCAGGCACGGCATGAGGACTGGTCTGGAGCAGATGCGGGCCAGCGAGTTGGCGTGATGGGCTGCTGCAAGTGCTGGGCTCGCGGCTGCTGGAAGTGCTGGGCTCGCGGCTGCTGGAACTGGGGCAGAGAGATGTGGATTCGGGCCAGGCGGGTGAGTGCGACGCGGGCCTGGGTAGAGGAAAGCTGGGCCGCGCAGTTTGGAGAAGCAGGCGCACGGACTGGATCAAGTAGAGTAGCGGGCCGGGGCTGTGCATGGTTCGTTCATGGGCTGGAAGAGCTGGAGACGCGGGCTGGATTTCTTCCAACTGGGCAGCGGCCTGGTGTTGATGGTTATGCGGGCTGGGCTGCATTGGACTTTGATCTTTGGGCTCACATAATCTGGAATTTTGGGCTGCAAAATTAATTAAATTATAACTTAATTAATATTTTCACCGAATTTCGTTCATAATTTATTCGTTATAATTCCGATCGGGACGATTCTTTCGCCAAAAAGCTCCAAATTATAAACATTATTTATTTAAACAAAAATATCACAAAATAAATTATTTTATCTAATTATTTAATATTTTAATATTAAAAGCTAAGTATAAAGGGTATAAAATAATATAAAATAATGCTTATCTGAGGACCTATCACCCACGTACGTTGATTTGGGGCTGAGTTCCCATGTTTTGGTTTATGGTTTTGTAAGTTTGCGATTTCGGGTCGAGGACCCAAATGGATTTATGGGTCATGACGGTTTATGGGAACAGGGCTTGAACCGGTCGAAATATTTTGAGAATGTTTGCCAAGTGGTTTTATGAATGTTTGATAAATGTTTTTGAATGCATGCATATATTTTTATGGAGGGCATAAACGTCTTTATGTGAAAATGTATTTTTAATGAAAAGTTTAAATTGTCCGCTCACAGTTTTCGTGTTTTAATGCCCTTCAGGTTGATCGCGAATGCGGACTGTAGCAGAGACGAGATATCACTCCCCTCCTTCTATGATCCTGGCGCACTCTGATTGCCCCGGCGAAGGCTAGAGTTGGAATTTTCCCTGGTCTGACACTTCGTGTCAGAAGGGATCAGGCGGTACCCATGTTAATCCCCGGGGATTTGGGACCGGTCCTGACAAGTTGGTATCAGAGCGAGGCAGGCTTATTTGATACTCATAGTGCTCTGATACCAGTTGGTATCACAGCATGTTTTGCTCGTGGAATACGCGCAGGTCGAGGAAGTGATGTCTCTGAAGTCGTAACAGCCCGTCATCAACCTGGTAGTTAGGGCATTAGTACGAGGATTCGGTAGAAGCGAACCTTAAGTTAGATGGTGTTTGGCACGTAGTGCGATAGTTTGAGGTTTGATTGGCATGGAGTGCCACGTGTTTTAAGATAGTGGATCCCGAGAAGGATCAGTGTTTGTGGGAATCTAATGGCTTAGAGCCGTAATGTCACTAGTGAGTAGGACTCAGTGGATCCGTAGATATAGTATGACGACTTGAGGATCGTGACCCTAATGTCGTGTCGGATAGAGGATGTACGGATGGGTACTAGTGGTGGTCAGAGGTCAGGGTCGCCTACTTTGCGATGACCTTGTAGGACTACAGTCACGATGGTTGGGAATAGGAACATATGATTCTGTTTGGCATGTGTTGCCATGTTTCGGTGTGTCGAATCCCTCCAGGTTGCCGACTGGCAAAGGATGTCGACCAGTAGAGGATTTCCTAGTATGGATGCTGAGTAGCATGATGGAGCATGCTTGTGACATGCCATGGATGAGCGATGGTAGATATCGATGAGGGCCAATTCCTTGTGAGGCCAGCGGCGGAGAGTCGTAGAGTTACGAGAGGACGAGATCCTCATAGAGTAGTTATTGGCTGGGTTGGTACCAGTATCAGAGGACGACGACTCTTCGGAGTCGAGAGCGATGGACCAGTCAGGATGGTTGAGCTGCAGTGGGCAGCCGGGTTGTGGTAACCCTAGTTGGCGATTGATTGGACAGGTTACCAGAAGTGTGGAGTGTGGTACTTGTGATCGAATCCTGAGGTGGACCGATCAATGGATGTTGTGCGTTGAGAGGTTAGTACCGGCAGTGAGACTACCGTATGGATTGGGAGTCTCGATGGCAGAGTGTTTCTGAGTTTGGTCTGCACAAGGTTGTGACAGACGCTGCTATCGGCGGACGTAGTCGAGTCTTATCGAGTTGGATAGACTCATGTTGCCGTGACGATTTTGACGATGGGATTCGTCAGTCGTGACAATGATACGAGGTGCATGAGTGACGAAAAGTACAAGCAGTGATTCTGGATTCTACTCGGTGACGGCTGAGTCCGATTGCAAAATGAGATGTTGATGTTGGGTGCTGGCATACTTTCTACGCTACCCCTACGAAGGTGGTTGTTAAGTGGCACGACGAGGAGTGATTTGACGGCAAGGAGTTCAAGATGGTGTAAGAACCGAACACCTAGGTTGTGGGTCAATTTGTTTGACTTGACGAGTAGATGGTATTTAATGCCACGGGATGTGATGATTGAATGTCTGAGGTGTTGGACTGATGTTTTCCTGGTGACGGACGGTTGGGATCCAGACCATGGTTGGAGTGCGAAAGGTAGTTTATGGTTGGACGTTGCCAGAGAGCAGTCCTTGAGTAGGTCGGGTGATATCCCGATGATGGCGTGTTGTGGGTGCACCAGTGTGTTGTGCATGTTAGACGATGGGATTGATTGACGATCAATCGGTATGTCGGGTCGAAAGTACCCGAGAGTGTAAATAAGTTGTAATTTGCATAGAGTCCTAGATGGACATGAGTGGCGATCGGATTGGGTCCGATAGTGATAGTTTGGAGACTCACCTCAGTCTAGATGACAAGTGGTATCACTGAGTGATACGAGATATGATACAAGGACTCGAGAACGAGTCGAGATCAGAGTAGCTCAGTGAAGCGTGGCGGAGCCGGGAGTTGCTGGCTGGTCACGATGGTTGTGACCTGCGAGGGTAATGGATGGATAGTTATCCGATGGGTTCGGATCGATGAGGATTGTTGGGACTCTTCTGAGGGTCAGTTTTGGGGTATAGGAAATTGAAAGAGTTGACTCGTGCGAGTATTTAAGTCAGTATGGGCATAGGTCTAAGGATGACCTATGAGATGGGGTTCGTGCCATTGTGATGGCAGGATCTGTAGGATGTTGTCCGATCAGATGCTGAGCAGGATGCCAGCTTGTGATGTGATAACTCATAGTGAGGATGCGTTTTCAGCCTGACGACTGTCCGATGGAACGTGTCAGAGTGTTAGACTGAAAAGTCATTTGGATGTTAGTCTGGTGGTGTTGACTTTTCTAAGTGAGTGACAAGCGAGATCGATGAGTGTCGACCTGTTGTCTCTAGTGAGACGTTCGAGCAAACGTGTAGTTGTCGAAAATGAATTAGAGCTTTGGAGGCTCCGATGACGGTATGTACCGAGGATGATACCATCGAGTACGGTATATGTGTTGGACGTGTACTACTACACGAGTATTCTTGTGTGGGTGCAACGATCCGTTTCGAGGAATGAGGTTGGATTCCATAGTTTGGTTGTGGAATCGGGTCAATTTGAATTTCGAGTACAAAATTCTTTAAGAGGGGAAGTTTGTGACGACCCGTCCTGAATTAACTGGATTAATAAAGAATTAATGAAGGATTAGCCTCGCTAATCGAAGACTAATCGGAGATTAGACGAGGAGTAACAGACGTTTGGGCGAAATGACGATTTTGCCCCTAGAATGGGAAAATCATTGACTTTTCATTCAGGCGGTCAAATGGACTTTGACCGATGACCGTGACGTATTTCGTGATGTCGCGAGTTCATAGACAGGTGACACGCTCGATTCCGACGTCCGAGGAAAACGTTATGACATTCGGAAGTTCAAGGGCATTTTGGTAAATTAGGAAAAATTTGACTTTTGACCCTGGATGTCCGATGGTCGAGGGCCGAGGACCGTTACGTAGATCGGGACAATACGAATCCGTAGACAGATGGCACGTCAAATTCGGACGTTCGACGGAGAAGTTACGGTTCACGGAAGTTGTGAAGTACTATTCATATTAGCACGATTTTCGAGGCAAGTGGAATTAGGTGGGGCCCAGGGAATTTTCAGTGGCCCAATGGATGAGTGACAAGTGTCACTCATCCACTGGCTATTCATTTGCTTTCATGCATCTCCCTTTGCATCGATCATTCATTTTCTTCATCCCAAAACCCAAACCCGAGCACCCATTTTCAATCCAATCTAAACCCTTCAACCCCAAACCCATTGGTGAGAGGACAGAGGATGAATTGAGGATGCTGAAGTGAGGTGGCCGGCCCAGGAAGCGCCGCCGTGAACGGCGGAGGTGCAGGGAAACAATCGTACCCGGTTAGACCCAAAATTCATGTTTTTTCTATTTTTACATTATGGATCGATTTGGATGGTTTTAATGTTTTAAATAGGTTATTATGACTGTGTTAGGATGGTTTTGGGTGTTATTGGATGGCTGGGAAGCCATGGGTGAGTTTTGGAAACATTGAACTGTTTGGTTCAAAATCAAACCATGGATTTTAATGGTTTTAACTTAGGTTTAGGAATTAGAATTGATAGGAATGGAGGAAATAGGAAGAATGGAATCGAAAAGGGGAGAAACGGACCGGATTTGAGGGGTCTGGAGAGCCGAACCGGTCACACCGGTCCAAGAATCCAGAGAACCGGACCGGCCGGTTCGCGGCAGGTTGAAGAAGGCAATGTGCGGTGGCGCGAGAAGCCCACGTGCAGTGCATTCCCTAGGCGCGTGACATGGTATTTAGGGATGGTCCCAACATGTGAAATCATCTATTCGATGTAACGAACATGTTGGGACTGGTTTCGTGTCAATCGGACATCGTTTCGATAGGTTCCGGGCTGTCCGAAGGTTTAGGTTCGGTTTTAATAATAGTTAGAAAATTGGACAAATTATGGGACTTCAATGAGAGGTCAATGAGGCTATTAGAAATCCTCTAAATTAATTTGGACAGGTTCGGGAATCCCGAAGGTGACGTTTGACCCGGGAGACGGTTATGGCACGCGTATCGAGGCGCGGCTTCGGACGGTCTTTGAGTGGACCTTTCTTTCGAACTTGATGCATGCATAAATGTTTTATAAGTGTTTTATTATATGTTTTGTGATGCCATGAGTGCATTTGTTTGTGGTAGCCTAGGTTTTACGTATTTGCCCGTATTTCGAGATTTCCGGTTTTATACGATGTTATACGTTCTAGGTTTTCAACGAGCGTTTACTAAACGGATTTCGGATTTAGAAACATGAACTCGGGAATGAGACCCAATTGACTTATAAACTCTCGGCCTTGGAGTCCATTTGATTTGACAAGGAATCGGACCTAGGGTCCATTTGGGCTATACGATCGGACCGAGGGTCCAGTTGGTTTACGATTCGGGTTTGAGGCCCAGTTAGTGGTACTATCGGGCTTGATGCTCCGTTGATTTATGATATCGGGCCTGAGACCCATGTAGTTGAGATATCGGGCTTAAGGCCCTGTTGGTTGTGAAAACGGACTTCATGTCCCGTTGAGTTATGGTTCGGGCTTAGGGCCCAGTTAGTCGTGGTATCGGGCTAAAGGCCCAGTTGAATGTAACATCTGGCTTGAGTCCCAGTTCAGTTTATGAAATGAGTATTCGGGCATAAGACCCTGTTGAACTGAGGATTTAGGCCGAGGACTGTGAAATGGATTTGAATCGGATTCGAGGAATCCTATTGAAATGAATCGGGTATGAGACCCAATTGAGAAATGTATTTGAGAAAGAAAGAAAGTAATTGGAAAGATATGAAACCTTCCATATTGATTATATGTTTTCCTCCAGACGTTGACCTGGAGAGTCACGATCCACAGACCAGAGTGGGTATCCCCATAGGGATCTCGTTCCAGGAGTGGTGGTTACTAGATATGATGTGGTCCCAGACCAGATTCCGGAGAGATGTGTGGACTAGATCTAGAGAGAGAGCTCAGACTAGATCCAGTGATTGAGCCTCCCAGATGGAGATTCCTGGGAGAAGACTCGGAGTGAGACCCCGAGTAGTGTGCACACTAGTATAGAGATTGATATAGTGACTATATCGGGGATGTGTTCCCTAGGGGCTGTGTGCCCCGAGTTGGCATCTTCTCCGGAAGTGCCTAGGATGGGTTATACGTATGTCGATACGTATGAGATTTTACTGAAAGTGAATTGAGGGCGGAGGCCCTGTATTTTATGTTTTAGGAAATGATTTGGGGCAGAGACCCCGTATGTTATGTTTGGTAGTTCACTAGAAACGGTTTTGGGGATGAGACCCACGTACGTTGATTTGGGGCTGAGTTCCCATGTTTTGGTTTACGGTTTGTAAGTTTGTGATTTCGGGTCGAGGAACCAAATGGATTTATGGGTCATGACAGCCTATGAGAACCGGGCATGAACCGTTGGAAATATTTTGAGAATGTTTTCCAAATGGTTTTATGAATGTTTGATAAATGTTTTTGAATGCATGCTTATGTTTTTATGAAGGGCATAAACGTGTTTATGTGAAAATGTGTTTTTAATGAAAAGTTTAAATTGTCCACTCACAGTTTTCATGTTTTAATGCCCTTCGGGTTGATCGCGGATGCAGGCTGTAGCAGAGACGAGACATCACTCCCCTCCTCCTATGATCCTGACTCACTCTCATAGCCATGGCGAGGGCTAGAATTGGAATTTTCCCTGGTCTGATACTTTGTGTCAGACGGGATCAGGCGGGTCCCACATTAATCCCGAGGGATTTGGGACCGGTCCTGACACGAGGGCCGAGGACCGTTATGTGGATCAAGTCGATACAAATCCATAGACAGGTGGCACGCCAAAATCGGACATCGAACGGGAAAGTTATGGGTCACGTAAGTTCGATTTCACTATGCATGCATTTCGAGACGTGGATGATGTGGCGATATCTGATTGAGAAGATATTTTGGTGGGACCCATGGATGAGTGACAAGTGTCACTCATCCAGATGGCCAATCCCCTAAAAAGTGGATCTAAACCATTAAAATAATAATATTTTATTATTTTATATTTCTCACTCATCCCATCTTTTAATCTCCACCCTTCATCTATATTCCTTCCTTCGATCCTCACCATCCATTTGCTTCTCCCTCACCTGATCACCATCACCCTCTCTGTTCTCTCACAACCATAAAGGTTTTCCCCCTCCATTCCTCCATTTTCTTTTGGAACAAACAAACACCCACACCCCACTTGCATCCATACGATTTGTGAGGGATAATGAGAGACTGAGAGAGAGGTTAAGACGATGAAGGAAGGGCCGATAGGCCACGGCGGTGGACACGGCGGAGGGAAACCCGAAATGGAGGGTAAGCAAGTTTGAAAATCAGAGTTTTAGTTTGAGGGGTTTTTGGTTGTTTTCATTGATTTGCTTGGCTACTGGGTACCTTATGGGGATGTTATGGACCGGTTTTGAGGCCTAGGACAGCCGGAGGCCACGGCGGTGTTGGCTTGCAGGTGGCAGGTTCAACCATGGACCTTCAAGGTGACTTTTCGACCCATTTCTTTGGTTTTTAATGGCTAGATTAATTAGGTTTGAAGTTAGAAACTTATAGGAATCTAAATGGAAGAAAATGAGCGAAAATGGGTGAGTTATAGGGTTGAACCGTGACCGTCGGTTCGGTTGGACCAAACCGATTTGAACTGGTCTGAACCCCGCCAGCTAAAGGTTGAAGATGATAAATAGTGCCTGGCGCGTAAGCTTCACGCGCAGGGACCTCAAGCCACGCGTGGGCCACCTTTTGGGGATGCGTCCAACACACGAAATCATCTATTCGATGTAACGACATTTTGGGACTGATTTCGTGTCGATCGAATATCGTTTCGATAGGTTTTGGGGTGTCCGAAGGTTTAGAATCGAGTTTAAAAATAGTTAAAATTTCCAGAAAATTACGGGGCTTTAGTGAGAGGTTAATAAGGTAGTTAGTAACCCTCTAAAGTGATTTGGACAAGTTTGGGAGTCCCGGTGACGATGATTGGCCCGGGAGAGCCTTATGGCACGCGTATCGAGGCTGCAGCTCGGACGGTCTGTGAGTGGACCTTGTTTTCTAAATTTATGCATGCATGAATGTTTATTATATGTTTTAATACTTGTTTTGTGATGCCATGAGTGCATTGGTGTGTGGTTACGTATTGGCACGTATTTCGAGGCTTCGGCCTTATACGGTGCCTATACGGGTTTGTATTTCTACGTTGATTTAAATGAAATGGTTTTGGATTTAAAAGTGATAAACTCGAGCATGAGACCCATTTGGTTTTATCTCAGGCATCAAACCCTATTGATGACCTACAGGTCCGAGTCGTGGTCGCGGCAGGTGCTATGTGCACGGCAACGGACGATACGACACTCTCCTCCGGACTAGGATGTGTTCTTCCCGGAGAGGTCACGATGCACGATCCACTGTCGAGCAGCCGATGGAGACTCTACTTCAGAGTACTGACGATTCAGGATATCGATCGGTGATGGGTGCACCATGATCTTGTGGTGGTCGCGTCGGTTGATACGTTCATGGCGACATACCAGGATTGAGGGCGGTCCTGGACGGAGTGTTGCGTGCATCATTACGATCAGAGTCGTGACTGACCCTGAGATATCAGGAATGATGCCCAGTTGAGTCATGTGTTGGGGCACAAGGCCCAGTTACTTTACATTTGTGATTTCGGTTCGGGGACCCTAAATGGATTTCCGGATTCATGAGGGTTTATGGAGACCGGGCATGAATCCCTTAAAGTGTTTTAAGGATGATATATATATATATATATATATTCATATACCTTCCTTATTTGGAATGTCTCCTCCAGAGAGGGTCGTTGGTCTAGGTGGACCTTGGAGTAGTCACAGAGCACTAACTGAGTGGAGTCGCCCCCGTTGGGTTCCTTACTCTCAAAAGGCTTGGATTATAACTTCAGGAAGGGTCATTGATGTATGGACATTGACCTCGGTGGACCTTGAGAGACTTGGGCTTTGAGACCCCGGGTAGCACGGGCGTAGCTTTAGAAACCGTGATAGCATTAGTAGCATGATTTATATGTATATATGTTATATGTTGTGTGATGTGTACAAGTTTTGGGCTATGGCCAATATGGTTGGTTTCGGTTATGGTTTTGGGCTTAGTTCCCACATATGGTTCTTTTGGATAAATGGTTTTCGAATGCATGCATGCTTTTTAGTGAAGGGTAGAAATGTCTTTTATGAAAATGTTTTAATAAAATTATTGTTTTGTCCACTCACAGATTTTAAATGTTTTGACTGCCCTTCAGATTGACAATGGATGCGGGCTATAGTAGAGACCGAGACATCACATACCTCCTCCGGATCCTGGCGTACTCTGAAGGCCGAGACGGCTAAAGTCGACATTTCCCTTGTCTGACACTCCGTGTCAGACGGGATCAGGAACGTCCCGCGTTAATCCCAGGGGGATTGGGACGAGTCCTGACATCAATGGTCAATGGTTGACGGAGACGAAGTTCAGGGTCGCCGTGCGTCGCCGTCTGGTTCGGCCGCCGGTGGCTCGAATCCGCCTTTTTTGTCCAATTTTTCAAACCTTCATAAATTTCCCATTTCTCAACCAAATCCTACGTTCTATATATGGAAATCATGCTACTCGAGCCAAGGAATCCAAATATGAACCCAAAAAATCAAGAAAACACCTAGTTTTGAAGATATGGCCTCCCAAAGTTTCGACCGAACTTTGAATTGATGTTTCAGCCACTCCCATCGTCCAAAACCTTCCATTCGTTCACCTACAAGCTCGTATGAGCTCAGAGAACATGATTATGGGCTTAGAATTGATCCAAAAGTACAAAAAAGAAAACCCAAATCCAAGCATTCATGGGTTACCTTGTTTTTCACGGGTCTCAGTCCATCCCCGCGGCGGCTCCGCCGTCCCTTGCTGTCTCTCAGCTTCTCTCTCATCCTTGTTGTCTCTCTATGGTCTCAAGGAAGAATGAAGATGATGGTTATGGGGGTGGGTACAGTTTTGAGATGGAAAATGAAGAAATAAAGATGAATGAATGAAGATGATGAGGGTGCATGTATGTGTATGGGTGTGGATTAATGGATGAGTGGCTTATCTCTCATATATTGTATGATTCTCACAAAGTAGATTACTTCCTCTTATTAATTGTATGAATATCATCAAAAGCCAAGTAAACAGAATATGAATTAACAACAAAATGATGCATAATTAATGACTTAGTAGGAAGAGGGGGCGGGGGGTGAAATTAAACCACGACAAGGGGTCGCTTTCCTTATCGGCCCTCAGATCGACGCATCGGTAGGTCACTCCTGAACATGGAGGCATAGGGACAAGTGTACGCTGATCGGGGCACCTACGAGGTTGATGCTACTTACGTAAGTTTATTTTTTGCATATTAAATATTAAAATTATGTGTTGATAATTATATTACTAATAAATATTTATTCGATTTTGTATGTAAAAATGCTGCAAGACGTCCAATAGACACAAGTTTCGCTAACGTAGCAGCAACCTGAGGTGTGCTTGGAGTTCTTCCATAGGAGTTAATCCCAAAGAAATCTCGGAGCTAAGGAGAAACTTTGACACCCTCCAAGTCGAAAATGCGCTACTTAGGACCCAAAACGAGAAGATCCAAGCCCAAAATGATGATATTAGGGCCCAATCGCTAGGGTGCTTGATCGCTTAGGTGATCGTGGCCTACTGTCACAATCTCAGCCCCTGGCACAACAACGCGCTCAAGAGCTCGACCACCCTAACTACCCCAACCCGTAACTGAGCATTTCGAAAGATATTTTTTTGTAAAACTTTGCCTTAATTATTATTATGTACAAACATAATTTTTCATAACATTCGTTTTATTATTTTAATTGTACTTATTTTTCTATATTTTTATATTCATTATATATTTTTAATTAACTAATATAAATTATAAAATTATATATATTTTTTTATGCTAAAAGTTTGTCTGATGAATAGTGCTTTTCTTCGAGCAAAACTGAACAGGTAAGTTAGCCCAACAACGTGCTTCATCAGGTAAGCTTAAATTCGGTAGTTAGCCACTGATTTTTTACATTTACCTTGGCGAAAAGCATCGTTGGGCAAAGTCACCCAAGATAATTTGGTGGGTGGCTACCAAATTTTTAAAATGCTCGGGGAGTAATCTTCTGGAGCTATATGCGAGGATTTTGATCTAGCTCGGAGATTGTCCTTCGACGCACCACGTCGCTCGGTACATGATATTACCCGACGACGTCACTTTATTCGTCATTAGAAATTAAGCTCGACGACGGCAGCTCGACGGTTGCCTGACGGAGCCTCATTGGGTAAAAGTTTACTCGACGGAGGCTTGAAGTTGCTTGACGAAGCCTTTTCGTCGGGCAATAGTCAATGTTGTGTCCGAAGGTGAAATCTTAGCTTCGCCATCGGTGGTAATGTAGAATTTTCGCAAAATAAAATTGTTGGGAGTAAAAGAAAATCATTCTTCGGGAGTGAATGAGGAAAACCATACTTTCAATCCCTTTTATTGACACAAATAATTTTCCATACACATACAAAGTAGGAAACCCATTCAACCTTTCTTTTGTTTTTCTGTTTCAATATTCTACCATAGATACGATAGGTTTAATTTATTAGGAATAGATCTCTCATACTAATCCCAAATTCCTAATGACTATCTAATAATAGCCATCATTAGCAAGCTTCATTAGCTACTTCCAAGCCGGCCTGTTGGATATGTCTTCCCACCGTGCGTTTACATTCTTCCTCTCGCTCACCAAATGCCCCAACTTAGCTTCATTCATCAAATACCTAATCCCCGGAAGATGACTCAGATCAGCCAAAGTGAAAGCATCTCCGGCTAGATACCGGCCCTTCGATAACCACTCCTCGTAAATATCAAACACCTTCTCCAGCCTTTCCTCACATGCGTGGACCAACGCGGTGTCACCGGACTGGCCCATGCTAGGCAGCACAATAAGTTGAAGCACAATGGTGTAAACCGAGTCATTGAAATTTTGAGCTTCCACTTCAAGCCATTGATCCACAAGAGCCTTCTCCTCTAGAGCTGTCCCCAATAGGTTTGGTTCACGGTTGGCGTACTTGGCTGCGTAGTACCTTGTGATAGCTCTCGATTCTAGATATTGAAGGAAAAAAATAATAATACACATGCACATCATAAATAAATGAATATATCATTTCTCTCTGTCGTCATAGTTGCTCATATTATCTAATTTTGTATCCAAAATATTCACATATATTAGTCATCAAATATGATATATATGCATTTTTAAGTTTTGCTTTATTTCTATTATGTAATACGTGTACTTGAAATGTTACAAATTTAACAAAATTTTATATCATAAGGGTAGAATTTTTAGCCATTAATAGTTCTAGGAGGAAAGCAATTGAAACAAAAGTTTAAAGGGGAAATTGGCAAGAGGCCAGGAACAAATTTAAGGAAAGCATTGCATCGCTTGTGTTTATATGGTTTTCAGTAGTTCTTACCAAATAGCCTGAACTCGCCATCTTCTACTGCTGGAACTTGACCAAATGGCTGCAAAACAATTAAATGATATATATATATATATATATATGTATATGTGTATATATATATATATGTGTATATATGAATGGTAGTCAAAATTTGATTACAAAACTTTTTACACTTGCAGTATTTCCATTTCCCGAATGTGTACACTTGGATCATCCTATTTTCGTTTTGATTTACTCAATCTAGCTTATACATTCGACATGAAAATCCAGTTTTTTCTTATAATCAAGTATATGTGCAGATAAAGTTTCCAGAATATGTAATGCTTTCAATTGTGTATACGTAAAATATTTACAATATCAAACTGTGAATTGTGCGAACATGCACAACTTACCTGACGGGTGAGGAAGTGAGGTCGCTTATGTTCTCCATCCTGAAGGTCAACATGCGCAACTTGGAAGTCGACTTGTTTCTCCAAAAGACAGAGCATCACCCTCTGGGGACACGCTGCTTGTAGCGGACCATACACTTTCACAACCATATTTTAATTATATGCTAATAATTCCAACTTCTTGATATTTCAATCACAATTCTTCAGTTACTTCCTTCTGCTAATTCATCAGGATTCCTATGACTAGTTTTTCCAAATTACGATTTTTGAATATTTCATCTCATTTTATAGTACGATGTCCATCAATTTTATTATTTTTAAACTCCTAGTTTTATAGAAGTTAGTTTAATTCATTCTAGAAATGTCAGCTCATCGGAACTTAAAGTCCTAAATAAAAATAATATAACGAGATCTTAAATAGTGATATTTTTATTTGCATTGTATGCTTATGATTCTTGGTGTCATTTTTTATTCTTTCTAATAAATTTTAATTTATATATAGAGATGCATTCGAGTCATAGGGGCTCATTACGTCCCCTAATTCAATGTATGTTTTAGTTTTATTAACGAAATTCACTAGTATAAATGATCGATTTTTCTTACCAATTTTAACATACAAGTGTAGTCCACTCGAAATTTGTATTTAAGAACCGTCACTTTCTTATATATTAATTATTTTTAGGATGAGGTCAATGGATTGTACGGAATGGGGGTTAGCACATGTACGTTGGCCTTAAATGACTCAACTTTCTTTCAGAGTCTTCTGGGGGTGCCCACTCCGGTGGTTAATTGTACTTTCAGTGGATTGATTGAGGACCCTATTGGTGATGGGGATGCTCGGAACATGGTGCGTGAGGTTTCTCTGGAGAAGATCTGTAATGTGTGTTTTCAGCTCAAGCCCAATAAGGCCCCTGGTCCTGATAGATTCAATGGGTACTTCTTTCAGAAAGCCTGGAGTGTGGTGGGAAGTCATATCATTGCAGCGCTTAGTGAGTTCTTTTCCTTTGGGTGTTTACTTGGTGAGGTTAATGCCACTATTATTACCTTGGTCCCTAAAGTATCTAATCCCTCTAACATAGTTGATTTTCGTCCTATCTCTTGTTGTAATACTCTGTATAAGATTATTTCCAAATTGATTGCAAATCGGATTGTGGGGATGCTCCCTTCTATCATTAGTGCTAATCAGTCGGCTTTAGTGGGGAGTCGTCAGATTGGCGATAATATTTTGTTGGTTCAGGAGCTAATGTGTGGTAGCACATGTATGTTGGCCTTAAATGACTCTTTGATTTCTATGTTGAGAGACCTGATTTTCTTGAAATTGTTCAGCAAGATTTTGATTCAACGTGCCATGGTACTCACTAATATTTTTTGGTTCGAACGTTAAAGATCTTAAAGGAGGCTTTGAAGTGTATTAAACGAGGGTCTAATTCCGATGTCTCTGATGAGGTTTTGAAAGCTAGGGTGGATTTTGATGATTGTCAGACCTTGTTGAGTGATAACCCTCGTGATAGTGACCTGCTGGGTAATGAGAAATCGTGTCTTCAAGATTATGCTGCTTGTTTATTAAGGGAGAAAAGCTTCTTCCAGAAAAAGGCTAGGCTCATGTGGATGGCAGCGGGTGATCTCAAGACAGCTTTTTTTCATAGTTCGGTCAAGAAACGCTCTGACAGGAACCAAATTTCTTCTATTTAGTTACAAGATGGTAGTGTGACTTCTAATGAGACTGAGATTAAGGCTGAGGTGATTTCTTTCGTTCAGAATCTTCTGGGGGTGCCCTCTCTGATGGTTAATTGTACTTTCAACGGATTGATTGAGGACCCTATTGGTGATGGGGAGGCTTGGAACATGGTGCTTTAGGTTTCTATGGAGGAGATCCGTAATGTGTGTTTTCAAATCAAGCCCAATAAGGCCCCTGGTCCAGATGGGTTCAATGGGTACTTCATTCAGAAAGCCTGGAGTGTGGCGGGAAGTCATATCATTGCAGCAGTTAGTGACTTCTTTTCCTTTGGGTGTTTACTTAGTGAGGTTAATGCCACTATTATTACCTTGGTCCCTAAAGTATCTAACCCCTCTAATGTGGCTGATTTATGTCCTATCTCTTGTTGTAATACTTTGTATAAGATTATTTCCAGGTTGATTGCTAATCGGATTGTGGGGATGCTCTCTTCTATCATTAGTTCTAATCAGTCGACTTTTTTGAGGGGTCGTTAGATTGGCGATAATATTTTGTTGGTTCAGGAGCTAATACATGGTAGCACATGTACGTTTACCTTAAATGACTCTTTGATTTCTATGTTGACAGACCTGATTTTCTTGAAATTGTTCAGCAAGCTTTTGATTCAACGTGTCATGGTACTCACCAATATCGTTTGGTTCAGAGGCTAAAGATCTTAAAGGAGGCTTTGAAGTGTATTAATCGAGGGCCTAATTCTGATTTCTCTGATGAGGTTTTGAAAGCTAGGGTGGATCTTGATGATTGTCAGACCTTGTTAAGTGATAACCCTTGTGATAATGTCCTACTGGCTAGGGAGAAATCTTGTCTTCAGGATTATGCTTCTTGTTTATTACGGGAGGAAAGCTTCTTCCAGCAAAAGGCTGGGCTCAAGTGGATGGAAGTGGATTATCTCAATACTGCTTGTTTTCATAGTTTGGTCAAGAAACGCTTTAAAAGGAATCTGATTTCTTCTATTGAGTTACAGGATGGTAGTGTGACTTCTAATGAGTATGAGACCAAGGTTGAGGTGGTTTTTTTCTTTCAGAGTTTTCTTCGGGTTCCTACTCCGTGGTTAATTGTACTTTCAGCGGATTGATTGAGGACCCTATTGGTGATTGGGAGGCTCAGAACATGGTGCGTGAGGTTTATGTGGAGGAGATTCGTAATGTGTGTTTTCATCTCATGCCCAATAAGGCCTCCGGTCCTGATGGGTTCAATGGCTACTTCTTTCAGAAAGCCTGGTGTTTGGTGGGAAGTTATATCATTGTAGCGGTTAGTGTGTTCTTTTCCTCTGGGTGTTTACTCGGTGAGGTTAATGCCACTATTATTACCTTGGTCCCTAAAGTATCTAATCCCTCTAACATGGCTTATTTTTGTCTTATCACTTGTTGTAATACTCTGTATAAGATTATTTCCAAATTGATTGGTAATCGGATTGTGGGGATGCTCCCTTCAATCATTAGTGCTAATCAGTCGGTTTTTGTGGGAGATCGTCAGTTTGGCGATAATAATTTTTTGGTTTAGGAGCTAATGCGTGGTTAGCATCTGAATAAGGGAGTGCCCAGGTGTATCGCCAAGGTTGACATTTTGAACGCTTATGATTCTCTGAATTGGGGGGTTTTTTTTACAGGCTATGAGAGCGTTTAATTTCCACCCTAAGTTGATTGCTTGGGTGGAAAAATGCATATCCACACCTGGATTTTCGGTTGCTGTGAATGGACAGTTGGTGTTTTTCTTTACAGGAAAGCGGGGGTTACGAAAAGGGGACCCTCTATCGCCATATCTCTTTATCATTTCTATGGAAATCCTATCCCGGATGTTGAAGGCTAGGATTGTTCAGGTATCACTGGAGGTGTAGTAAGGTGGGTCACACTCATTTGGCTTTTTCTGATGATTTGTTGGTCTTTTGTCATGGTGATAGGTATTCTGTCAAGGTTACTAACGATACCTTAGCGGTGTTTTCTAGGGCCTCGTGGTTGGGCCCTAATCTGGCCATGAGTAATGTCTTGGTTGAAAGTGTCTAATAATCTTTTGGTGTAGGTTATGAGGATCTTTGGGTTTAGTGAGGGGTCTCTGCCTATCAGTTATTTAGGCATCCCTTTGATTTCTTCCAAACTTGGGTTCTATGCTTGTTGCCCTCTTTTGAAGCGTTTGGATGGCCAGATTAGTAGTTGGGAACACCGTAAGCTTTCTTTTGATGGTCGACTGCAGCTAATTAAGTCTGTGTTGTATAGTGTGCAGGTTTTTTGGTCCTCTCATCTCTTTCTCCTGAAGAAAATTTTTTGTGACAGCTCAAGTGTCGCAGGTTCTTGTGGTCTGGTAATTTTTGTGGGAGGTACCATGCTAAGGTGGCGTGGAATGAAATCTGTAAACCGAAAGTGGAAGGTGGCTTAGGGTTGCGGCGCATTAACTTATGGAACATGACTCGTATGGCTCGTCATATATTGTCCATGTTTGTTGTTGAGAAGTCCAGTCTTCGGGATAAGGCCTATTTTATTTGTGGCAATTATTTTTGTTGTCTTACCCCTCCTTCTCAGTGTTCTTGGAATTGGAGGAAGTTTCGTAAAGTGAGATCTCTTGTTAGGCCTTTTATTAAGGCGGTGATTGGGAATAGGGATGATGTGTTTCTGTGGTGTGATAATTTGCTGGATGTGGGCCCGATTGGTGCTTTAGTGGGTAATGAGATGGTTGGGGATTCTAGGTTGGTTGCTCATGCTAGGTTCAGTTCTGTGGTCATCGACTCGAGCTGGCGTTGGTCGTCTCCTCTTGCTCCGGTGATTAGTTTGATTAGTGTTGTTGCTGTGAGGATATGCCCTAATGCTTCCGTTCCCGATTTATATCACTGGATTGCCAATCAGTCAGGGAGATTTTCTCTTTCATCCATGTGGAATAGTTTGTCGCCTTCGGTTCCTATTGTCCCTTGGCATCGTTTGGTGAGGTTCTCTGGTCATATTCCTAGGGCGAGCTTTATGTTGTGGCTTGCTACTCGGTGCAAGTTGTCTACATTGGATAGATTGACGAACTTTACTACCAATGGTAATGGTTTATGCTTTCTTTGCAACCTTGCTGCTGGGTCTCATTCTCATCTTTTCTTTGAGTGTCAGTTCTCTACTTATGTGTGGAAGCGTGTTTTGCTTCGGTGTTGGATTTCTTGGCAGCTTCCTTCCTGGCATTCTCTTATCCCCTTGCTTGCTGGCTGGTGGGGTGGTAAGTCTTTTAACGTCATTGCTTGAAAACTTGCGCTTACTAATTCTATTTATGGGATCTGGTTAGAACGTAACCAAAGTGTGATTGGGCACCCCCAAGATCTCATGATGATGTCTTTCTGTCTATTTGTAATATGGTTAGATCCCGTTTAAGTACCTTGAGTATTAGAGCTTCAAATATTAATGTGTTGGAAGCTCTGAGATGGAACATTAGCCTTTAGGTAGGTTAGTTGTGGGGGTCCTTGGTGACGTTCTGTGGTTTGCTGGGTTTACTCTAGCTCTGTGCTTGTTGTTGATATGTGTCTTTATTCCCGTTGTGGCCAGTTTTGCTGGTGTTATATAATCTTTTTGTTTAACAAAAAAAATCAATAATATATAATTTATATGTTGCCAGTTTGAGCTTGTCGTTGTTGTTTCTTTCATTATGACTACAATCGTTTCACATTAAAAACGTAGATTTATGTTTTTCAATTTTCCTTCTACACACAATGATAGCTTTTTGTATTATATTTTATTTATTTTTATGAATAAAGACTAGTTTACGGAGGATTGGGAATATTAGGTTTTAGTGTCCTTATTGAAATTCGATTTGTTGCCTTAAGGCTTACTAGCTTAAACTTGAAAGTTATACCCCTTTTAGAACCCTTAAAATCCTTTTAGAACCCTTTGAAATATATTTCTTTGTTCCTAAAGTACTCGCATCCCTATATGCTAGAGGAGCTTAGTTTCTCTGTGCACCAATGAGCTAAAAATCCCGTAAGTTGAGAATTTTGTTGCATTAGTTTTCAGTTGTTTATTTGTTTGACATGAGCTAAACAACTAGGTAGTGAAGGAGAATAATACTATATATTGGATGTCGAAAATGCCCTTTTATAACAGCTAAATTCAAAATAATTTATTATATAATAAAGAAAAATAGAAATAAACTGTAATACAAGTGATATTTCAATACAATCTTATGAGACCATGTATCACCAAAAAAATTGTGGAGCTTCCACGTGACCCATGATTCTCATAATCTCGATACTACCTTTGGTATGGTCAACGACAGCATCACACGGTCTCCGCATTAATTTAATATATTTATCAATTAAGTATATTAATTAATCAGATTAATGCCGATAATAAATAATCTCTCTGCGATTATTGTGTGTAGAGATCAAGAAGTAATTCTACAAGTCCGAATGATTTATGCATCAACAACTGGCGCTTTCATTGAGAGCTGAATTGAGAAATACTCAGAGCATGCTCTCTAGTTTTCTCAAAAAACTTCATTATCATTCATCAATCTTCATCCATGGCAAGAACTTGAAGAATGAAACAATCTGACAGGCCTACCGCCTTCATCACAACGACTAATGATAAGTGTGACCTACTCAACGGAATCCCAGAGGTTCAACTAAATCACCCCTAATGGGAACTATGATCTGTTTTGCAATTGGAATTTTTCGTAGCATAAGAAACGGCGCCAGCCCACGATTACAATGCCCATGGCATACCAATGTCACTTGAAGCTAGCGTACTCCCCGACATCGATCCACTTTCCGCATTTGACACGATGGAAACCTCCCAACATGCGAATAGGTGACTAGCTGGAAAAGCATCGCAGCAAGCCCTAAATTGGCTCCACGCTAAGGCAGCACTATGAAGGCTTTTCAATGACTTATGTCATAAACGAGGATGCGCTCAAGTCCATGAAGAACAAGGCGTGACACCTTGCCACCAGAGCTCAAGACATGATTCCAAACGCTCTGCACGATATGTACGAGGATGCGCTCAAACCCATGAAGAACGCAACGTGACACTGCGTCGCTAGAGCTTGAGGAATAACTCCCAACGCTCTACACACCATGCACGAGGATGTACCCTAACACACGTAAACCATGACATGAAAACTGACCACCAGAGCTCGAGGCATAAGTCTTGGCACCCTACATGACATGTGCAGGTGCTACGACATTCGCTCCCATAACACTACTCATGACATCAAGTCGATCAGCTAAACAGACAAGACCAAGTCCAATCTGAGCTCCTACAATGACTTCAAGGAGGCCTCAGAATGTCTGAAGTTGCTAGGAGACACAACACACCTTGCGAAGGGAAAGGGAACATCCTAAAGTGCACTAGCAAGGAGCACCTTAGTCGCCGGACAATGTCCCGAGACATGTCACTAAGCAATTTTGGAGAAGAAAAACACACTCACCGAGTAAGGAGCCAACGCCATGACGTGACCTCCCAGATTGCAAACGTCTACTCAAGTCAATGAAGGTTTAAGATGTTCTAGACACCACAGAGAAGAAAATGAGACACACTCACTAGCATACTCACACACTTCGATAATGGAGATCCCAAGAAGTCGACATTACCTGACTCGACGCTACTTTTCCCCTCGCCGAGGAAAACTACATGTTGGAGATGACAAAAAGATGCTGGATCGATGCCTCCAAGGATTCCAACTCAATTTTAATCTAGAAGGTGACCTTCGATGCCAGATTCAACCATGCATCATAAATTTTGAGTGTTGGGCCATGTCCCATGACACATCTCCAAAAGACTCCGACAAAGAAAGTTATACACATGGAATAGAAGTGTAGCTTCGACAAAAATCTTTGGTGTATGACAAGTTGCACGGCATGTCAGAACTCCTTCATATGTCACGAACATGCGAGGAAGTCGAATTGATCAAGCATCTTCTCAAAGAACATGTACACACCCTAGTGGACAAGTAGATGGGAGTTCATGTTGGATTAACCCCTGCACTGAGGAAGGTGAGACATATTCACCATCGGACTCACATGCTTAGGAGACAGAGACGCGAGGAAAATAGTCACAACAATTCCCTTCCTTCATATGATGCATTATACGCTAACTTGGAAGCCACGCCAAGCGAGTAAGACAAACACAAAGCAACCCCAACTTCTGACGCCCTGACATGAAGGATGTTTGGCAAGCGGTTCTATGTGGCCCTCCATTGAAACTACAACGAAAATAAGTACAGTTCCTCATTCAAAAGGTCAAAGCCCATCGAAGGCGACCAAGAGAGGGCCGAAAATATTTGGTCGTAAGCATATCACAACTGCTATGGTGAACCTATCATAACTATGGACCTTGTAAAGGAGAAGTATTGCACCAAATACTTCGCACATAAAGTTGCAGAACATCTCATCTAAGATGACTACAAGGATCCCACGTCAAAGGTAAACAACATCAGCACAATCCAGATAAGCTTTTGTTTTCGTTGCATTATTGTCTTCAACAAAATTATCAAAAAACTTGGGACTTTTCTTCGACAATTTTTCATACCAATGGAAACCCCAAGCCTTCCCCTCACGAATCACTCCAATCCTTTGCCCCGTGAACCACTCCAATCCTTCGCCCCGCAAAGTACTCCAAGCTTTCGCCCCGCAAAGCACTCCAAGCTTTCGCCCCGCAAAGCACTCCAAGCCACTTTCGCCCCACGAAGCACTCCAAGCCTTTGCCCCTCGAAGCACTCCAAACCTTTGCCCCGCAAAGCACTCCAAGCCTTCATGCCGTGAAGCACTCCACGCCTTCGCCATGTAGAGCACTCCAAGTCTTCGCCATACGGAGTACTCTAAGCCTTCGCCACGAGAACCACTCTAAGCCTTCGCCCCGCGAAGCACTCCAAGCCTTCGCCCCGAATCTACAGGATTAATTAAGTTTTAATCGGGATTAATCAACGATTATCGGACGATCAGGATAAAATGATGATTTTAACCCTAGATGGGTGAAAAAGTTGATTTTTGACTCGCGAAGTGAAATACATGTGGACCAAGACCCATTACGTAGATTGAGATTATACCAGGTCGTAGACAGGCGGCATGTCGAAATCGAACGTCGTACGGGAAAGTTACAGGTCAATGACGGTTTTCTATACTATTCATAATTGTAAGAAAATTGAGTCAGTTGACTTTTGGTGTTGACTTGTGAGACCCAAAATATCTATTTTGGGACCATAGCATGAGTGACACTTGTCACCCACCCTATGGCCCCTTTTAATTAATTCATGCATCAACTATATTTCTTCTTCTTTGTTTCAATTCTGAAAACCCAAACCCATTCCCTTCTCTATTCCATTTCAGTTTGAGGCCACAGAGAGACTGAGAGGACGGTGGAGGAGACGGCGAAGCCATGATGGGGTTGCTGGCCAGGAACCCAGGTAAAAACCCGAAACCCATTTAGTTAAAATTTTTGAAATTGGGATTTGGACGTTTAGGAACCATTCTAATGTCAGGACCCACCCCGATTATCACCCCGATAACCAAGGTGAACTCTGCTCCCGTCTGACAACCCAACAAAAGACCGAAACAGCCTCACGAAGACCCACAACTTTCATTGCCAGCCCAGGGAGAATTTAAAATCCAACAAGTCAACAGTCATACAGAGCATAGTACAAATAAGGTAAGACAGAAATCCAACTAAAAGTTGACTACACGCACAACGGAAAAACTCGTAACGGAAAAACTCCGGTAAAACTCCGGGATAACTCTATGCCTCTGACTCTGCCTGAACATCAGCCCCAGCGCTAACACCACGACCTGGAGGGCATTTAAAAACCAGAAGGTGTGAGTGGACTAGAAATAAAAAGAGTTTCAAAAACAGTTTAAGAAACAAACCAGGGTTTTGCCCTCCGTTTAAAAACATGCATGCATAACTTAGTGTCTGAAAATATTTATAAATCATATCATTATCATCATGGAAACCGCAGCAATATAAACACAATATGATAATTGTTATAAAACATTTGCAGTAAAGCATAAGATACCAATATCATCATCCGATCAAACCTGCTGGATCTATCCGAGTCTTTAAACTCCCGAGTCTTTAAACTCAACAGGCCTACGTGGGAATATCATAATATCCGAGTCTTTAAACTCCCGAGTCTTTAAACTCAATCCGGGTCTTTAAACCCAATCCGGGCCCGTCCCCCGTCAATCATAATCCGGGTCTTTTAACCCAATAACCAGATCCCGTAAATCCAATCCAAAACCGTTTGGAAACCATTTCTAAATCCATATCCAAACCCGAAGTCGAAATCACTATCCTGAAGCCATTCCGGCCTTCAGAACTGTCATTCCGAACCCAAATCCGGAAATCCCCTTTTTCCAACTTTAAAACTAAATCTCGATTTCCGAAATCTGATTCTAAAACCGAAAACCTTGATTATCGAATCATGTCTCAAGGTCCATTTATAATCATTGAAACCCAATTATAGATTGAAACCCCAAAAGCATAGCATCAAAATCATAATCAAAGCATTTCTCGTAAAACATGCTGACATACGTAAACGCCTCGAAAAACGTGCAAGTACGTAAAACAGATATAACATAATCAATAATCATGAAATCATAATTAAACCATAAAACCAGTAAATAAAAATAGTTATGCATGCTCGGTTAGAAAGAAAGAGTCCACTCACAGTTCCCGGGTACGTCACTCGCGTCCCGTACATTCCTCGGTCGCCTCAGGGATTTCCCGTCCTGTCAAAAGTCACCAAATCGGGTCACAAACACTTCAATTAAGCTTATCCTATTTTCCCAAATTTTCCCGGAATTTTAAACGTAAATAAACGGAACCCTAAACCTTCGAACACCCGAAACTAACCCAAGACGATGTCCGAACGTCTCGAAACTTGTCCCAAAAGGTTCATTACAACGATTAGACTAAAAACCATGTTGGACACTTCCCCGGATTCTGCCCCACATGCCCTCACGCGCCGCCCAAAGGGGCTGCGCGTGGGCTTCACGCGCCTGAACAGTGAACACTGTTCATCGTCTTCCTCAGCCGTTCCACCGGTCTGAACCGGCGTGACCGGTTCCTCGCCGTTTTCCATCCAATTTTGATCCTTTCAAACCTAAAAGCTTCGTCCTCTTCCTGGCAACCTATTCCACACCTAAAATCACGACATCACGGCCTAACTCTCACCTTCCAAAGCTCGAACAAAACCCAGAAAAAACCCCTGTTTTTGTTCCCGGCCACTGGTCATTCTCCCAGCCACGAATTGGTTTCCCTAGCTCAAAGGAAACACACTAGACCCATTAGGACCCCTAGAACAGCTCGACTAAGCTCCTAAACCCACGACTTTAAGTTTGAAACCAAACGGAAAAACAGAGGATAAAGAAAACTCACCGTCGTTCTAGCCTCCGCCGTGCTCGCCGCCATGTCCCTCTGGGTCTACTCGACTCCTCTGGTCCTCCTCCCTCCTTAAAACACCAGCACCAACCACGATTGATCGATTACACTGCACCACCACCAAAAATCCCTCTCTGTTTCTCTGGTTTTCCACTCGCGTCACTCACTCACTCGACTCTCCTGAAGCTCCCAAAACACTCCCTTCACTCCCAGCTTCCCTCTAATCACAAACACACACTCTCAAAGATTCACTCACCCTGCAGCCCGATCAATTTCTTCTCTTTGTTTTCCTGGGTTCTGCACACCTTACACACACACAACCTCACCTCCGTTCATCCCAAACACTAACACACACCTGCAGACTCTCACTCAACCACAAAGGAGCATCATAACACTCACACACTCACCAAAACTGGATCAATTTCTCCTTCCCTGTCCTCAGTCTCTGTTTCTCCCAATTACACGATAAACACCAACACAACCCTTTTAATTTAAACCGGGTAGTGGCTAGAAGCCACCAGAAAACAGCCAGGTGTCACACACCTGGTGGCCCAAGCCCAAAATATCCAATAACCCCTGTACACTTTTCCTCAGTTGATTGGCACGCTTCCCAAGGTGCAAAGAGACTCAAATACCCCTACTTGTTCAATTGCAGTTTTACCCCTCACTTTCTAGACCCGTATCTCACCCGTCTGTTGTCCGATAAAGGCATACCGCTTCTCGTTGTACTCAGGATGACGAGATCTACCTAATGGTCCTCGGTTTGCATGAAGAAACCTTGTCGTGAAAAAAGTCAACTTTTTCCCTTCTTTTAACCAAATTACGAAAGTGCCCTCAGCCTTCTGAACATCATAACTTCCTCCTCGGATGTCGGAATCGGGCGTGCCACCTGTCTATGGACTCGTGACGTCCCTACATACATCACGGTCATCGGTCCATGCCCAATTGACCGTCCAAACTAAAAGTCAACATTTTGCCAATTCTAGGGGCAAAATCGTCATTCTGCACTAACTGTAAAAGTAACCAACTAAACACAGATCAACCTAGCCAATCTGTCACTAATCACTTCACTAATCCTGACTACTGGGACGGGTCGTTACATTCTAAGGCCTCGGTTATGTTTTCTGAGTTTGGACGAGTTTATAGGATAAAAATCGAGAAGAATGGTCGCAGGGAGGAGCTCTCATGGAGGTTTGAAATTGAACACGTGAAGTTCGAGTTTGACAGGTAAATTCTAGGCCTTTTCTCTTAATTTTAACGTTGTAGAACGGTTTATGGGTGTGAGACGATGAGTTTGGTGAAAGAATGGAGGAAAACAGTGGCTGGACAACGGAGATATGGCAGGGTCAAGGTCGCGGGTCAAACGACCCCTTTACATAGGTTCGGGTTGACCTGACCAGAGGTTGAAGGTGGTTACGTGGTGGCCCACGTCATCCTTGTCAGGCCACTTGGCCAACTAGAACATGACATGTGACCAGATGTCATTCCAGCTAGCAACTAACGAGCCAACGCCATGTCAGACTTGTTAGACCACATGGAAAAGTGAGGTGGTGCCATGTGGCAAGGTGTTAGAAAGGTGTCAAACTTGTCAGGTGACGTGTCAGATGACATGGCAGACAATGTGGACTAGTGAGGTGGTGCCACGTGGTAATGTGTTAGAGATGTGTCTAACTTGTCATTGACACGTGGCTGGAAACATTGTACAAATCAGGGAGTGCCACGTGTCATGTTGTCAGAGCTGTCAAATGTCAGAGTATTTAGGATGACGTCAGCAGGCGACGTCAACGTTGACTAGCGTTGACCGGCGTAGAATGAACTTTGACCGGTGCATGAGGGCACGTGGGCACAAATTTGGAGGTAAAACTTGTCTTTTTTTTAATGATTTTGACAATTTGAATCTAATGGTGGTGGTTTCGGGTCAATCGGAGATTGTTTGATAGGTTATTTAGAGGTTTTTAACATCGGGAAGCATGATTAGGATATTTTTACTATTTCAGGAGTTTTGAGGGTTTATGATATAGACTTATATAGGTTGATAGTGACCTTTCGGTATGATTTAGATAGGTCCGGATGTTCCGGAGACATTGGATTAGCCACGGAGCGGATTGTGAGCGCGCTGCTTGGACGGTCTGTGAGCGGACACTTGCATTATAAAATGATTCATGCATAACTATTTTATATGTTTTGTGAACATGATTTTAGATGCACTAGTTGTATATGATTTAAATATGATTTATGTTGATGAATTTGCATTTTGGTAGAACATGTTATATTGCATGTATTTCGAGATTTCTATTTTTATGCGATACTTCGGGCTTAGGCCGATTTTTCTACGTGCTTATGATTTATGTGATTTGAATGGATTCACGGTGAGGCATGAAACTGAGGATTTGACTATCAGTTTTGAATGATTTCACAGAGTTGCGAGAAATCAACATTTTGGGCTTGAGTGCCAGTTGAATAGTGAAATGATTTTTTGGATTTAAAATGATATATCGGGCTTGTGACCCAGTTCTGATTTATGATATGATATTTCGGGCTTGTGACCCTATTGGAAAGACATGGACTCCGTGTGTGAATCCATGGGTATTTGCAAACCATGTGTTAGGCTAAGACCCTATGCGAACAACTATTTTGATTTGAGATACATCATTTTATGTAAAGTGCAGCCGTGTGAGGCTTGACCTGGGAGTGCTTACGATATATGACATTATTCGTTGATTTGTTAACAACGATTTGGAACGTCAGCCATTGATATGTTCTCGGCAACGTGCTCGGACTTGAGCAGTCTTGGAGCTTATTTGCACGCATTGCACGGATGACGTGACTGATGATGATGATATGATGATATGAGATGTGACAGATGTTTTTCACCGGTTATTGATTTGAAAAGCAATATGATTTGATTTTAAGAAAGTATTTGAGCTTATGTGTTTTCTGATGCATGCATGCTTTTAATTGAAGGGTATAAATGTCTTTTCGTTAAATGGTTTTATAACTGTTTTTTTTTTCCACCCATAGTTTTTAATTTTTTTGATACCCTTCAGGTTGATTGCGAATGCGGGTTGTAGTAGAGACTAAGACATCACATGCCGCTGCATACTCTAGAAATCACTGTGCACTCTCGAAACCCTGAGCGGGTTATGATTTTAACCCTGGTCTAACACGTGGTGTCAAACGAGAGCAGGGCATATCCCACGATAATCATGGGAAATTGGGATGGGTCTTGTCACACGAAGCACCCTAAGCCTTCGCCACACGAAGAACTCCAAGCCTTTGCCATGCTTAGCACTTCAAGCCTTCGCCACGCGAAGCACTCGAAACCTTCATCATGCGAAGGACTCCAAGCCTTCACCACTCGAAGCACTCTAATATTTCATCATGCGACGCACTCCAAGCCTTTCCCAAGCAAAGCACTTCAAGTCTTCGTCAAGTGAAGCACTTTAAACCTTCCCCTACTGAAGCATCAATGCAATCACCTGTTGAAGCATCAAGTCTTTGGCTAACGAAGTGTCAACGTCTTCAAGCATCAAAGCATCAGAGATTTCACTTGTGAAGAGTCGAAGTCGTCACCTAGCGAATAGCCAAGACTTCGTCCCATGAAGTGTCAGCACCCTTGATACGTCAAGCGTCAACGCCTTTGCTCCATGAAGCAATCAGCATATTCTCCCCATGAAGAATCAATGCATTCGTTCGTTGAACGTCAACACCTTTGCTCGCAGAACCAATGCCTCCCTCCTACAAAGCATCAAGTCCTTTGCTCACAAAGTATCAATGTCTTCGGCCCGTGAAGTAGCCAAGCCTTCACACATGAATAAACACATCGCTCGTGATGCTTCAAGGAAATAGCCCCGGAACGAATAAAGGTAATTTCCCCACCAAGCAACAAGGCAATCACTCCACGACGTATCAAAATCCTTGTTCGTCGAAGCCATAATGCCTTCAGCTCGCAACCTATCAACACTTACGCCTTGTGAAGTACCAAAGCCTTCCACTGGTAGAACACTCAAAGACTTCACCTACAACAGACTCGAAGCACCTCTCCAAAGGGAAACGTACAACCTTCACCTCAAAGAGCTAAGTCATCACCTCAAGCAACTTGATGACTAAGTTCAATGCAGTTAACCAACAATGGGGTACATGTTATTCAAGCACATTCCTAAGAATCTATCACTCTCGCCCAACAAATGGACGTGGTAGAATTGGAAAACTTACTGAAAATTGATTCCAAACCCCACCAAGGGGAACAATAACCAGGTCACTTGGGAAAATGCCTTAGTGTGAGCGATAACAAGTTCCAGCACACAACTTCAAGATTCATTCAAACGTACCAAGCTCAAATCTTACTTCCTCCAAGAGAGCTTGATGAGGCCAAAAAGTTACAGAAATTAGGTTTCAAACGCCTCCAACGGAACTCAATTCGAAGCTAAAATGAAGTTAAAATGTAACGACCCGTCCCGAAATTTCGGGATTAGATTAATGACTAATCAAGGATTAGTAAGGTTAATCGGTGATTAGTTGAGCGAAATCGGACTAACGATGTAAAATAACCGTTTACCCCTAATTGTGGGTAAAATATTAACTTTTGACCTGGGAGGTCCGATGGCCGAGGGCCGAGGACCGTTACTTAGATCGGGTCGATATGAATCCATAGACAGGCGGCACACCGAAATCGGACGTCGGACGGGAAAGTTATGGGTCACGGAAGTTCAGTTACACTATGCACGCATTACGAGGCGATGATTAGGTGGCTATATATGATTGGTTGACTTTTAATTGGGACCCATGGATGAGTGACACTTGTCACTCATCCCATTGGCCCTTAATCCCAAAAAGTAGATCTAAAATGTGATTGGCGAGATTGGATTAAAATAATAATATTTTAATTATTTTATAATTCTCACTCCATTCATCTCTTAATCCTAACCATCCATCTCTACCCTCCCCCTTTCATCCTCACCGTTCCTTTCTTCTCATTTGACCCACCATCATCATCATCAAAATCAAATATCTTTCTCTCCCTCTCTCGACGACACTCAAACCCGCGAAGAACACGACCCGAAAGCCCTCACCCTATTACCTGCAATGAGACCATAGAATGTGTGAGGGACTGAGAGTGACTATTAGACAGAGGAGGACAACCGTGACGACATGACTGTCGTGGACGGCAGACGTGACCCCTGCAAACCCGGGAAACCCAAACCGGTGAAAACACCCTCAAACCTCATCATTTATGTACGCCGTGTGAAGGAAGATTGGAAAGGGAGATGAGGCGACCTCAACAGTGGCCACAGCGGCCCTCGTGGCAGCGAGGTAAGCCCCAGACCCGAGATCCCTGTTTTCGGGTAAAAAATGGTAGTTTGTGTTCTAGGGGGTGAGACGAGTTCGCAGAGCTTGGATTTGAGGGAAATGGTGGCCGGGAATGAGAGATATCGATGGGGGAATTTCAAGCTTGTTGTTCGTCGTCCGGATGGTACTTTCAGCTTCTGTTTTCAAGTTCTGGGTTGAGGGATCCCATAGGAAGGATTAGACGGTGAGAATGGAACAAACAAGAAGTATTTTGGTGGTCTGACGGTGGATAACTGACAAGGTCAAGCCGCGGGTCACGGCGACCCGATTTCAGAACCCAACTAAGGTTAGGGATGACTGATGAGGTCATCCTGCTAACGTCATCATGTCAGGGATGACGTCTGCATCTCAGATCTGACAATGTCAGATTGAAATGTCTGACAGAGGGCCAATCCAGACGTGACACGTGGCACTGTCAGGGGGTGTCAGTGTTGACTTTTGTGTTGACTAGCGCATGTGGACGCGTGTGAACAGTACTTGGGGTAGGCCCAATGTCATTTTAAAAATTTCGACGATCCGGATCCAATGGCAGTGGTTTCAGGTTGGTCGAAGATCGTTAAGTTGGTTAAATTGAGGTTTTTCACCTCGGGAATCGTGTCCGGGACACGTTAACTTTTCCCAGACAGGTCCGGATGACCCAGAGAGGTCGGATTAACTGATGAGGCTTATGGCATGCATATCGAGGCGACAGCTAGGATGGTCTATGAGTGGACCTTAGTTTCTAAACTGTGATGCATGCATATATGTTTTATATGTTTTATGGATGTGATTCTATGATATTGATTTGGATATTGGTGAATTACATGGTTTCACGCATTTCGAGGCGATTTATGTGCTTGCACATAAATCGAGATTTTCAGTTTTACACTGATTTTCTGTGCTTATAGTTTTGGAAATAATTTCATGAAATGGTTTTAGATTTGAAAAGGTAAACTCGGGTTCGAGACCCATTTGTTTTGGAAACCCTCGAACTCGAAGTCCATTTAGTTACGTTCTTGGGCTGGAGGCCGAATTGGTTCTTGAATCGATTTCAGATTTGGAAATATGGACCGAGCACGAGACCCATTTGATTTATGAACTCTAGGACCTGAAGTCCATTTGATTTAACAAGGCATCGGGCCGGAGGCCCAGTTTGTTTACGTATCGGGCTCAAGGCCCAATTGATTTGCATATCGTGCACGGAGCCCAGTTGACTTACGTATCAGGCACAATGCCCATTTGGTTTACGATATCGGGCACGAGGCCCATTTAGTTTACGAAATCGGACACAAGGCCCAATTGGTTTAAAATTCGGGCCGGAGGCCCAGTTTGTTTGTGGATTCGGGCTTAGGGCCCAGTTATGTTTTAAGAATTGTGATTTCGGGTCAGGGACCCATAAATGGATTTTTGGTTCATGACGGTTTATGGGTACCGTCATGAACCCTTGAAAGGTTTTTATGGTTCATGACGGTTTATGGGGGCCGGGCATGAACCCTTGAAAGTTTTTGAGAATGTTTTCAAATGGTTTTTCGTATACCATCCTTTATATAAGGATTGTCTCCTCCGGGGAGGGTTGTTGGCCTGGGTGAACCCCGGAGTAGTCACGAAGCACTGACTGAGTGGATTCACCCCCGTTGGGTTCCTTACTCTCAGAAAGGCTATGGATTATAACCCCCAGGGAGGGTCATTGATCTACGGACATTAACCCGGGTGGACCCTGGGGAGACTTGGGCTTTGAGACCCCGGGTAGCACGCGCGTAGCTCTAGATACCGTGACAGGATTGGTTATATGAAATATATATGATGAACATAATTTCTTGGTTTTGCGAAATTGTTTTTTATGATGATAAATTGATTTGGGCTGAGATCCCACATATGTTTATTATGTTCTAGATTTCTGTAAATGGTTTTGGGTAAGGGCCAGTATGGATTTGGTTATTGAAACATATGTTGTTTGATAAATGGTTTTCCTATGCATGCATTGTAACGACCCATCCCGAATTCCAAGATTAGATTAGTGACTAATCACGATTAGTGAGGTTAATCCGTGATTAGTTGGGTGAAATCGGATGAATTGTACAAAATGACCGGTTTGCCCCTAGACTGGGTAAAACGTTGATTTTTCATTCTGACGGTCAAATGGACTTTGACCGATGACAGTGACGTAGCTTAGGACGTTACGAGTTCATAGAAAGGTGGCACGTTCAATTTCGACGTTCGAGGAAGAAGTTATGACGTTCGGAAGTTTAGGGGCATTTTGGTAATTATGGTTAAAAGGGGCAAATGTTGACTTTTTTACCGGAAGGTCCGATGGCTAAGAGCCGAAGACCGTTACGTAGATCGGGATGATACGAATCCATAGGAAGGCGGCATGCTGAAATCGGACTTCAAACAGGAGAGTTATAAGTCACGGAAGGTCGATTTCACTATGCACGTACTTCGAGGCGAGGCTGATTTGGAAATATCTGATTGGGCAGATATTTTGAGTGGGCCCCATGGATGAGTGACAAGTGTCACTCAACCCATTGGCTAGATCCCCTAAAATGTGGATCTCACTTAATTAAATATTAATATAATTATTATTATATAATTAATCTTTTCTAACAATCAATCCTAGCCATCCATTCCATTTAACTTTCAATCCGCACCACTCATCTCATCCATCATTCCCTCTCTTATCAGATCAAATCTTCTTCTTCTTCATTTCCTCATAACCCGAACCCCCCTCCATTTTCATTCTTCATTTTCAAACACAAACACTACACCTCCATCATCCATCTTTTGAGTGTGTAAGCTGAGTGTGACCGCGAGAGTGTGTGTGAGATGATGGGAACGACGGCCAGCCATGGCGGCGGCTCATGGCGGGGAAAACCCGAAACTCACGGGTAAGCATTCAAAATCCAAACTTCGATTTAGTTGGTTTCTATTCGATTCTATGGTTTGGGTTAGGTTTCTGGGGACCTTAGGAGAAGTTTAGGATTGGTTTTGAAGGGTAGGATGGCCTGGAATGGTCGTGAATGGCGGAGGTAGGTACGGCCGCCATGGCCGAATTTGAAGCGACGGTTTTGATGAGTTTTTCTTAGTTTTTAAGGTTTAGAAAGATTAGAAATAGGATTAGGGTCATATTAGAATCGAAAGGGAATAAAATGGACCAAAAACTAACAGGATAGGACCATGAACCGGTTCGGCTGGTCTAGACCGTTTCAGTTGCAAGTGGACCGGGTTCGGCTGGAGGTTGGGGGTGATGAACAGTAGGAGCATGGTCTCATGCGCAAGAAGCTTCCTAGTGCGCATGGGGGCGCGTGAGGCACTGTTTGGGAAAGTGTTCAACATGTGAAACACTATATTCGATGTAACGAACATTTTGGGACTGGTTTGGTGTCGATCGGACACCGTCTCGATAATGTTCGGGGCATCAAAAGGTTTAGGTTCGAGTTTTAAAATAGTTAAAAATATCGGAAAATTACGGGGCTTTAGTAGGAGGTTAATAAGGTAGCTAGTAACCTTCTATTACGATTTGGACAGGTTCGGGGGTCCCGGTGACGGTGATTGGCTCAGGAGAGCCATATGGCACGCAAATCGAGGCGGTAGCTCGGACGGTCTGTGAGTGGACCTTGGTTTTCTAAATTGGTGCATGCATAAATGTTTATTATATGTTTTATTACATGTTTGATGATGCCATGGGTGCATTTGTATGTGGTTACGTATAAGCATGTATTTCGAGGTTTCGGCCTTATACGGGTCTGTATTTCTTTAATGGTTTAAATGATTTGGATTTCCAAAAGGATAAACTAGGGTATGAGACCCATTTGGTTTTGTCTCGGGCATATGACCTCAGATATCGGGCATGGTGCCCAGCTGATGTCATATGTTCAGGCACGAGACCCAAGTTACTTTACTTACGGTTTTGATTTCACGTCAGGGAACCTTAAATGGATTTCCAGGTTCATGACGGTTTATGGGAACCGGCATGAACCCTTGTTATGGTATCGTGGTTCATGACGGTTTATGGGAACTGACATGAACCCTGGTTATGTTATTATGGTACATGACGGTTTATGGGAACCGGACATGGAGGATATGGTCTATATGTATATGAACTGGATGTTATAGATCATGATGGTTCAGGGGAACCGGGCACGAATATTTGTGTTATGTATATATATGTTCATATACCTTCCTTTACTTATTTTATCTCCTCCGGGGAGGGTCGTTGGCCTGGGTGAACCCCGGAGTAGTCACGGAGCACCGACTGAGTGGAGTCACCTCCTAGTTGGGTTCCTTACTCTCAGGAAGGCTATGGTTACGATAACCTCTGGTAGGGTCAATGGTCTGCGGACTTTGACCTTGACTTTGAGAAGACTAGGATTGAGACCCGGGTAGCACGCACGTAGCTTTGGAAACCGTGATAGGATTGGTTGTGTGAATTATATGTATATATATGGATTATGATATGTGATGTGTGGTGTGCACAGGATTTGAGCAGTGGCTCGTGTATTTGGTATCAGTATGGTTATGGTTTTGGGCTGAGTCCCTTATGGTTTTGGGCTGAGTCCCTTATGGATTTGGGCAGTGGCCCGTATATTTGATTTGATTATGGTTTTTTTCTTAGTTCCCACAGATGGTTCCATTTGGTTAAATGGTTTTCGAATGCATGCATGCTTTTTAGTGAAGGGTATAAAGGTCTTTTATGAAATATGCTTTATAAACTCTTTAATTTTGTCCACTCACAGTCTTTCTGTTTTTAATACCCTTCAGGTTGGATACGGTGTGGACTGTAGCAGAGACCGAGATATCACATACCTCCTCTGGATCCTGGCGTACTCTGATAGCCCGGGAGGGCAAAGGTCGGAAATATCCCTTGTCTGACACTTCGTGTCAAACGGGAGCAAGGTCATCCCGCGTTAATCCCAGGGGGATTAGGATGGGTCCTGTCATGCATGGTTTTTAGTGAAGGGCATAAAGGTCTTTTATGAAATGTGTTTTACTAAACTTATTACTTTTCGTCCACTCACAGTCTTTCTGTTTTCAATGACCTTCAGGTTGAATACGATGCGGACTGTAGCAGAGACCAAGACATCACATATTTCCTACAGATCCTGGCGTACTCTGGAAGCCAGTCAGGCTAAAGGTTCAAATTCTCCCTGGTCTGACACTTCGTGTCAAACGGGATCAGGAATGTCCCTCGTTAATCCCAGGGGGATTGGGACGGGTACTGACAAGTGGTATTAGAGCAAGTTTGTTCTTGGAGTGTCGCGCAGGTCGAGGATGTGATGTCTCTATGGGTTGTAGTTCGATATCAACCTAATAGTTAGGATGCCGATACGATAGTTAGTAGGATTAAATCGTGGAACGTCTTGGTTCGGCATTTGATACCGGAGTTGCCATAGTTCTATCGTGGATGACAGTGTGGGATCCTACGAAGGGATGAACGTAACAGTACTTTAGAGTTTTGATCGTGAGATGGGTAGTTGGGATCGACTCTCACGATGTTGTAGGATCGGTTATGACGACTAGTTAGGAGTTGTGACCATTGGATGGTCAGATTTTGTTGAGTTAGGTGGCTATGCTATTGGGGGAAACCGGGTTTGAGGAACCCTAGTTGAACTGACGGTAGGATTGGATTGACATCCATACGATGTCGGGACTGCGGGGTCTGTCAGATTGTGGATTATGTTGCCTTCTGCAGTTGGGTTCAGAGGAACCCTAGGGTGTGATATTGGAATCCTAAGGTAGGATGTATGGTTCGGAAAGGTGAGTTGGCGAGTGGTTTGACTTTGATGACTTTTCAGAGTCGAGACCGTCGGTCGGTCTAGTCATGTCAGCTTTAGTGATGGGACTGCACTCTGCAGTCGAGGTTGTGTTAATCAGTTAAACCTAGTTAGACATTGCACTACTCTAGTTGTGATGGATTGTTGGTGCAACTACGGTCATGGGCGATCGGGTAGACAACATTGGTTAAGTCGAGTTACGAATGGTTAGAGTTTGGTTGGACAAGTTACCAGGGTTGGTACTTGTCGATGGAATCCTGGAGTGGGTATACAAAGTAGTTAGTACATGCGATTGATTCTGTTGGATGCGGGGTCTCGATAGCGATGTCTAGTGATTGGGTCTGCACGAGTTGTGGCATGCACTACTATCGAGAGTGGATACAGTTGTGGTTGTTGAGGTTTGGGGGACGTTCAGGGAACATTCTTTTTCTCGTATGAGATGTCAGGGTGACTGTACCCAGAGTTGTTAGGTACGAGGGAGGCAGAGTTTCTCCAATTCGAGCAGAGGTACGGGGTCGTCGCTCGGTATGAGAGGGATCTAGGTTGTCTAATTTTCACACTGTATGCTGATGCTAGTGTGCTAGTGTTGGTGCCGTTGTTTGTGATGACGATGAGTCACGAGTCGGGATATGATTCCATCGAGATGGGCATATGTTCGGTATCTGCGGTTTAGGAATGGATCACAGATAAAGTTGGACTGGATGAGATCCAACAGTAGTTGATACGAGAGGACCGAGTAGTGATGGTCCACATCCTTTTGGATGTACATAAACGTTGTAAGCCGATAGGCGAACTTGGTAGTGGAGTAGACCAGTTACGGACACGTGGTTGATGTTCGAGTGAGTTGGTGGTTAGAGTAACCACAAGCGAGTATAATGTCACTTTTCAACTGGCGACTGTCAAGTGGTGACAGTTTGTCGGTTGTTTCAACGTGGATCGATGGGGTGAGTTTTGGTGACTCCCAATGAGAGCAAATGTCAGAATAAATTGGTGATTGAGAAATGAACCGTTGAGTTGTTTATGTCAGCGAAATAGTAGATTCTACAAGTGGTATCAATTCGGAACGTGTGATTACTGTCACTCGATGTGGTCGAATGTATTCGATGCGACGTGAGTATTGGTGGAACGTTTGGTTGCAGACGAGTATCGTTCTAGTTATTGGGTGTACAAGTGTCCTTTTGTTATGTTGTCGATTGTGCTTTCCACGAGGTGGATGTAGAATCAAGATAGTTGAAATTTTGAGGACGAAATTAATTAAGGAGGGAAGGTTGTAACGACCCGTCCCGAAATTTCAGGATTAGATTACTAACTAATCAAGGATTAGTAAGGTTAATCGCTGATTAGTTGAGAGAAATCGGACGAACGATGCAAAATGACCGTTTTACCCCTAATTATGGGCAAAATTTTGACTTTTGACCTGCGAGGTCCGATGGACGAGGGTCGAGGACCGTTACATAGATCAGGTCGATACGAATCCATAAACAGGCGGCACGCCAAAATCAGACGTCAGACGTGAAAGTTACGGGAAACGGAAGTTCGATTACACTATGCATGCATTACGAGGCTATGATTAGGAGGCAATATCTGATTGGTTGACTTTTAAGTGGGACCCATGGATGAGTGACCAGTGTCACTCATCCCATTGGCCCTTAATCCCAAAATGTAGATCTAAAATGTGATTGGTGAGATTGGATTAAAATAATAATATTTTAATTATTTTATAATTCTCACTCCACTCATCTCTTAATCCTAACCATCCATCTCTACCCTCCCCCTCTTATCCTCACCGTTCCTTTCCTCTCATCTGACCCATCATCATCATCATGAAAATCAAATATCTTTCTCTCCCTCTCTCGACGACCCTCAAACCCGCGAAGAACACCACCCGATACCCCTCATGTCAAGACTCATCCCAATCCCCCCGGGATTAACGAGGAACGCTCATGATCCCGTCTGACACGGAGTGTCAAACTAGGAAAAATTTGAACCTTTAGCCCGAAGGCTTCCAGAGTATGCCATGATCCAAAGGAGGTATGTGATGTCTCGGTCTCTGCTACAGTCCGCACCGTATTCAACCTGAAAGGCATTGAAAACAGAAAGACTGTGAGTGGACAAAAAGTAATAAGTTCATAAAACACATTTTAAAAAGACCTTTGTACCCTTCACTAAAAAGCATGTATGCATAGTAAAACCATTTATCCAATCACATATGTTTAAACAACCATAATCATACGGGCTCCTGCCCCAAACCATTTACAGAAAACCATAACAAAGTAAACATAAGTGAGATCTCAGCCCAAATCCATTTATCATCATAAAACACAATTTCACAAACCAATTGAAATCATATTTATCCATATATTTCATATAACCAATCCTGTCACGGTATCTAGAGCTACGCGCGTGCTACCCAGGGTCTCAAACCCAAGTCTCCCCAGGGTACACCAAGGTTAATGTCCATTCATCAATGACCCTCCCTCGAGGTTATAAACCATAGCCTTTCTGAGAGTAAGGAACCCAACGGGCGCGACACCACTCAGTCAGTGCTCCGTGACTACTCCGGGGTCCCCATAAACCGTCATGAACCAGAAATCCATTTCAAGGGTTCATGCCGATCCCCATAAACCGTCATGAACCATGAAAACCATTTATGGGTCCTGACCTGAAATCACAATCTTAAAGCATAACTCCGCCCTACGCCGAATCCACATACAAACTGGGCCTCCGGCTCGAATCATAAACCAACTGGGCCTCGTGCCTGATTTCGTAAAGTAAATGGGCCACGTGCCCGATTTCATAAACCAAATGGGCATTGTGACCGATACGTAAGTCAACTTGGCCTCGAGCCCGATTCGCAAGCTAACTGGGCCTCCGACCCGATACGTAAACCAACTGGGTCTCCGGCCTGATGCCTCGTTAAATCAAATGGACCCCAAGTCCAGGAGTTCATAAATCAAATGGGTCTCGTGCCCGATTCCATATTTGCAAATCTGAAATCAAATAAAGAACCAATTGGACCCCTGGCCCGAGAACGTAACGAAATGGACTTCGAGTCCGAGGGTTTCCAAAAAAAATGAGTCTCGAACCCGAGTTTACCTTGTCAAATCCAAATCCATTTCATGAAATCATTTCCAAAACTATATGTACGGTAAATCAGTGTAAATCCAAAAACCTCGATTTACGTGCAAGCATGTAAATCGCCTCGAAATACGTGAAATCATATAAATCACAACCATCCAATTCATAATCATAGAATCATATCCATAAATCATATAAAACATTTATGCATGCATCACAGTTTAGAAATCAAGGTCCACTCACATACCGTCCTAAGCTGCCGCCTCGGTTTGCGTGCCGTAAGTCTCACCGGGCTAATCGTCATCACCGGGACCTTCAAACCTGTCCAAATCATAATAGAGGGTTACTAACTACTTAAACAACCCTTCACTAAAGCCCCGTAATTTTCTGGAATTTTTAACTATTTTTAATCCCGATCCTAAACCTTCGGATGTCCCGAACATTATCGAGACGGTGTTCGATCGACACGAAACTAATCCCAAAATGTTCGTTACATCGAATAGAGTGTTTCACATGTTGAACACTTCCGCAAAAAGTGGGCCATGCCCCCACACGCTCTGCACTATTCACCTTCTTCTTCTTCTAGTGAACTCGGTTTGCCTGGTTCGAACTGGACCGGACCGGTCTGAATCGGCACGACCGGTTCACTGCTCAATCTCTCCTATTTTCGATCCAATCCAGTCCATTTTCATTTTAATCTCTCCCTAATCTCATTTCCTATCTTTCTACTATTTAAAATCATGAAAAATGCTCAAGAATCTCACCTTCCATGATTAAACCAAAAGTTTGATCTTCAAGCTCGATTTCTCGACTTCCTAGCCACCTATTTCCTTCCAAATTGATCCTCCTCAAGTCTCCTTGGTCCCTAGGTCTCATTAGAATTGAATAGGACTTCAAACACCAATCAAAACCAAACTTTCAATTTTTGAATAATAAAAAGGGCTCTCAGGTTTTGGTCGACTTACGCCTGCCGTGACCCACTGTGAGCCGCCGTGAGCCGCCATTCCTAGTCTCTCAAGGTTCCTCCCATGACCGTGTTGATGCAAGGTGATGGTGGTGTGATGTGGTGTGGGTGTTTGTTCAAGGGAAAGGAAAATGGTGGTTTCGGGTTTGTGAGCAAGCAGAGTGGGAGGATGGCTGAACAAGTGAGAGAGAAGGGGAAATGGACGGCCAGGATAAAGGGAATGGGTGAGATGAAGGGCTAGGATTGTAAGTGGTTAGGGAAATGATTAAATAAAGCAAGTGGACCAACCACATCTTAGATCCACTAATTGGGGGTTTGGGCCAATGGGATGAGTGACCTCATCAATGGGTCCCACCTAAAATATCTGCCCAATCAGATAAAGCCACCTCATCAATGCCTCGTAATACGTGCATAGTATAATCGAACTTCCGTGACCCATAACTTCCCCATTTAAAGTTCGATTTCAACGTGCCGCCTGTATATGGATTCGTATCGACCCGATCTACGTAACGGTCCTCGGCCCTCGGCCATCGAATATCCCAAGTCAAAAGTCAACTATTTACCTCTTTTAACCAAATTACCAAAATACCCACGAACTTCCAAACGTCATAATTTCTTCCTCGAATGTCGGAATCAAACGTGCCACCTGTCTATGAACTCGTGACGTCTCGAACTACCTCACAATCATCGGCCAAAGTCCATTTGACTGCATGAACGAAAAGTCAACATTTTGCCAACGACTAGGGGAAAAATGGTCATTTTGCATCGTTCGTCCGATTTCGCCCAACTAATCACGGATTAACCTCACTAATCGTGATTAGTCACTAATCTAATCCTGGAATTCGGGACGGATCGTTACACCTCACCCCATTACCTACCATGAGACTAGAGAGTGTGTGAGGGATTGAAAGTGACTATTAGACGGAGAAGCAAAACCAAGACGGCGTGACCGTCGTGGACGGCAACTGTGAACCCCTACAAACCCGTGAAACCCAAAATGGTGAAAACACCCTCAAACCTCATCATTTGTGTACGTCGTGCGAAGGAAGATTGGAAAGGGAGATCAGGTGACCTCAACGGTGGCCACAGCGGCGCTCGTGGCAGCGAGGTAAACTCCAGACCCGAGAGCCCTATTTTCGGGTCTAAAATGGTACATTGTGTTTTGTTGTGTGTTGATCGATCTAGCTAATCCTATTGTGTTCTAGGGGGTGAGATGAGTTCACAGAGCTTGGATTTGAGGAAAATGGTGGCGGGGAACGAGAGATATCGACGGGGGAATTTCTGGCTTGCTGTTCGTCGTCCAACAGGTACATTCAGCTTCTGTTTTCAAATTCTGGGTTGACGGATCTCATAGGAAGGATTAGACGGTGAGAATGGAACAAACGAGAAGTATTTTGGTCGTCAGACGGTGGATAACCAACCAGGTCAAACCGCGGGTCACGACGACCCGATTTCATAACCCGACCTAGGTCAGGGATGACTGATGACGTCATCCTACTGACGTAATCATGTCAGGGAGGACGTCTGCAAGTAAGACAGAGGGCCAATCCAGATGTGACATGTGGCACTATCAGGAGGTGTCAGTGCTGACATCAGCGTTGACCAGCGCGTGTGGGCGCGTGTGAACAGTACATGGGGTGGGCCCAATGTCATTTTAAAGGTTTCGACAATCTGGATCCAACGGTGGTGGTTCCGAGTTGATTGGAGATCGTTAAGTTAGTTAAATCAAGATTTTTCACCTCGGGACACGTTGACTTTTTCGGGAAAGTTTAGGGTTCTTATTATAGACTTGTATAGGTTAGAATTAACCTTTGGGTATGAATTGGACAGGTCTGGATCACCCGGAGAGGTCAGATTAGCTAGTGAGGCTAATGGCACGCATATCGAGTCAACAGCTAGGATGGTCTGTGAGTGGACCTTGATTTCTAAACTGTGATGCATGCATAAATGTTTTATATGTTTTATGGATATGATTCTATGATGTTGATGTGGATATTGGTGAATTACATGGTTTCACGCATCTCGAGGTGATTTACGTGCTTGCACGTAAATCGAGGTTTTCAGTTTTACACTGATTTTCCGTGCTTATAGTTTTGGAAATGATTTCATGAAATGGTTTTGGTTTTGAAAAGGTAAACTCGGGTTCGAGACCCAATTTTTTTGGAAACCCTTGGACTCGAAGTCCATTTAGTTAAGTTCTCGGGCCAGAGGCCCAATTGGTTCTTGAATTGATTTGTAATTTAGAAATATGGACCGGGCACGAGACCCATTTGATTTACAAACTCTCGGACCTGAAGTCCATTTGATTTAACAAGGCCTCAAGTCGGAGGCCCGATTCGTTTACGTATCGGGCTTGAGGCCCAATTGATTTGCGTATCGGGCTCGGAGCCCAGTTGACTTACGTATAGAACACAAGGCCCATTTGGTTTACGGTATCGGGCACGAGTCCCATTTAGTTTATGAAATCGGGCACAGGGCCCAGTTGGTTTGCGATTCGGGCCGGAGGCCCAATTTGTATGTGGATTCGGGCTTAGGGCCCAGTTACGTTTTAAGAATTGTGATTTCGGGTCGGGGACACATAAATGGATTTCTGGTTCATAACGGTTTATGGGGACCGGCATGAACCCGTGAAAGGTTTTTATGACAGGATCCACCTCGATTATCACCTCGATAACTGGGACGAACCCTGCTCCCGTCTGACAATCACACTCAAAGTACCAAAATAACCCCAAGGCAACCACAAGCATACATTTTCAGACCAGGGAGAAGTTATACTACAACGAGTCAGCAGTAATACAAAGCATAGTAACAGTACAAGAAAAGAACAAAAGTCTTATTGTGACTAATCACGCAACGGAAAACTCTATGCCTCTGCCTCTGCCTCGACGTTAACCCCGACGCTTGCACCACGACCTGGAGGGTAATTTAAAACTAGAAAAACGTGAGTGCACTAAAAAGAAATAAGAGTTTCAAAAACAGTTTAATAAACAAACCAGGATTTTTCCCTTCGTTTTAAAAACATGCATGCATAACTAAGTATCAGAAAACAACTATATAAAACAGTATGATAATCGTTATAAAAACATCATCATAAAACATGAAATACCAAGTATCATCATCCGATCAAACCTGCTGGATCTATCCGAGTTTTTAAACTCCCAAGTCTTTAAACTCAATCCAGGCCTCAATATAATCTGAGACTTTAAACTCTCGAGTCTTTAAACTCAATAAGCCTACGAGGGAAATATCATAATATCCGAGTCGTTAAACTCCCGAGTCTTTAAACTCAATCCGAGTCTTTAAACCCAATCCGGGCCCGCCCCCGTCATAATCATAATCCGGGTCTTTAAACCCAATAACCAGATCCAGCAAATCCAATCCAAAACCGTTTTTAAATCATTTCTAAATCCAAGTCCAAATTCGAATCCGAATTCGAAATCACTATTCTGAAGCCCTGCTGGCGTTCAAAACCGTCATTCCGAATCCAAATCCGGAAATCCCTTTTTCAAGCTTTAAAACCAAATCTCTATTTCCGAAATCTGATTCTAAAACCGAAACCTTGATTATCGAATCATGTTTCAAAACCCATTTATAATCATTGAAAAGCAATTATAGATTTAGATCCTAAAATCCTAGCATCAGAATCATAATCAAATCATATCTCGTAAAACGTGCCGAAATACGTATAAATCTAAGAAATGCCTCGAAAAACGTGCAACTATGAAAAACAGATATAGAATAATGAATAGCATGAAATCACATTTAAAAACATAAAACAAGTAGATAAAAACAGTTATGCATGCTCGGTTAGAAAAGAAAAGTCCGCTCACTAGGTCTGAACCCGTCAATCGCGCTCCGTACGCTCCTCAACTGTCTTAGGAGTATCCCGACCTGTCAAATACCAGAATACCGGGTCAGAAACACTTCATTTAAGCTTACCCTAATTTCCCCAATTTTTTGGGATTTTCAAACATAATTAAACGAACCCCTAAACATTCGAACACTTAAAACTAACTCGAGACGATGTCCGATCGACTCGAAACTTGTCCCAAAATGTTCGTTACATCGAACAGAATGAAAACAATGTTGGACACTTCCCCAGAACATGCTCCACGCGCCCTCACGTGCTACCCAAAGGGGCTGCGCGTGGGAGGCACTCGCCCAATCACTGTTCATCTTCAAAATCCAGCCAACCCGATTCAGACCGGTCCGGTCAAACCGAGCCGGCGAGGCCGGTTCTAACTCAATTCCAGTCCATTTTCAATCCTCTTTCACCACTAGTTTCGTCCAACTCTTAGCAATAGATTCATCTAATTAACACACGAAATAAGGGTCTAAATCTCACCTCCCAAAGTCGAAGAAAAACCCAGAAAAGTCGAGTTGCTGTTCCCAGCCACCAGTTGTCTCCTCAGGGCACGGCTTCGACTCCTGAGCTTAGTAACAACGTCCTACAACTATTTGAATCAAAAGAATTTCTCAAACACCTTCAAAAACCCACGACTTTTGCTTTGAATAAAAACAGGAAAACAGGGGACCCGAAACCTTACCGTCCTTCTGCTCACCGTCGTGAGCCCCACCGTGAGTCTCAGGGTCCCAAAGTCACTCCTCAGGTCTCTGATCACCACCACAGACCAAGCTTCAATGGGTTTGATCAATTAAGGCTACACCGTCGTCCACGACTCCCTCACTGTTTTTACTGATTTCCTCACCTCTCTCACACACAGTTAACCTTCCAAGTCCTCACAACACGATCAATCAGCACACTAGAGTTATCTTGACCACTCACTCAAGCCAAAGCACTTCACACACTCACTAGAATGGATCGATTAAACTCACGGCCTCACAGTCTCTGTTTTTCCTCTTCGAACGATTACAAACCAATTTTAAATGTTAACCGTGCACAAAATAGGCTAGAAGCCTCTAAGATCTCACCAGGTGTCACACCCCCTGTGGACACAGTCACAAATATCCAATCCCAACTCCCCAGGTGGCCCTATATGATTGACACTCTTTCCTATGTGTTAAAAGACCAAAATGCCCCTACAAGTCCAAATTACCATTTTACCCCTCACCTTTCTAGAACCATAACTTAACCGTCTGACGTCCGATGACAGCGTGCCGCCTGTCGTTGTACTCAGGACGTCGAGACCTATCTAACGGTCCCCGGTTTGCGTGAAAAGTAAGGGTCAAACAAAAAGTCAACAATTTCCTCTTTTTAACCAAATTACGATAATGCCCTCGACATTCCGAACACCATAACTATTTCTCTGATTGTCCGAATCGGACGGGCCACCTGTCTACGGACTCGTGACATCCCGAACTACTTCACGGTCATCGGCCAACATCCGTTCGACCAGCCAATCAAAAAGTCAATAGTTGACCACACTATTCACAGGGGTAAAATCGTCACTTTTATACAAATCATTTCCAAATTTACATTTTTGCCCTTTTTGAAGGTCTGGGTTGTTTTATTGGGACCGAGCATGAACCCTTGAAAGGTTTTGAGAATGTTTTCAAATGGTTTTTCGTATACCATCTTTTATATATGGATTGTCTCCTCCGGGGATGGTCGTTGGGTTGGTTCCCCGGAGTAGTCACGGAGCACTAACTGAGTGGAGTCGCCCCCATTTGGTTCCTTACTCTCAGAAAGGCAATGGATTATAACCCTCAGGGAGGGTCATTGATCTACGGACATTGACCTGGGTGGACCTTGGGGAGACTTGGGCTTTGAGACCCCGGGTAGCACGCGCGTAGCTCTAGATACTGTGACAGGATTGGTTATATGAAATATATATGATGAACATGATTTCTTGGTTTTGCGAAATTGTGTTTTATGATGATAAATGGATTTGAGTTGAGATCCCACATATGTTTATTATGTTCTAGATTTTTGTAAATGGTTTTGGGCAAGGGCCCGTATGGATTTGGTTATTAAAACATATGTGGCTTGATAAATGGTTTTCCTATGCATGCATGTTTTTTAGTGAAGGGCATAAAGGTCTTTTATGAAATGTGTTTTACTAAACTTATTATTTTTCGACCACTCACAATCTTTCTGTTTTCAATGCCCTTCAGGTTGAATACGGTGCGAACTGTAGCAGAGACCGAGACATCACATACCTCCGCCAGATACTGGCGTACTCTGGACGCTGGCCTGCTAAAGGTTCAAATTCTCCCTGGTTTGACACTTTGTGTCAGACGGGATCAGGAACGTCCCTCGTTAATCCCGGGGGGGATGGGGACGGGTCCTGACATAAAAGACCAAAGTTACTGTACAAAGGTCACATCTGTCAAAAATCACAAAACACTGGAAAAAAAAAATGGAAGTCTTCTATTAATGAAAATTAAAGAAGTTGGCAATTCACAAGTTGAATGCTCAAGCATATATTCAACACTCTGATCTAGCTACAAGTCAAGAAGAACCATGAAGCTCATTATTAGGACCAACACGACCTCAGAGTTTCTCCGTCAACCTGTGAGCAAACTTTGGAGGCTTTCGATCATTCCATCATGGACTTCCAGAGACGCATCGTTCGTGGCCTTCTTCAAACAATGGGGGTAACCTCCTAACATCGCTTACTTGGCACAGTTGGCTTCACAAAAGCAATTACACCATTTCTTGACTCTACAACGATGCTGAAGCAACTACAATGTTGCTCGACTTTGTAGAAGCAACTCCAGTGATGCACCTCCCCTCAAAACAACTCCACATCTTGACTTTCAACTCCAGGATGGAACGATGGTTTAGTGCTCTGTGTCTTCACGATGTTCACTTTGAGATCAATGACCATTTTCACTGATAAAATTTGAGAAGGATAACTCCATCAACATCTGAAATGGTGATTGTAGCTCCAACAGTCCATTTCAGCATTGCTTGACCTCATAGAAGTATTAGTAGTAGCATCATGCATACCTTGACAACCTTTACAGTAGTCACTTTCCTTCAGCGACGAGATGGCAATACCTCCAAGATTTCTTCTTTCAAATACACAATGACGTACAACATCTGGGGCGCCACAAGGGGGTATGATTGATCCTCCATTTTATGTTCCACCTTGCTACTTCCCACTTTGAGCTCAACAAGGCCTTGAAGAACAAGTCTTTGGAAGGTCATCTGTCAGACAAAATAACTCATTGGAAAGCTTCAATCACTCTACGACATCAAATTGCAGTATGCCTCGTAATCCAGTTGTACCGTGCCTTGCCTAGCATTCTGTTGCGCCTTGCATTCTACTATGCCTTGCAATATGGTACGCCCTGCCTCACATCATCTAGCGGGCCTTGCCTTGTTCTTTGGTACACCAAGTCTTGCAATGTGGCGTGCCTTGCCTAGCAGTTGCAATATGAATCATCTTGTAGCTGTAACACACCTTGCCTCGCTGCTGGAATATGCCTTGCCTTGTACTATAGCACGCCCCACTTCAAGTTACAGGACTGATCATCTCCCCCGTTGAAAACTTCGATGTTGGCTCATCTCGCACTTGAAGATGACGAGTTCGTCAATGCGCCGAGCTCTTCTATCTGTTAGGCACCACATGCATGTTCATTGGGAAGTACGCCTTGAGTCATATGATGCATCACTTCACACTCCAACCATTTCTTGCCTTGCTGCACCTCGCCTTGTACCATAGCATGACCCTCATTGTAATGTAGCACACCTTGTTGCAAAGCTGGAGCACACCTCGCCTTGTGACATGCCTCAATTCAAGTCATGGAATTTCGTGCTTTTCCCGTTGAAGGGCTTGATGTTGGCTCCACCCGCACTTTAAGATGACAAGTCTATCGATGTGCCGAGCTCATCAATCCACAAAACACCACGAGCATGTTAATTGAAGGAGCATCTTAATGTCAAGTCTACCATCTCTAGAAGTCAGAAACTCCAAAAAAATTCTGGACACGCTGTTAGATGGCCTTACAACTGTTGCTCCACAAAATTGAGCCCTTCGAGATCCTACTGGAAGCATCCCTCCATGAATCTTGAAATGGTCATCTTAGAGAGTAGAGCGCACCACTGCTTGAATCGTTGCAATTAGACATCAACATCTCATAGAATTTCAAAAAGATCAATGCTAAACAAGAGAAAAAATAAATAGTCAATATATATTATTATATATTTTTTATTGTAATCATACAAACATCACAACAAGAAGGCGCCAGAAGGAAGAAAAAAAATACAAAAGCTACCAATGGTAGTAAGAAAAAAAAAGAGGCATGTAGATAAAAGACCGTATGGGACCCGGCCGTCCCATCCGTGCAACACGCCAGGCGACAGCGGCTACTTCCAACTGCCGGCCACCAGCAGCCCTGTCACGCGGTACCCGCCAGTAGCTCTCGTCGTTCCAGATTGCGCCAGCTCGCATGGGCCAGAGTGTTGTAGCCTTTCCACCCGCTGACGTCACTTGATGTCAGCCCTCCAACTGCCAGCCGACAAGACTAGCTGCACCCACTGACACCATCTGTGCAGGGTTTCTCCCCCAACCAGTCAACAACGACAAGGGAAAATGGGATCCACCAGTTTTCTTTTTAACATTCACCCACTAATATTACTCAGTTGCTTCATTGTTCGTCCCTCCCAAAATTTCTTCTGCATACACTTTTCAACCAGCAAAGATCAAAAGAAGCAGAGATAAGAAGAGAGGAAAAAATAAACTAATTACCACCACAAATGGAAGCTCAACTTCGACCACCACAACAACTTGATGATGCCAGCTACTCCCACCAGTAATAAATCGCAATTAGGGTTTAATTTTCTTTATTGGAAATAAAGGTCACATACCTTCGTTTAAATAAAGAAACAATAGACAAACCCTAATTGCTATTTGGGCTCTATGGATCATTTCGAACCAAGGTCTCAAGCCCAAAACTTCCTATTGGAAAATCAAAGCTACATTCAAGGTCAAGTAAATCTCATATGTTCGAAGTAAAGTTGAGTCCTACTCCTATAAAAAAAATAAGGTTTATCGGGACCACAATAAAAATTACATCTCTTTGGATTCCCTGAATTCCTAAGCGATGTGGGGGCATTTTTGAGACCATAATTCACCAAAAAATTGTGGAGCTGCCACGTGGCCCATAATTCTCATAATGTCGATACTACCCTTGGTATGGTCAATGACAGCATCACACAGTCTCCGCATTAATTTAATATATTTATCAATTATATATATTAATTAATCAGATCAATGTCAATAATAAATGATCTCTCCGCGAGTTATTTACTATTATTTATATAGTTAATTATAGTGATTTCTCTCGGTAGATTCACATATTAAGCATTATTTTCTTCAACCAATCAGACGCTCCGGTGACCCACAAGACTCCATTATAGATATAGGGTCTCACTCACCTCAAAAGGTAATTGAAAACTCATACTGAAACTCTACCGATTTATTTCTCTCGAGTAAAACTAACTTTGACATCAGAGTGTTTTTGGTTGAACCACCCCTCCCTCCCCGGGCTTCAACCTTAACCCCGATTATTTTTTGTTATTGTGTGTAGGGATCAAGAAGGAATTCTACAAGTCCGGACGATTTCTACATCAACAAATCTTAATTTATTACCTTATCATGTAGATCTTAGTTCTGACTTTTAATTTTATGTGATCACTTTCAGTTTAATTGATAATTGATGAACCTAGCTAACTAGCTAGTTACTGTATGCTACTAATTTACGCATGATCATCTTTGGCTATTGAGGTTTAATAGATATTTGTTTTGTACTGCTCTTTTATCAATTGAATATCATATTTGGTTTCATTAATATATGAGCAGGCATGAACTCACGATCTAAATACTCGGTGGGCTAACTTTTAATGTGAAAATTTAGCAAAATTCGACCATGTTAGGTGATGTAGAAAGACCCACATTGTCAGGACCCAACCCTCCTCGGTCAGGACCCGATTCATCTAGCACTATATTGTCCGCTTTGGGCCTCGCCCTCACGGTTTTGTTTTCGGGAGCTCATGGTGCAACTTCCCAGGGGGTCACCCATCATGGATTTGCACCAGCCTCAACTCGCTTAACTTTGGGGTTCCAATCCCCCCAAAGTCACTTGAGCTCCCAAAAGTCCTAGTGCTAGATAGGTGTGTGCCTACACCTTTAAGGCACACCACCATCCTCTCCCAGACCATTCCCCCTCTTAGGAATGTTGGATTGTTCACTGTTCCCTCCAGGACACGGGTCTTACAATCCACCCCCCTTAGGGCCCAACGTCCTCGCTGGCACACTTCCCGGTCGGGGTCTGGCTCTGATACCAAATTTTCAGGACCCGACCCTCTTCGGTCAGGACCCGACTCATCTAGCACTATATTGTCCGCTTTGGGCCTCGCCCTCACGGTTTTGTTTTCGGGAGCTCATGGTGCAACTTCCCAGGGGGTCACCCATCATGGAATTGCATCAGCCTCAACTCGCTCAACTTTGAGGTCCAATCCCCCCCAAAGTCACTTGAGCTCCCAAAAGGCCTAGTGCTAGATAGGTGTGTGCCTACACCTTTAAGGCACACCACCATCCTCTCCCAGACCATTCTCCCTCTCAAGAATGTGGGATTGTTCACCGTTCCCTCCAGGACACGGGTCTTACACACATGCTTTTCGAAGAAACATTGATTTTTCCCACTATTAATCCTTTTCCAAGTATTAAAACCTTGAGAAGCAAAAAAGAATAACTTAGTTGACTACTATAAAAAACAAAGCAAGGAAAATAATATACTTTTCAATATGCTTTTTCAATTGAGTATTTCGAGCCATGGAAATTTAGAGAACCAACCATTTTGAAATTGACGGAATTGCCTCCCATCAAAAGTTTGTGAGTACTCAACTAACTCATGTTGGTATGGCCCATTTAATATATATTTTCTTCTAACATGATCTTGTCCATTAAAGGGATAAGTCGATATTGAAGGACGCTTTGTAGGATCTCTTTCAAGATAATTGGTATCAACACTTTCAACTTGGTGATTGACTCTAGGTGACTCAACTCTTTGGGACTTAGAAAGTTGTTTCTCATAGTCATCATCATTCAACGTTGGAGAAAGATATGGATTTGATGATTCTTCCTCATTCTTTTTTTTTTTGTAAAATATGCAAGAATGTTATTTTTTGACTTGGAATTTTTGAATTGTTTAGACATAACAAAAGAGAAATGATAACCTATATGGCATATGTGAGATAAAGCCAATTAATATGCAATTTATATGTATTTAACAAATTTATAATTTAATTTGTCAAAATTTAGAAACCAAAAGAACAATAAGAAGTTGTAACTATATTCACATACCACAACACAAGATTCCACATACTACAACACAAGATTCCACATGCAACAATAAAAACTCAATATACTTCATAGTCCATAAGGACCACAACACAATCCATTATCAAAAATCACTAACTTGCTTAAATAATTTATTTGAATCATTAACTTCACATAAAACTTAAGTAATTTATTTATGTTCATCAAAATCCTAGCAAGCACCTACCAAATCTAATCCCTAAATAGAAAATCCCTAGAAGTCTAAATAAAAAATAATAACACTGAAATAGTAAAAAGAAAAAATAAACTTACTAATTCAATTGAAAGAAGATGATTGGATGAAATAAATTTTTATTAATGGGAAAACAACCAACTAGCTCTTATTGGTTTGCTTGAAAGGCACTTGCACTTCAATGGCTTCTGCTCCCTGTTTCCCACTAAGCCGCAAGTGAGTTTGAGATAAAAAGTGAGGTCAATAAGTGATAAAATTCTTTTTGTCTTGCAAGTAGGCTTTCTATGTTTTGTCATTTTTTAAATAATTGTTTAGGTGTGGCTAAAGTTGCAGATTCTTCATATATGGGCTAAGGTATGCTTGTTTGATATAATTTCGGACGAGCTGTTGTAAGCAGCATTAGTTTTTTTTTTTTACATGTCGTCTATTAAAAATGCCCTATTGAAATATTTTGATGGGTTGAAGCCCACCTCACCCCACACTATGGGCCCGTGCCTGTATATAAGGGCTCGTTTGATATCATTTTACAAAACAGTCTTTAGTTTTACAAATACAAAAACAGTTGTAAAATGCAATTAGTAACTCAATTTTAAAAAATGAAAGCACAAAATATAATAATTTACTTACGTTTTATAAATTATAAAAACCTTCATTTTTCTAAATTTTAGGATACCAATAAATAAAGAAAAAAAATTTATACAATATTTAAGTAAAAAGTCACCACATTATTACAATAGTCATCATCATCACCACCATCCCCACAACTACCACCATCATGCCCATCACGCCCATCATTGTCGCCACCACTATCTCACCACACCATCACTGACATGCCACTACTGCCACCACCACCACCGACACTGCTGCCACCACGACCACTATTCCACCACCACCATCGGAAACACCACCCCTGCCACCACATCCTCCTCCAGTACCATCACCACTGATGTCACCACTAACACCAGCAACCCCTGTCGCAACTACTCCCCACCACCAGCTCATCACAACCACCGCCATCATCACCACCTTACCACTACCTCCAACTTCACCTTCACTAACACCACCATCATTGTCACCACCCCCACTAGCTCAACTCCACCACTGTCGTCATCTCAAAATTTGTATTTGTAAATCATTGCCTAATGCGTATTTATTTTCTTTTTATTTTATTTTATATATTTGTGCCAAACAAATATTTCCTTTTTCATTCATACAAAATCATATTCATAACAAACTATCAAACACATTCTTCAATATTAAATACATAAAAATTCTATTTTGTTTTTATCTTTTTAAAAATAATATTTCAAAAATTGTTTTACAAAATGATACCAACCGGCTCATAAAGGATTGCATATTCAATTTCTTCAAATAGGGAGGATATATCACTACATGAAAAACTAAATAAAACAAACCAAGATGTTGTCGACAATTTTTTTTCTGGGGGTCCAGAGCGAGTAAAAGAGTTAGGGCTTTCAAGCCTTAATGCAAAGTAGGGCGAGAGCAACCCTATATTTCAATTAAAGGTTGGGCCGAAACAAATGCTTTAGATTAGACCACGTCCCCCATTTAAGAGTAGAGACTAGTCTAGGCCTAGCTATGGCCCAATAGAAAGTTAAGCTTCAGATCCATAATTCCAATTCCTAATTTCAAATTCGGAATTTAAAGATTTTGTAGCTTATGTTTTTACCGAAAATTGGCTTGGGCCATGACCGTGGGTCAAAAGTTGTTACCTCCTCTCTCTAAATATTTCCTTTGCCTTTTCTCTAGCCTCCCTCCCAAAATCTGAAACCCTAGCCGCCGCCTCCTTCCTGAGGTAGGCAGCAACGCCTTCTTCTCTCCTCCTTCACCGTTTTTAGTTTTCTTCTCTTTTCGCTTTTTCCCTCTCTTTTCTCTTTTCCTTTTTCTTTCTGCTATGCTTTATGTTGCCCTCAGTGGTGCTTCTCTAGCCCTTCCCTTGTTGAGGATTTTGCTTCTCCTCCCTTGTAGATTTATGGAGTTTTCCTATATCTATTTTTCTATGTCCATTTTCGTCCACCATGCCTCAATCCCTTCCTAAACCCTCATCTGCAACTCTTCACTGTATACTACCTAAGACACTCCGGACCGAAGTCCACATCTCAACTCAGTGACTATTTTCGTCACCGAGTCTACTCGATGACCCATGGATTTGAGTTGTTTTCAAAGTCCTTTTCGCATTCGTCAAATGAATTATGTGAGCGTTCCGTGCGCAGATGAAACGTTCACCCCAATTTCTGCAGTTTCTTTGGATCCACCTTCACTTTTCTTCCTTTCAGTGGTATTGTATTTGCAAGTACGCAGCGGCTCGGATGGTGTTGTGAGGCAGCAGGTTTTTAGATCTATAGTTGCACATGGACGTTATGAAATTTTTGTATGTGTTTATATCTCTTGTAAGTCTTTTTGTTAATGGGCTTTCAATGCATTATATTGTTTTCCTTTTTAATGAAGAAATTAATTGTTTGTAAAAAAAAATCCGGTGTTCTCATTTTTGGCACTTCCCAATTCAAAATTTATGTTGTAATTGAAGCTTCGATTAATATAGATGATAACGATATTTATGTTCATATTAAGTTTAACATTTAATTATGACACAATCCGTTCTATGATTTATTCATTGTTTATTCCCTTGTATAAAAATCGTTTTCTTCTCTTTTGTGTCCTAGTTTATAAAAGTGTTTGAGAGTCAACGGTGAAGATTATGAGAATAGTCTTCTTTTCTGATAGACTGCATATGGAATTCTTTGTTTTTTTCGATCCTTCTTAACAACCATTTCGATCAACCTTCTTTGTTACTCAGCATTCAGCATCAGCAACAACAAAACGAATGAACACACACCAAAACAAGGATGGCTTCTTTAACAACCAATACCATGTCTTATTTGATTCAAATTTCAGTTTATACCTAAGTGGAAACATCAATTATTCAATCCATCTCCATGTGTTTCTCTCTACAAACCTACATAGATGACAAAATGACAAACAGTGGTGGTTGCAATCTCGACAAACAATGGTGGTTGCAATCTCGACAAACAATGGTGGTTGCAATCTCTTTAATTTTGTTTTCTTTTCTTCCCATAGTTAAAAACAACGACTTCTTGAAAAGCCATATTCTCCCACATCAAATAATTAATAACCAATTATTAACCGCCTAATATTTGTTATCTAATATTTGGCAACCGTCGTCTTATTTTAAGTATTTTCTTTTGAATCATACTTACATCGAATTTTGGTGGTATTTTTTCATTTCACTCTCTCGATTTATCGAATAATCCTTGTACATATATCATAATTGGAACTATTCATTTTCAAAATAATCTCTGTAAAAATTCAGCAAAATTAGAGGTGAGTTATTTATATATACTAAATAACTCAATGATTTCAATAATAACTATGATCCTCATAACCTTCTATCTTTTTTTTTTTTGATAAATCAAAGTAATGTATTAAAAGGGAAAAGAAAGAAACAAACCCAAAGGGGGACAAGAGCCAGAAAAAAGATCCGGCCAAACAAGCAGCAAAGGCCAACCCTCAAAAGAAACTGCCACTAGCTAAACATCAATATTCCGGGCCAACCCTCAAAAGAAACTACCACTAGCTAAACATCAATATTCCACTCACTCGCAATTTGAAGATTGGCAATGATTTTTTTGAAGTCATAAGTGAAAAGCCTAAGAAGAATCAGGTCAACAATGCCCCTTGATATATATGAAGGATTTAAATGATCTTCAATTTCGTTGATTTTTTGCATATAAATGATCTTTAATAATTTATAAGAGTTAAATTGTTTTCAATTATGATAAATATATAGCGAAAATTAAATAAACTGAAAGAGGCATGCGAATAGTACCCTTAGGATGGATTTTTTATTTTTATTTTTTTAAAAAAGGTACCCGGGTAAGCAAATAAATATGGAGTGCAAATAAGTTCTGTAAATGGGTAAATTGCGATATTGAGAATTTTGACAGCGATGTCTCCAATGCTTTTTTTGAAAAGTAAGTAACAAGGACTTCACTTAGGATATGGAGACGTGCCATGGCCATCAAGAGCTAAGCAGATGGGGGGCCTGGGAATCTGAAGCCGTGATGGAGTTGGATGGGAAAACACAAACCCCACTATCATGATTCTTCATTATCCACGAATATGCATCAAAAGTTAGACAAAATAATGATAACAAAAGTTGCTTCCATAAAGTTGCTTCCACCGCTTAAAAATAATTGACTGGAATGGCTGCCTCCATTTCATCCATCTCTTTTTATCAAAGTGCTGCGGCCTGCAGAAAACCAAACCAATTAAGTTAGTCATGAATCTTAAAATTATAGTTGATTTTTTATATTTTATATTTAAGTATCATGAATTATCATGAATCGAGTCATATTAATTACAATTTTCGTTATAAATTATGTAAATTTATTATGTGTTATGTAGAGCAACCTAAAAACGACTCTCCGAAACTGAATTAAGCAGCAAAATAGCCCTTGTGCATCACTTTAGAAGCCAAGTAATAATTTTACATCAATATATATATATATATGTTGAGTGAAAAGATAATATGATATATTTGATTACTCTGCCCTTAGATTCAATTTTAGAATCCGTTTTACATGGATCGGGCATTAGACAATGCCATAAGAAAAGTTGAAAGAATATATAATGAATAATTTTTATGGCTAATAAAATTAAAACTTTCGGTATTCTTTTTTTGTTTTGGGAATGAAATAGTAATAGTAGGTTAGACATTAATTTGTTGTTAGATTCGAAAATAAATCGGTGGATTTGTAATCTTATTTTGTTGTTGCGAGCGGCCACATCATGGTAGGCACCACGCATAGTACTATTATAATATTCTCATTCAATAATATAAAATATTATTTTTTTTTATTGGGGGTGGATGTTTTATGTTTAATGACCCTTTTGTAATTTAGCTCTCCTTCAGGAACTGCTCAATGAGTCAATGTCAAGTCCTATCATCACGTGCTTCTGCGTGTCCTCATCTCGAGCATAAATGGTTTTGTTTGTAAGAAGAATGGGTTCTGTGACTTCTGTCGTGTGTATCTGAATTTGTGGTTTGTAAATGAGACGTCATTTTGGTGGGTTTCGGGTTAGCCATCACCCTATGAGATCTATTTTGTATTTCATTATTTGGAGCGATGAATTAGTTTAACATTAACGATGGGCTTGGATGTGAAAAAAATTATAGAATTTGTTAAAAAAATATTAGAATTTGAATTTTTCTATGGCTAAATTCTAGGATTGGGCATGGTTTTATATGATACGATATTTGATGATATCAAAATTATACTATTTAATTTTAATCGGTTCGGCATAGTTTTCTATTCCATAATTTGAAATTAATATCGGATCGTACTGTACCAATTAAATTCAGTATGATTTCGATACGGTTTTGGTTTTGAACCGAAGTTTTATGAATTTAGAGTTTATGTGAATGCTAATGAGGAAATATGGTTTCTAGTGTAACAAATACTCAGTTAGCAAGTTTTTTTTTTCTACTATTAATAAGGAATTATGATGCCAACCCTTCAAGTAACTATTAGTGTTGTTAGTATTTAGGTTAATAAAAATGGTTTCTAATGTAGTACAACAAAAATATTTTCAAGTATGGTTGATCAGATAATTTTAATTAGATAATTTTTTATCATTAGACCACAAAGAACTCATAATAGTTTTTAGTATATGATTGTTATATCAACCAATAGGAAAGGAGTTTTAGTTATGTTGATACCATATCGGCCGACCACGCTCCGTACAGGCAAGACAGGTCCGCCTCTCTTCAAGATAGATTCAGTCGACACCCCTGCCAAGGAACTCACTCGGCAGATGTGCTAAGTACCGACCGTTCCGCAGGTCACTCCGAATCCTCACTCGGTTAGGACTGCTCGGCACCTCTTTTCACCAATTTAGTTGTCCATACCAACTTTCTAGCACACCATTTCCCTGACACCGGGGGGTTTGGCACCACTTAGCACTCACCCTAGATCTTCAAGGGCACGTGTCTACCCTTTGGCCACAAACATGGAACCTGCTCCCAAACAGTACCCAACCACCACATTTATGACCACTATAAATACCCTCAGAACCTCTAACAAAGGTAACTCGAGCCCGATCACTGTTGTCATTTGCTAACACACACACAACTCACTTGGCACCCCGTATCGCACCCGGCCTTTCAGGTTTCCCACACAGTTACTGACTTAGGCATCATAGTCCATTCGGCTGGCACCCCACCGGTGTCCAGCATCTCTTATCTGATTGGCAGGTACCTACGAAGATCAAGGAGGGCATCGACATCGCCCCCGGCGTGACCGAAACACCACGTTGCTGGTCCTAGATCCCCTATCGGATCTCATCACGTTGGTCCATTTTTGGATTAAACATTTGGCGCCTTCGATGGAAACTTCCAACTAAGTTCCGCCCACCAGCTCACATACCCACCACTTATTCCCCTACCGATTGAAATGTCTCCCGAACGAGATGATGGCGAGCTCAACAACACTCCTCAGAGAGACCGTACCTGCGCAAGAACCGGTGTACCAGCCAATGAAGTGCTCGAAATATTGAAGACTCTCTGCTCAGAGGTCGATGACACCAAAAAGAGTAATGCTGTCATCGAGAGCAGGAACCACATCTGGGGAAAGCAACACGGAAGCACCCTTTCCCTTCTCCAGTCCACACACTAGCAACTCGAGGAACAACGAGCGGCGACCAGACGGGCTTTAGCTTCGGTGGCCGATCGGCGTGCAGACACCCGATTGGAAGACGACGGTACCAGCCGACCGGAAGGCTTGGGACGCCTGCTCCTCCACTAAACTGACCTACCAGGACCCTCGGAAACACAAATCTTCCACTATGCCCACAGACTACTCTACCGCAGGCAGACCACCAAGCTGACCCACCCCGCCAATGATCCCCGAATCCAGGAGCAACCACCTCTACCACTCCTATCCTAGGGCGCTCACTCGTAGTCCGGGTCAGCCTACCAAAGGGCACAACACTAGAGGGCACTAGCACAACAGCTAAATAGCCAACTACCGCCGACCAGCCTGCACCACCTGGAGGATGATGCCGATTCAACAACCGCCACGTACGGTCAGTAGCCCAAACAGCCAGAGCACCTCAAGAAGAGCGCGAGCAACGCAAGTCGTTGACCTGTCACCAATAGGCTCGGCCCATCGGCCAAGCCTTACCAATCAGACGACATGGTCCAGGAGCTCCTCCAACGTGTCCTCGAACTAAAATTCGAAAAAACCAAGGTTAGTACCTCACCAAGGCCTAGAACCAACATCTGCCCCTTTACGGACCGAATCATGCAATATCGGCATGAGACGAAGGTCAAGCCTCTCAAAATTACCCTATACAACGGGAAAGGAGACCCGCTCACCCATATCAACAATTACAACTCTGATATCGCCTTCTGGAACCTTTTTGATGAAGCCCAGTGCTTGGTCCTCAACTCCACCCTCATCGAAGTCATGTTCAATTGGTTCTACCAGTTAGAACCACAATCAATCGACTCATTAGACTGTACACAGTCTTCCTGAATCAATTCATGATCCAAACAGATCGACTACTCATCACTGAGAACCTAGGCACCCTTCGACAGGGGGACGACGATCCTTTACGCCAATTCGCTGCCAGATTCAAGCCTTGAATAATCCATGTGCCATGAAAACAGATGACAAGGAAACCTACAGGGCTTTCTGTAACGGCCTGCAGGAGTCCACCTTCAAGTACCATGCCTTCACCTAGGGCTGGGATGATTACAATGAGCTCACGAGGAAGACGTAAATACACGCCAAGGTAGAGCATTTCAACTCCCCACAGGTGGCCTCAAGGTCACCCATGACCTCCACATACCCCACACATTTGGTGACCAAGTAGGCACCGCCACCTACCTCTATCACCAATTCCCACATGGAACACCGCTCCGACTCTTACTCTGATAAGAGAAAAGGCACGTACAACAACGACTACAAGGGGAAGAAGGGTAAGTACCGTAACAAGGGACACAAAGCGAACAATCAGCACCAAACGGACAAACCTTATACAGAGCAAACATCCAAATTTGAAACTTACTCCATCCTTAACATCTCCCTCGTAAGTGTCCTTATGAACATTGAAGGTACCATCCCAAAACCACGAGCATGACCACCAGGCCCCCGCCCCAGAATTTAGTACGACCTCTACTGCCAATACGACAAGTTCAATGGTCACACCATTGACGAGTGTGTGGCCTTCTGCGACATCGTGGATGACAGGACCCATCCCAATCCCCCCGGGATTAACGCGGGATGACCCTGCACCCGTCTGACACGAAGTGTCAGACAAGGGATATTTTTTACCTTTCCTTCCCGGGCTATCAGAGTACGCCAGGATCCGGAGGAGGCATGTGATATCTCGGTCTCTGCTACAGTCCCCATCCAATGTCAACCTGAAGGGCAGTCAAAACATTAAAAGTTGTGAGTGGACAAAACAAGAGTTTATAAAAACATTTCATAAGGAAGACATTTGTACCCTTCACTAAAAAGCCTGCATGCATTGGAAAACCATTTAACCAAAGAAGCCATACGTGGGAACTAAGCCCAAATCAGATATAAACCAAGGTCGAAAGGACCACAATGAAAACGACCATACGGGCCACTGCCCAAATCCATAAGGGACTCGGCCCCAAACCATAAAGAAACCAAGTACACGAGCCACTGCTCAAATCCTGTGCACACCTGTGCACACCACATATCATATATCATATTTATATCACATACATATATAAGTCACACAACCAATCCTGTCACGGTATCCAAAGCTACGCGCATGCTACCCAGGTCTCAATCCGAGTCTTCTCAAAGTCAAGGTCAATGTCCGCAGACCACTGATCCTACTCGAGGTAATAGTAACCATAGCCTTCCTGAGAGTAAGGAACCCAACTGGGGGGTGACTCCACTCAGTCGGTGCTCCGTGACTACTCCGGGGTCCACCCAGGCCAACGACCCTCCCCGGAGGAGATAATAGAAGTAAAGGAAGGTAGATGAACATATATTTACATAACATAATATCCATGCCCGGTTCCCCTGAACCGTCATGATCCATAATATCCATAACCAAGGTAACATGCGGGTTCCCATAAACCGTCATGTATCGTAATAACATAACCAGGGTTCATGCCGGTCCCCATAAACCATCAAGAACCAGAATGACCTGACAAAGGTTCATGCCGATTCCCATAAACCGTCATAAACCACAATAACCTTTCCAGAGTTCATGCCGGTTTACCGTCCAAACCATATCCAAAGGTTACTACTAACCTATACAAGTCCACATTAAGAACCCTAAACTTTCCCGGAAAAGTCAACGTGCCCCGTACACGTTTCCCGAGGTGAAAAACCTCAATTTGACTAACTTAACAATCTCCGATCGACCCGAAACCACCGCCATTGGATCCGGATCGTCGAAACCTTTAAAATGACCCTGGGCCCACGCAAAACACTATTCACATGCGCCCCCACGCGCCTGGTCAACGCGTGGGTCAACGCTACTACAGTACCTACAGTACCTGCTGACGTCAGCATGATGTCATCACTGCCAGTCCTGACAGTGACACGTGCCACACTACTATTGGCCCATTTTCTGACATGTCAGCTGACATTGTCAGACCTGACAATGCTGACGTCATCCCTGACATGATGACGTCAGTAGGATGACGTCACCTGTCATCTCTGTCCTCCCGCGGGTCGACCCGAATACCAGTAACCGGGTCGCCGTGACCCGCGGCTTGACCCGGCCGGTTCTCCGCCGTCTGGCCACCAAAACCGTTCCCGTTTGTCCCATTCTCCTCGTCTAATCCTAACCTAGGGTTCTATGACATTAAAATGGAAGAAAAACGTCAAAAACCCGTACCTTCAATTCGGCTATGGCGGCCGTGACTTCTCCCGCCGTTCACGGTTGTTCCAGGCCGTCTAATGCCTCGAAACCAATCTCATTCATCTCCTGGGTTCCCTAGAAACCTCATCCAATTAATGGAATCGAGTAAGAACCATTAAAATCCAATTTTCAAAATTTGAAATATTTTCACCTCACGGGTTCGAGCCCCTCCCGCCGTGAACCGCCGCGTCCTCCGCCGTTCTTCGTATCACAGTCCTTCATTACTCTCTCATGGTCACACACGGCATATGGACTTATGGTGGGGAGGTGTGGTGGTGCAGTTTCGGGTTTTTGAAGGAAGAAGAAGAAAATGAAGAAAATGGGGTTATGGGTTTCGGGCTTTAGGGAGAACAGAGAAGAGTGATGGCTGTTGAGAGAAGGGAGATGGGATGGAGGGTGTGGATTTAAAGATAGAATTGAAATGGATGGCTAGGATTTAAGGTTGTTAAGATTTGATTAAAAAATTAATTAAATAATATTATTTTATTATTAGATCCACAATTTGGGGGAGTTAGCCAATAGGATGAGTGACACTTGTCACTCATCCATGGGACCCACTAAAATATCTGCCCAATCAGATTTCGCCAAATCATCCCCGTCTCGAAGTTCGTGCATAGTGAAATCGAACTTCCGTGACCCATAACTCTCCCGTTCGAAGTCCGGTTTCAGTGTGCCGCCTGTCTATGGATTCTTATCGTCCTTATCTACGTAATGGTCTTCGGCCCTCGGCCATCGGATATCCCGGTCAAAAAGTCAACTATTGGGCCCTTTTAACCAAAATTACCAAAATGCCCCTAAACTTCCGAACGTCATAACTTCCTCCTCGAACGTTGGAATTGAACGTGCCACTTGTCTATGAACTCGTGACGCAACGAACTACGTAACGGTCATCGCTCAAAGTCCATTTGACCGCGCGATTGAAAAGTCAACGTTTTACCACCACTAGGGGCAAAACGGTCATTTCGCATCGTTCGTCTGATTTAGCCTAACTAATCACGGATTAGCCTCACTAATCGTGATTAGTCACTAATCTAATCCTGGAATTTGGGACGGGTCGTTACAACCTTCCCTCCTTAATTAATTTCGTCCTCGAAATTCCAACCGACCTAAATCCAACCGTTCTTCCCTCCTTAATTAGTTTCGTACTTGAAACTCCAACTATCCTGATTCCACATCCACCTCGTGGAAAGTAGAATCGACCTTGAAACACGTGTACACTAGTACACCCATTAAACACAATAGTACGTATTCTTCTACAACCAGACGTACCACTAACTCTCACGTCACATCGTCTACATTCGACCACGTCGAATAGTAGAAGTCGTACGCTCCAAATTGACACCACTAGTAAAATCTACCGTTTCGTTGACACAACAACTTGACGGTTCCTTACTAAATCTCCACTCAACGATCCACGCTGACACATCTGAAAAACTGCCACCACTTGACAGTCGCCAGTCAAAAACTGACACTATACCCATTTGTGGTTATATTAACCGCAACTTGCTCAACCTAAGTATACACGTATACCAAAAAAAAAATACTCGACCTGTGTGTAACCGGACCCATCAGAACTACTATGACCCAATGCACAGTATCCAATGTCCAGTCCACGTCCTCGACGTATCTAATGGTATCGGAACTAGGCCGACTACCAACACGTTTACCAACCTACCTCTGGTATAACCTATTTACCGTCACCAGGCATCACACGTCTGCCCAATATCGCACCTCGAACTACGTACAAGGTACGTACATCTACCCATCAATCAACCTACAACCGTCTAGGTCGTAGCCAATCATGTTTCAATTATGGAGTTCACTTGTCCATTCCAGCATTAGACAAATCGAAACTCCAACCCATTATCCATTTCCAAATCCGAATCCGAATCCGCAACTTCGTAAGAAATCCCGAATCCAAACTCAGAAATCATATCCCTAACCATTTCCCAAATTCGAATCCAAAATCATCATTCCGTAAACTAGTATTAGGAATGACCATTCCGAGCCCAAATCCATAAAAGAAAATCCACAGTCGAGCTCTAGAATCAAATCATGAATCGTCACCCAGAATCCGATTCCAAAACCCAAATCCAGAAATCCTCTTTCAAGTTCCAAAATCAAATCCTGAATCGTCATCGAGAAATCTGATTCCAAAACCCGAAATATTGTTCACGTCTACCCAGACGCACCATATCCGAACCTATCGGATACCCGCTCAATACCTTTGATTGACTTCATAGGGAAGCCAATCCCAACATCAACACTAGTACTATGTCGGACAAAATCTGACCTCGTCAGACACCTACTCATCGGACAACTACTCAGGTGAGTAATGAGTCATATGGGATTTACCTCGAAAAGAAGTTCAGTCCCATCAAGCTCCACTCAAACATCCCAGTAAGAGTGATAAACTCTCCACCTTTCTGGATCATCAAGGTCACGATCCAGATCCATCACTACGTCAACCGACCATGAACGTCACGATCCCCGATCGTCACGACGTCCAAAATCCTCAACCATTTCCTGCATCTAAACAGATTAGTCTACGACGAGACACGTCGAGACTGTGGGTTCTCACTGACTACCTCGTATCGATCCTTGTCATTCCACCGAGGAAAATCAAAGATGATACAAGACTATGACATCAAAACTCATCCTATGTGAATACAACCAAACTCGCTGCATTCACCACGTCACGTAAACCAACATCTTCTGCCACCAAGCAAGAAATGAGAAATCTCAGTCACCTAACTTCGATATACTCGATTCCTCTTGATGACCCAAAACAAATCTCGGGTTCACCAACCAATACACGATCAGCGTACCGGTGACGCAACCATCCTCTACCGTCATCTACCATCATCTACCACTGTAGAAACTGAGAAGCCACCAACAATGACTTCGAAATACCCAATACCAATGCGAAAAACCCGCATTCCTCTCGTCACCTCAATCGCAACCTCTCACGATGCCAAAGTTCTATCAAGATTGGAAACAACGTACCCGGACATCAACCATGTGTCCCCTAACCAATTTAACTCTATTTGAGATCCACTCTGGGACCACAGATACCGAACATATGCCCATCATGACGGATGTCACATCCCGATACGTAATTCATCGTCATCACGATCACCGGCACCGGCGCTAGTATCAGCGCCAGCCCACAATACTATCGGTACACGCAACCAGCATCAGTATCGGCACACCATGTGCAAAACTGACAACCCTGGATCTCCGCTCATACCGAGCGACGATCCCGTACCTCTGCTCGAATAGGAGAAACTCTGCCTCCCTCGTACCCAACACCTTTGGGTACAGTCACCCTGACAACTCATACGAGAATAGGAAAACGTCCCCCAAACGTCCCCGATTTCCAACAACCGTAACTACAACCACTCTCGGTAGTAGCGCCTGCCCCACACTCGTGCATACCTAACTACCAGACATCACGATCTTGACTCCGCATCCAACGAAATCAATCGCTCGTACTAGTTACTCCGTAGCCCAACTCATGTGATTCCATAGACAAGTACCAACCCTGATAACTTGTCCAACTAATCACTAACCAGTCGTAACTCGACTCAACCAACGTCGTCTACTAGGTCATCCACGACCTTAGTTGCACCAAACCACAACTAAGTAGCACGACAACCAAGTAGGTCTAACCGATAAGTACAACCCCGACTGCGAAGTGCAGTCCCAACACAAGCTGACATGACTAGACCGACTAACGAATCCAAATCCGAATAGTCGTCCAAGTCACACCACTCGTCAACTCACATTTCCGAACCATACACCCAAGGTAGGGTTCCACGATCACACGTAGAGTTCCCCGGAACCCAACTGCAAGCTACCAATTGCAGTACAATCCACAATCTAACCGACTCCGCTGTCTTGACATCGAAAAGACGTCAATCAAATCCTACCGTCAATCCAACTAGGATTCCTCGAATCCGGCTGCCCCCAACGGCATATCCATCTAACTCCACAATATCCGACCATCGAATGGCCACTACATCCAACCAGTCGTCGGAACCGATCCTACGACATCGTGAAGATGATCCCAACTAACCATCTCACGATCAAAACTCGAAAGTACTGTTTGCGTTCATCCATTCATAGGGTCCCACACTGTCAACCACGACAGCACTATGGCAACCCCGGCATACAGTGCCGAACCAAGACATATCCCGACTCCATCCTACTAACTATCGTATCGGCATCCCAACAATCAGGTTGACCACGAACTGCAGCCCATTGAGATATCACATCCTCGACCTGCGTACATTCTAAGAGCTCCACGGTTGCTCGAATAGAGACAGCCCCTCTCTGATAAGCATCCTACGAGCAATCCTATGCTCTGATACCACGGTGACAGGACCCATCCCAATCCCCCCAGGATTAACGCGGGATGACCCTGCACCCGTCTGACACGAAGTGTCAGAAAAAGAATATTTTTGACCTTTGCCCTCCCGGGCTATCAGAGTACGCCAGGATCCGGAGGAGGCATGTGATATCTCGGTCTCTGCTACAGTCCCCATCCGATGTCAACCTGAAGGGCAGTCAAAACATTAAAAGCTGTGAGTGGACAAAACAAGAGTTTATAAAAACATTTCATAAGGAAGACATTTGTACACTTCACTAAAAAGCCTGCATGCATTGGAAAACCATTTAACCAAAGAAGCCATACGTGGGAACTAAGCCCAAATCAGATATAAACCAAGGTCGAAAGGACCACAATGAAAATGACCATACGGGCCACTGCCCAAATCCATAAGGGACTCGGCCCCAAACCATAAAGAAACCAAGTACACGAGCCACTGCTCAAATCCTGTGCACACCTGTGCACACCACATATCATATATCATATTTATATCACATACATATATAAGTCACACAACCAATTCTGTCACGGTATCCAAAGCTACGCACGTGCTACCCGGGTCTCAATCCGAGTCTTCTCAAAGTCAAGGTCAATGTCCGCAGACCACTGATCCTACTCGAGGTAATAGTAACCATAGCCTTCCTGAGAGTAAGGAACCCAACTAGGGGGTGACTCCACTCAGTCGGTGCTCCGTGACTACTCCGGGGTCCACCCAGGCCAACGACCCTCCCCGGAGGAGATAATAGAAGTAAAGGAAGGTAGATGAACATATATTTACATAACATAATATCCATGCCCGGTTCCCCTGAGCTGTCATGATCCATAATATCCATAACCAAGGTAACATGCCGGTTCCCATAAACCGTCATGTACCGTAATAACATATCCAGGGTTCATGCCGGTCCCCATAACCCATCAAGAACCAGAATGACCTGACAAAGGTTCATGCCAGTTCCCATAAACCGTCATGAACCACAATGACCTTTCCAGAGTTCATGCCGGTTCACCGTCATGAACTTGGAAATCCATTTAGGGTCCCTGGCCCGAAATCATAAACCTTAAAATAACTGGGTCTCGTGCCCGAACATATGACATCAGCTGGGCACCGTGCCCGAAATCTGAGGTCATATGCCCGAGACAAAACCAAAGGGGTCTCATACCCGAGTTTATCCTTTTAGAAATCCAAAACCATTTCATTAAAACCAATAAAGAAATACAGACCCGTATAAGCACCGTATAAGGCAGAAACCTCGAATTACGTGCTTATACGTAACCACATACAAATGCACCCATGGAATCATCAAACAAGTAATAAAACATATAATAAACATTTATACATGCACCAATTTAGAAAACAAGGTCCACTCACAGACCGTCCGAGCTGTCGCCTCGATTTGTGTGTCATACGGCTCTCCCGAGCCAATCCGACCTCTCTGGATAATCCTGACCTGTCCAAACCATATCCAAAGGTTACTACTAACCTATACAAGTCCACATTAAGAACCCTAAGCTTTCCCGGAAAAGTCAACGTGCCCCGTACACGTTTTCCGAGGTGAAAAACCTCAATTTGACTAACTTAACGATCTCCGATCGACCCAAAACCACCGCAATTGGATCCGGATCGTCGAAACCTTTAAAATCACCCTGGGCCCACTCAAAACACTGTTCACATGCGCCCCCATGCGCCTGGTCAACACGTGGGTCAACGCTGCTACAGTACCTACAGTACCTGCTGACGTCAGCAGTGACGTCATGCTGACGTCATCACTGCCAGTCCTGACAGTGACACGTGTCACACTACTATTGGCCCATTTTCTGACATGTCAGCTGACATTGTCAGACTTGACAATGCTGACGTCATCCCTGACATGATGACGTTAGTAGGATGACGTCACCTGTCATCTCTGTCCTCCCGCGGGTCGACCCGAATACCAGTTGACAGGACCCATCCCAATCCCCCCGGGATTAGTGCGAAATGATCCTGCTCCCGTCTGACACGAAGTGTCAGACAACGGATATTTCCGACCTTTGCCCTCCCAGGCTATCAGAGTACGCCTTGATCCGGAGGAGGCATGTGATATCTCGGTCTCCGCTACAGTCCACATCCGATGTCAACCTGAAGGGCAGTCAAAACATTAAAAACTGTGAGTGGACAAAACAAGAATTTATAAAAACATTTTAACGAGAAGACATTTGTACCCTTCACTAAAAAGCATGCATGCATTCGAAAACCAGTTATCCAGAAAAACCATCGGTGGGAACTAAGCCCAAAACTAATATTGAAAGAACCATAATGAAAACGACCATACGGGCCACTGCCCAAATCCTGTGCACACCTGTGCATACCACATATCACAATCCATATATCATATCTATATCATATACACATATAATTTACACAACCAATCCTGTCACGGTTTCCAAAGCTACGCGCGTGCTACCCAGGTCTCAATCCGAGTCTTCTCAAAGTCAAGATCAATGTCCGTAGACCACTGACCCTACCCGAGGTATTAGTAATCATAGCCTTCCTGAGAGTAAGGAACCCAATTGGGGGGTGACTCCACTCAGTCGGTGCTCCGTGACTACTCCGGGGTCCACCCAGGCCAACGACCCTCCCCGGAGGAGATAATAGAAGTAAAGGAAGGTATATGAATACATATATATACATAACATAAATGTTCATGCCCGGTTCCCTTGAACCGTCATGATCCATAACATCCATTAACCATGGTTCATGCCGGTTCCCATAAACCGTCATGTACCATAATGACCTGACAAAGGTTCATGCCGGTTCCTATAAACCGTCATGAACCACAATGACCTTTCCAGAGTTTATGCCGGTTCCCGTAAATCGTCATGAACTTGGAAATCCATCTAGGGTCTCTGACCCGAAATCATCAGTGTAAAACATCTGGGTCTCGTGCCCGAACATATGACTCAACTGGGCACCGTGCCCGATATCTAAGGGTCAGTCACGACTCCGATCATAGTGATGCGTTCAACTATCCATCCAGGACCGCCCTCAATCCTGGTATGTCGCCGTGAACGTATCAACCGACGCGACCATCACAAGATCATGGTGCACTCATCCCCGATCGATATCCTGAACCGTCAGCACTCCGAAGTCGAGCCTCCCCAGGCTGCCCGACCACGAATCAAGCATCGTGACCTCTCCGGAAGGAACACATCCCAATCCGGAGGCGAGCGTCGTATCGTCGATCGCCGTGCACATAGCACCCGTCGCGACCACGATTTAGACCCGAAGGTCGTAAATAGCGTCATATGCCCGAGACAAAACTAAATGGGTCTCATACCCGAGTTTATCCTTTTAGAAATCCAAAACCATATCATTAAAACCAATAAAGAAATACAGACCCGTATAAGCACCGTATAAGGCTGAAACCTCGAAATACGTGCTTATACGTAACCACATAAAAATGCACCCATGGCATCATCAAACAAGTAATAAAACATATAATAAACATTTATGCATGCACCAATTTAGAAAACAAAGTCCACTCACAGACCGTCCGAAGCCGCGCCTCGATTTGCGTGCTATACGGCTCCCCAGCAGATCACTGTCACCGGGACTCCCAAACCTGTCCAAATCGTAATATAAGGTTACTAACTACTTAATTAACCTCCTACCAAAGCCCCGTAATTTTTTGGAATTTCTAACTATTTTTAAAACCGAACCTAAACCTTCTGATGCCCCGAAACATATCGAGACGGTGTCCGATCGACTCGAAACCAGTCCCAAAATGTTCGTTACATCGAATAGATGATTTCGTATGTTGGAACCATCCCCAGATACCCCGTCACGCGCCGTCATGCGCCTATGGAATGCACTGCGCGTGGGCCTCATGCGCCACCGCACAATGCCTTCTTCAACATGCCGCGAACTGGCCGGTCCGGTTTTTCCTGCAAATCCGGTCTGCCTGGACCGGCGTGACTGTTCCAAGGCTCTCCCATCTTCATTTCTCGTCCGTTTGGTCCCATTTCAATCCTAAAAATCCTATTTCTTCATTTCCTATCCATTCCAATTAATAAAACTAACTAAAACACCTTAAATCCTATCCAAGAACAAAGAGGCTCACGGCCTCTGTTTTCACGGCCACCCTCACAGCCTCCTCCGCCGTGAACCAGCCTCCAAAACATCTTAAAACTATCCTAGCAACCTAATCAACTCATCCTAATCGTCCAAAAGCCACCATGATATCAAAATCAAATTAAAAATGGGAATTGGGCCTTACCGAGCACCCTCTCGGGTTTGTCTCCTCCAAGCCGCCGTACACGGCGGTTCTGGCCGTCCAGGCCGGCCACCAACATCCAACATCTTCCCCTCACTCTCCTGGTTTCTCAGATGTCCATGGGTGAAGGTTTGGATTGGGTTTGGGGTCCCTTGAGATCGGGTTTGGTTTGTGTGTGGATGAAGAATGAAAATGCACGGGGAAGTTTGGTGCATGAATGAAAATGATGGGGAATGGATGAATGACATATGTCATTCATCCATTGGGTCTGAGAAAAAGCTGAAGTCCACTAAAGTCAAATTAAGCGTCCGTCTCGAAAAACGTGCAATAGTACGTTCGACTTTCGTGAATCGTAACTTCGCCGTCGAACGTCCGAATTCGACGTGCTGCCTGTCTATGAATTCATATCGTCCTTATCTACGTAACGGTCTTCGGCCCTCGGCCATTGGACCTCCCGATGCAAAAGTCAACATTTGACCCCTTTTATCCAAAATTACCAAAATGCCCCTAAACTTCCGAAAATCATAACTTCCTCCTCGGACGTCGGAATTGAACGTGCCACTTGTCTATGAACTCGTGACGTCATGAACTACGTCATGGTCATCGGTGAAAGTCCATTTGACTGCCCGAATGAAAAGTCAACGTTTTGCCACCACCAGGGGCAAAACGGTCATTTCGCATCGTTCGTCCGATTTCGCTCTACTAATCACGGATTAGCCTCACTAATCGTGATTAGTCACTAATCTAATCATGGAATTTGGGACGGGTCGTTACAACCATCCCTCCTTAATTAATTTTGTCCTCGAAATTCCAACCAACCTAATTCTAGCTGTTCTTCCCTCCTTAATTAGTTTCGCTCTCGAAACTCCAACTATCCTGAGGGTTATAGCAGCACGATACCTACAAACGTTTTACTTAAGATAAAGGATGCTAGAAATCATGCATTAACAGGTTAATAAGAACCAAGAACTGAAAACAAACTCACAAAAACCAAGGAACATGTCATAACCATGAACTCAATGTGTCGAATGTTTATACCAATATCTCAAATGACCAAACTAGAAAACAATGTCATCTGAACACCCTAGAAAGATTTCGCCTCGACTATAATCCTCACTAGGCATCACTCGATAAACACACAAATCCTAAGGCATTCGGTCAACAAGCATATGTGATGAGTTTATGTAAAGAAAATCAAGTTAATCACATATGAAATTCAATGATGAACAACACTTTATCTGAAAATATGATCTCACGAAGGAATTAAAGTTTATGAACGGAGATACGTACCTTAATCCTTTGCATAACCATTCACAAGATCGATAGGTCTTCATTCAAGAGTTGTAATGGGGCTAGGTTCTTGGGTTTAGAAAGGAAAGTTGGAATTCAAAGAACCTAAACTGCATCAAGGCAAGAGAAGTCAAGACTCGAACCTTAAGTATTAGATGAAACCGTGCTTAAGCTCACAGCAATGCTCTAATTGAGGTACTTGGCTCACTTGACTCAACTCAAAGTTCATTACTTTTTGTTTTTTTTTCTTTTTTTCTTTAATTGTAATTTTTTCTTTTCTTTTGCATTCTATTATTTTCTTTCCACTAATGAACTTGATACAATTTTATTTATATGAGCTGAGCCAAGATCATGGAATAACTTCCTCAATTTACAACTAAACGAACAATCCCTTCCATTCAAGCATACTTCCATCACATGAGTATAAGTAGCACAAAACATCAACATATTTCCTCCTCACCATGAATCTCATTTGATACAACCTTGACACAAGTTTAGATTATAGGGTGTACCCACTATGAACGGTTCAAAACTTGGTTAGGTCATATTGTAGGTGAAGACCAAAACGGCTAAGTGTTTGGCTTCAAAGGGGCTTAGGGAGCATGCAATTTGGACGAGGAAAAGAAGGGACCTTTAGGAGCTAAAACACACATATCCTATATCACATCTAATAAAAAATTACGCATTAAATCAAGAGCATCCAATAGATATGGTTCTTTAAACATCAATGCAAATAGAAAGAGATCATGCAATTATGAACAAAGTGATGAGTGTTTGAGAGTAGAAACAAATAGATCACTTAGAAAGAAAGGAAATCTAGCTCAAAGATCTCACAATGGTAGTCTCCACTAATTTTCTAAGTATGCTCAAATTCAATTGCTTTGGTTGCTTAATCACTTGATTATGGTATTGTGAAGTGCAAGTGTGAGTTCAATGGTAATGACAATGATTCTTAGCAAGCACAAGAAATTCTCAGGCTCTATACATTCATATTAACATGTTTAGGCATAAAAACTAGCATCACAAAACAAAAAACAGCAAAGAATTCAAAACAGAAAACAAAAAACAGCAAGGAAATAAGAGCAGAAAATAAAAAACAGCAAGGAAATCAAAACAGAAACTAAGTTGTGTACCCCTAAACTTAAGTTCAATACCCCCAAACATAAATGAAACATTATCCTCAATGTTTTGAGCATAAAAGGAAGACAAATTCATGAGTTAGAAGGTGAAAAACGTCCATAAGAAAAAGGGAACAAACCAGGACTAGTTGAGCCTCCTAAGAGCGCTTGATTTAACATCTAAGCGAGACGAGGATAGCCACTCATGTGAAGGTAGGCTCACGGGCCACGGGGCACTCGTGGGACTCTAAACTTGGCCCTCCTTTAAGTAGTATCTAGCCTACAACATAAATTAATTGATTAGTTCGACAAACAGAAATCCACTTCCTAGAGTTTAACATTTCAGGGAACAAATACAACAAAGATTTGAAAGTAAGCAAGAAGTGCTTGATCCCAAGAGACAAATAAGCAAAATGATCAAGGTGGGAGGGCCATGAAGGGTCCCTGGCGTACATTGAAAAACCCCGAGCGGGTGACGAGTTTATCCATGGTCTGACATGCGGTGTTAAACGGGAGCAGGCACATCCCACCATAATCCAAGGGGATTGGGATAGGTCCTATCACCTAGCCTCGGATCCACTTGTTGACTCGGACTCTAACATCTACAATTATTGAAAGCAAAAAAGAGAAACTACAGCTAAGTGCCCTATACTCCTACCGAACAAACATTATCAAACAAAGCTTCGAAGTTTACCTGTGCGTGCCGATTGGAAAATACAGTTGATTTGGTTGACAAATTCTGGGTAATTCTGCTCGGTAGTTTGAATTTGTAGTCGGCTGTAATTTTTTGCTCCGATGAATCTTTGGCTAAAAGTGAAAAAGTGAGGCATCCCCGCATTTATAGGTACCTCGAGATGCTCACTTCCGATTTGAACAGTCCCTAGGACCATACGACACTATTTACTTATACGACACTGTTCCTTTGTACATACCCTTCTGTACACATACGCCACTCATACCACTTATATCTTCAAAAAAAAAAACTGTTCCTTGGGAATCTCAATCGAGCACAATCCTCCCAGCACAAATTCAAAGGATGGCCTCCTCGGCCTACAAGGCTACCCACCGCCGATTGGCACGCAGACACTCCGCTACTGATCAGACTCCCTGTACCATCCTGACCATGCTTGACCACTCGACAGCATATGACACGGCATGGTCGCAACACACAATCAGCAAGCAAGCACATTTCCACTGATTGGGACCCTCCGCGGCATGCTCGACCATCTTGTCTGTCAGGACCCGACCCTCCTCGGTCAGGACCCGACTCATCTAGTATGATATTGTACGATTTGGACCTCCTTAGCCGTGAACCACCACCAAAACCACCCTAATACCTTCCTAGAAACCTAATAACCATCATCCAAACACCCAAAACCGTCCATGATGCCTAAATTAAAATATTGGATTTAAAAACGACGGCTCAGCCGATCCTGCCACCACTATCATCACTTCAATCTCCTCTCTCTATTTCCCTCATGTGCCACAAGTATGGGATTGGGTTTAGGGAGGTGGTGAGGGTGGTTTGTACAAAATGGGGTTTTGGGTTTGCTTTGAACGAACACGGAAAGGGGAATGCATGTGTGTAATCTCAATGGACAATGGATGAGTGACACTTGTCGCTCATCCACTGGGCCTGAGAAAATATCTAGGGCCCACTTGAGACAAAAGTCAAGCCATCTCGTAAAATGTGCAATAGTTCCGCGGAACTTCCATGAACTGTAACTTCTCCGTCGAACGTCCGAATTTGGCGTTCCGTCTATCTACAGATTCGTATCACCTCGATCTACGCAACGATCCTCGGCCCTCGGTAATCGGACCTCCCAGGTCAAAAGTCAAATTTTCACCCCATTCAGGGGCAAAATCGTAATTTCACCCTAAACGGCCGTTAATCCTCGGCTAATCCGTGATTAATTCTTAATTAATCTCGATAATTCAGGATGGGTCCTTACAATATTCCGCCCTTAAAGAATTTCGTCCTCAAAATTCAAACTGACCTGATTCTATAACCCAACTGTGGAATCCAACCATGTCCCTCGACTCGGGTATTCTCGTGTACACCTACACGTCCGTCCCAAATGTCGTACTCGTCGGTATGTACCGTCATTAGAGCACCGACTTCACTCTCACCAACAGCATTCCGATCGTCGAATCGTGAGAGTTATCACTTCGGCTCGTAAATCTTACTCAAGATGTCGATACTTGTCGACCTCGCCTGTCACTCACTCCGCCCCGTCACTCCTAACAAGTTGTCGTCCAATCGGTTTTTCAGCCTGACGACCTTTCTTATCCAACAATCGGGCTGATATCCTATTTAGCCTCCGATTCTGACCACATTCTCTAGATCCTGCCATCACAATGGCATGAATCCCATCTCACAGGTCATCCGTAAACCTATGCCGCAGGTTTAATCGACCTTGATACTCACACGAATCAACTCTCTCAATTTCCCATACTCAGAGCTGACTCTCCTTAGAGTCCCATCAATCCATGCCAATCCAAACGCATCAGCTACCGATTAAATCCATTACCACCATAGGTCACAACCATCATGACCAGCCAGTAACTCCCAGTTCCACTGCGCTTTCGTTGTGTCACTCTGATCTCGACTCGCTCTCGAGTCCTCACATTATACCTAGTGTCACTCAACAACCGATGCTGAAATTTTGACTCACTCGAGTCCCACACTGTCAGTATCGGATCTGATCCGATCGCCAATAATTTCTATCTAGGACTCTATCCAACCTACAACACACTCATACTCTCGGGTACTCTCGACCCGACATACTGATTTACCGTGGTCAATCCCATCGTCCAACGTGCATAACACACTGGTGCATCCCCATCACCACAATCATCAAGGAATTACTCGGCCTGGTCTAGTCCTACACTCGGGTAACATCCAATTACGTACTATTATCCGCGCTCCAACCATGGATTAGACCCCAGCCGTCCATCACCAGGCGAACATCAATCCATCACAATCTCTATCCTCATATACAACTCGAGGCATCAGCTATTCATCTTTTCCTGATCGATACCTACGTATCGTCCTTATCTCGTACATACTCACATAACTAATTCCAAGACAGAGCAACACTCCCTCACTAATTCAACCTCTGTCTTGCCATCTCTCCAACCCTACCAAGAGACTCTTCCACTGTCTTACAATACGATTCTCCCTGACGACAACTAGACCTTGGTCTACTCGGCTCATGATCATCATAATCATCTCTATCGTATCGATCATCCTGATCGTCACCACATGACTCGATCCATAATACCGACACGAGTCCACTATGGGTCCAAGGTAGTGGACACTCTCATCACATCAGGTGACGCTAAACACCATCTGCTCTCTGAATCATTCAAATTTGACCTACAACCTAGGTGTCTAGTTCTTACACCCTCTTTGAACCCTTTAGTTGCCATATCACTCCTCGTCGTCCCACCTAGGGACGAATACAGGATAATCCAAGATGACGACATCAAAGTTCATCCTATGTCATCCTCCGGTACTCAGCATTATCTACTAAAGAGTCACACTCGGTGACCTCGGAATATCCATCACCAATACGAAATCAAGTACTCTTCTCATTGTCTCAATCACAACTTCTCTTGATTCCAAAGTTTCAATCACATTGGAAACATGCTTCTTTTCCAATTTACTGAGCTCACTCATTACACGAGTATTCCAGCATCCTATAGGCCAACGATTTCTAAGTCCTCAACACAGGAGGTATGGTCAACCGTAGTAAACCAAAACCAATCCGCAATGGACTCTTAAGTCCTCAGCTCAATTGGACACCATCCACACATCCGTGAATACTGTTTATGCACATCCAAAAGGATGTCAATTCATCTTAACCCGATGTACCACTCGACTGAAGAGTCACAATAGGCTCCTGCTGTGATCTGCAGTTAAATCTCTGCATAACACCATATCTGACCAACCGACCCTCACGTCATAAGACGTCACTTACGTCATCCATTTATACCTTTTCATCCGAACGCCACTTAGGCATTTCATCCTTTAACGTTACCACTCCTGGGTACACATTCGTGCCTTGAGTCTCGTATCATCAGGGAACTGGTCACCAAACCAAGTACTCCACATGCCTCGCAATGAGCCACTCAGGATCCTCTCTGTCCCGCTCAGTGCCCACCGAACTCACATGCTCGCCCCACTAGGTACATCTACTATCCCATCGGAATACTGGTTCGTACGTCCCAACTCTATGGAATCAAGTCCATCACTCACAATCGCGCAATCCATCCAATGATATCCAGGGCACCTGTCACTCATCCAGGTACATCATACTCGTCACAGGCACCTCACAGAGGTAGCGTGGAAAGTGTGCCAACACCTCAAAGTCCAACAATTCATCCTGTGATCGCATTCGGTCGTAACCGAGCCAACTCCCAAAACCACTTCTCGTGCCGTTCGTCACTCACGCACCCTGTATCATCATCACGAATGACGAATCCCATAGTCACAATTGTCACGGAAACCTGTGCCTATCCAACTCGATAAGATTCGACTACGTCCATTGATTGCAGCGTCTGCCACAACCTCGTGCAGACTAATCTTAGAAACACCCGGCTATCGAGACTCCAAATCCATGCGGTCGACTCACCGCCCGTACCAACCACTCAACACACATGTCCACCGATCGGTCCACCTCGGGGTCCAGTCAACCAATACCATTTTCCTGGTAGTTTGTCGAATCAATCACTAACTAAGGTTATCACAAACCAGGCTGCTCCCTGCAGCACGTCTATCTTGAGTGATCCATCGCTCTCGACTCCAAAAAGTCATTATACTCCGTTACTGGTATCCAAAAACCAGTAACCATAATCGGAGCATCTCGTCCCCTCATAAAGCTACGGCTCCTAGCCGCTGGCCTCCACAAGAACTTGGCCATACGCCGTGCCTAACATTACACAAGCGCTACGTGTACAATCACATCCTATCGTGCCACACGACAACTATTCTGGGGCATTTCCTGCCAGTCGACATTCTTCCAGGATTCGACACCTCTAAACGTGGCATCTCATGCCAAATAGGGTCAACATTCCTATTGCCAACAATCTCACTTGGGTCAACCATGACTTCAGCTGTTCTCTGCAGCATACTATCCAATCTGACATGACACAACCGACTAACAGTCTCGACTTTGGAAGTTGTCATACGGTCTCTACTGATCCACTGGATCCTATCTTCAGTAACACTACGACTCTAAGTCGTTGGATTCACACGAACATTGATCCCACTAAGGATCCGACCTCTCAAAGAACGCGGCATCCAATTCCAATCGAACCCTAACTATCGCACCTCGTGCCAAACACAATCTAACTAGGGTTCGATTCCACTAGATCCTCGTACTAATACCCTAACTATCAGGTTGATGACAGGCTGTTACGACTGTAGAGACATCACATCCTCGATCTGCGCGCACTCTAAGGGAAAGACCCTCTTTGAAACCATTCTGTCAGGACCTGACCCTCCTCTGTCAGGACTCGACTCATCTAGCACGATATTGTCCGCTTTGGGCATCCTTACCTTTGCCCTCACGGTTTTGTTTTTGGGAGCTCATGGTGCAACTTCCTAGGGAGTCACCCATCATGGAATTGCACCAACCTCAACTCGCTTAACTTTGAAGTTCTAACTGAACCCAAAGCCACTGAGTTCCCAAAAGGCCTCGTGCTAGATAGATGTGTGCCTACACCAAAGGTACACCACCATTTCCCTCCCAGACCATTCCCCCTCGCAGGAATGTGGGATTGTTCACCGTTCCTTTCGGGACACGGGTTTTACAATCCACCGCCCTTAGGGCCCATCGTCCTTGTTGGCACACTTTCCGGTCGGGGTTTGGCTCTGATACCATTCTGTCAAGACCCGACCCTCCTCGGTCAGGACCCGACTCATCTAGCACGATATTGTCCACTTTGGGCCTCCTTAACCATGAACCACCACCAAAACCACTCTAATACCTTCCTAGCAACCTAATAACCATCATCCAAACACCCAAAACCGTCCATGATCCCCAAATCAAAATATATTTAAAAACTTAAACCGAGTTCTTACCTCTCTCCACCTTGCAGGACGGCTCAGCCGATCCTGCCACCACCTTCATCACTTTAATCTCCTCTCTCTGTTTCCCTCATGTGCCACAAGTATGGGATTGGATTTAGGGAGGCGGTGATGGTGGTTTGTACAAAATGGGGTTCCGAGTTTACTTTGAACGAACACGGCAAGGGGAATACATGTGGGAAATCTCAGTGGGCAATGGATAAGTGACACTTGTCACTCATCCATTGGGCCTGAGAAAATATCTGAGGCCCACTTGAGATAAAAGTCAAGCCGTCTCATAAAACGTGCAATTGTTTCGCAGAACTTCCGTGAACCGTAACTTCTCTGTCAAACGTCCGAATTGACGTGTCGCCTGTCTACGGATTCGTATTGCCTCGATCTATGCAACAGTCCTCGGCCCTCGACCATCGGACCTCCCGGGTTAAAAGTCAACTTTTCGCCCCGTTCAGGGCAAATCGTAATTTCGCCCTGAACGTCTGTTAATCCTCAGCTAATCCCCAATTAGCCTCGCTAATCCGTCATTAATTCTTAATTAATCTCGATAATTTGGGACGGGTCATTACATTGTCTACGCACAGCCACTCGGTAGCATATGGCACGCCATGCTTGCAACACTCAATTGGCAAGTAGGCACATTGCGACCGATTGGGACCTTCCGCGGCACGCTCGACCATTTTTTCCGTTCACGGCCACTCGGAAGAATATGGCACGGAATGTTCACAACACCCAATCGGTAAGCAGGCACATTGCAACCGATTGGATCCCTCCCCGATGTGCTTGACCATCTTGTCAGTACTAGACCACTCGGCATGTAACGACCCGTCCCAGAAAGTAAAGTTTAGATAGTGATTAAGATGGGATTAGTGAGCTTAATCGGTGGTTAGTTGGTTTCGTTGGGGTAGTTAGGGCAAAATGACGATTTTGCCCCTAGTTCGGGCAAACTTTTAGTTCGGGTGGTCTAAAGGACTTTGACCGGTGACCAGGACGTAGTTTAGGACGTCACGAATCCATAGGCAGGTGGCACGCCCGATTCCGACATCCGAGGAGGAAGTTGTGATGTTCAGAAGTTGGTAAAATAAGGGGAAAAGTTGACTTTTTGTACGAACGGGTTTTGGTATGTTGACCTAGGACCGTTAGATAAATCTTGTCATCCTAAGTTCGATGACAGGCGGCACGTGTTCATCGGACTTACGATGTGCGAGTTACGGGTCAAGAAAGTTAGTGGCAAAACTATAATTTTGAGTTAAAAGGAGGGGCAGTTTGGTCTTTTGTGCTCTGGAAATTGTGCAGAGAAAGGGCAGATGGACGGTTGGGATTGAGCCACTGGGGAGAGTATGGAGTGGATTGGTGACATGTGGCAAGTGTGTAGTGGGTTCTGGGGGGTTCTCATGTGTGCACAGTCCAAATAATTGGGGTGCACCCGTGCAAGTATGTGTTCGTGTTCTTCGATCTAGATTGAAACAGAGTGAGGCGGTGAGGAAATTGAAGGGTGATGGTGTGTGTGCTGGTGAGTTGGGAGTGCAGGAGAGTGATTAGAGAGGGAAAGAGAGCTGGTGAGAAGGTTGGGAGGTGAGCAATCACGTTGTGTGTGAGTGGAGAGCCACAGGCAATTCAGAAGAACAGAGAAGAACTGAGGGTGTTGTGGTGGTGTTGTGGCCGTGTAAGGTGCAAGTGACCTCGAGAGGAGGCTGAGGGTGGCTTTGTGGATCCCAGAGAAAGCGGCGGCGAGCACGGCGGTGACCGATTACAGGTAATTCCTAAGTCCTGTGTTCGATGCTCTGTTTTCCCGTCAAGTTTCAAAGTGGAAGTCGTGAGTCTAGGGGTTGAACCGATGGGTCTATAGTGGTCTAGGGAGTTCAGTTGAGTCCAGGGGGGCTTTTGGTTGTGCTGCCGTGACAGGCGGTGCACGGTGGTGGTTGGCACGACGGAGGGACTCTGTGTGCTCTGTTTTTGCCGTGAGTTTCAGACTGGAAGTCTTGGAGTTAGGGAGTGAGTCGAGGGTTTCTGTGAGTTGGGTGTGACTCAATGAGGTCCTAGGAAGAGTTTGGGATAGCCACCGTGACGGGAGGTTACTTTGGTGGCCGGAAAGGAAAACAGGGCAGGCTTTGGGTTTTCCTTCGAGCTTGAGTCGATGATGGAGGGGCCGTGTCGAGGTTTGAGGAGTTGGGGAAAGGATAGGGTAGGTCTGGACGAAACTGAGGGTGAAGAAAGGAGGTGTTTTGGTGCAGGTACGGCGGAGAACCGCTCTCGTCGGTTCAGGTTGCAGGCTACTGGGGTGAACCGGGTCGACGTGAGGTTGAGGGTGTACTGTAGCAGGCGCGTGAGAGCCACGCGCAGCCACTTTGGGCGGCGCGTGGGGGCGCGTGCGGCGGTTCTGGGGAAAATGGTCAACATGGTCTTTGGTCTAGGAGTTGTATTGAGTCCATTGGAATTGGTTTCGGGTTAATCGGACGTCGAATCGAAGCAGGTTTGCGAGGGTGAAGGTTTAGGGTTCCGATTCATTACGTTTAGGACCCGGGGATTTTAAAGGGAATTAGGGTGGATCCTCGTGGATGCGTTAGTAACGTACTTTGGCGGTTGTTGACAGGATCGGGATTTCTCGAGGAAGCTGAGGAACGTGCAGGACGTTTGGGACGCGATTGAGGGCTCGGTACTGTGAGTGGACCCTTTCCTTAAACTCGAACATGCATAACTGTTTTCTATATTTGTTTTACATACGTGATCTCATGAATGTTGGGTTTATAATGTGGTTTTATATGACTGCACGGTTTTTCGAGAAATAACGTATTTGACACGTTTTATGAGGAAGTCTTGATTTCTGATTTTGATGCCATAGTTTTGGGTTTTCAATGATTGTAAATGGATTTTGGAACATGATTTCGATGATCAAGGTTTTCGGTTTTAAAATCGGATTTCAGAGAGCGGAATTTGGTTTTAAGTTGGAAAGTGGATTCCGGATTTGGGTTCGGAATGACGGTACGGGATGCTGGAAGGGCATCAGACCGGTGATTTCGAATTCGAGTTTGGATGTGGATTTCAAATGGTTTTGGATTGGATTTGCTGGATCTGATTATTCGGTTTAAAGACCCGGATATTGATTGACGAGAGACGGGCCCGGGGGGTTTAAAGACCCGGATTGAGTTTAAAGACTCGGGAGTTTAAAGACTCGGATATATTGATATTTCCCCCGTAGGCCTGTTGAGTTTAAAGACTCGGGAGTTTAAAGACTCGGATATTATTGAGGCCTGGATTGAGTTTAAAGACTCGGATAGGTCCAGCAGGTTTGATCGGAAAATGATGATTTCTATTCACGTTTTATGATGCTTATGATATGATTTCTATAATCGTTTTATAGTGTATCTGTTTCTTATGATGTTTTATGATGATTGATTGATAACTGTTTTTATAAATGGGTTATGCATGTGGTTTCAAAACGGAGGGCCAAACCCGGTTTTCTTATAAATGGTTTTGGAAATTCTTATTTTAATTATGGTCCACTCACACCTTCTGTTTTTTTTACTGCCCTCTAGGTTGTGGAGCTAGCGCGGGGTTCCGGCATCGAGGTAGCGTCTGAGGCATAGAAGTCACGTGAGGGATCCCGAAGTGTTTTCAATTTTTCCGCGTGCGTATATTTAGTTTATCGGTTTATCTTTTTTGTGTATTTTGTACTCTGCTCTGTAAAACTTGACTTCGGGATATTGGTAAAATTTCTCCTGCGTCTGACTGGGTTGTGTCGGGGTGTCAGACAGGAGCAGGATTTACCTCGGGTTTCGGGGTGAAACCGGAGTGGGTCCTGACACGGCAGTAAGAGGTTAGACGAAAAATAGGATCCCACTTGGCAAGCGAAAACATTGCGACCGATGGGGAACCCTATGACATCAATTTTACCCTTGACGTGCCGGCTCTATCCTACTTCGCACACAAAGGGGGCCTACATGCATCCATTGCCGGGGTACACTTCCTCAGTCCAAGCCTTGTGGGGCTCCGGGATATATTCCCCTAGCTGGTCGACATGTATTGGCCTAGATTACAAGTCCTACACCAAGAAAATCTACCTCAGTCAACAACTTAGAGGACTTATGTTGTTACCATATCGACCGACCACGCTCCATATAGGCAAGACAGGTCCACCCCTCTTCAGGATAGATTCAATCGACACCCTTGACCAGGAACTCACTCGGCAGATATGCTAAGTACCGACCGTTTGGCAGGTCACACTGGATCGTCATTCTACTGGGACTGATTGGTACCTCTTTTCACCAATCTAGCTGTCCATACCAACTCCCTGATGCCAGGGGGTTAGGCACCTTCTAGCACTCACCCCGGATCTCCAAGGGCACGTGCCTGCCCTCTGGCCACAAACATGGAACCTTCTCCCAAATAGTGTCCAACCACCACATTTATGACCACTATAACTATCCCTAGAACCTCTCACAAAGGTAACTCGAGCCCGATCACTGTTTTCATTTGCTAACACACACAGCTCACTTGGCACCCCGTGTCACACCTGGCCTTTCAGGTTTCCTACATGCTTACTGACTTAGGCATCGGAGCCCACTTAGCTGGCACCCCACCGGTGTCCAGCATCTCTTCTCTTATTGGCATGTACCTGCCAAGATCAAGGAGGGCATCGACATTGCCATCGGTGGGCCTGAAACACCACGTTACTGGCCCTAGATCCCCCATCGGGTCTCATCACGTTTGTCCATTTTTGGATTAAACAAGTTATTTAAAAAAAATAGAAATGCTAATTTGGTTTGGTATCGGTACGAGACGTTTTTTCAAAACTCGAAACCGAAACCGTACCAACTTGAATCGATACCGGTTCGGTACTATACCGATCATCACATCGATTTTACTAGTCGGTATTTTTTCAGTGTCATCTTATCTGAAACGGTATGATTTCGATTTTTTTTGGTTCTATATGCCCAACCCTAATAAATTCTCTTATTTAGTTACATCAATTTCAAGTTTGGATGCTATAAATCCCAAGTTAAAATCTTATGTAAAAATATGTTATTTTCAAATTATTATCTTTATACTTAGTGTATGAATATTAAATTGTATATTCAAATTTAATTTTACTTTATGTTACTCAAATAAGAAATTTCACAAATTCTCTAAAACCTTCATCTTAGACTTCAAATGCCATTATTTTATAAATTCTTAGCAATCTTAAATTTTTCATCTAAACACCCCCTAATTTATGTTGGAAAACCTTCCTCTTAGAAAAAATAATTGATTTGGATACAAAAAAAAATTAATAATTGATACTAGTTCTTCCAAAAAATATGATTTGACAACATGGTAAATAACACAAGAGTATGTTTGGGTGATGAACTTCAAAATTTCAAGGAATTTATGTAACGACCCGTTCCGGAAACCGGGATTAGATTAGTGATTAATAGCAGATTAGGGAAGTTAATCGGTGATTAATTGGATAATTTCGGACGGACGGTGCGAAATGACGATTTTGCCCCTAGAATGGGCAAAAATGTTGACTTTTTGTTCGGCCGGTCAAATGGAGTTTGACCGATGACCGTGACGTAGTTTGGGACGTCATGAGTTCATAGACAGATGGCACGTCCGATTTCGACAATCGAGGACAAAGTTATGACATTCGGAAGTTTGAGGGTACTTTGGTAATTTGGTTAAATAGGGGCAATTTGTTGACTTTTTGGACGACAAGTCAATTTCACGTATTTCAAATACCGTTACGTAGGTCTCGATCCCCTGATTACAACGATAGGCGGCATGTGTCATTTGGAGTTCGGGAAATAGAGTTACGGGTTTAAGTAATACGAGGGCAAAATGGTAATTTGTCAAGGTAGGGGTATTTTGGTCCTTTTGATATTTTGGGATCTGTGCCCAGTATAAGTAGCACACTTGGCTGCTTAGGGATGGTTGTTTAATGAGATTGGGACACTTGTCCCATCTCTAGAGGGGTGTGGAATTCTCCCAAGCCGTCTACAAACATTTTTAAAAAGATGATGCACGGTTTTGGAAAAAGAAATACGGAGCCGTGAGTGTCATTGTGAGAGACGACCAATGAACCCCTTGATCTTGCTGCTCGTGTGTAAGTCTGAAGGGTAGTGAGAGAAGAGAGGAGGAAAGGGACGGTGGTGTGCTCGTGATAGCCGCCACAAAAGGTGGCTAGACCCGCTGGAAACAGAGAATAGGGGAAAGAAATTGAAATTGTAAACACCTGAAAAGATGAGTCTCTGGTGGTAACTTGTTCATCAAAGTTGATCAAGGAAGGGAGGAAAAGCAAGAGGTGGTCATGGTGGCTCACGACAATGACAGCATGAGAAGGTATAGTGACATTTTTTTAGTGTAAGTCAATAATGGTGTTAATCATTTGAGCTAGTGTTGACTTGTTTGATGTATTGGATTGTGTTTTGGACTTCAAAACAAAGGGAAAGGACAATAAAAAGGGGTGGAAATGGTCAGACTCGAGGGTAGACAGTGGTTGCAGAGAATGGTTTGAATTTTGAAGCGGGAAGGTAAAATTCAAGTCTTAACTCTGTGTTTTTAGCAGCTAGATCGATTAGTTAAGTTAGGAAGAAACTGTAGGAACCAATATGATTAGAAAAATGGAAAAGGGAGGAACAACCATGACCGCCGGTTCGATTAAACCGGACTGGACCGAACCGATTCAAACCCGGTCGGACAGAGGTAGGAGATGAACAGTGCTTAGCGCGTAAGGCCCACGTGCAACCCCTTTGGGCGGTGCATGTGGGCGCGTGGCACATATTTCGAGGAAGGTTCCAACACGACTTTTAAAGTATTCGATGTAACGAACATTTTGGCGTTGGTTTCAAGTCGATCGGACATCGTCTCAATATGTTTCGGGTTGTCCGAAGATTTTAGGCCTCAGTTAAAAATAGTTAAAAATTTGGAAAAATTACGGGGATTTAGTATAAGCTTTACGAAGTAGTTAGTAACCTTATTATGGGATTTGGACAGGTTCGGGAAAGACAGTGGTAGTGGATTGGCCGGGAACGATATAGGTGCACGCGTATCCAAGCGACGACGCTAATGGTCTGTGAGTGGACTTTGCTTTTTAACTCTTGATGCATGCATATGTGTTTTACATGTTTTCTATACGTGATTCTATGATTTGATTTATGATCTAGATGGTTTACGGTTTTGCACGATTTCGAGATATTTACGTATTTGCACATTTTACGAGGTTTCGATTTCTATTGTGATTTGAGCATGATTTTGATGATTTGATTTCGATGATTTGAAATGGATTTCGGAGAAGTGATTTCGGGCTTGGAGACCTGTTCATGATATTTCATATTTGGTTTTGAGACTTAGAAAGGAAGTCTGGTTTTGGGTTCGGGACAGTGGTTCCGGATACCGGCTTACGCAATCATTGTTGCGAATTCGGATATGGATTTTCTATGGTTTTTCACTGTTGCTTGAAAAATGGTTTTGGGTTTAAAGACCCGGAAAAATGGAAAAACCCGCTGGATCTGGTTTTGAGTTTAAAGACTCGGATTGATTAACGGGGGGGAGGGCCCTGGATTGATATGTTTTGAGTTTAAAGACTCGGTATATGGTTTGAGTTTAAAGACTCGGATATGATACCCCCCCCCCCCCCCCTCCCCCCCGAGGCCTGTGATTGTGTTTTGAGTTTAAAGACTCGTTGATATCCCGGGAAGGCCTGGTTATTGCGCATGGTTTTGAGTTTAAAGACTCGGGCGTACTTGAGATCCAGTAAACTTGTATGATTAATGTTTTTCACTGGTTTTCAGATGTTTTAGGCGTTGGCCCGGATGATTGGATTTGATTTTGGGACTGAGTTCCCATGCTTTGAGATCGATTTGTGATTTTGGGCTGAGGCCCTGGATTTGAATTGATGGAATTGATTCGGGTTTTCAATGGTTTTCATTGATGGTTTTTTATATGAATGGTTTCATAACATGAATTGATATGCATACATTTTTTTTACATGGAGGGTATAAATGTAATTGTGTTTTCTGATAACTTTTTTCTGAACTTATTATTTATTTTTTTTGTCCACTCAGAATCGTTTTATGTTTTTGATACCCTCCAGGTTGTTGCGGTACATGCTGTTGGTCGAGAGAGACGGAGACATCACACCCGCGATCCATAGTAGTTCGGAACACTCTGGGAAGGCCGGACACTTGTAGGACGGTCAACTCGAGAATCCCTTGTCCAAATTACGTGTCACATGGAGGTTGGACGTCGGTTTAACCTTCGTATCATGCATAAGTTAGACGGGAGCAGGAATTAGCCCTTAATTCTGGGGGATTAGGGGTAGGTTCTGTCAATTTAAGCTAAATTAATGAAATTGAGAAACTTTAAAGTACATGGGATTATAAAGATTATAGCAAAAAAACTAAATAAAATATTTCCTAAGTAACATTTATCAAGGTGTTGCTTAAAAATCCTATCTAAATGTTTACGTCTAATCATTTGAAACTCTTTGTTACTTTAGAGTTCCTCATTTTTAATGTATTCCGTGGAACTTTGAAGCTCCTCGTGCAAACATACACTTCGAGAACGTTTGGATGAGAAACTTCAAAATACTAAAAATTTGGGTTATATTAGTCAATAATGAGTAATTTTAAAGTATCAAGAGATTTCCCGTTTAGAATCAATGCATTTTGATAGTTTTGTAAGTAACTGATAGATAGGTGTTATTTTGAAAATTCTATATATAGTTGCTTTGGTATGCTCATGTAGTGCATGTGCTCCTTTGCTAGTTGTGCACTTATCTACTTACAATTACTTTATTCAATTGTTGGTTGTGTATTTCTTTTTAATATACTATAATTTTTTTCTTTTTTTGGTATTTTGAAGTTCCTCATTCAAATATATCTTTAATATTAAAAATTAATGTGAGGCTCCATTTGTCTCGGAGGGGATTTAGAATTTTAATTTTGGATTCCATTATAACTAAATTTGTTGGTTAGACTAATCGAATTCACGTTGGATTTAAACAGTAAGAAAGGTAATGTTTTCAAATGCCTTTGTCCATATCGGTATTTCAAATGTCTTTTTTTAGTTAGTACTGTATCTTGTAATTTCAATCCGCTCAATCTAGTATTTTCTAACATTTATAGGCATTCACCCTTTACTATCGAACGACCATGGGCAGAGATTGAACATGTTCCATCTGTTATATTTACAGAGAGTGTAGCTCAGTTGCTGATGGAATTGGTCGAAATGGGCATGGCATGGAGCTCGCTATGAAGGCTCTGGAATCGACTCTGGCGAGTATCCTGGTTTTGTTGGAAGAAGACGTCCTGGGTTTGCCTAGGAGTCGGGTTATTCCATCTTAGCGAGGGTTTGTTGTTTCTGTTTTATTCCGTTATTAGAAAAGGAAAAAAAATTAATTCATATCTCTTCTGAAACATAAAAAGAAAAAAAAAATTCAAATTAGATGACTGCGGTGATGAAACAATTAACATTAATTAACCAAATGTGTACATATCCGTGATCACATAGTAATTTAACATTGGGACACTAAATTATAACAACTATCCCTGAACTTTATCATAATTTTAATAATCTTTCTTATACTTCAATATTAGTATCCCCGCTCCTAATTTTACTACAATTGTTGAATTAGTCCATCCGTAAAAAAATTCAAACGAAATTCATTAAAAATAAGGGCAAAATCGTCCTTGAACTTTACCATAATTTGAGTAACCGTTCGTAAACTTTACTATAATAGTTGAGTTAATCCCTTAGTCAATTGATTGTGTGGGGGCTTTTTCGGATCATGTTTATGAGAGGAATGATGAGTCTCATTCCATCTCTTCTTTGACTGGTGATTCTTTGCCTGAGTTTGGAGGGAAGTTTTAAGAATTGTTGGCAGGGCTTGGGCTTCTCAGGATTGACCGGACTCTGTGTTGATGGCTGCGCCGTTGTGGAAGGGGAAGAAATTGGCGTGAGCGCAATCTGTTTATGTTTTACAACCAAAGAAGGCCACCTTGGTGGTCTTGAATAGAATTATTTCTATGATCATGTCTAAATTATGTACTTTGATTTTCAAGTCATGTTTGGCTAACTATGTTGCTACTAGGCCTTGGAATATTGAGGTCCGAGTCTTCCTGTTTGGCTCTTTGAGGCTTGTTCCTCGCTCCGTGCTTGGCTTTGAGTCTTTGTACTCTGTTTTGGTGTGTGTGTTTATCTTATATAAATTTTGATTTCACAAGAAAAAATAGTTGAGTTTGCCCTTATTTTTTCCGGATTTCGTTTGAATCTATAAAGGAGAGATTAACACAATCATTATGGTAAAGTTCATGGACGGAGGACAGCGGTGTAGTCAGGAATTCAATCGTGTAGATCCTTTTCCAAGTACTTTAAAAATAATTAAATGTAATTCAACTCATCATAATATATGCAAATTAACCAAATTATAAAAAAACATCATATCATACTACTGATTGATTACAATCATAGTTTTCCTCGATACATTTTCAGTTTGAAATCACTGTATGCCTAAAATAAATTATAATTGAAGTGTTAAAATAAAATAGACATACGTAAAATTGTAAGAATTGAAAAAAAAAACCTAAGAAATAATAATGCAATCATATATGATAATGATAAATGTGTCGTTGGGAAACCTGAAATTATATCTCGGTTTTGTTCCCGCGAGCTAACGCGCAACTTCTCAGTGGGTCACCCATCCTGGGATTGCACCAGCCCCTACTCTCTTAACTTTGGAGTTCCTCAAGAATCCAAAACCAGTGAGCTCCCAAAAGGCCTCATACTAGATAGATACGTGCTCACACATATAAAGAATTTTACATTTCCCTCCCTGAACGATGTGGAATTGTTTACCGTTCTTCCCAAGACACAAATCTTACAATCCACCACCCTCCCCCTCCCCTTCCCCCCACATCTTGAGGCCCAGTCCAGCGTCCTCACTGGCACACTTCTAGTTGGGGTCCAGCTCTGATACCAAATTGTCACGACCCGACCTTCTCCAATAGGATATTATCCGCTTTGGACCCACCTTTCAAGGTTTTGTTCCCGGGAGCTCACGTGCAACTTTCAAATGGGTCACCCATAATGGGATTGCATCAGCCCCTACCCGCTTAACTTTGAAGTTACTCAAGAATCCAAAACCAGTAAGCTCCCAAAAGTCCTCATGCTAGATAGATACGTGCCCACACATATAAGGCATTTCACATTCCACACCCCCCCCCCCCCCCCCCGGCCGCCCGCTTAACTTTGAAAATTCTATATATAGTTGCTTTGGTATGCTCATGTAGTGCATGTTCTCCTTTGCTAGTTGTGCACTTATCTACTTACAATTACTCTATTCAATTGTTGGTTGTGTATTTCTTTTTAATATACTATAATTTTTTTCTTTTTTGTATTTTGAAGTTCCTCATTCAAATATATCTTTCACGAAAATATTAAAAATTAATGTGAGGCTCCATTTGTCTCGGAGGGGATTTAGAATTTTAATTTTGGATTCCATTATAACTAAATTTGTTGGTTAGAGTAATCGAATTCACGTTGGATTTAAACAGTAAGAAAGGTAATGTTTTCAAATGCCTTTGTCCATATCGGTATTTCAAATGTCTTTTTTTAGTTAGTACTGTATCTTGTTATTTCAATCCGCTCAATCTAGTATTTTCTAACATTTATAGGCATTCACCCTTTACTAATGAACGACCATGGGCAGAGATTGAACATGTTCCATCTGTTATATTTACAGAGAGTGTAGCTCATTTGCTGACCGAATTGGTCGAAATGGGCATGGGATGGAGCTCGCTATGAAGGCTCTGGAATCGACTCTAGCGAGTATCCTGGTTTTGTTGGAAGAAGACGTCCTGGGTTTGCCTAGGAGTCGGGTTATTCCCTCTTAGCGAGGGTTTGTTGTTTCTGTTTTATTCCGTTATTAGAAAAGGAAAAAAAAATTAATTCATATCTCTTCTGAAACCTAAAAAGAAAAAAAAAATTCAAATGATTGTTTACCGTTCTTCCCAAGACACAGATCTCACAATCCACCACCCCACCCCACCCCCCCCCCCCCCCCCACCATCTTGAGGCCAAGCGTCCTCACTGGCACACTTCGAGTTGGGGTCCAGCTCTGATACCACATTGTCACGACCCGACCTTATCCAATAGAATATTATCCGCTTTGGGCCCACCTTCAAGGTTTTGTTCCCGGGAGCTCACGTGCAACTTTCCAATGGGTCACCCATAATGGGATTGCATCAGCCCCTACTCGCTTAACTTTGGAGTTAATCAAGCATCCAAAAACAGTAAGCTCCCAAAAGTCCCCATTCTAGATAGATACGTGCCCACACATATAAGGCATTTCACATTCCACACCCCCCCTCCCTCGGCGAACGATGTGGGATTGTTTACCGTTCTTCGCAAGACATGGGTCTTACAATCCACCCCCTCCCTTGGGGCCCATCGTCCTCACTAGCACACTTCTAGCTGAGGTCCAGTTCTGATACCAAATTGTCACTACCCGACCTTTTCCAACAGGATATTGTCCGCTTTGGGCCCACCTTCAAGGTTTTGTTCCCCGGAGCTCACGTGCAACTTTACAGTGGGTCACCCATCTTGAGATTGCACCAGTCCCTACTCGCTTAACTTTGGAGTTCCTCAAGAATCCAAAGCTAGCGATGTGGGATTATTCGTCATTCTTACCAAGACACAGGTCTTACAATCCACCCCCTAGGGCCTATCATCCTCGCTGGCACACTTTCGATCGGGGTTTAGCTGTGATACCAAATTGTCACGACCCGACCTTCTCTAATAGGATATTGTTTGCTTTGGGCACACCCTCACAGTTTTGTTCCGGGGAGCTCACGTGCAACTTTCCAGTGGGTCACCCATCTTGGGGTTGCACCAGCCCCTACTCGCTTAATTTTGGAGTTCCTCAACAATCCAAAGCCAGTGAGCTCCCAAAAGGTCTGATGCTAGATAGATATGTGCCCACACATATATGATATTTCACATTTCCCTCTTCGAGCGATATTGGATTATTCACCATTCTTCCCAAGACACAGGTTTTACACAAATTGACTGTGAATTTCAAAATATATAATTGATTACAATTATATAATAATCTTCATTTATTAATAAATTTTTAATTGACTGAAATATATTATAATATATATATATATATATATATTACATTAAAATGTGTCAGAATCAATGGGGCTCAGGACCACCCGAACCCATTGTAGCTCCACCCTTAACAAGAGGCGCTATATTAAAGTTTAAAAATAATCACTAAATTATGATAAAATTCAAAGATGGTTACTCCATTTTATATCCATCATATTAACAATGACATTATTTGTATATCGTTCAATAATAATGTAACTGATAACTATTCTAAAACAAATAAGTCGCTGTGTTTCGAAGATATTAAGAGTAAATGATTAGTTTGCGTGCTTAGTAATTCTTTTGACCATGGTGTTTGTTTTTGTCAGGATCTATCCCAAATCCCCCCGGAATTAACGCGTGACGCTCTTGATCTCGTCTGACACGAAGTGTCCGATTTGGGAAATTTCGGACTTTACCCCCACCGGGCTTCTAGAGTACGCCAGGATCCGAAGGAGGAATGTGATGTCTCGGTCACCGATACAGCTCGCATCCGCGATCAACCTCAAGTGTTAGGACCCACCCCGGTTTCACCCCGAACCCGAGGTAAATCCCGCTCCCGTCTGACTCCCCGACACAACACCCAAGTAAAACTCACTCAAACCCAGTCAGATGCAGGAGTAATTAAACAAAATATCCCGAAGTTATCCTTTGCAGAGCATAGTACGAAAATACAAGGAACTAAAAACCGATAAATTACACGCACACGGAAGACTTTAAACTACTCCGGGACCCCTCGGGTGACTTCTATGCCTCGGTCACTGCCTCGACGTCAAAACCTCGCATTAGCACCACAACCTGGAGGGCAATTAAAAAAAAACAGAAAGTGTGAGTGGACCAGAAAGTACAAAAAGTTCAAAAACCATTTCATATAAAAACCAGGGTTTTAGCCCTCCGTTTTGAAACCACATGCATAACCAACCGTTATGAACACAGTTATAAAATAAGCATCATAAAACATCATAAGAACAGAAACACTATAAAATATCATAAGAAACAGAAACACTATAAAACAGTTATAGAAATCATAGCATGAGTATCAGAAACCGTATCATAAACCATAAAGCTCAAATCCTCATTTCCCGATCGAACCTGCTGGACCTATCCGAGTCTTTAAACTCCCGAGTCTTTAAACTCAATTCAGGCCTTAATCATATCCGAGTCTTTAAACTCCCGAGTCTTTAAACTCAAGGCCTACGGGTGAAAATCAATATATCCGAGTCTTTAAACTCCCGAGTCTTTAAACTCAATCCGTGTCTTTAAACCCATTCCAGCCGGTCCCCCGTCACATATATCCGGGTCTTTAAACCCAATAGCCAGATCTAGCAAATCCAATCCAAAACCTTTTGAAAACCTTTTCCAAATCCATATCCAAACTCGAATCCGAAATCTCCGGTCCGAAGCCTTTCCGGCGTTCAGAACCGTCATTCCGAACCCAAATCTGGAATACCACTTTTCAAGCCTTTGCCCCAAATCCAATTGTCACTTTCGATTTCAAAACCAAAACCTTGATTCTCAAAATCATGTCCCAAAATCCCCTTAAAATCATTGAGATCATTTATCTTTCCAAAATCACCCTTTTCGTAAAACATGCTAAAACCATCTTTTTCTCGAAAACCGTGCAATCACGTAAAACCATCATAACATAGTCAAGATCATAGATGTAAGAGTAAAACCATCAAAAATGTATATAAAAACAGTTATGCATGATCGAGTTTAAGGAAAGGGTCCACTCACATACAGAGCCCTACTCGCGTCCCGAATGTCCAGCTCGTTCCTCGGCTTCCTCGGGAAATCCCGATCCTGTCAATCATCGTCAAAAATACGTCACTAATACATCTACGAACATTCACCTAAATTTCCTCAAAATTCCCCGAACCGAAGACCTAAAACTCGGGACCCTAAACATTCACCCTCGCGGAACTAAACTCAAACGACGTCCGATTGACTCGAAAACAACTCCATTGAACTCACCACAACTCCTAGACCAAAAACCATGTTGACCGTTTTCCCAACCGCCGCCGCACGCTCCCACACGCGCCGCCCAAAGTGGCTGCGCGTGGCCCTCACGCGCCAGCTACAGTAGCATCATCAACCTCGACCTCACTGTGCTGAACCGGCCGCCGTGAATTGAACCGGCGAGGAGCATTCTCCGCCGTCCGGTCACCATTTCCTTCCCTTCTTCCACCCACGGCTTCGTCTAGACACCAAGAATCCATTCCCCTACTCCTCTAACCTCGACACAGTCCCACCATCGTCGATTCCAGCTCGAACCAGACAGCCCTCAAACCCCTGTTTCACGATCCATCTGCTCCGGTCACCTCCCGTCACGGTGGCGACACCAGACAATCCCTAGGGCCTTACTGAACCTAGACCAACCCTCCTATACCGTCGACTCAGCCCCAAACTCGACAACTTTGGGTTTGAAGTTCACGGCCGAAATAGAGTAACAGAGTACTCCACTTCGACTGAGCTCCGCCGTGTACGCCCCGTCACGGCGACCACCACAAACCACTCCTAGGACCTCCCTAAACATCACCCTGACTTTCAATCCTCTCGGTTCTAAACTCAGACTCACGACTTTCCAAATGAAGTTTACGGGAAAAACAGAGCAAGAAACCTTACCCTTCGATTGCAGCTCCGCCGTGCGCACCGCCGCGTGCCACGGTGTTCGTTGGCCTCCCTGCAACCTCCTGAACGTCCCACGGTCGTGGTTTGAGCCACCTCACGGCGTAGCCACCACCAAACGCTCACGGTCTCCCTTTTTCCCCAAAAACTTTGCCGCACCACCGCCGTGCCGTCGTGCACGATTCCACCACCAATTCACGACCACCAGCTTCCTTTCAGTCTCCCGTTCCTCCCTCACTCACCAGGACTCGTCAATTACCACGATCAATCCTCAACTTCTCCTCACAAGCTCTCTCTGTTTCTCTGTGTTTGTCGAAGAACAACCACGGGTTTTCATGAGTGCACCCCAATTATTTGGGCTATGAACACACAGGATTCTCCCAGAATCCTCTAGCCCCTTGCCACATGTCACCATCCACTCAACCCTTATCCCATCTGGTTAAATCCCAGCCGTCCAGTTTGCTTTCTCTCTCTGCACAAATCCCCAGATGCCAAAAAGACCAAAATACCCTCCTGTTTAACACATTTTTACGGTTTTGTCAAAACTTCCTAGACCCGTAACTCTAGCCTCGTAAGTCCGACGAATACGTGCCGCCTGTCATCGAACTCAGGACGACGAAAGCTATCTAACCATGCTAGGTCAACCTACCAAAACCCATTCGTACAAAAAGTCAACTATTCCCCCTAATTTACCCAAATTACGGTTAAGCCCTCAACCTTCCGAACATCACAACTTCCTCCTCGGATGTCGGAATCGAACGTACCTCATGTCTACGGGTTCGTGACGTCCTCAACTACGTCCTGGTCACTGGCCAATACCCAATTGACCACCCGAATAAAAGTCAAAATTTTTGCCCGGACTAGGGGCAAAATCGTCATTCTAGGCTCCCGGACCTTTCGGGACCACCTAACCACTGATTAACCTCACTAATCACACCTTAATCACTATACTAATCCCGGCTCTCGGGACGGGTTGTTACAATCTACCCCCCTAAAAAGAATTTCGTCCCCGAAATTCCACAGATAGTTCCCGACACCTAGGGTCTCCTACCTGGTCACCAACACTAGGTCAACAACAACCTCTCCTGGGTTTCCTGTCTATCATCGCCACCTTGGGATTTCACTCCATCTCCAACTACTGTTACCACGGCCAACTCTCGCTATGTAACAACTGCATGGTGTACGCAAGGGAAGCTCTATGAACAGCAAACAAAGGTATTCTAAAATACCTTATTTCACAGTACCCGACAGAAGTCATAGAGTACCTCCTCGTATACAACCACCCTACCTTTCCAAACCAACTCGACTACTAACCCAAACAATCATCCACCCATCTCCCTCGGCTGCTACTTCAGCCACTGTCGGAATCAATCTACAAAGTCCTAAAGGCAAACTCTAGCTTGTGGGTTTTCTCCTTCAATAACCTCATATCGATCAGTTATAGTCACTCCTTTCCTGTACCTTCCGTCATCCTTCTACAGAACTTACTGTACCACTCCAAGTCCTCTAAGAAAACTCCTAGACTCTACCCTGAGATCCAACAACCAAACCTAAGTACAGTACAACCAAAAGTAATATAAGTACCTGTCCCCGCATCTGGTGTCGACTGACCCTCCTGCTGGGTCATCGAGAACACCCGGGCCTGAGATCCCGACGCTCTACCACGTCCCCTCGAACTACTAGTAGCAGTGCCACCACCTCTTCTTGGGCTTGCTATCCCTGACGCTGTACTCTGTCCGGACTCCGCTACTCCTCTTCCTACACCACCTTCCTGTGGCAACAGTGGACACTCACGTCGGAAATGACCTCGCTCCCCGCAGTAGAAACACACATTCCAACCTGGTCCACTGCTCGGTCTCCCTGTGGACGCTACCGACGTCGCACTAGCTTTCGGAGTCGGCGGGGCTCGGTAACCCCAAAATCCTAAACTCTGAAAACTGCCAGGTCTACCAAAACGCTCATCGCCCGATGAGGACGCTCCACCGAAGTTACCTCTTTTTGGTGTCTGCAGGCTCGAAGCTCCAGGAATAGATGGTTCCCGGCGTCGCACCGGCAAACTAGCCTCCACCCTCACCGCAGCATCCGACAAGTCTCGGAGGGTAGCAAAAGATCCAGCCGTCACTATGGCTCGAATCTCACCTCGCAGGCCCAACTCAAACCTACGGAATTTCTCGGCTTTAGTGGCTACAAAAGCAGGAGCAAACCGAGACAACATCTGGAACTTCCATTCATACTCAGCCACTGTCATATTCCCTTGCTGAAGCTGCAGAAACCCCGCCTCCTTGGCATCCCGGAAAGAACGAGGATAATACTGCTCTAGAAACCGTTCCCTAAACGTCTCCCAAGTCACACTATGGACATCCCAACCAGACAACTTGAGGGTATACCACCACTCGTACGCTGTACCATCCAACAGAAACGTAGCCAACAACACTCGCTCCTCCGGCGGACAATGCATCACCGCAAAAATCCGCTCAAGTCTGGTAATCCACCTTTGGGCTTCCTCAGGATCAGCCCCACCACTAAACGTAGTCGCCCCGAGCCGCTGGGCTCGCTCAATCGTAGTACTCTCAGTCTCTCTTGCTACTTCTTCAGGTTGTGGAGAGGGTCTACGTCTCGGAGGCATCGTCAACCGCACGCTGAAAGAGGCATAGAAGTAATCAAATAACTAAAACACAACCTCACAAACCAACAAACCCCACAAACCCGACAAACCTATGCTCTGATACCAATTGTCAGGACCCACCCCGGTTTCACCCCGAACCCGAGGTAAATCCCGCTCCCGTCTGACTCCCCGACACAACACCCAAGTAAAACTCACTCAAACCCAGTCAGACGCAAGAGTAATTAAACAAAATATCCCGAAGTTATCCTTTACAGAGCATAGTATGAAAATACAAGGAACTAAAAACCGATAAATTACACGCACACGGAAGACTTTAAACTACTCCGGGACCCCTCGTGAGACTTCTATGCCTCGGTCACTGCCTCGACGTCAAAACCCCGCATTAGCTCCACAACCTGGAGGGCAATTAAAAAAACAGAAAGTGTGAGTGGACCAGAAAGTACAAAAAGTTCAAAAACCATTTCATATAAAAACCGGGGTTTTAGCCCTTTGTTTTGAAACCACATGCATAACCAACCGTTATGAACACAGTTATAAAATAAGCATCATAAAACATCATAAGAACAGAAACACTATAAAATATCATAAGAAACAGAAACACTATAAAACAGTTATAGAAATCATAGCATGAGTATCAGAAACCGTATCATAAACCATAAAGCTCAAATCCTCATTTCCCGATCGAACCTGCTGGACCTATCCGAGTCTTTAAACTCCCGAGTCTTTAAACTCAATCCAGGCCTTAATCATATCCGAGTCTTTAAACTCCCGAGTCTTTAAACTCAAGGCCTACGAGTGAAAATCAATATATCCGAGTCTTTAAACTCCCGAGTCTTTAAACTCAATCCGTGTCTTTAAACCCATTCCGGCCGGTCCCCCGTCACATATATCCGGGTCTTTAAACCCAATAGCCAGAACCAGCAAATCCAATCCAAAACCTTTTGAAAACCTTTTCCAAATCCATATCCAAACTCGAATCCGAAATCCCCGGTCCGAAGCCTTTCCGGCGTTCAGAACCGTCATTCCGAACCCAAATCCGGAATACCACTTTTCAAGCCTTTGCCCCAAATCCAATTGTCACTTTCGATTTCAAAACCAAAACCTTGATTCTCAAAATCATGTCCCAAAATCCCCTTAAAATCATTGAGATCATTTATCTTTCCAAAATCACCCTTTTCGTAAAACATGCTAAAACCGTCTTTTTCTCGAAAACCGTGCAATCACGTAAAACCATCATAACATAGTCAAGATCATAGATGTAAGAGTAAAACCATCAAAAATGTATATAAAAACAGTTATGCATGATCGAGTTTAAGGAAAGGGTCCACTCACATACAGAGCCCAACTCGCGTCCCGAATGTCCAGCCCGTTCCTCGGCTTCCTCGGGAAATCCCGATCCTGTCAATCATCGTCAAAAATACGTCACTAATACATCTACGAACATTCACCTAAATTTCCTCAAAATTCCCCGAACCGAAGACCTAAAACCCGGGACCCTAAACATTCACCCTCGCGGAACTAAACTCAAACGACGTCCGATTGACTCGAAACCAACTCCATTGAACTCACCACAACTCCTAGACCAAAAACCATGTTGACCATTTTCCCAACCGCCGCCGCACGAACCAGACAGCCCTCAAACCCCTGTTTCACGATCCATCTGCTCCGGTCACCTCCCGTCACGGTGGCGACACCAGACAATCCCTAGGGCCTTACTGAACCTAGACCAACCCTCCTATACCGTCGACTCAGCCCCAAACTCGACAACTTTGGGTTTGAAGTTCACGACCGAAATAGAGTAACAGAGTACTCCACTTCGACTGAGCTCCGCCGTGTACGCCCCGTCACGGCGACCACCACAAACCACTCCTAGGACCTCCCTAAACATCACCCTGACCTTCAATCCTCTCGGTTCTAAACTCAGACTCACGACTTTCCAAATGAAGTTTACGGGAAAAACAGAGCAAGAAACCTTACCCTTCGATTGCAGCTCCGCCGTGCGCACCGCCGCGTGCCACGGTGTTCGTTGGCCTCCCTGCAACCTCCTGAACGTCCCACGGTCGTGGTTTGAGCCACCTCACGGCGTAGCCACCACCAAACGCTCACGGTCTCCCTTTTTCCCCAAAAACTTTGCCGCACCACCGCCGTGCCGTCGTGCACGATTCCACCACCAATTCACGACCACCAGCTTCCTTTCAGTCTCCCGTTCCTCCCTCACTCACCAGGACTCGTCAATTACCACGATCAATCCTCAACTTCTCCTCACAAGCTCTCTCTGTTTCTCTGTGTTTGTCGAAGAACAACCACAGGTTTGCACGTGTGCACCCCAATTATTTGGGCTATGAACACACAAGATTCTCCCAGAATCCTCTAGCCCCTTGCCACATGTCACCATCCACTCAACCCTTATCCCATCTGGTTAAATCCCAGCCGTCCAGTCTCTGCACAAATCCCCAGATGCCAAAAAGACCAAAATACCCTCATGTTTAACACATTTTTACGGTTTTGTCAAAACTTCCTAGACCCGTAACTCTCGCCTCGTAAGTCCGATGAATATGTGCCGCCTGTCATCGAACTCAGGACGACAAAAGCTATCTAACCATGCTAGGTCAACCTACCAAAACCCATTCGTACAAAAAGTCAACTATTCCCCCTAATTTACCCAAATTACGGTTAAGCCCTCAACCTTCCGAACATCACAACTTCCTCATCGGATGTCGGAATCGAACGTACCTCATGTCTACGGGTTCGTAACGTCCTCAACTACGTCTTGGTCACTGGCCAATACCCAATTGACCAGCCAAATAAAAGTCAACATTTTTGCCCGGACCAGGGGCAAAATCGTCATTCTAGGCTCCCGGACCTTTCGGGACCACCTAACCACTGATTAACCTCACTAATCACACCTTAATCACTCTACTAATCCCGGCACTCGGGACTGGTTGTTACATGAAGGGCATTAAAAAAACCAATTAAAGCTATGAGTGGACAAAACCAAATAATTTATGAAATCATTTCATTGAAAGAAGATATTTATGCCCTTTACTAAAAAGTATGCATGCATTCGAAAACCATTTATTAAACCATTTCTCATATCATTAAACCATTAGGGCCTTAGCCCAAAACCGTAAACCAAAGGACGTGGGAATTCAGCCCAAAACCAATCATGTGGGTCTCAGCCCAAATCCAGTACATGTGGGACTCAGTACAAAACCAAAACAGTAGGGACTCAGCCCAAAATCCAATCCTCGGCATCCCTGATGCCTGACATCCGAGATGTCACAACCAACACAACTGTCACGGTTCCAAGCTACGCGTGCTACCCGGGGTCTCAAATCCCAAGTCTCCCCAGGGTCCACCAATGTTAATGACCCGCAGATCAATGACCCTCCCTGGGGGAGGTTTTAACTTCTAGCAATCTCTTCTCCTAAGTCATTATACGGATCGGTCACTCCGTGCAGTGACTTCTCGCCGACAATTGCCCCGTGACTACTCCAGGATACTACGAGACGTCTAGAGGAGACAACCCACCACTCCAGGATACTACGAGACATATGGAGGGCATCCGTTCATGAGGATGGTAAACGGAAAACCATTTTCATAATTCATTTCCAAAACCATTAATAGGGCCACACCCGGGTCCCCGACCCGGGTGTAAATCCACAATTGGATCCCCGACTCGAAATTATGTTTATAAACCAGAACTGGGCCTCATGCCCGATATCATAACCAACTGGGCTTCAAGTCCGAATTCGTAAACCAACGGGGCTCCGGCCCGATCATATAACTCAAATAGGCCTCCAGCCCGATTTCACATTAAATCAAATGGACTTTAAGTCCATTAGTTTCCAATTCAAATGGGTCTCATGCCCAATTCCATATTTTCAAATCCAAAACCTTTCCCTAAAACTATCATAGAAAACATAGCACGTATAGGCACGACTTAAAACTGAAAACCTCGAAATACGTGCAAACATGTCAATACTAACTACCACAAAAAAATGCACGCATGGTATCACAACCATGCTCTAAAAAACTTATAAACATTTATGCATGCATCAATTTAGAAAGAAAGGTCCACTCACAGACCATCCGAAGCTGCGCCTCGATAGCGGCACCATAAGCTCTCCCGTGCCAATCACTGTTTTGGGGGTTCCCGAACCTGTCCAAATCACTTTAGAAGGTTACAAACTACTTAATTAACCCCTCATTAAAGCCCCACAATTTTCTGAAATTTTTAACTATTTTTAAACCCGAACCTAAACCTTCGGACATACCGAACTATAACGAGACGATGTCCGATCGACTCGAAACCAGTCCCAAAATGTTTGTTAAATCGAATAGATGAAATTACATGTTGGAACCTTCCCCAAAAAGTGGACCACACGCCCAGACGAGCATGCAAAAGCCCCTATACGTGGGAGCCACACGCCACTGCATAGTCGTCCTCTTCCCTGCGATTCGGCCAGTTCAGATCGGTGCACTGGTCAGCTAGTCCAGCTGAAGCGGCGTGACTGGTCCAGGCCATTTTCTCTCTCATTTTTTGTCCAATTCAATCCAGTTCAATCCTAATCTCCCTATTTCAAAGTTTCCTATCATCCTATATTTTCAAATCATACCAAAGAATCCAGAAAACCCCCGTGTAAATCGAACCCCCAAGACCTCTGTTTTTCCTAGCCATCCTCGGGGCTACACCGTCATCCCCTGCCGTTAAAAACCTCCCCAAAACCATCATACTAACCCAATAAACACACCCCAATCCTCAGATAACATCCCCAACGTCCAAAACTGAAAATTCAAATTAAAATCAAAACTGGGATGTCGGGTTACCTGGGTTCTGGGCCATCGCCGCCGTCCACGACAGTCCTGTCATCACTCGGCCACAATCAGCTCATCCTCACTCCTCTTCTTTCCTCTCACAGAATCAAATGGAAAGGGATACGGATTTGGGTTCAAGGTATTTGGGTGAGATCGGGTTTGGTTTGGACGAACAACGAAATGGGGGAATGCATGTATCTATTTGGGTGGGCAATTGATGAATGACAAGTGTCATCCATCGATTAGGCCTGTCCCTAAAAGTCTGCGCCCACTTGAGGACAAATGGCATCCGTCTCGTGAAACGTGCAATAGTTCCTCGGAACATCCGTGAACCGTAACTTTGCTGTCGAATGTCTGATTTTGATGTGCTGCTTGTCTACGGACTCGTGATGTCCCGATCTACATCACGGTCATCAGCCCTCAGTCGTCGGACCTCCCGGGTCAAAAGTCAACTTTTCGCCCTCGTTTAGGGGCCAAATTGTAATTTCGCCCTGAACATTCGTTAATCCTCGTCTAATCCCCGATTAGCCTCACTAATACATAATTAATCTTAATTAATCCTTAAAATTAGGGACGGGTCATCACAAACTCCCCTCCTTAAAGAATTTCATCCTCAAAATTCCAACCGACCTAATTCCACAACCAAAATATGGAATCCAATCATGTCCCCAACTCGGGCTGTTACACACATCACGAGAGTGCTCGTGTAAAAGTACACATCCATTATAAACATCGTACTCGTTGATACTCGCTGTCGCCGGAGCCTCCAAAGCTCCATATCAACTCTCGAGAAACCATACGTTTGCTTGTAAGTCTCACTCGAGACATCGACACTTGTCGATCACGCCTGTCAATCACTCCGACAGGTCAATCCTACCGAGTTGTCGTATAATCGGCTTTTCACCCTGACGATCCTTCTCATCCGATAAACAAGCTAACATCCTATTCAGCATCTGATCCATCAACATCCGCTAGATTCTGCCATCACAGTGGCACGAATCCCATCTCGCAGGTCATCCTCAAACCTACTGCATTTATCGGCCTCGATACTCATATCAGTCAAAGCTCTTGTTTTCTTATACTCATACTGACTCTCCTTAGAGTCCCGTCAATCCATAACAATCTGCACGCATCGGATACTGATTAAATTCATCACCACTAAATTTCATATTGACTTCGTACGAAAACCAATCCCATCGACCAATATCATGACCAGCCGACCACTCCTGGCTCCAATGCGCTCTCGTTGCGCTACTCTGATCTCGACTCGCTCTCGAGTCCTCACATCGTACTTCGTGCCACTTAGCAACTGATGCTGAACCCTTGACTCACTCGAGTCCCAAACTGTCACACCACGTATCCTATCGAAACACATTCGACCACGTACCTATCCTAGGTGTATCTAGATCCCAATCGAATACTTGTCTCAACAGAGATAACACATCTACACTGTAGGGTTCCCTTATTCATCCACGACTTGAGCCCCCGCTCACATCAATCACTGAACCCTACCAATCGACTCTGCTCGAGCACAGAGTAGTCGACGTCCAATCAACTCATTATTATGTTAGAACACATCCGATCATGGCACTCATCGAACTGTCGACATCGGATCCGATCCCCGTACACACTGTACAATCAACATTGGATGAGGTCCAATCACCAGGCGAACATCAATCCATCACAATCTCTATCCTCATATCCAAGACAAATTATACCACACTTCACATATCCAACATAGATCGTATACTCCCCTCACATATCCAAGACAGAGGTTGGATAATTATTTCGTCCCACAATACGATTCTCCTCTGCTCCTAGCTTAGCATAATCAGCGAGGCAATTCACCCCAATGATGACCAGACCTCGGTCTACTCGCCTCTCGGTCGCCACCATCACGCCAGTCATCTCGATCATCCTGATCGTCATCACACTCCTCATTGTCTCAATCGTAAACTCTCTTGATTTTGAAGTTCCAATCACGTTGGAAGCATGCGTCATTTCCAATTACTGAGCTCACTCATTACACGAGCATTCCCGCGTCCTATAGGCAAACGATTTCCAAGTCCTCAACTCAGGAGGTATGGTCAACCGTAGTCAACCAAAACCAATCCTCAATGAACTCTCAAGTTCTCAGCTCAATCGGACACCATCCATACGTCCGTGAATACTGTTTATGCACACCCAAAAGGATGTCAATTCATCCTAATCTAATGTACCGCTCGGCTGAAGAGTCACAAAAGACTCCTGCTGTGATCTGTAGCCAAATCTCTGCATATCACCATATCTGACCAACCGACCCTTACGTTAGAAGACGTCACTTACGTCATCCATTTATGCCATTTCATCCAATCACCACTTAGGCATTTCAACCTTTAACGTTACCACTCCTGGGCACACACTCGTGCCTCAAGTCTCGTATCATCAAGGAACTGGTCACCAAACCAAGTACTCCACGTGCCTCCCACTGAGCCACTCAGGATCCTCTCTGTCCCGCTCAGTGCCGACCGAACTCGCATGATCGCCACTCTGGGCACAACTACTATTTCACCGGCATATTGGTTTGCACGTCCCAACTCTATTGGATCAAATCCAACGATCACACTCGTGCGATCTGTCCAAGGATATCTAGGGCACTTGTCACTCATTCAGGTACATCCTACTCATCTCAGTCACCTTCACAAAGGTAGCGTGGCACACTCGCCAACATCCAAAGTCAACGTCTCATTCTGTGATCGCACTCAGTCGTAACCGAGGCGAATCTAGAAATCACTGCTCATACTGTGCATTACTCACGCACCCTCGTATCCTCGTCACGACTGAAAAATCTCATCGCCACAGTCGCCCCAACAACTTGAGTTTGTCTACTCGATAAGACTCGACTACGTCCATTGATAGCAGCGTCTGCCACAGCTTCGTGTAGACCAATCTCAGAAACACTTTGCTATCGAGACTCCAAATCCATGCGATCAACTCATCGCAGGTACCAACAGCTCAACGCAACATCCACCGATCGGTCCACCTCAGGATCCAGCCAACAAGTACCACACTCCTGGTAACTTGTCCAATCAATCTCCTACTAGGGTTATCACAAACTTGGCTGCCTGCTGCAGCCCAACAATCCTGACCGATCCCTCGCTCTCAACTCCGAAGAGTCGTCATACTCCGGTACTGGTGTCCTACCGACTGGTAACCACGATCCAAGGACCTCTTCCTCTCGTAACTTTACGGCTCCCAGCCGCTGGCCTTCACAAGAACTTGTCCATAATCTGTGCCTAACACTGAACAACCGCTACACGTCGCAATCGCAGCATACCACAATCACCGCATGCCATACCAAGCCATACCACACCTACACCGTGGCATCCACTACCAGTCGACATCCCTCCGGGACTCGACACATTGAAACATGGCCCCTCATGCCCAATTGGATCCAACGTTCCTATTCCAACCAGCCTCAACTCGGGTCATCCATGTCCTCCACTGATACCACACTGCCCCAATCCATAACCGCCATAACCGTTCGACGGTCCCGACTCTCAGGTAGTCAAACTGTGTCTACTGGGCCATTGGATCCTATCCACCAGTAACACTACCTCTCTAAGCTGTTGGTATGGCAAGAAAATCATTCCAGATGGGAATCCAACCTCTCAAAAACAAGGCATCCTGCGCCAGACGAACCCTAACCATTGCACCTCATTCCAAACATAATCTAACTAGGGACCGGTTCCACTGAATCTTCACACTATTACCCTAACTGTCAGGTTGATGACGGGCTGTTATAACTGTAGAGACATCACACCCTCGACCTGCGCGCACCACAAGAACAAACCTGCTCTGATACCACTTGTCAAGACCAGTCCAAAATCCCCCCGGAATTAACGTGAGACGTGCTTGATCCCGTCTGACATGAAGTGTCAGATTTGGGAAAGTTCCGACTTTAGCCCCACCGGTCTTCTAGAGTACGACAGGATCCGGAGGAGGAATGTGATGTCTCGGTCACCACTACAGCCTGCATCTGCGATCAACCTGAAGGGCATTAAAAAACCAATTAAAACTATGAGTGGACAAAACCCAATAATTTATAAAAACATTTTCAGGGAAAGAAGATATTTATGCCCTTCAGTGAAAAGCATGCATGCATTCGAAAACCATTTATCAAACCATTTGTCAGATCATTAAACCATTAGGGCCTTAGCCCAAAACCATAAACCAAAGCACGTGGGAACTCAGCCCAAAACCAATCATGTGGGTCTCAGCCCAAATCCAGTACATGTGGGACTCAGCCCAAAACCAAAACAGTAGGGACTCAGCCTAAAATCCAATCCTCCACATCCCTGATGCCTGACATCCGAGATGTCACAACCAACACAACTGTAACGGTTCCAAGCTATGCGTGCTACCCAGGGTCTCAAATCCCAAGTCTCTGATAGGTCGTTAATTAAATAATATTTTATATTATTTTATACCATTTATACTTAACTTTTAATATTAAAATAATAAATAATTAGATAAAATAATATATTTTGTGATATTTTTTAAATAAATAAAGCTTGTAATTTGGAGTATTTTTGGAAAAGAACCGTCCCAATCGAAATTATAACGAAGAAATTATGCACGAAATTCGGTGGAATTAGTTAAATTAATTTTAATATTTAAAATTCTTTTTTCAGGCCCAAAGGAACCCAGCCCAGATTCAAAATGCCAGCCCAATTTAATTGATTCAGGCCCAGCCCTCCTATTCTGCCAAGCTCAACCACGCGGCACAAACCAATTCAGGCCCAGCCGGCGTCGCCCAGCGCTTCGCCCAACCAGTCTCGCTCTAGCAGATTCCTACCGAAAATCGTATTCCATTTTTGGTACGCGCGTCCCGAAGGGCTCCCCTACTACCCAGCGCGCGTTCGCCGACTTGCTGCCTCTTGTAAGTGCAGCAGGCGCTGATCCAGCTGCCCTCTTTCAGCTGCTCCCTACCGAACCTCACCTGCCAGCCCTCTTTAGTCATTTTCCTGCACCAAAACTACTCCACCCACTCCCTTTTGCATCAGGAAATCAGCACAAAATCAGCTTCAAACCATGCCTATTATCATCATTGTTCATCATTTCATTTTTATTTATTTTTATTGTAATTTTTATTTATTTTTGAGAGCTTTTTCTCTCTATAAATAGGGATTCATTTCATGTAACAAGGGTCCCCAATTTCCCCCATTTTGTTTCTGTTTTTAGTTTAGGTTCTAATATTTCTCTCTAGTTTTTCTCTTATTTTAGTTCATCTTCTTTCTTTTTGTTCTTTATTTTTTGGGACCATTTATTTCTTGTAGATTTTCTTATTAATTAGTTTCCTTTCAATTATTGTTCTTAATTTATGTTATTTTTATGTTATTTTTTTATTTCATTTCTTTTTTACTTTGTTCTTGTAATTTTTCTTTGAGCTCACTTAAACACATTTTTATGCTTTCCTTAAGAAATACTTAGGCTGAATAATTCCGAAATAATTCTATAGTTTAAGTCCACATTCTTATGTTTATTCCTACATCTTCATAAAGTTCCTTATGCTATTCAGAGAATTTTATGGATAACATTTCATTGTTTCCATCCACTTTCGGAATCACAAGCTGTTCTTGGGTTCCAAAAGTGTAACTTTTCTCCATTTTCTTAAACTCTAGTTATTTTTCCGGTTTTATTTATATTTCAATATATGTGTTGGTATTTTCTTTCTAACATTTGTAAATGTGAATACAATCCCCATGTGTTTTATTTTTTGAATTTCATTTACTTCATATGTTTTAGCACCTAACCTTCAATTTAACGCTATTGTATATGACCGCTGTTCGGTGCAGTTAGAATAAGGTTGAAGAGATTTAAATGTTTGACGCACATTGGAATCAATAACATAAGGTGAATCATATTATAAATGTTTATGATCGCTGTTCGGTGCATTTATAATATTGAAAAATGTATGCATGTAATTAAGATGATGAAGGTAGAATTTCGGGATTGGTTCAATATGAACAAAATGTTAGAGCGTTGATAAAAATATGTGTTTGAAGAAAGTTCACTTGTGAAAAGGTTAAAATGGAAGTAGAATTAAGTTCTTAATTATTTTTACTTGTTTTCTTCATTCTATGATTACAATCTTTCAAACCCCCCATTTAATTCTTTATTCTTTTATTCTTTTATTCTTTATTTCATTAATTCATTAATTCTTTTATTCTTTTATTCTTAAATTCATTTATTCTTTAATTCATTATTCTTTGATTATTCATTATTTTTTTTAACTAACATATTATTAATGTTCCCTAATTTCCCCGATTAAAAACAGTCACTATTTAGCAATACTACATCTACACAAAAAGAGTTTAAATTGCATAATACTCGAATTACGTATTTAATTTAATGCGTAGTTTGGACGTTATCAATTTTTGGCGCCGTTGCCGGGGAAATTGAAAGTCATTTTTAATATGTTGGTGTATGTATATAAATTGTGCATATTATACTTGTTTATATTTATTTTATTTGTTCATAACTTTTAGTTACTTGTTTATAATTCTTATACTTGTTTATATTTTATTTATCCATCTTATTTTTGTTCTTATTATTTTTGTTTATATTTGTTTATTTTTATTTTTATATTTGTACATATTATACTTGTTCATAATATTTATCTTTATACATTTTCATATTGTGCTTGCATATTATTTTTATTTATTTTTATACTTGTTCATAACTTTTATTTTTATGCTTGTTCATAGTTTGATTCTTACAATTGTTCATATTATATTTGTTTATAATGTTCATACTTGTTTATAATTTCTATTTTTTGTTCATAAATGTTCATAATTTTTTATATACTTGTTCAAATTATAATTGTTTATGTAAATTTAAATTTTTATTTGGCTTGTTCATTTTATACTCTCACATACTTGTTCATAATTGACTTTCCTTTTTGCTTGTTTATAATTATTATTCTTGTTCATACTTGTACATAATGTTCATTCTTTCTACTTTTTCATAAATGCATATTGTACATTATCACTTTTCCTTATTTTTTTTCCTTTTATTTTTTTTTGCTTGTTTTTGTAATTTAAAAAAAAAAAACAAAATTAAAAAAACATAAAATTCGAAAAAAAAATTTCCTATTCTTGATTTATTTATTTATTAAATTCCGAAAAAAGTAATTAATATATATATATATAAGAAAAGCCTTTTTTCATTACCTCAAAAAAAAAAAAAATTACTTTCCAACTTTCTTTAGTTTTAGTTTCATGTTAGTGTTAATTCATACTTGTAAATAAATTTTTTACATATATTACTTGCTATTCTTTATACTTGTTCATAATTATTATACTTGTTCATAATTTTCATTTGTATGCTTGTTCATAATTTTTATTTTTATATTTGTTTATGTAAATTCAAACTCTTATTAAATTTGTTTATACTTTATTCATAATTGTACATACTTGTTCATACTTGTGTATAATTATTCTTACTTTCATACTTGTTCATAAATTGTTCATAACTTTTATATTTCATAGTGTTCATTCATATTTGTGCATAATTTTTATTTATTTATTTATTTTACTTGTTTATAATTGTACATCTTTATTCGTACTTATTTGTTTATACTAGTTCATAAGCTGTATATTATTAGTTTACATTTATTTTATTTGTGTATGTATTTATTTAAGTTTGTCTTTTTCTTCCTTAAAAAAAATAATAAAAAAATTCTTATCTTAACTTTGTGTTAGTGTAAATATAAATTCTTAAATAAATCTTGTACATATATTAGTTTGTTAATGTGAAATTATTTTGTAAAATACCATTACTTGTGAATACATTGTTCATACTTGTATAAATTGTTCATATGTAAATTTTCAAGTTATATTTATAAATTGTACATAAAAACATACTTGTAAATAATTCGTGCATTCATGCATTAGTCTCGGCTATATGTAGATCACTTGTTCTTCGAAGTTTAGATTTTGATCTTTAATAGGTGAAAACTCTTTTGTTAACTCTCACCTACGGTGATTGTTAACACTTGAGTTATCTTAATTCCTCTGGAGTAAGAAATTTTCGAGGGTGATGTCTAGGACATGAGACAGGACTCATAATGGGTTTTGGGTCTAAGAAATGGACATCAATGGAGTTTAAGCATCGGGATGTCTTGAAATTAACTTTGTCTCTTATGTTTATTCTTTCTAACCTGGTCACCTTTGAACTTGCCCAAACAGTTGAATTAATCCAAGATATTTACTTGGGCCGCACGGGCGTATAAGTCTCAATCTAAACTTTGAAGCTATGTGAACCATATATATCTTTGACTTCCCCCAACATGTAACTATTGTTTATATCTTAACTTACATTACTTGTCTTGACAAATTTAATTTGCATCTTTAGTTTAACTAACTTACATCTTTCATTTAACTTGCATTTTTAACTTAAATTTGCATCTCTAACTTGCATTCTTGACAACATGCATCTTTTACTAACTAACTTGCATCTCTGTCTAGGCTAGATGGACGTTAAACTTCAAGTGTTTGTTGCGAGGCAACCCAATGTATTCTCGGGATGTGAAGGAGTCATCGACGCAGATTTGCTATCTTTCAACCTTCACTCTCTTTATTTTATGTACTTAATGTTTTTCTTGTTTTATTTTCGTAAATCATTTTCCTTACTTCAATTTTATGTTCAATTACTTCTTATTTTCCTACATTGAGGACAATGTAGAATTTAAGTGTGGGGGAGTGGTTTACAATTTTAATTGTGCAATAAAATTATTTTAAAAAAAATATATAAAAACAATATTTTTATTGCTTTCTCGAGTCTTTTTGTGTTAACTTAGTGTTTTCACGAGTATTAAGTTGCCCTTTAACTTGTCAATGATATAAATGAACAGAAATTAATATGTTATGGCTATAAAGATGATCACCACAACTTGATTTCGTTTGTTAATATTTTGTGATTAAGTGTTATAACTTGTAAATATATATGTAAATTGGTACATAAACGAGCATGTTAAGATAAGTACGAATCATTTGAACCTTATGTGAGCTTTAGAACTATATATATATATATATATATATATATCTTTGATGAGTGATTCATAAGTTCTTTGTTTAAATTGATATACATATCTCTATTATTATAAAGCCAACAGGTGCAATAAGCTTCACCAATTTTTCGGATGAATATGCCCTTACTTAATAATAATTCTAAAGCAACGGAAGTGAAATACACTGAGGACTCAAAGGTAATATTACATGATCTAAAATTAAAATTAGAAAATACAAAAATTAATTATTTTAAAACAAATGGCCCTGTTAACCCGGCGATTGTGAATGAAACAATCCCAAATGGCAACTGCTTCTCTCTTTTAATAAAACACAAAATGGCAACTACACCCCACTAAACCCACTTGCCATCCGAGCCTAACCGGGCGGACGCTCTTCACCCATCCGATCAAAATCCCAACTCCCCCATCATGCAATCACAACCGGTGGATCATTACCCCTGTCACCCATGAAAAAACCACTCACGAAACACGAACAACAAACTCCATCGTGCAATTCCTCTATACACAACACACGGCATAGAAGAGAATGGAGCCTGTTGCTGTATCTGAGGATCTCTCTGATTTCAGTCAGCATACCGTCTCAGATAGTGACCAACGAGTTTACTTCATTCCATACAGGTTTTATAACTCCTTCACTTCTCGATTTGTTCATGAACTTCTTCACTTCTCGATTTGTTCATGAACTCCTTCACTTCTCCATTTGCTCATGAACTCCCTCACTTCTCCAATTCCTCTTTTGCTTCAGATTTCTAATTTTGTTTTCTAATTTTGTCGTTATTATGTTTTTAAATTTTGGATTTGGGAGTGTCTGCATACATCACAGTGGATACAAGACAGGGTGGCAAAAGCAAAGCCTTGTAGTGAAGCGATTATTAAGATTCGCAAGGAGATAGTGGACTTCCACGACGAGATGGTTTTTTTGGAAAATTATAGTGCCCTCAACCATACAGGTGACAGGACCCATCCCAATCCCCACGGGATTAGTGCGGGATGACCCTGCTCCCGTCTGACACGAAGTGTCAGACAAGGGATATTTCCGACCTTTGCCCTCCCGGGCTATCAGAGTACGCCAGGATCCGGAGGAGGTATGTGATATCTCGGTCTCTGCTACAGTCCACATCCGATGTCAACCTGAAGGGCAGTCAAAACATTAAAAACTGTGAGTGGACAAAAATAAAGAGTTTATAAAACATTTCAGAAGAAGACATTTGTACCCTCCACTAAAAAGCATGCATGCATTCGAAAACCATTTATCCAAAACAAACCATATGTGGGACTAAGCCCAAAGCAGATATAAACCAAGGTCGAAAGGACCACAATGAAAACGACCATACGGGCCACTGCCCAAATCCATAAGGGACTCGGCCCCAAACCATAAGAAACCAAGTACACGAGCCACTGCTCAAATCCTGTGCACACCTGTGCACACCACATATCATATATATATATATATATATATATATATATAAATCACACAACCAATCCTGTCACGGTATTCAAAGCTACGCGCGTGCTACCCGGGTCTCAATCCGAGTCTTCTCAAAGTCAAGGTCAATGTCCGCAGACCACTGACCCTACCCGAGGTAATAGTAACCATAGCCTTCCTGAGAGTAAGGAACCCAACTGGGGGGTGACTCCACTCAGTCGGTGCTCCGTGACTACTCCGGGGTCCACCCAGGCCAACGACCCTCCCCGGAGGAGATAGTAGAACATGTAAAGGAAGGTAGATGAACATATATATACATAACATAAACATTCATGACCGGTTCCCCTGAACCGTCATGATCCATCATATCCATAATCAGGTAACATGCCTGTTCCCATAAACCGTCATGTACCGTAATAACATAACCGAGGTAACATGCCGGTTCCCATAAACCGTCATGTACCGTAATAACATAATTAGGGTTCATGCTGGTCCCCATAAACCGTCATGTAAAGTAATAACATAATCAGGGTTCATGCCGGTCCCCATAAACCGTCAAGAACTAGAATGACTTTTCCAGAGTTCATACCGGTTCCCATAAACCGTCATGAACTTGGAAATCCACGTACGGTCCCTGACCCGAAATCATAAACCATAAAGTAACTGGGTCTCGTGCCCGAACATATGACTTAACTGGGCACCGTGCCCGATATCTAAGGGTCAGTCACGACTCCGATCATAGTGATGCGTGCAACCATCCATCCAGGACCGCTCTCAATCCTGGTATGTCGCCGTGAACGAATCAACCGACGCGACCACTACAAGATCATGGTGCACTCATCACCGATCGATATCCTGAACCGTCAGCACTCCGAAGTCGAGCCTCCCCAGGCTGCCCGACAACGAATCGTGCATCGTGACCTCTCCGGAAGGAACACATCCCAATCCGGAGGCGAGCGTCATATCGTTGATCGTTGTGCACATAGCACCCGCCGCGACCGCAATTTAGAAATCCATTTAGAAATACAGACCCGTATAAGCACCGTATAAGGCCCGTATACAGACCCGCAATTTAGAAACCCATTTAGAAATCCAAAATCAAATCATTTAAATCAATAAAGAAATACAGACCCGTATAAGCACCGTATAAGGCCAAAACCTCGAAATACGTGCTTATACGTAACCACATACAAATGCACCCATGGCATCATCAAACATGTAATACAAGGTCCACTCACAGAAAACAAGGTCCACTCACAGAAAACAAGGTCCACATACAAACGCAATTTAAACATTTATGCATGCACCAATTTAGAAAACAAGGTCCACTCACAGACCGTCCGAGCTACCGCCTCGATTTGCGTGTCATACGGCTCCCCGAGCCGATCACCGTCACCGGGGCTCCCAAACCTGTCCAAATCGTAATAGAAGGTTACTAACTACTTGATTAACCTCCTACCAAAGCCCCGTAATTTTTCCGTATTTTTAACTATTTTTAAAATCGAACCTAAACCTTCCGATGCCCCGAAACATATCGAGACGGTGTCCGATCGACACGAAACCAGTCCCAAAATGTTCGTTACATCGAATAGAAGATTTCCCGTGTTGAACACTTTCCCAAATTCCCTGCCACGCGCCCTCACGCGCCGCCTGAAGTGGCTACGCGTGGGCTTCACGCGCCGCTACAGTGCATCTTCTTCCTTCGATCGAACCAGTCCGGGCCGGCCGGTCCGGTCCAACCCCTGTAACTAGACCGGCATAACCGGTCCAGGCCTCATTCTCCCTCATTTTTCATCCGTTTTCCTCCATTCCAATTCCTCAATTCCTATTTTTGTGTTTCCTATCTATTCCAATTAACGAAACCCATCACAACCCACAAGATCACACGGTCCAAGTTTGAACCTCACGGTTCAGTTTTTCCCGATCAGCCCACACGGCTGCTCAGGCCAAACCGCCACCCAAAACCCTCTTAAAACCTTCCTAGCATCCTAATAATCATTCCCTAATCACCCACAAGCAACCATAATGGAAAACACAAATTAAAAATGGAATTTGGGCAAACCGAGTACCTCTCGGGTTTCATGGCCGCCGCCCACGGCGGCGTGGCTTCCAGCCGGCCACCATCGTCGAGCCTTCATCCTCTCTACCGATGGGCTTCTCGGTTTATGATCGAACAGGGTTGGAGGGTTGGATTTGGGGAGAATGGATGGATCGGTTTGTTTGGGAATAAGGAAAATGAAAATGCACTGGGATGTATTTGGTGCATGAGTGGGTGAGGTTGGCCAGTGGATGGGTAACAAGTGTCACTCATCCATTGGGCCTCCATTAAATATCTGGGCCCACTAGAGACAAAACTGCACTTTTTGTCTCGTAAAATGTGTCGTCGTAAATAGTAACTAGGAACTTCCGTGAACAGTAACTTCGCCGTCGAACGTCCGAATTCGACGTGCCGCCTGTCTACGGATTCGTATCGTCCTTATCTACGTAACGGTCTTCGGCCCTCGGCCATCGGACCTCCCAGTCAAAAAGTCAACATTTGACCCCCATTTAACCAAAATTACCAAAATGCCCCTAACCTTCTGAACGTCATAACTTCCTCCCCGAACGTCGGAATTGAACGTGCCACCTGTCTATGAACTCGTGACGTCACGAACTACGTCACGGTCATCGGTCAAAGTCCATTTGACCGCCGGAACGAAAAGTCAACATTTTACCCGCGCTAGGGGCAAAACGGTCATTTCGCATCGTTCGTCCGATTTAGCCTAACTAATCACCGATTAACCTCACTAATCGTGATTAGTCACTAATCTAATCATGGAATTTGGGACGGGTCGTACACAGGTATTGGACTTTTTTCTTCAACTACTTTTTTTTCAATATATTTCAATCTCGAAGACTTGAAAGCATGCTGATTGTTGATGGTTGTATATGGCATTTGGGGTAGGCCTCACGAGGAATTTCATTGAAAGGGATTAATTAGGACCCCTTTCATTCTATTTTACGATATAAGCTTAGCAAAAGGAATGGTTTTTTTGATGCACCTTCGACATGGATTCTTTGAATTGATCTCTGAACTATTCTTTGAGAAACTTCAAGCCTTTGAGATTTCAGTGCACCCTCATGGAAGTAAAGATTCGTGCTGCGATATTAGTGCCTGTATATGATCCATGTGTGTGCCTGGTTGGTGGCAAAATTGAGAGTAATATAAAAATTTTGATGGGTTCTATGAACAGTTTTACTGAGAGCTTATTTATGGTTCTGTCCTGTTTTTCTTTGGGGGAGAAAAACTGAGAGCCCTTCTTGCAGAAATAAGAGGGTGAGTTGGATGTTTTCACGATATAAAGGTTCTTTTTTTTTTCAGTTGTATCTGTATGCATGTTCTAGGTGTGTTTAAGGACAATGTTTGATGTTTTGTAAATCACTTATTTCTTTTACAGCCAAGTTATTGACTTTTCATTCACATAAATCTCTTTAATCTTCCATCGGATTGCAACTTCGCACCATGATGAGCTGGGTCAGGTAACTCTTAATGCTCTTAAGTAATTGTTTTTTTTTTTTCTGGTTTCTCACTGTTTTAATGATTTCTTACAATGTGATGCAGGAAACACTTCTCAATCCTTATAGGCAGATGCAGTTTAGTAATGAATGAGTTTTGTTTTTTTTGTCAATAATTTTTGGGTTTTGGTATTGGCAGTATTCTTACAAGTGATCCTGGCATTGTAGCAGATGGGTAGAAATTGTTGAGTTTTGGAGAAATTTTCAGGTAAATTTTTGCTCTGGAATTATTTGTTCGTATAACAATTGAGGCTAATTATTTGCGCCTAGTCATTCCTCTTTCTTTCTTTCATTATTCCTTTCCTTTCTTTCTTTCACTTTTTCTTTTACTAATTTTGTATGGGTTATGTGAATTCATTTATGGGTTCTTGATTTTGCTCTGGAATTATTTGTTCGTATAACAATTGAGGCTAATTATTTGCGCCCAATCATTCCTCTTTCTTTCCACTCCGTTCTTATTCTCATATGAACTGTGTGGGTCGAATTTGACTTTGCTCAGGTCTGTTTCTCTCTATGTGTTATGCCCGCTACATGGTCGAGAATGTATGAGAGGGATGTTGCTTCTTGGACATTAGTGATATGTGGGTATTTTAATGCAGGAACAAGTGATATGTGGGTATTTTATTTGCGCCTAATTATTCCTCTTTCTTTCCACTCCGTTCTTATTCTCATTTTTGGGTTTTGTTTCTCAAACGTATTTGTAGTATTGTAATTATAGATGGGTATTTTAATGCGGGAACAAGTGATATGTGGGTATTTTATTTGCGCCTAATTAGCCTCTTTCTTTCCACTCTGTTCTTATTCTCATTTTTGGTTTTTGTTTCTCAAACGTATTTGTAGTATTGTAATTATAGATGGAAAATTTCTTGGAATATTTCTGCATATATAGAAAAGTTCTCTTGCAGTTTTTTTGGTGGACATAATTTTTTCTGCTTGAAAAGTAGTGGATTTAGGAAGATGCACCAAATTCGTTGTCAATCAAACAACGTAAGAATGTAAAAGTTTCTCATCTCATTGGTTTTGCATTTGCAGTTTGGACATTTAGTCATCATTTCAAAATTTAACATTATGCTTTTGTTTCTCAAACGTATTTGTAGTATTGTAATTATAGACGGAAAATTTCTTGGAATATTTGTGAGAAATGCTCTGTTGTTCAGTCATTTGTAGTAATTTTACTAATGTTTTGCCTATGAATGTATGTTGCTGTCAATATTCTTGATCTTAGGTGTAAGAAAGAACTGACTAATAGCATCTGCTTTTACATATTGCTGTGTTTTCTAATGAATTTTTTGGTGTTTGTTATCTTATTTGGTTTTCGCTTCATTCATTCTTAATTCTTATGCTTTTTTAAGTCGGATAAGGAATGTCATTGGTGATGATTTTTAATTATTAGAGTGTGACTCCATTTTGATACAGAATTCCATTTCATTACCACAATGGGAGCTTCTACGAGTTCCACTCGACCCTTCATAGTCAGGTATTCAATTTTCCAATTTATCAACGTATATTTGATTTTCTTATTATCATTATTATTAATATACATAATATACATTACAAGCATTTACAAGTTCCACTCAATCTCATCAAAATAATGTATTCACTTTCACGCTTTATCAACTTACACTTATAATTATTATTAATGTAAAATAAAAGACATTTAATATTGGCTCATTATGATGCATTCTTCTTAAAAATAAGGTTGTCAATAATACACAATCAAATGACCACCGCGGTGAAAATAGGGCACAAGAAAGAAGACAAATAAGGTCCACTTTTCAAAGAGAAAGACGACAAGCAATGAGTTCTTCCCAACGAGCAGAATATTTAGCACGAAGACGAGCTACCTATCAAGTGCAACGAGGACTAGGAAATTTAAATGCGGAAAATCAATCACTTACAGCTGAGAGAGCTGGTAATTATTTAACTTTTCGCACATGGTGGTTGCATTTTCAATTCCACACAAAGTATGATTTCCAATTTGATTTCGTAAATGTAGTATTATTATCGTATTAGATTCACATAAATTTATTCATTTTTGTAAGATAAATACTGTTCCAGTTAGTATATTACTCATCCACCAACAAAAGTACATACAGACAAACTAATTATATATTAACGTTAAAAAATACTACATGTTTAAAAGCGCCAAAAAATGACAGACAAATCTTACAGACTTTGATATTTATAATACAACATCAGATGATGATGTCGAAACATAAGAATATAACAAGCTACATCTATGTCAAACTTAAAAAAAACAACACACCTATTATCCATAATGAGATGAAAGGAAAACATTTCGCCATACCTAATTTACCTAAATACAATGTATGTTTTCCATATCAATTACATTAGATAAATTTTGTATTGTACATTAAAACCAACATTGAAATGAACTTATTCTTAATTTGTAATATTTTACTTGCATTAAATCATTTTGTTACCATAAATAATAACAGACCAACGAACCGAAGATATTATGGAGATAGATAGACAAATAGAGACTCATCAAAGGCAACATTTGAGCAGTCAAATGCAATGTGATGAATTCTTAGCACGTCGGCGTGTTGTCTCTCGGCCTCAGGAAGCTCAACATCAAAACACACAGTCTATTCAAGCCATTAGTGTTGAAGTTCCAAGAGGAATGCGCTTGAGTCGTATACGGCAATTGGCACGCTCTACTGGGTTACACTTGCATGCTTCACCTCCTCACCACACTGCTGAGGATATAATGACAAATGCTAATCAAGGTAACCAATTTTAGACCCAAAAGTAGAAACATGACACTAGAAACACTTTTATTTTAGTGGACCATGCACCTTGCACCCTCTAATAGTTTATTCTAATACAGAAGAGGATTTTGATTCCACGGATCAAAATGACGTGCTAGAAAGCAGCGGTGTTGCTCAAGGTCACCATTTTACTAGAAGGAGAAGGAATCATAATTGCGCAAGGAATTATATTGAAAACATTATACACGCCAGGAATCATTTGCCACCACCGACCACATGTCGAAGTTGTCAAGCCCATTTGTTTCATCATGAATCAAATGACATTTGTAGTTTACATGGAAAGACAAACATTCCAGTAGTTCAATCTCCTCCAGAAATGCGTGAACTTTTCTCTGCTCAGTCTTCAGAAGGGAGGCATTTCAGGCAAAATATTAGAGCATATAACCACGTATTTTCGTTCACTTCAATGGGCGTTCATGTTGATGAAAGTTTAACAGCAGGTCGTGGTATTTACACATTTCGTGCCCAAGGCTCTATCTATCATAAAATTGGAAGTCTCTTACCAGTTGGCGATAGCAGACCGAGATTCTTACAAATGTACATATATGACACAACTCATGAAATTGGCAATAGGATGCGGGAAAATGATTTACTAAATCGAAGCGTGGTTGAAAAGATACAACGTATCTTAAATGAACATAACCCATTTGTGCAAACGTTTCGTCATATTGCGCAAGTACAAGAATTTCAGGATTGTAGGTTGATTATAAGAGAACAACCAGAAAACCGACGACAATATAGTTTGCCATCAGCCTCAGAAGTTGCTGCGGTGATAGTAGGTGGTGAGGAAATTAATGAACTTAGAGGCCGAGACATCGTTGTGCAAACAAGGCAAGGGCACCTTCTAAATGTTCAAGAGTCAGTACTATGATCCTTTACAATATCCATTGTTATTGCCTTATGGAACATATGGATGGGATGTGAATAGTACAAACGATGGTGGTAGGAGAGTGACATGTCGCGATTACTATGCTTATATCTTACAGGTAATTCAAAAACTAATTATTTCAAATGAAAAAAAACATTAATCATCGTGTCAAATGACAAACTTTATCATTTATCAGATTCGTGTACATGAAGATTCACTTCTCCTTCGTGGAGGGCGATTGTTGCAGCAATACATCGTTGACAATTTCGTCAAGATTGAAGCACAAAAACTTAAATGGGTTCGGTTCAATCAAGACACAATTCGATCTGAACTATATCAAGGCTTACAAGACGCGGTTATTGCCGGAGAAAATAATGCAAGTACAAACATTATCACCCATCGACCAATCTTTTTAATATACTAAAATTTCAATTGTTAACAACATAATAATGTGAAAACAGAAAATGTTGGCCGGAAGTTCATATTGCCTTCTTCATTCATTGGAAGCCCGCGTGATATGTACCAAAGGTATCAAGATGCGATGGCCTTGGTCCAAAAATATGGAAGACCAGATCTTTTCCTCACAATGACATGCAATCCAGCTTGGGAAGAAATAAAACAAGAGCTATTGCCCGGACAAGCACCACAAGATCGACCTGATTTGCTTACAAGGATATTTCGTGCAAAATTTGAAGAGCTGAAGAATGATGTTATCAAAAAAGGTGTTTTGGGTAAGGTTTCTGCATATGTTTATGTCATTGAGTTTCAAAAACGCGGTCTCCCACATGTGCACATGCTTATCATCCTAGATGAAAATGACAAACTTAATAGCCCTGATGATTATGACCACGTTGTTAGGGCTAAGATACCGAGTCAACATGAAGAGTCGAGATTGTACGATGCAGTATTAAGGCATATGATACATGGTCCATATGGAGTACAACACTCACGTTCTCCCTGTATGAAACGTGGGGTTTGCAAACGAAATTATCCAAAGTCATTTGCGCCAACTACAATTCAAGGAAGTGATTCGTATCCCATCTACCGTAGGCGCGATACTCATGCTCCAGTGCCATCACACCATAGTTCAAATATAATGGTGGATAATCGTTGGCTCGTTCCATATAACCCATGGCTTCTCATCAAATATGATTGTCGTCTTAATGTGGAAATTTGTTGCAGCATTAAAAGTGTCAAGTATTTGTACAAGTACGTGTACAAAGGGCCTGATAGGGTATCATTTGAAGTACGCCTAGAACCTATACAAGATGAAATTAAACATTTTGTGGATGCAAGGTGGGTTTCTGTACCAGAAGCTTTGTGGAGGATATTTAAATTTGTAATGAACTGAATCTATCCATCTGTGGAAAGGCTTCAAATTCATCTTCCTAACATGCAATTTTTACGTTTTGACGCGAACCAGAATATTGCTGATATTTTGTTAGATGATACCCACTTAATGACAATGCTCACTGAGTTTTTCACCAAAAATGCATATTATCCACCAGCACCGCAATACTTATATCGGGAATTCCCAGAACATTTTAGATGGATTCAAGCAAACAAAGAGTGGGCTATAAAGCGGTCGAACCAAAAAGTTATTGGACGGATATATTCAGTATCACCTTCGGAAGGTGAAAAATTCTACCTACGCGTCCTTCTTAATCATGTTAGAGGACCATGTATCAAAAAATCAGTCGAACATAGGGGTTTATTAGAAGATGATGATAGTATTAGACAATGCTTAGGCGAGGCCTCTGACATTAGGATGCCGTTAGCTCTACAAAGATTGTTTGTCACGATCTTGGTATATTGTGAACCCCATGGAGTACGAAGATTGTGGGATGAATTTTATTCATTCATGGTAGAAGATTATCCTTCTTCAAGTAACATGAACACCTTTTCTTTGCTCAACAAGCTTTTAAAAGATTTAAACGGATTACTAGTACAACACAGTAAATCTGTGTTTGATTATGATCTCCCACAAATGACACGAGATTGTGTTATAGACTCAGAACTTCCAAGGATAATACAAGATGAAGTCTCAGTTACGATTCCTGAACAAGACAGTGACGCTGTTCAAAATTTAAATGCAGATCAATTTTCTGCATATACCTCGATTGTATCTGCGATTGAATGTCATGAAAATGCAATCTTCTTTGTCGATGGTCCAGGAGGAACTGGAAAAACTTATTTATATCGAGCATTGATGGCGAGGTTGAGAAAAGGGGGTCATATTATATTAGCAACAACAACGTCTAGAATAGCAGCAACGATATTGCCAGGTGGAAGGACAACCCATTCTAGATTCAAAATTCCAATAAATACTAACGCTTCCTCCATTTGCTCTATTAGCAAACAGTCTGATTTAGCAGAGTTGATAAGAAGATCATCAGCCGTTATTTGGGATGAAGCAACAATGGCACATCGATTTGCATTTGAAGCTCTTGATCGAACATTTAGAGACATAATTGGTGTTGAATTGCCATTTGGTGGAAAGGTAATGATTTTCGGTGGAGATTTTCGACAAGTTCTTCCTGTTGTTCCAAAAGGTACAAGATCTGAATTGATTCAAGCAAGTTTGATGAATGCTTCATTTTGGCCACATGTGAAAATCCTTCGTCTTAAACAGAATATGAGATCCATCAACGATCAAGAGTTTTCAGAGTTTTTACTTAGTGTTGGTAATGGAGAAAAACCAACTTTGATTGAGGATATGATGGAATTGCCATCTTCCATAGTCATACCATGGGAAGGTGAAGCATCAACTAATCAACTGGTTAATTATATTTTTCCTGATTTGGAAGGTCATGTACATGATGCAAGATATATGGTTGAAAGGGCATTGTTAACTCCTAAAAATGAAGATGCAGACAAACTAAATGAAATGATTATCAATAAGTTTCCGGGGCCAGAACAAATCTTATACTCTTTTGATTCTGTTGAGGATGATAGAAGAAATTTGTATCAACAAGAATTCTTAAATTCTATTTCCCCTGGTGGTATGCCTCCTTATCAATTGACTCTTAAAAAAGGTGCTCCGATAATGCTTTTGAGAAATATCGATCCGAAGATGGGGTTGTGCAATGGTACAAGGCTAGCATGCCATGGAGCTTATAATAATCTTATTGATGCTGAAATTTTATCTGGCCAATTTGCTGGAACTAGGGTGTTCTTACCCAGAATCTCTCTAAAGACTGTTGAGAGTGCCGGACTTCCTTTTGAAATGATGAGAAAGCAGTTTCCTGTGAAATTGAGTTTTGCACTTACCATAAATAAATCACAGGGCCAAACATTACCAAATGTGGGTATTTACCTACCAGATCATGTATTTAGTCATGGCTAGTTATATGTGGCTTTATCAAGGGGAGTTTTAGCATCTTCAACGAAAGTCTTGGTTAAGAAAGGGAACTTAGCTGGTCAAGAAGGGGTTTTCACCAAAAATGTTGTTTATAAAGAAATTCTACTTCCGCCCAACTAACGTTTTGTTAAGTTTTTCCTGTTTTCAAATTTGGAAATCTTCTCCATTATTAAGATGTACATGAGTAAAAAAAATTTATTAACATTTTTTCATTACAATTTCAAGTTGGAAGTGATGCACGCATGTGGATACTCGAATATTAGTTATGGTTGTGTTTTGTTCTTTAATATTTTGTGCAAGCCATCAGGGTACTCTTTTTCCTTCCTCTGGAAAAAAAAAAACAGTAAATACTAGCCTCACTGCGGGCGGCTTCGCGCCCGCGTGAGGCTCTTCGGCGCGCTCCGCGCGCTATTTTTCGTTTCCCGAAATTACGTTCTTTCCTATTTACAATTCTCAAGTATAAAAATGACTAAATCATAAAATAAAATTGGATCATGTACAAATTAAATTTACATCACAAATATGCCTAGCTAGAGAGATTTTGAATTTTTATTTTTGATGTACGCATTTTTTTAGGGGAAGGAAAATTCAAAATCTCCCTAGCTAGGCGTATTTGTTATGTAAATTTAGTTTGTACATGATCCAATTTTATTATATGATTTAGTCATTTTTATACTTGAGAATTGTAAATAGGAAAGAACGTAATTTCGGGTAACGAAAAATAGCGCGCGGAGCGCGCCGAAGAGCCTCACGCGGGCACGAAGCCGCCCGCAGTGAGGCTAGTACCTCATAACTGCTTGTCATAGCTTTTAATGAACTCTAGAATACTAGAACTTATTCTATGTGATTTTCAAAGCTTTTAAGTCAAATAAATTCTCTGATTTTGGATATGATTAAGGCATTAGGGTTAACACCACAAATTCAAACATCCATGTTCCCTATTTTGTGCGGACAAGTTGCGATCCCCTTAGTTTTAACCCATTTGAGCCCACATTAAGCCTTTCTTTCATCATCATGATTATTTAAACACTTGAGTTTAGTATAGACATCTTTCACCCTTGTTCCAAAGACTCGGTTGAAGACATAAAGATTGTGTGAAGAGAAAATGATGATGTTGAAAAGACTTTTATGTGTATTATGTGGATTTACTTACCCGAATATTGTTGTATTATTGACACATATTATTACCTTGATATATGGAAAAAAAAGTGTTTTGAGTCTCTATCAAGGTAATAAGGTTTTATTATGTAATGTTTGAGTTAAGTCCTTTATATTCGTAAATCCGACACAAAGAATGAATTCGAGGCCCAACATGATGAAATTTGGCCTATGTTCGAAGGGATGAATTCATGATATCATTGCACTAAGGTCGGGAAGTTATGTTATGTTTTAGGAATCTTTTTAGTCTTAGAACGAATTTGAGCACCACTTGTCCTATATATTCCTTGCCTCTAAACTTAGCCCCATTACAACCTTTGTAAAGACCATATCATCCTTAAGATGGTAAATTTTGATTAGTTGAGTCAATCACTTGAGTAAGCTTATGGTTTTGGTTCATTTGTGCAAGTATGTTTTATTTTTATCATGAGGTGTTTGTTTGAGATTTTGCAAAAGTACTTTATTTCTATTATGTGAGCATTTTTTCTCACATATGTTGAGTGCAAACACAAACCCTTACAAAATTGAGTGAATTCATGAGTTCATATCCTTGTGAGTTGATTCATACTTGTCTTATTCATGTTGAGATCCATTTCACCGTATTTACTCATTATCTTACTTGTTAAAACATTTTGTTATCATGTATTAACTCTTGAATTCCATATGCTTAAATGATTTAAGTGAAAATCTTTGGTGCCAAGATAATCATGAAGTATTGAGACTAATGGTTAAGGGTTTACTTGTTTTGACTTCGTAGTTTAATCTTAGTATTTCCTAGGGACTAGCAAAGTTTAAGTGTGGGGGTATTTGATAGGTTGTTAATTAAACATTATTTTATATTATTTTATACCCTTTATACTTAACTTTTAATATTAAAATAATAAATAATTAGATAAAATAATATATTTTGTGATATTTTTGTTTAAGTAAATAAAGTTTGTAATTTGGAGCATTTTAGAAAAAGAATCGTCCCAATCGAAATTATAACGAAAAAATTATGGACGAAATTCAGTGGAATTAGTTAAATTAATTTTAATATTTAAAATTCTTTTTTTCAGGCCCAAAGGAACCCAGTCCAGATTCAAAATGCCAGCCCAATTTAATTGATTCAGGCCCAACCCTCCTGTTCTGCCGGGCTCAGTCACACGGCACAAACCAATTCAGGCCGAGCCCGCGTCGCCCATCGTTTCGCCCAGCCCAATCTCGCTCTAGCAGAGTCCTATCAAAAGCCATATTCCATTTTCGATGCGCGTGTCCCAAAGGGCTCCCCTACTACCCAGCGCGCGTGCGCCAAACTACTGCCTCCTGTAAGCACAGCAGGCGCTGATCCACCTGCCCTTTTTCAGCTGCTCCATACCGAACCTCACCTGCCAGCCCTCTTTAGTCATTTTTCCTGCACCAAAACTACTCCACCCACACCCTTTTGCATCAGAAAATCAGCAGAAAGTCAGCTCCAAACCATGTCTATTATCATCATTGTTCATCATTTCATTTTTATTTATTTTTATTGTAATTTTTATTTATTTTTGGTATCCTTTTCTCTCTATAAATAGGGATTCATTTCATGTAACAAGGGTCCCTAATTTCCCCCATTTTGTTTCTTTTTTTAGTTTAGGTTCTAATATTTCTCTCTAGTTTTTCTCTTATTTTAGTTCATCTTCTTTCTTTTTGTTCTTTATTTTTGGGGATCATTTTAACTTCTTGTAGATTTTCTTATTAATTAGTTTCCTTCCAATTATTGTTCTTAATTTATGTTATTTTTATGTTAGTTCTTGATTTCATTTCTTCTTTACTTTGTTCTTGTAATTTTTCTTTGAGAACTCTTAAACACTTTTTTATGATTTCCTTAAGAAATAATTAGGCCGAATAATTCTGAAATAATTCTATAGTTTAAGTCCACATTCTTATGTTTATTCCGCCATCTTCATAAAGTTTCTTCTGCTATTCAGAGAATCTTATGGATAACATTTCATTGTTTACATCCACTTTCGGAATCACAAGCTGTTCTTGGGTTCCGAAAGTGTATCTTTTCTCCATTTTCTTAAACTCTAGTTATTTTTCCGGTTTTATTTATATTTCAATATATGTGTTGGTATTTTCTTTCTAACATTTGTAAATGTGAATACAATCTCCATGTGTTTTACTTTTTGAATTTCATTTACTTCATATGTTTTAGCGCTTAACCTTCAATTTAACGCTAATTGTTTATGACCGTTGTTCGGTGCAGTTAGAATAAGGTTGAAGAGATTTAAATGTTTGACGCACATTGAAATCAATAACATAAGGTGAATCGTATTATAAGTGTTTATGATCGCTGTTCGGTGCATTTATAGTATTGAAAAATGTATGCATGTAATTAAGATGATGAAGAAAGAATTTCGGGATTGGTTCAATATGAGCAAAATGTTAGAGTGTTGGTAAAAATATGTGTTTGAAGAAAGTTCACTTGTGCAAAGGTTAAAGTGGAAGTAGAATTAAGTTTTTAATTATTTTTACTTGTTTTCTTCATTCTAGGATTACAATCTTTCAAACCCCCCATTTAATTCTTTATTCTTTTATTCTTTTATTCTTTATTTCATTAATTCTTTTATTCTTTTATTCTTAAATTCACTTATTCTTTAATTCTTCATTATTTAATTATTTAATTATTAAATTATTTAATTCATTATTCTTTGAATATTCATTATTCTTTTTAACTAACATATTATTAATGTTCCATAATTTCCCCCGTTAAGAACAATCCCTATTTACCAATACTACATCTACACAAAAAGGGTTTAAATTGCATAATACTCGAATTACGTATTTAACTTAATGTGTAGTTTGGGTGTTATCAATCTCCCCAGGGTCCACCCAGGTCAATGACCCGCAGATCAATGACCCTCCCTGACGGGAGGTTTTAACCTCTAGCAATCCTTTCTCCTGAGTCACTATATGGACCGGTCGCTCCGTGCAGTGACCCCTCGCAGGCAAATGCCCTATGACTACTCCAGGATACTACGAGACGTTTAGAGTAGACAACCCGCTACTCCAAAATACTACGAGACGTCTGGAGGGCATCCGTTCATAAGGATGGTATACGGAAAACCATTTTCATAATTCATTTCCAAAACCATTAATAGGGCCACACCTGGGTTTTCCATAAACCATCGTAAATCCAAAATTGGGTCCTCGACCCGAAATCATGTTTATAAACCAGAACTGGGCCTAATGCCCGATATCATAACCAACTGGGCCTCAAGCCCGAATTCGTAAACCAACGGGGCCCCTGGCCCGATCGTATAACTCAAATGGGCCTAAATCTCGATTTCACATTAAATCAAATGGACTTCAAGTCCATTAGTTTCCAATTCAAATGGGTCTCATGCCCGGTTCCATATTTTCAAATCCAAAACCTTTCCATAAAACCATCATAGAAATCATGGCACGTATAGGCCCGACATAAAACCGAAAACCTCGAAATACGGGCAAAGACGTCAATACTAATTACCACAAACAAATGCACTCATGGCATCACAAACATGTTGTAAAACACTTATAAAACATTTATGTATGCATCAATTTAGAAAGAAATGAAAGGACCCATACCAATCCCCCTGGGATTAATGCGGGATGACCCTGCTCCCGTCTGACACGAAGTGTCAGACAAGGGATATTTACGACCTTTACCCTTCCGGGCTATCAGAGTACGCCAGGATCCGGATGAGGTATGTGATATCTCGGTCTCTGCTATAGTCCACATCCGCTGTCAACCTGAAGGGCAGTCAAAACATTAAAAGCTGTGAGTGGACAAAACAAAAGTTTATAAAAACATTTCCATAAAAACATTTGTACCCTTCACTAAAAAGAATGCATGCATTCGAAAACCATTTATCCGAAAGAGACATCTGTGGGAACTAAGCCCAAAACCATAATCAAATCAAGTATACGGGCCACTGCCCAAAACCATAAGGAACCGATAAGGGACTCAGCCCAAAACTATAACCATACTGAAACCAAATACACGAGCCACTGCTCAAATCCGGTGCACACCTGTGCACACCACATATCACATATCATATATCATATATAAGACACACAACCAATCCTGTCACGGTTTCTAAAGCTACGCGCATGCTACCCGGGTCGAAATCCGAGTCTTCTCAAAGTCAAGGTCAATGTCCGCAGACCACTGATCCTACCCGAGGTTATAGTAACCATAGCCTTCCTGAGAGTAAGGAACCCAACTGGAAGGTGACTCCACTCAATCGGTGCTCCGTGACTACTCCGGGGTCCACCCAGGCCAACGACCCTCCCCGGAGGAGATAATAGAAGTAAAGAAAGGTATATGAACATATATATACATAACATAAACATTCATGCCCGGTTCCCCTGATCCGTCATGATCCATAACAGCCATTATATTCATATACATATAGACACCATCCTCCATGCCCGGTTCCCATAAACCGTCATGTAACACAATGACCTGACAAAGGTTCTAACCGGTTCCCATAAACCGTCATGAACGTGGAAATCCATGTAGGGTCCCTGACCCGAAATCATAACCGTAAAGTAACTGGGTCTCGTGCCCGAACATATGACATCAGCTGGGCATCCTGCCCGATATCTAGGGGTCAGTGACGACTCCGATCATAGTGATGCGTGCAACCATCCATCTAGGACCGCCCTCAATCCTGGTATAAAGCCGTGAACGAATCAAGTGATGCGACCACCACAAGATCATGGTGCACTCATCACCGATCGCTATCCTGAACCGTCAAAACACCGAAGTCGAACCACCCCAGGCTGTCCGACCACGAATCATGCATCGTGACCTCTCCGGAAGAAACACATCCCAATCTGGACGCAAGCGTTGTATCGTCCGTCGCCGTGCACCTAGCACTCGCCGCGACCACGATTTAGACCCGAAGGTCATCCATAGCGGCATATGCCCGAGACCAAAACAAATGGGTCTCATACCCGAGTTTATCCTTTTGAAATCCAATTCCAAATTATTTAGACCATTAAAGAAATACAGACCCGTATAAGCACCGTATAAGGCTGAACCCTCGAAATACGTGCTTATACGTAACCACATACAAATGCACCCATGGAATTACCAAACATGTATTAAAACATATAATAAACATTTATGCATACACCAATTTAGAAATCCAAGGTCCACTCACAGTCCGTCCGAGCTGCTTCCTCGATTTGCGTGCCATACGGCTCTCCCGAGCCTATCTCCATCACCGGACTCCCGAACCTGTCCAAATCGTAATAGAAGGTTACTAACTACTTAATTAACCTCCCACTAAAGCCTCATAATTTTTCAGTATTTTTAACTATTTTAAAACTCGATCCGAAATCTTCCGATGCCCCGAACATTATCGAGACGGTGTCCGATCGACACAAAACCAGTACCAAAATGTTCGTTACATCGAATAGAAGATTTCGTGTGTTGAACACAATCCCAAATTGTGCGCCATGCGCCCTCACGTGCTCCAAGAAGCCACTGCGCGTGGGCCTCACGCGCCCTGCACTGTGTCTTCTTCCTCCTCCAGCCGACCGGTCCGACCGGCCGGTTCAGCCTTTTTCTACAACTGTACCGGCGTGACCGGTCCAGGCCCATACAACCCTTATTTTTCATCCGTTTTTCCCTAATCAATACCTAAATTCTTATTTTTTCATGTTTCCTATCCAACCCAGTCCTTAAAACTAACCAAAACCATCCAAAACCCCAGGTTCCATTTTGAACCTCACGGTTCAAACTTCTCCTTTTTCTTCCCACGACTCCTCAGTCGTTAAACCACCTCAAAAGCTTCTTAAAACCTCCCTAGCAGTATATTAATCAAGTCCTAATCAACCAAAACTAACCATAACAACAAAATAAATTTAAAATGGGATTTGGGCCTTACCGAGTACCCTCTCGGGTTTGTGGTTTCAGCCGTGCACGACGGCGTCACCTGGCCGGCCACCATCCTCCACAATCCTCTCATCACTCACTAGTCTCTCCAGTAAACATCTGGGGTCAAGAGTTTGGTGTTTGGGGTGAAGGGTGGATCGGTTTTGAGATGGGAAGAATGATCGATGAAAATGCAAAGGGAAGGAGATGCATGGATGTAAAGGAAGGGCAAGTGGATGGGTGAAAAGTGTCACTCATCCATTGGGCCTCCATAAAATATCTGGGGCCCACTAGAGTCCAAAAGTGAAGTTATCTCGTAATTCGTGCAATAGTGCACTTAAACTTCCGTGAACCGTAACTTCGCCGTCGAACGTCCAAATTCGACGTGCCTCCTGTCTATGGATTCGTATCGTCCCAATCAACGTAATGGTTATCGGCCCTTGGCCATCGGACCTCCTGGTCAAAAAGTCAACATTTACTCCTTTTTAACCAAAATTACCAATATTCCCCTAAACTTCTGAACGTCATAACTTCTTCCTCAAACGTCGGAATTGAACGTGCCACCTGTCTATGAACTCGTGACGTACTAAAATATGTCACAGTCATCGGTCAAAGTCTATTTGACCATCCGATCAAAAAGTCAACATTTTGCCCACGGCTAGGGGCAAAACGGTCATTTTGCATAGTTCGTCCGATTTCGCCTAACTAATCACCGATTAACCTCACTAATCTCGATTAGTCACTAATCTAATCTTGGAATTCGGGACGGGTTGTTACAACCTTCCCTCCTTAATTAATTTCGTCCTCGAAATTCCAACCGACCTAATTCCAACCGTTCTTCCCTCCTTAATTAGTTCCGTTATCGAAATTCCAACTATCCTGGTTCCACATCTACCTCGTGGAAATAATTCGATCTCAAGAAACGTGTACACTCGTACACCAACTAACCAGAACAAAACTCGTCTGCACCCAGACGTACCACTAACACTCACGTCGTATCGACTACACTCAACCACGTCGAATGATTGTAATCGTACGTTCCGAATTGACACCACTTGTCAAATCTACCATTTCATTGACACGAACAACTCGAAGGTTTCTTTCCCAATTACCAACCTATCCTGAAATCTACTCCCACCGGGAGTCGCCAAATCTCACTAACCGATCCACGCTGACACCTTCGATAAACTGTCACCACTTGACAGTTGTCAGTCGAAAACTGACACGATACTCACTTGTGGTTACACTAACCACCAACTTACTCAACCTGAGTATACACATACCAACAAAGCACTCTACCTGTGCGTAACTGGAACCACCAGAAAAACTATGACCCAATGCACAGTATCCGATGTCTAGTTCACGTCCTCAACTAATCCAATGGTATCGGAACTAAGCCGACTGTGTCAGGACCCACCCCTAATCCCCTGGGATTAAGGGCTAAATCTCGATCCCGTCTAACATACGCATGACACGAAGGTTAAATAGACGCCCAACCTCCACGTGACACGTAATTCGGATAAGGGATTGTCGATCGAACCATCCTCAAAGTATCCGGACTTCACAGCGTGCGTTGAAACTACTGTGGATCTCGGGGGTGATGTCTCAGTCATTCTCGACCAACAGCCCACACCGCAGCAACCTGGAGGGTATCGAAAACACGAAAAGACTGTGAGTGGACAAAAATAAAGTTTAAGCTCAAAAACAGTTCAATAAAACAAGTACATTTATACCCTCTACGCAAAAACCAATGCATGCATATCACTTTAGGTCATAAAATCACTCATATCAAAAACCATCATTGAAAAACCATTTGAAAACCCGTATCATCCAGGCCTCAGCCTCAAATCACAATTCAATCTCAACATCGGGAATTCAATCCCCAAAACTCATCAAATCCACTTCATCCGGGCCACTACCCAAAACATCGGAAAACCAGTGAAAAACATCAATCATACAAGTTTACTGGATCTCAAGTGCGCCCGAGTCTTTAAACTCAAAACACAATGCGCAAATAGCCAGGCCTTCCCGGGATTTCCAAGTTTTTAAACTCAAAACACAATCACAGGCCTTGGGGGGTATCATATCCGAGTCTTTAAACTCAAAACATATACCGAGTCTTTAAACTCAAAACATCAATCCAGGGCCCTCCCACCTAAATCAATCCGAGTCTTTAAACTCAAAACCAGATCCAGTGGGTTTTTCTCTTTTCTTTCCGGGTCTTTAAACCCAAAACCATTTTTCAATCAACCATGAAAACCACAAAAAAATCCATCTCCAGATTCGCAACAATGATCCCGTAAGCCGGCATCCAGAACCACTGTCCCGAACCCAAATCCAGACATCCTTTCTAAACCTCGAAAACCAAAGCCAAAACATCATTTCTGAAATCACAAGAACAGGGCTCCAAGCCCGAAATCATTTTTCCGAAATCCTTATCAAATCATTGACATCAAATCACATTTCAAATCCCGAAATCAGACCATTAAAACCGTCGTCAAATCACAAGAGAAATCGAAACCTCGTAAAACGTGAAATTCCGTAAAATACCTCGAAAATCGTGAAAAACCATAAAACATCAAGATCATAAATGAAATCATAGAATCACGTATGAAAACATATTAAAACATATAAGCATGCATCAAGAGTTAGAAAGCAAAGTCTACTCACAGACCATTCCGACGTCGCCTCGATACGCGCGCATTTACGTCGTTCCCGGCCAGCTCGCTATCCTCGGCTTTCCCGAACCCGTCCAAATTCCATAACGAGGTCACTAACTACTTCACAAAAGTCCTACTCAACTCCCATAATTTTTCCCGTATTTAACTATTTTTAACCGAGCCTTAAAACCTTCTGACAGCCCGAAACATATTGAGACGATGTCTAATTGCCTCGAAATCAGTGCCAAAGTGTTCGTTACATCGAATACTTTAAAAGTCGTGTTGACAACTTCCCAATGAACACTGCCACGCGCCCCCACGTGCCGCCCAAAGGGGCTGTGCGTGGGCCTCACGCGCCTGCACTGTTCATCATCTTCAACCTTCTGTTCAGCTGGTTCAGACCGGTCCAGGTGAACCGAACCGGCGTGACCGATTTTCCCCTCAAACCTCACCCGTTTTCAGTCCAATCAAACCCACTAGCTTCGTCCTCTTCCTAGCAACCTATTCCACTCCTTAAAACACGAATTTAAGTCTTAAATCTCTCTTCCCAAAATTCGAACAAAACCCAGAAAAAACCAGGTTCTGTCTCCGTTCGCCAGGGGTCACCACCAAGCTCTGGGTGAAAACCTAAACTTATTCACACCCTCTTAGAGCGAATAGAACCATGAGAAAGCTTCGACATACCCCCAAACTTCACGACTATCGCTTTAAAATAAACTGGAAAAACAGAGAAAGCAAAAGGGGACCGAGAAATTACCTGTTCTCTAACCACCACCTTGAGCTCTGCTGTGCTCCACTGAGTCTGCAAGGGTCCTCACAGGTTGCAGAACACCACCACTAGTCCAATTTCGATGGTTTGATCGCCTGGGGTGCACAGCCGTGCACGGTGTCCTCTGCCATGTTCTCTGATTTCCTCCCGTGAACACGCCCTTTCTCTGATCAAACTCACGCACTCCCAAAGGGTCACTCACCCTGCACCCCGATCGATTTTCCTCCCTGGCACCGTCATTGTTTTTTTCTTCTCAGAAACACGACTCAACCAATTTAATTTGCACCGTGCAAGTGGCTAGAAGCCACTAGACACAGACCACGTGTCAAACCCCTATGGTCCAAACCCAAAAATATCCAACCAGCACTGTACACTTGTCCCAATCTGATTTGCACGCATCCCAAGGCACAAAAAGACCAAAATACCCTTGTGATGTCCAAATTTACGACTTTACCCTTAACTTCCTAGACCGTATCTCACTCGTCCGACGTCCGATGAAGGCATGCCGCCTGTTGTTGTAGTCAAGACGACGAGATCTACCTAACGGTCCTCGGTTTACGTGAAGAAACTTTGTTGTGCGAAAAGTCAACTTTTTACCTCCGTTTAACCAAATTACGGTAATACCCTCAACCTTTCAAACATCACAACTTCCTCCTCGGATGTCCGAATCGGGCGTGCCACCTGTATATGGACTCATGACGTCCCGAACTACATCACGGTCATCGGTCAATGCCCAATTGACCCCCCGAATTAAAAGTCAACTTTTTGCCCAGTCTAGGGGCAAAATCGTCATTCTACGCCGACCGTCCAAAGTAACCGACTAACGACCGCTTAAGCTAACTAATCTGTCACTAATTACTTCGCAAATCCTGACTCCCGGGACGGGTCGTTACAGACTGCCAACATGCTCACCAACGTACCACTGGTATATCCAAAATACCGCTACCAGACACCACAAGCCTGTCCAGTATCGTACCTCGAACAACGCACAAGGTACGTACATCTACCCATCAATCAGCCTACAAACATCTAGATCATAGCCAATCATGTTTCGATAATGGAGTCCATCTATCAAATCTAGTATTAGACAAATCAAAACTCCAACCCATCATCCATTTCCAAATCCGAATCTGAATCCGCAATTTCGTAAGAAATCCCTAATCCAAACCCAGAAATCATATCCATAATCCATTTCCAAATCCGAGTTCAAAATCATTATTCCATAAGCTAGCATTTGGAATAACCATTCCGCACCCAAATCCAGAAAGTCCACTTCCAAGTTCCAAAATCGAATCCTGAATCGTCATCCAGAAATCCGATTCCAAAACCCGAAATCTCGTTCTCGTCTACCGAGATGCACCAATCCCGAACCTATCGGTTACTTGCTCAATCGATTACCACAAACATTCGATTAACTTCATAGGGAAGTCAATCCCAATATCAACACATCTCTAAGGCTGGTAAAATCCGATCTCGTAGGATACCTACTCGGGTGTAATATATCGTACGGGATTCACCTCGAAAGGAAGTTCAGTCCCAACCTCCTTAACTCAAACATCCACATATGAGCGATAACTCTCCACCTATCTGAATCATCACGATCACGATCCAGACCCATCACTACGTCAACCAACCATAGACGTCACGATCGAGAATCGTCACGACTTCCAAAGTCCTCAACCATTTCCCACATCTAAATAGATTAGTGAACGACGAGCCACGCCGAGACTGTGGGTTCTCACTGACTATCTCGTATCAATCCTTGGCATTCCACCGTGGAAAAATCAAAAATGATCCAAAACAATGACATCAAAATCCGTCCTACGTGAATGCAAACAACACTAGCTGCACTCACCACGCCATGTATACCAACCTCGTCTGCCACCAAGCAGAAAATGAGAAATCTCAGTAACCTAACTTCGATATACTCAATTCATCCTGATGACCCAAGACAAATTTCGGGTCCACCAACCAATACAAGACCAATGTACTGGTGACACAACCATCATCTACATTCATCTACCATCATCTATCATCATCTACCATCATATACCAAGGTAGAACCTGAGAAGTCACCCAAAATAACTTCGAAATACTCGTTATCAATGCGGAAAACCTGCATTCCACTTGTCACCTCAATCACAACCTCTTGCGATTCCGAAGTTCCAACCATGTCGGAACCAATATACTCGGACATCATCCACATGTCCTTAAACAATCAACTCACCTATCCGGTTACAACCGTATATGTACATACAAAAGGATGTCGAGTCATCCTATCCTGATGTATCACTCGACTGAAGGGTCATAACAGACTTTTGCTGTGATCTGCGATCAAATCTCTATATACCACCATATTTGACCAGTCCTGACCAATCCTGGCCAACACTGAACAACTGGTCATTAACCCCAATGACAATACTCGATCCACACGTCCCAACTAACGTTGGATCCAATCCAGTCCACCACTATCCGTGATCCACTCTCGAACCACAGATACCGAACAAATGTCCATCTTGACGGAGTCACATCCCGACTCGTAACTCACCGTCATCACAATCACCGGCACCAGCACCAGTGCTAGTACCAGCACCAACGCACTATCAGTATCAGTATCAGCTCCCCGTGTGCAAACTGACATCCCTGGATCTTCGCTCATACCGAGCGACGACCCCATACCTCTGCTCAAATAGGAGAAACTCTTCCTCCCTCGTACCCAACAACTTTGGGTACGGTCACCCTGACAACTCATATGAGAAAAAGGAAAACGTTCCCCGAACGTCCCCGATTCCCAACAACCGTAACTACAACCACTCTAGGTAGTAGTGCCTACCACAGACTCGTGCAGACCTAACCATCAGCCATCACCATCTAGACTCTGCATCCAACGGAATCAACCACTCGTACCAACTACTCTGTATCCCCACTCTGGGATTCCATCGACAAGTACCAACCATGGTAACCTGTCCAACCAACTGTAACCAGTCGTAACTAAACTCAACCAATGTCGTCTACCAGGTCGTCCATGATCGTAGTTGTACCAACAATTCATCACAACTATAGTAATACGACAATCCAACTAGGTTTAACCGATAAGTACAACCTCGACTGCAGAGTGCAGTCCCAAGACTAAGCTGACATGACTCGATCGACTAACGAAACCAAATCTGAATAGTCGTCAAAGTCACACCACTCGCCAACTCACCTTTCCGAGCCATACACCCTAAAGTAGGGTTCCACGATCACACCTAGGGTCACTCTGAACCCAACTGCTACTGCCAACCGCAGTACACTCCACGAATTGACCAACTACGCGGTCCCGACATCGCAAAGACGTCAATCCAATCCTACCATCAAATCAACTAGGATTCCTCGAATCCGACTGCTGACTGCCAACTGCAGTATAATCCATTTAACTCAACAATATCCGATCATCGAATGACCAGAACTCCCAACCATTCGTCGAAACCGATCCTACGACATCGTGAAAGATGATCCCAACTAACCGTCTCACGATCCAAAACTCGAAAGGACCGTTAAGTTCACCTTCCGTAGGGTCCCACACAGTCATCCACGACAGAACTATGGCAACCCCCGGCATCAAGTGCCAAACCAAGACATTCCATGATCCAATCCTACTAACTATCGTACTGGCATCCCAACTATCAGGTTGATAACGAACCGTAGCCCATTGAGATATCACATTCTCGACCTGCGCATCCTACAAGTAATCATATGCTCTGATATGAGCTGACTGAGCTTCGATAAGCCATCCTTGCTCTAATACCACTCCGACAGTATTAGAGCGTCCTGGGTATCCCATAAGCCAACCTGCTCTGATACCACGCTGATAGGACTCGTCTCAATCCCCCCGGGATTAATGCGGGACGACCCTACTCCCATCTGACACGGAGTGTCAGACAAGGGATATTTCCGACCTTTGCCCTCCCGGGCTATCAGAGTATGCCAGGATCCGGATGAGGTATGTGATATCTCGGTCTCTGCTACAGTTCACATCCGATGTCAACCTGAAGGGCAGTCAAAATATTAAAAGCTGTGAGTGGACAAAATAAGAGTTTATAAAAACATTTTAATGAAGACATTTGTACCCTTCACTAAAAAGCATGCATGCATTCGAAAACCGTTTAACCAAAGAAACCATATGTGAGAACTAAGCCCAAAACCATAATCGAAAGAATCGTAAAGATTCAACCATACGGGTCACTTACCCAAAACCATGTGGGACTCAGCCCAAACCAAAATAAAACCAAGTACACGAGCCACCGCTCAAATGCTGTGTAACCACACATCACATATCATATATACATATATAAGTCACACAACCAATCCTATCACGGTTTCCAAAGCTACGCGCGTGCTACCCGGGTCTCAATCCGAGTCTTCTCAAAGTCAAGGTCAATGTCCGCAAACCACTAACCCTACCCGAGGTTATAGTAACAATAGCCTTCCTGAGAGTAAGGAACCCAACTAGGGGGTGACTACACTCAGTCGGTGCTCCGTGACTACTCCAGGGTCCACCCAGGCCAACGACCCTCCCCGAAGGAGATAATAGAAGTAAAGGAAGGTATATGAACATATATATACATAACATAACATTCATGCCTGGTTCCCCCGAACCTTCATGATCTAAAGCATCCATTTAAGGGTTCATGCCCGGTTCCCATAAACTGTGATGTACCACAATAATCTTTCCAGGGTTCATGCTGGTTCCCATAAATCGCCATGAACTTGGAAATCCATCTAGGGTCCCTACCCCGAAATTTTAACCGTAAAACAACTGGGTCTCGTGTCTGAACATATGACATCAGCTGGGTACCGTGCCCGATATCTAAGGGTCAGTCACGACTCCGATCATAGTGATGCGTGCAACCCTCCATCCAGGACCGCCTTCAATCCTGGTATGTCCCTGTGAACGTATCAACCGACGCGACCACCACAAGATCATGGTGCACTCATCACCGATCGCTATCCTGAACCGTCTGCACTCCGAAGTCGAGCCTCCCCAGGCTGACTGACCACGAATCGTGCATCGTGCATCATGACCTCTCCGGAAGGAACACACCCCAATTCGGAGGCGAGCGTCACATAGTCCGTCGCCTTGCACCAAGCACCTGCCGCGACCACGACTCAGACCCGTAGGTCGTAAATAGGGTCATATGCCCGCGATAAAACCAAATGGGTCTCATACCCGAGTTTATTCTTTTGGAAATCCAAATCCATTTCATTTAAACCATTAAAGAAATACAGACTCGTATAAGAACCGTATAAGGCCGAAACATCGAAATACGTGCTTATACGTAACCACATACAAATGCACCCATGGAATTACCAAACATGTATGAAAACATATAATAAAAAATTTTGCATGCACCAATTTGGAAAACAATGGTCCAATCACAGACCGTCCGAGCTGCCGCCTCGATTTACGTGCCATACGGCTCTCCCGAGCCAATCACCGTCACCGGGACTCCCAAACCTGTCTAAATCGTAATAGAAGGTTACTAACTACTTAATTAACCACCTACTAAAGGCCCATAATTTTCCGATATTTTTAACTATTTTTAAACTCCATCTGAAACCTTCTGATGCCCCGAACATTATCGAGACGGTGTCCGATCGACACGAAACCAGTCCCAAAATATTCGTTACATCGAATAGAGTGTTTCACATGTTGAACACTTTCCCATTGGACCTACCACGCCCCCCATGCGTCCAATGAAGATGATGCACATGAAAGCCACGCACGGCACTATTCACCTTCTTCAACCCGCAGTGAACCGGGTTCACTTGTTCTGGACCGGCCGAACCGGCTTGTACTGGTTCAAGGCCCAATCATGTCCGTTTTCAGTCCATTTTAACCCATTTCAATTCTAATATGACCCTAATCCTATTTCTTATCTTCCTAGCTAATTAAAATGGAACAAAACCTACCAAAACCGTCCCTTCAAACTCGGCCATGGCGGCCGTGCCTTTCCTCCGCCGTTCACAGCTCTTCCCGACCATCCCAAGCCCCAAAACTAATCCCAAACTTCTCCTAGAGTCCCTAGAAACCTTACCCAATTAAAGAAATCGAGTAAAACCCATTAAAACCCAATTTCGAGATTTCAAATATTTTTACCTCACGGGTCGAGCTCTGCCGTGGCCACCACCATGAGCCACCACCGTGAGCCACCGTCCTCAGTCCCAGTCCTTCATCATCTCAGCCTCTCATTATCTCTCTGGTTTCAGTCGCAGGTGATGAGGGGATGTGTGTTGGGTGTTTGAAGAAAAAATGGAGAATGAAGGTAATATGGGGGGGTTCGGGTTTGTGAGGATTTACAAAGAAATGAAGATGATGATGTTTGATGGCTGATGAGAGAAAGAGATGGATTAAATGAGTGGTGTGGATTTAAAGTTTAAAAGGAATGGATGGCTAGGATTTAGTGTTGTTAGGATTAATTATATAATAATAATTATATTAATATTTAATTAGCTTAGATCCACAATTTAGGGGTTTGGACCAATGGGATGAGTTGTCACTCATCCATGGGACCCACTGAAAATATCTAGCCCAATCAGATTTTGCCAAATGATCACCGTCTCGAAGTACGCGCATAGTGAAATCGTACTTCCGTGACCTATAACTCTCCCGTTCGAAGTCCGATTTCAGCGTGCCGCCTGCCTATGGATTCGTATCGTCCTGATCTACGTAACAGTCCACGATCCTCGGCCATCGGACATCCCGATCAAAAAGTCAACATTTTGCCCCTTTTAACCATAATTACCAAAATGCCCCTAAACATTCGAACGTCATAACTTCTACCTCGAACGTTGAAATTGAACGTGCCACCTCTCTATGAACTCGTGACGTCACGAACTACGTCACGATCATCGGTCAAAGTCCATTTGACCGCCCGAATGAGAAGTCAACATTTTACCCACGGTTAGAGGCAAAACGGTCATTTTGCATTGTTCGTCCGATTTCGCCTAACTAATCACTGATTAACCTCACTAATCGTGATTAGTCACTAATCTAATCTAGGAATTTGGGACGGGTCGTTACAACCTTCTCTTCTTAATTAATTTCGTCCTCGAAATTCCAACTGACCTAAATCCAACCGTTCTTCCCTCCTTAATTAGTTTCGTTCTCGAAACTCCAACTATCCTGATTCCACAACCACCTCGTGGAAATAATTCGATCTCACGACATGTGTACAGTCTTACACCAACTAACCAGAACAAAACTCGTCTGCACCCAGACGTACCACTAACACTCACGTTTTATCGACTACACTCGACCACGTCGAATGATTGTAATCGTACGTTCCGAATTGACACTAGTTGTCAATTCTACCCTTTCTCTTACACAAACAACTCGAAGGTTTCTTTCCCAATTACCAACCTATCCTGAAGTCTTCTCCCACCGGGAGTCATCAGACCTCACTAGTCGATCCACAAAACATCTGACAAACTATCATCACTTGACAGTCGCCAGTCGAAAACTGACATTATAATCGCTTGTGGTTACACCAACCACCAATTTACTCAACCTTAGTATACAATCACCAACATTCCACTCAACCTGTGTGTAACTGGACCCATCAGAAATACCATGACGCAATGCACAGTATCCAATGTCCAGTTCACGTCCTCGACTAATCCAATGGTATCGGAACTAAGCCGACTACCAACACGTTCACCAACGTACTACTAGTATAACCTATATACCGTCACCAAGTATCACAACCTGCCCAGTATCGTACCTCGAACCACGTACAAGGTACGTACTTCCATTACCAACTAGACTACAACTTCAACCAAAGTCGTAGCCAATCATGTTTCTATTCTGAAGTCCATCTGTCCAATCCAGTATTTAGACAAATCGAAATTCCAACTCAACAACCATTTCCCAAATAAAATCCGCAATTTCGTAAGAAATCCCGAATTCAAACCCAGAAATCATATCCATAACTATGTCCAAATCAGAATCCGAATCCGAAATCATTATTTCGTAAGCTAGCATTTGGAATAACCATTCCGAACCCAAATCCAGAAATCCACTTTCAAGTTCCAAAATCAAATCCTGAATCGTCACCCAGAAATCCGATTTCAAAACCTGAAATATCATTCACGTCTATCGAGACGTACCAAAACCGAACCTATCAGTTACCTACTCAATCGATTACACATTACATTTGATTGACTTCATAGGGAAGCCAATCCCATCATACACACATTTAGGCTGACCAAATACGACCACGTCAGAAAACTACTCACCTGAGTAATATATCGTATGGGATTCACTTCGAAAGGAAGTTCAGTCCCATCATCCTCAACTAATTCCCACATCTAAACAGATTAGTCAACCACAAGACACGTCGAGATTGTGGGTTCTCACTGATTACTTCGTATCGATCCTTGTCATTCCACCTAGGAAAAACCAAGGATGATCGAATACGATGACATCAAAAGTCGTCCTACATGAATGCAACCAAAACTCGCTGCACTCACCACGCCACGTAATCTAACATCGTCTGCCACCAAGTAGAAAATGAGAAATCTCAGTCACCTAACTTCGATATGCTCAACTCCTTATGATGACCCAAAATAATTCTGGGTTCACTAACCAATACACAACCAATGTACTGGTGATAAGAACCACCATCTGCCATGGAAGAACTGAGAAGTCAACCAAAACGACCTCAAAATATCTATTACTAATGCGGAAAACTGGAATTCCTCTCGTCACCTCAATTACAACCGTTCTCGATTCTGAAGATCCAACCATGTCGGAAACAATATACTCGAACATCAACCACGTCTTCCTTTTTGACTAGTTAGGGACACATGCACATCTCGCATATCCGCTATACCATGTATGTAGGTACACTCATTCCGAGTGGAATTCACGCAACTCAGGGTTAAGCCTTGTATACTATTTACGGATGAGCATAAACGGCCTCCAACACTCGCATCTCGTACCTCGACCCTCAACTACTGCTCGATCCAATCCAGACCATCACTATTCGTGATCCAATCACGAACCACATATACCGAACATAAGCCTATCTCGACGTAGTCACATCCCGACTCGTAACTCATACCGAACAATCACTAGCACCAGCACCAGCACCAGCACCAGCACCAGCACCAGTACCAGTATCATCACCTGTCAGCATCAGCACAAAGTATGCGAATCAGACAATCCTGGATCTCCGCTCATACCGAATGACGTTCCCGTACCTTTGCTCAAATTGGAGAAACTCTGCCTCTGTCGTACCCAACAACTCTGGGTACAGTCACCCTGACAACTCATACGAGAAAAGGAAACGTCACCTGAACGTCCCCGATTCCCAATAATCATAACTATGACCACTCTCGGTAGTAGCGCCTGCCACTGACTCGTGCAGACCTAACTACCAGGCATCACGATCTAAAATCCACATCCAACGGAATTAATCGCTTGTACTAACTATTCCGTATCCCCACTCCGGGATTCCATCGAAAAGTACCAAACCCTGGTAACTTGTCCAACCAAACACTAACAAGTCGCAACTCGACTCGACCAACGTCGTCTACCAGGTCGTCTATAACCTTAGTTGCACCAACAATTCATCACAACAGAGTAGCACAACAACCAACTAGGTTTAGCCGATAAGTACAACCTCGATTGCAGAGTGCAGTCCCAACACAAGATGATATGACTAGACCGACTAACAAACCCAAATCTGAATAGTCATCAAAGTCAAACCAATCACCAACTAACCTTTCCGAACCATACACCCTACCGTAGGGCTCGACGATCACACTCTAAGGTTTCTCCGAACCCAACTGCAAGCTACCAACTGCAGTATAATCCAACTGGGGGGTGACTCCACTCAGTCGGTGCTCCGTGACTACTCCGGGGTCCACCCAGGCCAACGACCCTCCCCGGAGTTGAACATATATATACATAACATAAATATTCATGCCCAGTTCCCCTGAACCGTCATGATCCATAACAGCCATTACATTCATATACATATAGACAACATCCTCCATGTCCGGTTCCCATAAACCGTCATGTACCACAATAACCTGACAAATGTTCATACCGGTTCCCATAAACCGTCATGAACGTGGAAATCCATGTAGGGTCCCTGACCCAAAATCATAACCGTAAAGTAACTGGGTCTCGTGCCCGAACATATGACATCAGCTGGGCATCCTGCCAGATATCTAAGGGTCAGTCACGACTCCGATCATAGTGATGCATGCAACCAACCATCCAGGACTGCCCTCAATCCTAGTATGTCACCGTGAACGAATCAACCGACGCGACCACCACAAGATCATGGTGCACTCATTACCGATCGCTATCCTGAACCGTCAGCACTCCGAAGTCGAGCCTCCCCAGGCTGCCTGACCATGAAACGTGCATCGTGACCACTCCGGAAGGAACACATCCCAATCCGGAGGCGAGCGTCTTATCGTCCGTCGCCGTGCACCTAGCACTCGCCGCGACCACGATTTAGGGCCAAAGGTCATCCATAGCGTCATATGCTCGAGACCAAAACAAATGGGTCTCCTACCCGAGTTTATCCTTTTGAAATCCAATTCCAAATCATTTAGACCATTAAAGAAACACAGACCCGTATAAGCACCGTATAAGGCCGAACCATCGAAATACGTGCTTATACGTAACCACATACAAATGCAACCATGGAATTACCAAACATGTATTAAAACATATAATAAACATTTATGCATGCACCAATTTAGAAAACCAAGGTCCACTCACAGACCGTCCGAGCTGCCGCCTCGATTTGCGTGCCATACGGCTCTCCCGAGCCTATCACAATCACCGGGACTCCCGAACCTGTCCAAATCGTAATAAAAGGTTACTAACTACTTAATTAACCCCCCACTAAAGCCCCGTAATTTTCCAGTATTTTTAACTATTTTAAAACTCGATCCGAAACATTTTGATGCCCCGCACATTATCGAGACGGTGTCCGATTGACACGAAACCAGTCCCAAAATGTTCGTTACATCGAATAGAAGATTTCGTGTGTTGAACACATTCCCAAATTGTGGGCCATACGTCCTCACGCGCTCCAAGTAGCCACTGCGTGTGGGCCTCACGCGCCTTGCACAATGTCTTCTTCCTCCTCCAGCCGACCAGTCCGACCGGCCGGTTCGGTCTTTTTCTGCAACTGGACCGGCGTGACCGGTCCAGGCCCGTACAATCCTTATTTTTCGTCCGTTTTGTCCCTAATTAATCCCTAAATTCCTATTTTCATGTTTCGTATCCAACCCAATCCTTAAAACTAACGAAAACCATCTAAAACCCAAGGTTCCATTTTGAACCTCACAGTTCAAACTTCTCCTTTTTCTTCCCACGGCTCCTCAGCCGTTAAACCACCTCAAAAGCTTCTTAAAACCTCCCTAGTAGTATACCAATCAAGTCCTAATCAACCAAAACTAACCATAACAACAAAATCAATTTAAAGTGGGATTTGGGCCTTACCGGTTAACCTCTCGGGTTTGTGGTTTCAGCCGTGCACGGCAGCGTCACCTGGCCGGCCACCTCTCGGGTTTGTGGTTTCACTCACTAGTCTCTCCAGTAAACATCTGGGGTCAAGGGTTTGGTGTTTGGGGTGAAGGGTGGATCGGTATTGAGATGGAAAGAATGATCGATGAAAATGCAAAGGGAAGGAGATGCATGAATGTAAAGGAAGGGCCAATGGATGGGTGACAAGTGTCACTCATCCAATGGGCCTCCATAAAATATCTGGGGCCCACTAGAGTCCAAAACTAAAGTTATCTCATAATTCGTGCACTAGTACACTTAAACTTCCGTGAACCGTAACTTCGTCGTCGAACATCTGAATTCGACGTGCCACCTGTCTATGGATTCGTATCGTCCCTATCTATGTAATGGTACTCGGCCCTTGGCCATCGGACCTCCTTGTCAAAAATTCAACATTTGCCCCTTTTTAACCAAAATTACCAATATGCCCCTAAACTTCCGAACGTCATAACTTCTTCCTCGAACGTTGGAATTGAATGTGCCACCTGTGTCTATGAACTCGGGACGTCCTAAACTACGTCACGGTCATTGGTCAAAGGACATTTGACCGCCCGATCAAAAAGTCAACGTTTTGCCTACGTCCAAGGGTAAAACGGTCATTTTGCATCGTTCGTCCAATTTCGCCTAACTAATCACCGATTAACCTCACTAATCGTGATTAGTCGCTAATATAATCCTGGAATTCGGGACGAGTTGTTACAAGAAAGGTTCGTTCACAGACCGTCCGAAGTCGCGCCTCGATACACGCGCCATAAGCTCTCAGGGGCCAATCACCGTCTCCGGGGTTCCTGAACCTGTCCAAATCACTTTAGAAGGTTAATAACTACTTAATTAACCCCACATTAAAGCCCCATAATTTTTCAGAATTTTTAATTATTTTTAAACCCGAACTAAACCTTCGGACATCCCGAACTATATCGAGACGATTTTCGATCGACTCGAAACCAGTCCAAAAATGATTGTTATATCAAATAGATGAAATTACATGTTGGTGCCTTCCCCGGAAAGTGGACAACACGTCCACACGCGCCAGTAACAGCCCCTGCCCGCGGGAGCCACACGCCACTGCACAGTCGTCCTCTTCCCTAGGATTCGGCCGGTTCAGACCAGTCCAGCTGAACCAGCGTGACTGTTCTAGGCCATTTTCTCCCTCATTGTTGGTACAATTCAATCCAATCCAATCCTAATTTCCCTATTTTAAAGTTTCCTATCATCCTATATCCTCAAATCATACCAAAAGAATCCAGAAACCCCCCGTGTAAATTGTAACAACCCGTCCTGAGAGTCGGGATTAGTAGTGTGTTTAAGGTGGGATTAGTGAGGTTAATTGGTGGTTAGGTGGTCCCGATAGGTCTGTAAGTTTAGAATGACGATTTTGCCCCTAGTTAGGGCAAAAAGTTGACTCTTCGTATGATCGAGTTCTGGTACGTTGACCTAGGATGGTTACGTAGCTCTCGTCATCCTGAGTTCGATGACAGGCGGCACGTAGTCATCGGACTTACGAGGCGAGAGATATGGGTCAAGAAAGGTTGTGGAAAAACCGTAAATATGAGTTAAAAAGGAGGGGTATTTTGGTCTTTTTGCACCTGGGGATTTGTGCAGAAAGAAGCAGATGAAGGGCTGAGATAGGGCCATGTGGGTGAGAGAGAGTGGGGGATGGTGACATGTGGCAAGTGTGTAGTGGGTTCTGGGGGATTCTAAGGTGTGTGCACGGTTCAATTATTGGGGTGCAACCGTGCCCGTGTTCGTGTTTGTGCGCGGAGGGAAACAGAAACAGAGGGAGATTGTGGGAGGAAATTGAGAGCAGTGAAGGGTTTCTTGAGGGAGCTGGTGAGTTGTGAGTGTGTGTGGGTGTCCAGAGAGGGAAAGGGAGACGGTAAGAAGGTTGGGAGGTGAGGAAGTCGTGTGGTTGGGCAGCTGGGAACTACGGGAAAACCAGGGGTGAAAAGCGGGAGGTCGTGAGAATCGTGGCGGTGGCGGCCGTGTACGGGGCAACTGAGACCGTGGTGGTGTCGTGCGGGTTGCAAGGAGTCAACCAATACCAGCGGAGCTCACGACGGCGACAGGTTGCAGGTAATTTCTATTTCCTCGTATCTATGCTCTGTTTTGGACGTGAACTTCAAATCGGAAGTTGTGGCTTGAGGGGTTGAATTGAAGAGTCTAGGGGAGTCTAGGGAGTTCAGTCGAGTCCAGGGCGTCGTTCAGTTGTGTTGCCGTGACGGGAGGTGCACGGTGGTGGTTGGCACGACGGAGGGACTCTGTGTGCCCTGTTTTCCCGTTTTGTTTCAAACCAAGAGTCGTGATCCTAGAGACTGAGTCGAAGGTCTAGGAGAGTTGGGTTAGGTTCCTTGAGGTCCTAGGAACCGTCTGGTGTTGCCACCGTGAAGGGAGGTTACCTCGGCGGCCGGAGAGGAAAACAGAGGAATTGGGCCGTTTGGTTTCGAGTCTGAGTCGACGGTGTAGGGGCTGTGTCGAGGTGATTGGAGGACGGGGATGCTTAGAGTAAGGTTGGACGAAGCTATAGAAGAAGAAAGGAGGTGTTTTGGTGCAGGCACGGCGGAGAACCGTTGACGCCGGTTCAAGCTGCAGACTACTGTGTTGAACCGGGTCGACGTGAGGTTGAAGGTGCACTGTAGCTGGCGCGTGAGGGCCACGCGCAGCCACTTTAGGCAGCGCGTGGAGGCGCGTGCAGCGGTTCTGGGAGAAACGGTCAACATGGTTTTTGGTCCAGAAGTTGTGTTGAGTTCATTGGAAGTGGTCTCGGGTTGTTCGGACGTCGTTTGAGTTTAGTTTCGCGAGGGTGAAAGCTTAGGGTCCCGGGTTATTACGCTTTTGATTCGGGGAATTTTGAGGGCATTTAGGTGAACCTTCGTAGACATGTTAGTGACGGAATTTGGTGGTTGTTGACAGGATCGGGATTTCCCGAGGAAGCTGAGGAACGTGCAGGACGTTCGGGACGCGAGTAGGGCTTAGTACTGTGAGTGGACCCCTTCTCTAAACTCGAACATGCATAACTGTTTTTCTATAAATGTTATATACATATCTATATATGATTACATGAATGTTGGATTTACGATGATTTCTACATGGTGCACATTTTTTTTGAGAAATAACGTATTTTGCACGTTTTACGGGAAAAAGGGTGATTTTGGGAAAATAAAGCTATGGTTTTGAGATTTCAAACGTTAAATGATTTCTAATGCTTATAAAGAGATTTTGGAACATGATTTCGATGATTAAAGGTTTTTGGTTTTGGAAACGGATTTCGGAAAAAGGGTTGGTTTCTAAGTTGGAAAGTGGATTCCGGATTTGGGTTCGGAATGACGGTTCGGGATGCTGGAAGGGCATCGGACCGGTGATTTCGGATTCGGGTTTGGATGTGAATACGGAAATGGCTTTCAAATGGTTTTGGATTGGATTTGCTAGATCTGGATATTGGGTTTAAAGACCCGGATATTGATTTGACGGGGGACGGGCCCGGATTGAGTTTAAAGACTCGGGAGTTTAAAGACTCGGATATATTGATTTTCCTCTGTAGGACTTTGAGTTTAAAGACTCGGGAGTTTAAAGACTCGGATATTGTTAAGGCCTGGATTGAGTTTAAAGACTCGGGAGTTTAAAGACTCTGATGGGTCCAGCAGGTTTGATCGGAAAATGATGATTTCATGTTCACGGTTTATGATACGGTTTTATAATTCACATGATGTGGTTTTTCTAACTGTTTTATAGTGTTTCGGTTTCTTATGATATGGTTTATGGTAATTTGGTTTATAACTGTTTTATAACCTGGGTTATGCATGTGGTTTTTAAAATGGAGGGTGAAACTTGGTTTTCTGATAAATGGTTTTAGAACTTTTCTTTTAGTATGGTCCACTCACACCTTGTGTTTTTAACTTGCCCTCCAGGTTGTGGAGATAGCGCGGGGTCTTGACGTCGAGGCAGTGTCTGAGGCATAGAGGTCACGTGAAAGATTCCGGAGTGGTTTAAAGTCTTCCGCGTGCGTGTAAATATTATCGGTTTTATTTCCTTGTGTTTCGTACTATGCTTTGTAAATTATAACTTCGGGATGTTTTATATAGTTTCTCCTGCGTCTGACTGAGTTTTGGGTGCTTTTTGAGTGAGCTTTACTTGGGTATTGTGTCGGGGAGTCAGATGGGAGCAGGATTTACCTCGAGTTTCGGGGTGAAACCGGGTTGGGTCCTAACAATTGATATCAGAGCATAGGTTTGTTGAGTTTGTTGGGTTTGTTGGTTTGTGAGGTTGTGTTTTAGTTGTTTGACTGCTTCTATGCCTCTTTCAGTGTGCGGTTGACGATGCCTCCGAGACGTAGACCCTCTCCACGACCTGAAGAAGAAATGGCAAGGGGAACTGAGAGTACTACGATTGAGAGAGCCCAGCGGCTCGGGGCGACTACTTTTAGTGGTGGGGCTGATCCTGAGGAAGCTCAGAGGTGGATTACCAGACTTGAGCGGATTTTTGCGTTGATGCATGGTCCACCGGAGGAGCGCGTGTTGTTGGCTACGTTTCTACTGGATGGTGCGGCGTACGAGTGGTGGTATAACCTCAAGTTGTCCGGTTGGGATGCCCATAGTGTGACTTGGGAGACGTTCAGGGAACGGTTCCTGGAACAGTATTACCCTCGTTCTTTTCGGGATGCCAAGGAGGCGGAGTTTCTGCAGCTCCAACAAGGGATGATGACAGTGGCTGAGTATGAACGGAAATTCCAGATGTTGTCTCGGTTTGCTCCTGACAATTGGTATCAGAGCATAGGTTTGTCGAGTTTGTTGGGTTTGTTGGTTTGTGAGGTTGTGTTTTAGTTGTTTGACTACTTCTATGCCTCTTTCAGTGTGCGGTTGACGATGCCTCCGAGACGTAGACCCTCTCCACGACCTGAAGAAGAAATGGCAAGGGGAACTGAGAGTACTACGATTGAGAGAGCCCAGCGGCTCGGGGCGACTACTTTTAGTGGTGGGGCTGATCCTGAGGAAGCTCAGAGGTGGATTACCAGACTTGAGCGGATTTTTTCGGTGATGCATGGTCCACCGGAGGAGCGCGTGTTGTTGGCTACGTTTCTACTGGATGGTGCGGCGTACGAGTGGTGGTATAACCTCAAGTTGTCCGGTTGGGATGCCCATAGTGTGACTTGGGAGACGTTCAGGGAACGGTTCCTGGAACAGTATTACCCTCGTTCTTTTCGGGATGCCAAGGAGGCGGAGTTTCTGCAGCTCCAACAAGGGATGATGACAGTGGCTGAGTATGAACGGAAATTCCAGATGTTGTCTCGGTTTGCTCCTGCTTTTGTGGCCACTGAAGCCGAGAAGTGTCGTAGGTTTGAATTGGGCCTGCGAGGCGAGATTCGAGCCATCGTGACGGCGGGATCGTTTGCTACTCTCCGAGACTTGTCGGATGCTGCGGTGAGGGTTGAGGCTAGTTTGCCGGTGCGGCGCCGGGAGCCATATTTTTCTGGAGCTTCGAGTCAGCGGACACCGAAAAGGGGTAACTTCGGTGGAGCGTCATCGTCGGGCGATGATCGTTTCGGAAGGCCTGGTAGTTTTCAGAGTTCAGGATTTCGGGGTTACCGAGCACAGCCGACTCCCCAAGCTAGTGCGACGTCCGTTGCATCGACAGGGCGACCAGGTTTTTCCGGTCTGGATGTGTGTTTCTACTGTGGGGAGCGAGGTCATTTCCGACGTGAGTGTCCACTGTTGCCACAGGAAGGTGGTGTAGGTCAAGGAGTAGTGGAGCCTGGACACAGTACAGCGTCAGGGACAGCGGGCACTAGAGGAGGTGGCACTACCACGAGTAGTTCGAGGGGACGTAGTAGAGCGTCGGGATCTCAGGCCCGAGTGTTTTCACTGATTCCGCAGGAAGGTCAGTCGGCACCAGATGCGGAGATAGGTACTTTGTTTACTTTGGTTGTGTTGCACGTAGTTGTGTGGTTGTTGGAATCCAGGATAGAGTCTAGGAGGAGTTTCCCTACGTAACCTAAGGAGTGTTACAGTGGAAGGGTGACGGAAGGAACATGAGAGGAGTGACTCTAACTGATCGATATGAGGTTATTGAAGGAGAGAACCCACAAGCTAGAGTTTGCCTTTGGGACTTTGTAGATTTATTCCGATAGTGGACGAGGTAGCAGCCGAGGGAGATAGGTGTTCGCTTGTCTGGGATAGTAGCCGAGCTGGTTTGGAATGGTGAGGTGGTAGTACGTGAGGATGTGCTCTGTGAATTCTATTGGGTACTCCATATGAGGTATTGTATAATACCTTTGTTTTCTAGTCATAGAGGTTCCCTTGCGTACACCATGAAAGGTAACGGTAAGTTGGGGTGGTGTGAAATACCCAAGGTGGAGATGATAGACGGAAAACCTAGGAAAAGTTGTTAACTTCGTGTTGATTACCGGGTAGGAGACCCTAGGTGTCGGGACCAGCGGTGGAATTTCGGGGACGAAATTCTTTTTAGGTGGGTAGATTGTAACAACCCGTCCTGAGAGTCGGGATTAGTAGTGTGTTTAAGGTGGGATTAGTGAGGTTAATTGGTGGTTAGGTGGTCCCGATAGGTCTGTAAGTTTAGAATGACGATTTTGCCCCTAGTTAGGGCAAAAAGTTGACTCTTCGTATGATCGGGTTTTGGTACGTTGACCTAGGATGGTTACGTAGCTCTCGTCATCCTGAGTTCGATGACAGGCGACACGTAGTCATCGGACTTACGAGGCGAGAGATCTGGGTCAAGAAAGGTTGTGGCAAAACCGTAAATATGAGTTAAAAAGGAGGGGTATTTTGGTCTTTTTGCACCTGGGGATTTGTGCAGAAAGAAGCAGATGAAGGGCTGAGATAGGGCCATGTGGGTGAGAGAGAGTGGGGGATGGTGACATGTGGCAAGTGTGTAGTGGGTTCTGGGGGATTCTAAGGTGTGTGCACGGTTCTATTATTGGGGTGCAACCGTGCCCGTGTTCGTGTTTGTGCGCAGAGGGAAACAGAAACAGCGGGAGATTGTGGGAGGAAATTGAGAGCAGTGAAGGGTTGCTTGAGGGAGCTGGTGAGTTGTGAGTGTGTGTGGGTGTCCAGAGAGGGAAAGGGATACGGTAAGAAGGTTGGGAGGTGAGGAAGTCGTGTGGTTGGGCAGCTGGGAACTGCGGGAAAACCAGGGGTGAAAAGCGGGAGTTCGTGAGAATCGTGGCGGTGGCGGCCGTGTACGGGGCAACTGAGACCGTGGTGGTGTCGTGCGGGTTGCAAGGAGTCAACCAATACCGGCGGAGCTCACGACGGCGACAGGTTGCAGGTAATTTCTATTTCCTCGTATCTATGCTCTGTTTTGGCCGTGAACTTCAAATCGGAAGTTGTGGCTTGAGGGGTTGAATCGAAGAGTCTAGGGGAGTCTAGGGAGTTCAGTCGAGTCCAGGGCGTCGTTCGGTTGTGTTGCCGTGACGGGAGGTGCACGGTGGTGGTTGGCACGACGGAGGGACTCTGTGTGCCCTGTTTTCCCGTTTTGTTTCAAACCAAGAGTCGTGATCCTAGAGACTGAGTCGAAGGTCTAGGAGAGTTGGGTTAGGTTCCTTGAGGTCCTAGGAACCGTCTGGTGTTGCCACCGTGAAGGGAGGTTACCTGGGCGGCCGGAGAGGAAAACAGAGGAATTGGGCCGTCTGGTTTCGAGTCTGAGTCGGCGGTGTAGGGGCTGTGTCGAGGTGATTGGAGGACGGGGATGCTTAGAGTAAGGTTGGACGAAGCTATAGGAGAAGAAAGGAGGTGTTTTGGTGCAGGCACGGCGGAGAACCGTTGACGCCGGTTCAAGCTGCAGACTACTGTGTTGAACCGGGTTGACGTGAGGTTGAAGGTGCACTGTAGCTGGCGCGTGAGGGCCACGCGCAGCCACTTTGGGCGGCGCGTGGAGGCGCGTGCGGCGGTTCTGGGAGAAACGGACAAAATGGTTTTTGGTCCAGAAGTTGTGTTGAGTTCATTGGAAGTGGTTTCGGGTTGTTCGGACGTCGTTTGAGTTTAGTTTCGCGAGGGTGAAAGCTTAGGGTCTCAGGTTATTACGCTTTTGATTCGGGGAATTTTGAGGGCATTTAGGTGAACCTTCGTAGACGTGTTAGTGACGGAATTTGGTGGTTGTTGACAGGATCGGGATTTCCCGAGGAAGCTGAGGAACGTGCAGGACGTTCGGGACGCGAGTAGGGCTCAGTACTGTGAGTGGACCCCTTCTCTAAACTCGAACATGCATAACTGTTTTTCTATAAATGTTATATACATATCTATATATGATTATATGAATGTTGGATTTACGATGATTTCTACATGGTTGCACATTTTTTTTGAGAAATAACGTATTTTGCACGTTTTACGGGAAAAAGGGTGATTTTGGGAAAATAAAGCTATGGTTTTGAGATTTCAAACGTTAAATGATTTCTAATGCTTATAAAGAGATTTTGGAACATGATTTCGATGATTAAAAGTTTTCGGTTTTTGAAACGGATTTCGGAAAAAGGGTTGGTTTCCAAGTTGGAAAGTGGATTCCGGATTTGGGTTCGGAATGACGGTTCGAGATGCTGGAAGGGCATCAGACCGGTGATTTCGGATTCGGGTTTGGATGTGAATACGGAAATGGCTTTCAAATGGTTTTGGATTGGATTTGCTGGATCTGGATATTGGGTTTAAAGACCCGGATATTGATTTGACGGGGGACGGGCCCGGATTGAGTTTAAAGACTCGGGAATTTAAAGGCTCGGATATATTGATTTCCCCCCGTAGGCCTTTGAGTTTAAAGACTCGGGAGTTTAAAGACTAGGATATTGTTAAGGCCTGGATTGAGTTTAAAGACTCGAGAGTTTAAAGACTCGGATGGGTCCAACAGGTTTGATCGGAAAATGATGATTTCATGTTCACGGTTTATGATACGGTTTTATAATTCACATGCTGTGGTTTTTCTAACTGTTTTATAGTGTTTCGGTTTCTTATGATATGGTTTATGGTAATTTGGTTTATAACTGTTTTATAACCTGGGTTATGCATGTGGCTTTTAAAATGGAGGGTGAAACTTGGTTTTCTGATAAATGGTTTTAGAACTTTTCTTTTAGTATGGTCCACTCACACCTTGTGTTTTTAACTTGCCCTCCAGGTTGTGGAGATAGCGCGGGGTCTTGACGTCGAGGCAGTGTCTGAGGCATAGAGGTCACGTGAAAGATTCGGGAGTGGTTTAAAGTCTTCCGCGTGCGTGTAAATATTATCGGTTTTATTTCCTTGTGTTTCGTACTATGCTCTGTAAATTATAACTTCGGGATGTTTTATATAGTTTCTCCTGCGTCTGACTGAGTTTTGGGTGCTTTTTGAGTGAGCTTTACTTGGGTATTGTGTCGGGGAGTCAGATGGGAGCAGGATTTACCTCGGGTTTCAGGGTGAAACCGGGGTGGGTCCTGACAATTGGTATCAGAGCATAGGTTTGTCGAGTTTGTTGGGTTTGTTGGTTTGTGAGGTTGTGTTTTAGTTGTTTGACTGCTTCTATGCCTCTTTCAGGTTGTGTTTTCTCCCTCATTGTTGGTACAATTCAATCCAATCCAATCCTAATTTCCCTATTTTAAAGTTTCCTATCATCCTATATCCTCAAATCATACCAAAGAATCCAGAAACCCCCCGTGTAAATTGACCCCCCACGACGTCTATTTTTCCCAACCATCCTCAGGGCTACACCGTCATCCCCCGCCATTAAAACCCTCCCCCAAACCATCATACTAACCCAATAAACACACCACAATCCTGAGATAACATCCCCAATGTCCAAAACCGAAAATTCAAATTAAAATAAAAACTGGGCTCTCGGGTTACCTGGGTTCTGGGCCATCACCGCCATCCACGGCGGCCCTATCATCACCCGGCCACAATCAGCTCATCCTGACTCCTCTCCTTTCCTCTCACAGAATCAAATGGAAAGGGATACATATTTGGGTTCAAGGTATTTGGGTGAGATCGGGTTTGGTTTAGACGAACAAAGAAATGGGGGAATGCATGTATCAATTTCGGTGGGTAATGGATGAATGACAAGTGTCATCCATCCATTGGGCTTGTCCCTAAAAGTCTGGGTCCACTTGAGGACAAATGGCATCCGTCTCGTGAAACGTGCAATAGTTACTTGGAACTTCCGTGAACCATAACTTTCCCGTCGAATGTCTGATTTTAACGTGCCGCCTGTCTACGGACTGTTGACGTCCCGATCTACGTCACGGTCATCAGCCCTCGACCGTTAGACCTCCCGGGTCAAAAGTTAACATTTTGCCCTCGTTCAGGGGCAAAATATTAATTTTGCCCTTAACGTCCGTTAATCCTCGTCTAATCCCCGATTAGCCTGAATAATCCATAATTAGTCTTAATTAATCCTTAAAATTAGGGACGGGTCGTCACAGTTTTTCTTTTTTCTTTTTCTTGGTCTTTACTCTTCAACAACTGTGTCACTCTTCTGAAATATGAATGGGACTAAATCCGAGTCCAAGTCATCGTCTCTTTAGTTAATTATAAATGTAAATGTACAAGTCAATCTCACTTTAGCCGGGTCGGGGCGCACCAGTGTTAAATTTTAACAACCAATAGCATATCTTGTATGTGTGGTGTGGTTTTTTCAAATACCTACATACTTGTTGAAAATAGAGGGAAGTAATTGCATTCTTGAATAGGGAAAACATTTCAAAGTTAACTAAAGGAGGTTTTTTGTTTTAAAATAAATATACTTTTTTGATTATAAGGAAGAAATTTTTTTTGGAAATTATCTATACAATATGTTATCGGAGTTTGAACTTGAAATTAATTGTCTACAAGTCAACACTAAATCCAACTGAACTAGGCTCACTTGACAAGTTAACTAAAGAGTTAATTGTACATTAGAATATAGTATGCTACATCAAATTTAAAAGTTATATATATTTTTTTAATTTTACAACGTTGAACATTTTAAATGTTTCACATGTATCGTACTGTTATATTTTTCGGAAAATTTCCATTAGGTGATGAAGTAGTCAGGGGCGGATCTATTAAGAGGCAAAGGGGGTGAATTGACCCCTTCAACCTCTCAATTCCTCTCTTAAGAGATGTATCTTGAAGCCTAAAGTCTGAATTTTTTGTCCTTTATTCTTAAGAAATCTGGGTTTTTTCTAGTCTTGAAGAACACCTGTTACCACTACCCATTGCTCATCCTTTACCAATACCAACCTTCTAAAGACAAACTGAAGCCCACAAATCTATTTTGGAGTGTTTTGAAGTGTTGGGCCTTTTATCTAAAGATGGTAAATCCAATACAGATAAAAAAAAACTTCAGAAACTCACTCTCAAACCCATTACTATTTTTTTGTTCATTTGTTAAAAAGAAAATTAAAGCGTCATTAGAATTTCTCATAAGAAAAAAATGATATTTCCTTTGTCATTTTCAAAAAATTATGGTAATATGGTTCTCCATCTTTTAGGACGAAGTTTTTTTTACAAAAAAATTTAGATCCTAAATTCTTGTATAATTTTTTATGTAAAATATATTAATATCTAAATTTGTAAGAAAATGTCATTATGTTATGGTGTTATTTCTCATTACTTTGATCAAATGACATGTCTTAAGGTCAACTGATATACATAAAAAAAATTATTTATTTGATTTGAATAATTTACTATGACTCGGTCGGTTTTTTTTTTTTTTTTTTTTGTATTTAGTAGTTTTGTAGAAAATGATAATAGAATGGTTTGGAAGCTTTATTCTCATTAGATAATTTAACACCTATTTATACAGGTATGTCCATGTGCAGAGATAACTAGCTACAATAATAATTCAAAATTTAAACTACACTGATCTCTAATTCAATTTACTGAATGGCATTGCATATGGTGCTGTGGATAAGGTAGAAATCAAATAGGATGAGGAGTCTGGTGAGTTTCCAACATCCCCCCGTAAACGAATCACCAATGGACGAGTAAGTTTGGACCTGAGTAACAAGAAACTGCCAAAGAAGAGACCTTTGGTCAACAAATCAGCAGGTTGTGTCAGAGACAGTATGAAACGCACCAGATAACTGCCACGAGTCACCCTTTCATGAACAAAGTGGTAATCAAGCTCTATATGACGAGTTCTCACATCCTTGATAATTATAAAATACCCACCACAAAAATAAGAATTATCTCTTAACATGCCCAATTGCTCCTTGACTATAAGATTTTCTCTTTCGTGAAAATGCCTAATAGAATTTAGAACACCATAGACGTAGAGCCATGTATACTTTCTTAGATATTAAAATTTTTACTTTCGTAAAAAGTAATGAATGTAAAGTGATGTATATTTTTTTAATTTTTTTTTAGTGAACCAATAGGAAGAAGAAAACATTTTAAGTTGATATTATTTAGTACTATAAGAGCTAGCCCAATAAAAGAAAAAAATAAAATAAAATACTATATATTTAATTGTGTACAAAAGAAAACTATGGACGAAAATATCTGCCATATCTACAATGTATCCGTGGATATATCCGTATTTTGGGTCTAGGCATACAAAAATTGAGGAAAAATATCTGCGATATTTTCATGGATATCTATACTTTTGAAGTCACCACCTAAAAATAGAGGGGAAGAAAATTTCATCCAATTTCCACGATATATCATATTTCACTGAAAAAATTTCCCAAAGTTTTGAACTAAATTTCTAACATGTTTGTTAAACATGAACAATATATTTGATCGTTGGTATTTATGTGAAAAATAATATTTTTAATTTTGAGTATTCTAATTTTATCTGATTAATAAAATAATTTAATGAAAATAATTATTTTAACTTGTATGACATGATTGACTCATTGACAGATAAGAAATTTGGGTTGTTCCTGGTACCTTGGAAATTAAACTCCTAATTAAGGACATAGTTTTCATCATTTTTTTGTAGATAGTTATTCATTGATTGTGTTGTCGATTAGTGTTCTTTTCGGTGCATTTAGCAGAGCCGGTCCAAATATTTAGAAGCCTAGGGCAAAAATAAAAAATGGGCCCTCAATTCGCATACTTAATTATTGAAAATATAAATTTAATAAATTGATTATATTATGTTTTTATTAAGAAGCATCGTTAAAATTTTTGTTATGAGAAAACTCATATATTATGACAAAACCTCAAACAAAGAAAAAAGAGTACATCATGTCCAAAACATTACATTTAATTTATTTTTTTAAACAAATCTTATACTTTTTTTGTAAAACCAATAAACAATTTGCAAATATATACAAACTTCCATATTCAAAATAAGAATGTAATTAAATATTGTTAAATTAAGAACTTTTGTAGTAGTGACCTTATCAATTTAGATGAGTTTTTGAAGTTTTCCTCGCAGGCGAAAAAGAGGTAATTAAGGATTTAAAGGCACACAAAAAAAAAACACTAAAGAGGCATAATTTCTAATTACTAAAAATGAGCAAGAACTGATATGCCATTTGTATTCGTGGCTTAGACCCATAATATTGGTCCTTTGATTATATAAAGGGGTCTTCCCGTCATCAAAAACTACAACATCCATAAGGGAAAGTTGTCAAATGGAAGTGTTTAATTAGGAAAACTGTAATATGAATTCTATTAAATTAAATTACCTCTTTTTGAAGTTTGTAACTTAGGAATATCTCGGATAAGGCATTCAGAAAGGGAGGTGAAAAAAAAATTGTTGAGAAATTGAGGTTAAGGTTTGAGAGTTTGAACGAGATTGTAAAAAATTAAAAATTTAGAACAATTGAGAATTTGAGATTTAATGAGATTGATATTTAACCTTGGAACATTGAATTAGAATATTAAAACATTGTGTTTTCTACTTGGAACTTTGAAGGAGACTTTCCTTCCGTTTCTCGCTCACTCGTATCCCCGGTCTAAATTATCATACATCTTACTATTTTTTTTAGGGAAAATTGTTGCTACAGTCCCTAAATTTTACCTCAATGTTAGTAATGGTCTCTGAACTTGAATTTTAGTTCCAAAGGTCCCTAAACTTTACCCAGTATATACTAAACATCCTTCCGTTACAATTTTCCCAATTTTCCGTTAAAAATAATCATGTGATAGGCACATGTTTTAAATAGTAAGGGTGAAAGGGTCTTTCCTCAAAATATTTCATTTTTCTTTCAACTGAAGGATGAATTGGAGAGCGCCGTCTTCGAGCTCGTTCTAGACCAAAGAAAGTATTGTCTTCGCCATTTCGATAGTTTCAATGGTGGATAGTAGCAAGAACGTCCTGGTTGCCGAGGGATTGTCGCTTTTGAATCACTTGATGCGTGTGCTCGATTCGGGAAGTGGGTTTCCTAAGGAAAAGGTTTGTTTGGCTCTTCAAGCTTTGAGTTTTTTGAAAGAGAACACTCGGGCAATAGGGTCTAGAGGCGGGGTTTCGTCGCTTTTGGACATTTTCCAGGCAGGCACGCCTGGTTCGCAAGCTTCCGTTGCTGGTGTGCTGAGAAATTTGGTTGCTTTTGCTAAGAATCAAGAGAATTTCGTGGAGGCAAATGGGGTTGGTGTTCTTTTGGCGCTTGCGAGTTTTGGGACTGCATTAGCCCAAGAAAATGAAATTGGGTGTTTGTGCCATTTAGTGTAAGACCCGTGTCCTGGAGGGAACGGTGAACAATCCCACATTCCTGCGAGGGGGGAATGGTCTAGGAGAGGTTGGTGGTATGCCTTAAAGGTGTAGGCACACACCTATCTAGCATGAGGCCTTTTGGGAGCTCAGTGGCTTTAGGGGGGATTGGAATTCCAAAGTTAAGCGAGTTGAGGCTGGTGCAATTCCATGATGGGTGACCCCTTGGGAAGTTGCACCGTGAGCTCCCGAAAACAAAACCTTGAGGGCGCAGGCTTGCCGTTGAGTATTACTGTGGCCCAAAGAGGACAATATCATGCTAGATGAGTCGGGACCTGATGTCAGGACCCACCCCGGCTTCACCCCGAAAACCGAGGTAAATCTTACTCCCGTCTGACACCCCGACACAACACCAAAACAACCACTAAAATACACCGTCAGACGCAGGACAGCTTTAAAACATGTCGAAGTTAAAATTTACAGAGCATAGTACTAAATACAAAAGAAGGAAAACCGAGACACAGAGTACACACACTACGGAAAATTTTAAAACACTCCGGGATCGCTCTCGTGATTTCTATGCCTCAGACGCTGCCTCGACGCCGAAACCCCGCGCTAGCTCCACGACCTGGAGGGTGTTAAAAACATTAAAAATGAGAGTGGACCAAAAATAAGGAGTTATAAAACCCTTTATGAAAAATAAACCAGGGTTACACCCTCCGTTTGAAAACATGCATGCATAACCAAGTAATTTAGAATAACAGTAGTACCAAATGAAACAACATGCAGAAATCACCAGAAATCAAAACCAAAGTACGGCACTTGGCCTTAAAGCCATAAAACATAGTTATTCGGGTCACAGCCCATAATATTCGAAAACCAGTGAAAAACATCAATCATACACATTTACTGGATCTCAAATGCGCACGAATCTTTAAACTCAAAACACAATGCGCAATAGCCAGGCCTTCCCGGGATATCAACGAGTCTTTAAACTCAAAACACAATCACAGGCCTCGGGGGGTATCAATATCACCGAGTCTTTAAACTCAAATCCATACCGAGTCTTTAAACTCAAAACATCAATCCAGGGCCCTCCCCCCGTATATCAATCCGAGTCTTTAAACTCAAAACCAGATCCAATAGGTTTTTCCGAGTCTTTAAACTCAAAACCATTTTTCACATAAATAAGAAAATCATCAAAATCCGAAAACCAAAACCCAACCGGAAAGCTTCCCAAACCCAAAATCACATTTACTTAAAAAGGGAATTCCTCCCGAATTTCAAATCCAACCTCAAATCATCCCACAAATCTCAATTAACAGAATGCGTATAAGCATATTCATTCATTCTCGAAGTACGTGCAAATCCGATCAGTTATATAAAGCATAATTACGTAGAGCAGGGCATAGATACATAATTCATGAAGCATATAGTGAAAGCACAAAAACATGTTTAAAACATAATTAAATAAATAAAACAGTTATGCATGCTTAGTTAGAAAACAAACAGTCCACTCACAACTTGCGTGTGCGTCAATCGCGTCCCGTGCGATCCTCAGCTTCCTCGGGAAGTCTCAATCCTGTCAACAACCGCCAAAGTACGTTACTAACACATCTATGAAAGTCCACCTAATTTCCCCCAAAAATCCCCGGGTCCTAAACGTAACGAACCGGAACCCTAAACCTTTACCCTCGCGGAACTACTTCTATTCGACGTCCGTACAATCCGAAACCAATTCCAACGGACTCGTCACAACACCTAGACCAAAAACCATGTTGACCAATTCCCCAACCGTCGCTGCACGCGCCTCCACGCGCCGCCCAAAGTGGCTGCGCGTGGCCCTCACGCGCCAGCTACAGTGTCACCAGCAACCTCTGGTCGACCCGGTTCGAAACAGTCCCTGCAACTCGAACCGGCGTGACCGGTTCTCCGCCGTGCCTATGCCAAATCAACTCCTCTCTTCACCATCCTCTTCGTCCTGTCCTAAGCTATCCATTCCCCTTACCCAAACACCTCGACTCAGCCTCTAAGTCCTCGACTCAAATTCGAACAAAACTAGAACCAGTCCCCTGTTCTTCCACCTGGCCAACCAGGTCTTCCCCCGTCACGGAAACCACCGTAGACGGTTCCTAGGACCTTCCTGAAGCTCACCCAACTCACCAAAACCGCTGATTCGTACTCAAAACCCACGACTCAACGTTAAAGCAAAACGAATAAAACAGAGCACACAGGGTACTCTCCGTCGTTCTAGCCCCCGCCTTGTACTCCTCCATCACGGCTACACAACCAGCAGCTACCTAGGACCCTACTGAGTCCCCCAGGCCTCACTAGACTCCTCGATTCAACCCCAAAAGCTACGACTTGGCATCTGAACCTAGACGGCAAAACAGAGCACATAGAGGAAAGTAAAGAAATTACCTGCGTCCTGCTCTCCACCGTGAGCTCCGCTGTGTCCACTCGGTTCCTAAAGCTCCACTTCTATCTCTGAACACCACCAGCAGCGTCGATTGATCGAACATGGCAGCACCACCACCCAACACTCCTCACCTCTTCTCTGTTTCCTCTGATTTTCCCGTGGCTCACAACTCACACACACACCACCACCACACCTCCTAACCTTCTCCCTAACTCTCCCACACTCTCTGGTCACTCACCCCCTCACAAAGACACACCAACACTCACGATCACCTCTCAATTCCCTCTCAATCTCCCCTTTGTTTTCTGTTCTTCGAACACACACAACACACACCTACATGATTACCCTAAATAATTGGGACCGTGTACAAACCTAGAATCCACTAGGCCCTTGCCACACGTCACAATCCTCTCTCTCTCTCACAAGTGGCTCAATCTCAGCCCTCCATTTGTCCCTCTCTGTTGCACAAATCCCAAGGGCAAAAGACCAAAATGCCTCTTCTTGAATCCCAAAATTACGATTGTGCCACTAATTTTCTAGACCCGTAACTCACACATCGTAAGTCCGATGAATACGCGCCGCCTGTCCTCGAACTCAGGACGATGAGATCTAGCTAACAGTCCTAGGTCAACGTGCCAAAACCCGATCGTCCAAAAAGTCAATTTTTCCCCTTAATTTAGACAAATTACGGTTATGTCCTCAACCTTCCGAACATCATAACTTCCTCCTCGGATGTCGAAATCGGGCGTGCCACCTGCCTACGGATTCGTGATGTCCTAAACTACGTCTTGGTCATCGGTCAAAATCCAGTTGACTGCCCGAACTAAAAGTCAACTTTTTGCCCAAACTAGGGGCAAAATCGTCATTCTAGGCTAACGACCTTATCGGGACCAACTAACCCCCGATTAAGCTCACTAATCTTTTACTAATCACTGTCTTAGCCCTAATTCTCGGGACGGGTCATTACACCTAACAGAGGAGGGTCAGGTCCTAACAGAATGGTATCAGAGCCAGACCCCCGATCGGGAAGTGTGCCAGCGAGGACGCTGGGCCCTAAGGGGGGTGGATTGTAAGACCCGTGTCCTGGAGGGAACAGTGAACAATCCCACATTCCTGCGAGGGGGGAATGGTCTGGGAGAGGTTGGTGGTGTGCCTTAAAGGTGTAGGCACACACCTATCTAGCATGAGGCCTTTTGGGAACTCAGTGGCTTTGGGGCGGGTTGGGGGGGTGTGGGGGATTGGAACCCCAAAGTTAAGCGAGTTGAGGCTGGTGCAATTCCATGATGGGTGACTCCCTGGGAAGTTGCACCGTGAGCTCCCGAAAACAAAACCTTGAGGGCGCAGGCTTGCCGTTGAGTATTGTTGTGGCCCAAAGAGGACAATATCGTGCTAGATGAGTCGGGACCTGACAGAGGAGGGTCGAGTCCTGACATTTAGTCTCTAGTAGCGAAAGTTTAAAGGTTTTGGTTGTTAAGGAAGGCGGGATTGAGTGTTTGAAGAATTTCTGGGACTCTGCTTGGAACAATGATAATCGTTGTCTTGAGGTTGCTGTTGAGTTTTTGAGGCACTTAGTATCGTCGTCACCAATTGTTGAAGGGCTCGTTTCTAATGGGTTTGTAGCTACGCTTGTTGGGGTGTTGGGTTGTGGTGTTTTGGGGGTGAGGATTGCAGCAGCTAAAGCTGCTTATGAACTTGGTTTCTGCTCAAAAACCAGAAAGGAGATGGGCGAATGTGGCTGCATTACCCCTTTGATCAAAATGTTGGATGGTAAAACAGTTGAAGAGAAAGAAGTAGCTTCAAAGGCCCTGTCGATATTGATACAATATGCCGGTAATAGAAAGATTTAAAAAAAAATTCAAGGTGGAATTGTGAGTTCAGTTCAACTTTTGGACCCTTCAATTCAGAGCTTGGATTGAAATTTGGAGACTTCAAATGAGGGAATTTTTTAAACAGTCAAATGTCAATCTTACCCTTAATTTTAACAGAAAATTGTAACGGAAGGATGTCTAGTATAAACGGAGTAAAGTTCAGGGACCTTTGGAACTAAAATTCAACTTCAGGGAACATTGTTAACATTGGGGTAAAATTTAGCGACTGTAACAATAATTTTCCCTTTTTTTTAATATAACAAAAAAAAAATTTTGGGCCCTTCAATATTTTTTGGCCCGGAGCCTAGGCCCTTCCCGCCCTCCATATTGGCCGGCCCTGGCATTTAGGTGCCACCCAGTGGCATAGCCTGTACGTAGGCACAGAACAGAAGAAAAGACACAAAACTTAGCAACTCCTCCCTTCTCTTTTTCGGTGAGACATCAAACAAGTCCTTCTTCTCGATATCATCCTAATTATTTAGAAAAGCTACCTTTTTTTTTTTCAAATGGAGAAGCAGTTAGAATTCCCTTCAACAAAGTTCTTGGAAATTCTCATAAAGTTGAAATTATTAAGTTACTGGATATTGCACTTGATCTACAACTTTGTTTGGAAACTTCAATTAAAAGTGTAGACCACTTTACTAAGAGTTTCTTCTTGGATACTTCACCAAAAGTTGTTTGTGGAAAAAAAGAAATTTAGTCTATTTAAGTAGATAAAATTCAATACCCTAATATATCACTACTTCATGGTGCGTAGTTGAATCTGATGACCCAAAGGAATTGTTTTTGTAGTGTACGTTAGTTCGCATATAGAGACATCCTATTAATTTATTCAATACTCCAACAAGATGAATGATAATTTTTTTTAGAGATTGTACTATCTCCACATAAAAGGGGGGAGCTTGTTGATCATATAGACATAAATTCGATATATAATTGATGAATTTGGTACTTTGAAGACTCATAAGTACAATTTATTTTATTAATAGTGCATTATATTTCATGACTATTTATTGTTTCTATGTATAAAGTATGTATATTAACTGCATTTGTTTTAATAAATAAATTCACTAATATATACCACCGCGGTTTGATAATAAATTTGGCCTTAAAATTTAGCTCATTTCATTTTTAATTATTGAATTTCTGAAAAATAGGCCTTATAAATCATATACTTTCCACGAACCAAACCAAACCTAAATTTTGTGTATGAATTCTTTCTTCTGTTCATGTTGTCGAGTCAGAAAGAGAAAAGCATTTCTTGGGTTCATGTGATTTGATTTAGTCCAAGTAAATATTCTACATGACCTTTTTGGCTCTAAGTTTTCTACACGACTTTGATTCAAGGGTCAATGCCATTTTGGAAATTATATATATAAGGCTTTAGAGCACGTCTAGTGCAGTCAACCTTGTTCGGGCAAGGCATAACATAGCCCACAAACCAGGCTCACACTTTCTAATGAACAGGGCTTGCTGTCAACCTTGTTCGGGCAAGGCATAACATAGCCCACAAACTAGGCTCACACTTTCTAATGAACAGGGCTTGTCTGTACTGGACAGGGCCAAAGGCTAAGACTGGGGCTATTCTAGCCCATTCATTAGGGCCTGCCTGTACTGGGCAGGGCCAAAGGCTAAGACTGGGGCTATTCTAGCCCATTCTCTTGTCTGGGCTGGACTACTTGCAACCAATAAACAATTGCCACATGTTAAATATTGCATTTTTTTATTTTAAATTAATAGTTGTATTCTTTTATTAGATTTGTAGTATTTGTAGTATAATTTAAATTTTATTTTATTATGATAGTATTTAATTATTATTTTTATATCTATATACGTTAAGTTGGATAAATAAGAATTAAATTTTATTTCATTTACATTATATAATATTTCTACATTATTATCTTTAAAAAAATAATTTCCAAAAATTTAAATTCTTGTCCCTCCCCATTATAAACTCAACAAGGAGATTTGGACAAAATGTCATGAACAATATCATGACAGGGGCTAAATGTTGCCTTTAGCTCCTTACTCTTGCCTCTACCACTAGATATATTCTTACCTAGACAACGACCCTAATTAGCAAATCTCAGGTCATCACATGATATATAATACTTTATTAATTGGAATATTAGCTAGGCTGAAAATATTATATCAATTAAATTAAACATTCCGTCGTAGGAAGTAGGCAAGTAGAAATTTCCATTTGATACTATAGTTTGAATACTTGGATGACTAAACAATTTAGTTTACACTTACAAATAACTAAAAAACATCAAAATTATTTATTTTTTTCGGAGATGATCTAGAAATAGTTATTTAGGAATTGAACGATTTTAAATATGATATATGTATACAGATTACTAGATAAACCGAAAGGATAGTGAGAGAATATACCACTAAAGATGGGATGCACGTAATTATCCTTAAAAAAATTAATTATATTTTATTCCACTTTTTATAACCAACATTGAAAATAATTCATTTACTGATGATTCAAATTCCACATCAGCATATTATATTTTTCTTTTTTAATATTAATTTTTTCCAATATTACTCTTACAATTTAAAATTCATATATTTTTTTTAATATAAGAGCTTCATAATATCTCAATTACTTTATTTTTAATAAAATTTATTTGTGAAGTGTTTGATTTTGAAAAGGTTTGAGTTTTCTTCTCTGCAAGTATAAAACATATATATATATATATATAATCTATTTAAAAAGTAAAAGACATATAATAGTACGTAGAAATATAAGTTAAATACTTATTCAAAAGGTTCATAGAATAAGCCTATTAGGTATGTTCAATCTTTAGTAATTTTAAGGTATAGGTAGTAGTATATCTTCGATGGAATCAAAATTTTCTTAAGGCTGGTTTATTTTTTTATTTTTATTATTTTTTTTAACAAACCTGTGAAAGAGGTTGAAACCATTACTTGTGAGTTAAATTGATTGAATCTATTTGAACAAGTAAACAAGATTTGATGACATGTCAAATGGGAAAAACAATACATTTTAAATAGAGAAATTAAACCAATATCAATTCATTACATTAAAAACAAATTTAATATGGCATGTGATTGAGGTGTACGATAATATCAAATTTAAAAAAAAAAAAAAACCTCCCTCATCAAAATCAAATAACTCAAAATCATACATAATAAAACTACATCCAAATACAATAAGAAACCAAAGTTACTATGCACTACTTTATATGTTGGATTCTAATATATATTACCCATAAAAAATAATAATACCCAAAGTTAGTGAGTGCCTTGGTACTTGCTTGTATCATGCATGTGTATAATATTCTTTGAAATATTAATTAACACTTAAGAGACATGCATAATTAGATTTGAAATATTCTTTCTTCATGCTTCAATCGGGTCTGCAACTCAGGCACGATTTGCAGCTTGACCCGATTCAAAGTCCTGCATTTCTACATGAATTTTTACATTTTGATCAACGAATTAAGTCTAATCCGTCCCATTTAAAGATCACTGATTCAGAAATCATGAATTCCTTACCCAATATCAACATTCGAATTCTTCATTTTCGGCCCAAATTTCAAGTTCTCAATCCAAGCCCTCCCATGCCTACTTCTTTCAAATATCAGCTCGATTTTGGTTGCCAGGAGTAAATAATCATAATAGAGGTCTCAATTTCACTAAATATCCTTCAAAATCAAAGTTCGAGTTCGAGATTTCATGGATGTTTCAGGTTTCCTCTTGGGTTTTCGGGTCTAGAATTTTCTAGATTTTCTCAGGTCTAGGCTCCTAGTTTTCTTCCCCGTTTTCTATTTCATTCCTCCATTCTATCTCCCTTGGTTCTCAGGTGAAAGATGATCGTTTGATGCATTTTTGGTTTTCGGTTTTCAAGTATCCCCTCTATCAAACATACCATTGAACACACAACACACACAAAAAAAGACACATCATAACACCACCTGTAATGACCCGTCCCGAATTATCGGGATTAATTAAGAATTAATGACGAATTAGCGAGACTAATCGGAGATTAGATGAAAACTAATGGACGTTCAGGCCGAGTTGAAGGAGATCCACAGTGCGGCACGTGGCTCCCACGCGCAGCGGCTGTGCATGTGGGCACGTGGTCCACTTTTTTGGGGAAAGTTCCAACATGTCGAATCATCTATTCGATGTAAAGAACATTTTGGGACTGATTTCGAGTTGATCGGACATCGTTTTGATATAGTTCGGGTTGTCCGAAGGTTTAGGTTCGCGTTTAAAAATAGTTAGAAATTCTGGAAAATTACGGCGCTTTAGTGAAGGGTTATATAAGTAGTTAGTAACCCTCTAAATTAATTTGGACAGGTTCGGGAACCCCGGAGGTGACGATTGGCCCTGGAAAGGCTTATGGCACGAGTATCGAGGAACAGCCTATGAGTGGACCCTTCTTTCGAAATTGATGCATGCATAAATGTTTTATAATTGTTTATGAGTGGACCCTTCTTTCGAAATTGATGCATGCATAAATGTTTTATAATTGTTTTAGAATATGTTTTGTGATTCCATGAGTGCATTTGTTGTGGTAGCCCAGGATTTACGTATTTGCACGTATTTCGAGATTTCCTGTTTTATACGATGCTTATACGTGCTAGGTTTTCAATGAGGGTTTCATGAATTGATTTTGGATTTGGAAATATGAAATCGGGCGCGATAACCATTTGATTTACAAACTCTTGGACTTGGAGTCCATTTGATTTGACGAGGAATCAGACCGAGGGTCCATTTGAGTTATACGATAGGGGCTGAGGGCCCCGTTGGTTTACGAGTTCGGGCTTGAGGCCCATTTGGTTGTAATATCGGGATGGGGGCCCAATTGACTGTAGTATCGGGCTTGAGGCCCCTTCAGTTGTGAAATTGGGCTTGAGGCCCAGGTGATTTATGGTTTCGGGCTTAGGGCCCAGTTAGTTGTGATATCGGGCTAAATGCCCAGTTGATTGTGAAATCGGGCTTGAGTCCCAGTTCGGTTTGTGAAATGAGAATTCGGGTTGAGACCCTATTGAACTGTGGATTTAGGTCGAGGTCTGTGAAATGGATTTGAATCGGATTTGAGTAATCCTTTTGAGATGAATCGGGTATGAGACCTAGTTGAAATGTATTTTGAGAGAGAAATTATTTGAAATATATGAACCCTCCATATGATTCTATGGTCTCCTCTAGACGTCGACCTGGAGAGTCACGATCCATAGACCAGAATGGGTATCCCCATAGGGATCCCGTTCCAGGAGTGGAAGTTATGATGTGGTCCCGAACCAGATTCCGAAGAGATGTTCGGACTAGATCCGGAGATAGAGCTCAGACTAGATCCGGAGATAGAGCCTTCCAGATGGAGAATTCCTGGAGGAAGACTCGGAGTGAGACCCCGAGTGGTGTGCACACTAGTATAAAGATGATGAATCGTGACATATATTGGGGATGTGTTCCCTAGGGGCTGTGTGCCCCGAGTTGACATCTTCTCGGAAGTGCCGCTGTAACGACCCGTCCCGAGGGTTGGGATTAGCAAAGTGATTAGTGATGGATTAGTACGTTAATCGGTGATTAGTACGTTAGTTGGTTACTTTTGGACAGTTAGTGTAGAATGACGATTTTGCCCCTAGAATGGGAAAAAAGTTGACTTTCAGTTTGACTGGTCAATTGGGCATTGACCGATGACTGTGACGTAGTATAAGACGTCACGAGTCCATAGACAGGTGGCACGCCCGATTCTGACATCCGAGGAGGAAGTTATGATGTTCGGAAGGTTGTGGGCATTACCGTAATTTGGTTACATAGAGGGAAAAAGCTGACTTTTTGTATGACAAGGATTTCACACGTAGACCAAGGACCGTTAGGTAGATCTCGTCGTCCTGAGTATAATGACAGGCGGCATGCCTTTATCAGACGTTGGATGCGTGAGATATGGGTCTAGAACGGTTAAGGGTAAAATTGTAATTTGGACATTTAGGGGTATTTTGGTCTTTTTATGCATTGGGATGCGTGCAAATCAGATTGGGACTAGTGTACAGAGCTGGTTGGATATTTTGGGTTTGGGACCACAGGGTTTGGACACGTGGTCTGTGTCTAGTGGCTTCTAGCCACTACCCGGTTTAAATTAAACGGGTTGTGTTGGTGTTTTGAGTCGTGCTTGAGAGGAAAACAGAGGCTGGGATTGAAAGAATGGTGAGTGATTCTAGGTGAAAGTTGGGAGAGGAAACAGTTGTGAGTGGTGAGGAAATCGTATAAGAATAGAGGACCACCGTGGACGGCTGTGCACCTCAAGTGATCAAACCATCGAATTGAACTTGTGGTGGCGTTCAGTGATCTGAGAAGGGCCTTCTGGATTCAGTGGAGTGCGGTGGAGCTCACGGTGGCGGTCTGGGAGCAGATAATTTCTCAGGTTTCCTCTGTTTCCCCTAATTTTCAGTTTGAGTTCAAAGTTAAAGTCGTGAGTTTTGAGGTCAAGTCGAGTAGTCCTATGGGTTCTAATAGGTGTAATAGGTCCCTAGGAACCTTAAGGTTGTGAAGCCATGACGGGGGGAAGTACTGGTGGCCGGGAACTGAAACATGGTTTCTGGTTCGAGCTTGGGAGATGGGTTTGAGGCAGTAATGTTGTGTTTTAATTAGTGGCATTAGTCGCTAGGAAGAGGACGAAGTTTTTGGTGGAAGAAGGAAAGGAAACGGTTGGAAGACGGCGGAGAACCGGTCATGCCAGTTCAAATCGGGTGACTGTCGAAGAAGACGATGAACAGTACCCCTGTTGCAGGCGCTTGAAGCTCACACGTAGCCTCTTTGGGTGGCGCGTGAGGGCGCGTGGGGACTGTTCTTGAGAATTGCCCAACTTGGTTTTTAGTCTAATCGTTGTAACGAACATTTTGACGCTGATTTCGAGTCAATCGGACATCGTCTCGATATGTTTCGGGATGTCCGAAGGGTTTATAGCTCGGTTAAAAATAGCTAAAAATACGGAAAATTTATGGGGCTTAAGTATGATCTTTGCGAAGTAGTTAGTGACCTTGATATGGGATTTGGACAGGTTCGGGAAAGCTGAGGATAGCGGAATGGCCGGGAACGGCGTAAATGCGCGCGTATCGAGGCGACGTCGGAATGGTCTGTGAGTGGACTTTGTTTTCTAACTCTTGATGCATGCATAAATGTTTTTATATGTTTTCTATACGTGATTATATGATTTGATTTATGATCTTGATGGCTTACGGTTTTGTACGTTTTTCGAGGAAATTACGGAATTTCACGTTTTACGAGATTTTGATGGATGTTGTGATTTAAACCTGGTTTAACTGATTGGATGTTGGGGTTTGAAATATGACTTAATATCAATGTTTTAATATGGATTTTGGAAAATTGGTTTTAAGAAACGTGATTTCGGGTTTTGAATCGGAATTCCGGATGACAAATCGGGATTCGATTTGGGACTTGGAAGTGGATTCCGGGTTTGGGTTCGGAATGATTATTCCGGATGCCAGCTTACAGAATGATTGTTGCGGACTCGGATCTGGTAAGGAGATGGATATGAGTTCTGGGTTTGGATTCGGAATCCTGATGAGATTGCGGATTCAGAAGTGGCAAATGATTTTCAAACGGTTTTGGATTGGATTTGCTGGATCTGGTTATTGGGTTTAAAGACCCAGATTATGTTTGACGGGGGACGGGCCCGGATTGGGTTTAAAGACCCGGATTGAGTTTAAAGACTCGGATATTGATATTTCCCCCATAGACCTGTTGAGTTTAAAGACTCGGGAGTTTAAAGACTCGGATTATATTGAGGCCTGGATTGAGTTTAAAGACTCGGGAGTTTAAAGACTCGGATAGATCCATCAGGTTCGATGAATGGAAATGTGGTATGGTTTTTCAATAATGGTTTTCCGAGGTTTTGGGCTATGCCCGGATGAAATGATTTTCGATGGTTTTGGGCTGAGGCCGGGGATTTGGAAAAAGAAACTTTGGTTGGTTTTCTTACATGGTTTTATGACATGAATTGGATATGCATGCATTTCTTTTTGCGTGGAGGGTAAAAATGTACCTATTTTATGAACTATTTTCAAACTTATACTTCATTTTGTCCATTCACAGTCTTTTCGTGTTTTTGATACCCTCCAGGTTGTTGCAGTACGGGCTGTTGGTCGAGAGAGAGAGAGAGAGAGACGGAGACATCACACCTGCTATCCACAGTAGTTTGGTATACTCTGGGAGGACCGGTACCTTTTCCGATGGTTGGTTTGAGAATCCCTTGTCCGACTTACGTGTCACATGCAGGTTGGATGGAAGTTTAACCTTCGTGTCATGCGTAATTTAGACGGGATCGGGATTTAGCCCTTAATCCCGGGGGATTAGGGGTGGGTCCTGACAATTGGTATCAGAGCGAGGTTTCGTGTGTTCTGCGCGAGGTTTGGTTCCCAGAGTCGTTGGTTCGTCGACTTGGGCGGTGTGATGATACTGTGGAGGTGATGTCTCGACGCGGAACAGCCCGACAACAACCTGGATACGATAGTGATAGTATGTTTGTTGTGGTTAGTTAGCAGGATGTTAGTCGCTCGATACGCAGTACGAGGTGTGACGTACGTCGGCTTAGGGCCGGAACAGTTAGTGTGTTAGCACTGGTTTTACGTGATGGATGGACCATATGGGTCGGAGGTACACTAGCAGGATTAACCTAGATGGTAGCCGGTGAGCTACATATGAGTAGGTTGGTCGGCCTGAGGGGCCTGAGAGTAGCTTGTTGAATTAGTGAGATACGTAGGCCAAAGTTGCCGGTTGATGGTGGTCGGTTGGGCCGGATAGTGTTTGGATGTTGAGGGTTTGGATAACTCGGATGACGAGGATGATTTGAGAAACCCCGTGGGATTACTGGATTGTAGTGAGAAGGACCTGAAGGAAACCGTGAATTGGGGTTGGTGGTATCGTAATCCTTGTGGTTTGGGCCGACTTCCGGCCAGATCGAAGATGGTGCTGCTAGGTGCAGCCGAGGTTATGGGTACTTGGTGGATGACTCTGGACGAGGGTTCGTACTCAGAGCGAGGTAGGGATGACCATGGGTAGGTCATGTATCAGGACGAACGGTCTGGATGCCGTTGGTTGATCCGAGTAGCGCAACGGAAGCGCGGTGGACCTAGGCTTCGTGTTGGATCAGGCTAGGGTGGTATGGACAGGTTTGACCATCAGTGGATTTTCGTGGACTCGTCCTGATGTGTTAAAATACCGAGGTTAGCATTTGGGTGATGCCGAGGCTCGTGCTTGGAATTGTTCGAGATTTGGTGATTGACGGCTTTGAGGGTCGTTACTGAGGAGTCCTAGGTTCGTAAACGTTGCTTGTGTAGTTTAGTGGTGGTACTGGGCACGGGGTACGTGGATGGCACCAGATTCTTATTCTGGACTTGCAGGTTGGGTAGAAGTCTTGGTGTTTGGCTTAGTGCCAGGGTAGACGGACGAGTGGTGTCGTTCCCACAAGTTGGATGTTGTTGATGGGAAGGTGTCAGAAGTGTCGAAACTGGTAATCAGGGAGGCTTGATTTCAGGTGATGAGGTTCATCTGGCTAAGTTGTGATGATAGGTTGGGAACTGTCAGGAGAAGTTGGATTCGGCCAGAGATGGGCACCGAGTAGGAGACCCAGGTGTGGCGCATGAGATGTGCAATTTCGGGACGAAATTCTTTTAAGGAGGATAGATTGTAACGACCCATCCCGGGAGTCGGGATTAGAAAACTGATTAGTGATGGATTAGTATGTTAGTTGGTTACTTTTGAACAGTTAGTGCAGAATGGCGATTTTGCCCCTAGAATGGGCAAAACGTTGACTTTCAGTTCGGACGGTCAATTGGGCATTAACCAATGACCGTGACGTAGTTTAGGACGTCACGAGTCCGTAGACAGGTGGCACGCCCGATTCCGACATCAGAGGAGGAAGTTATGATGTTCGGAAGGTTGAGGGCATTACCGTAATTTTGTTACATAGAGGGGAAAAGTTAACTTTTTGTACGACAAGGATTTCACAGGTAGACTAAGGACCGTTAGGTAGATCTCGTCGTCCTGAGTATAACGACAATTGGCATGCCTTTATCGGAAGTCGGATGCGTGAGATATGGGTCTAGAACGGTTAAGGCTAAAATCGTAATTTGGACATTTAGGGGTATTTTGGTCTTTTGTGCCTTGGGATACGTGCAAATCAGATTGGGACAAGTGTACAGAGCTAGTTGAATATTTTGGGTTTGGGACCACAGGATTTGGACACGTGGTCTGTGTCTAGTGGCTTCTAGCCACTACCTGGTTTAAATTAAACGGGTTGTGTTAGTGTTTTGAGTCGTGCCTGAGAGGAAAACAGAGGCTGGGATTGACAGAATGGTGAATGATTCTGGGTGAAAGTTGGGAGAGGAAACAGTTGTGAGTGGTGAGGAAATCGTAGAAGAACAGAGGACCACCGTGCACGGTTGTGCACCTCAAGTGATCAAACCAACGAATTGAACTTGTGGTGGCGTTCAGTGATCTGAGAAGGGCCTTGTGGATTCAGTGGAGTACGGTGGAGCTCACGGTGGCGGTCTGGGAGCAGGTAATTTCTCAGGTTTCCTCAGTTTCCCCTAATTTTCAATTTGAGTTCAAAGTTAAAGTCGTGAGTTTTGAGGTCATGTCGAGCAGTCCTATGGGTTCTAATAAGTGTAATAGGTCCCTAGGAACCTTAAAGTTGTGAAGCCGTGACGGGGGGAAGAACTGGTGGCCGGGAACTGAAACAGGGGTTTTGGATGGTTTCTGGTTCAAGTTTGGGAGATGGGTTTGAGGGAGTAATGTTGTGTTTTAATTAGTGGAATTAGTTACTAGGAAGTGGAAGAAGTTTTTGGTGGAAGAAGGAAAGGAAACGGGTGGAAGACGGCGGAGAACCGGTCACGCCAGTTCAGACCGGTGACTGTCGCAGAAGACGATGAACAGTACCCCTGTTGCAGGCGCGTGAAGCCCACGCGTAGCCCCTGTGGGTGGCGCGTGAGGGCTTGTGGGGACTGTTCAGGGGAATTGCCCAACTTGGTTTTTAGTCTAATCGTTGTAACGAACATTTTGACGCTGATTTCGAGTCAATCGGACATCGTCTCGATATGTTATGGATGTCCGAAGGGTTTATAGCTCGGTTAAAAATAGCTAAAAATACGGAAAAATTATAGGGCTTGAGTATGATCTTTGTGAAGTAGTTAGTGACCTTGATATGGGATTTGGACAGGTTCGGGAAAGCCGAGGATAGCGGAATGGCCGAGAACGGCACAAGTGCGCGCGTATCGAGGCAACATCGGAATGGTCTGTGAGTGGACTTTGTTTTCTAACTCTTGATGCATGCATAAATGTTTTTATATGTTTTCTATACGTGATTCTATGATTTGATTTATGATCTTGATGGTTTACGATTTTGTACGTTTTTCGAGGAAATTACGGAATTTCACGTTTTACGAAATTTTGATGGATGTTGTGATATAAACCTGGTTTAACTGATTGGATGTTGGGGTTTGAAATATGACTTAATATCAATGTTTTAATATGGATTTCGGAAAAGTGGTTTTAAGAAACGTGATTTCGGGTTTTGAATCGGAATTCCGGATGACGATTTGGGACTTGGAAGTGGATTCCGGGTTTGGGTTCGGAATGATTATTCCGGATGCCGGGTTACAGAATGATTGTTGCAGACTCGGATCTGGTAAGGAGATGGATATGAGTTCTGGGTTTGGATTCAGAATCCTGATGAGATTGCGGATTCGGAAATGGCAAATGGTTTTCAAACGGTTTTGTATTGGATTTGCTGGATCTGGTTATTGGGTTTAAAGACCTGGATTATGTTTGTCGGGGGACGGGCCCGGATTGGGTTTAAAGACCCGGATTGAGTTTAAAGACTCGGATATTGATATTTCCCCCATAGACCTGTTGAGTTTAAAGACTCGGGAGTTTAAAGACTCGGATTATATTGAGGCCTGGATTGAGTTTAAAGACTCGGGAGTTTAAAGACTCGGATAGATCCATCAGGTTCGATGAATGGAAATGTGGTATGGTTTTTCAATAATGGTTTTCTGAGGTTTTGGGCTATGCCCGGATGAAATGATTTTCGATGGTTTTGGGCTGAGGCCGGGGATTTGGAAAAAGAAACTGTGGGGTGTTTTCTTACATGGTTTTATGACATGAATTGGATATGCATGCATTGCTTTTTGCGTGGAGGGTAAAAATGTACCTGTTTTATGAACTGTTTTCAAACTTATACTTATTTTTGTCCACTCACAGTCTTTTCGTGTTTTTGATACCCTCCAGGTTGTTGCGGCACGGGATGTTGGTCGAGAGAGATAGAGAGACGGAGACATCACACTTGCGATCCACAGTAGTTTGGTATACTCTGGGAGGACCCGTACCTTTTTGGATGGTTGGTTCGAGAATCCCTTGTCCGACTTATGTGTCACGTGCAGGTTGGACGTTAGTTTAACCTTCGTGTCATGCGTAATTTAAACGGGATCGAGATTTAGCCCTTAATCCCGGGCTATTAGGGGTGGGTCCTGATAGCCGCGGATGGGTTATACGTATGTCGGTATGTATATGGTTTACAGAAAGTGATTTCGGGGCGGAGACCCCGTGTTCCATGTTTTAGAAAGTGATTTGGGGCGGAAACAACCATCCGGACCAACACAAGTCCCACACAACCAGAACACATGATACAATGTTCGACCCCCAATCCAGGGTCATAGTCACTCCAAGGATTTCCTATACCCTCGTATCTCGTCGCATCACCCGGCCGCACACAGGGCTCGTGTCTTAGAGGCATGGCAAATCAGTAACCCAATGCTCTGATACCAATTTGACAGGACCCGTCCTAACTGGACTTTGATAACCGTGCCATGTCCTGCTCCTGTCTAACAAGTCAACTGAAATCCCGAAACTAGCCCTCTGCGCCTATCAGACAAGGGATAACTGCACTTATTTCTGCTCATGTCTCCGCCTCTCGATCCGCCCCGAACGTCGTTCCACGGCCTGGAGGGTCATCAAAATAGGAAATGTATGAGTGTACAAAAATAATATCATTTCAAAATACATTTCAAAATACATCATTTACTCTCCAGTTTATCAAACCATGCATGCATAGAGTCAAACATATGAATCACCGGCTTTCCAGCCAATTCACATGAAAAGTATCAAATTCCGGCTCTCAAGCCAAACATATGTATCATTTCATAAAACCTTTTTTTCCTAAAATAAAGCACATAACTCGGGAATTACACATCTGAGGGTCCTCAAGGAATTACACATCCAGAGTTATCATCCTCCTGGGAATTACACATCCGGCCTTGCTGGGAATTACACATCCAGCCTCCCTGGGAATTACACATCCGGTCCCTCCGGCAATTACACATCCAGAATCCCTCTGGGAATTACACATCTGGAGTCACTTCGGGAATTACGCATCCAAAGCTACCTAGGAATTACACATCTGGGGGCACTGAACACATATCCAAATCAAAATCTTTATTTCAAAATCATCAACCATTTATCACGGGGTCTCATGCCCCAAATCTCATTTCTCGTAAATCCGTAAAATCATTAAATAATTAAATACACGTAATTCCGTAAAATCATATCCAAAATTCATTCAATTACATCAATTCATCTTTAACTCACAATCCAAGTCAAAACATCCTTTTTAAAATACCGGGCTAAGCCCAAAATCATAAATCGTACTTTCCTCGAAAAATGTGCCCAAAACACTAATTAAAATAATCATTAAATCCAGTAATTGATCATGCCAAACCATTGCAATTCAAATAATGAAATAAATCATGTAAAACATTTAACTATGCATGCATATCAGTTTATAAAAAAAACGTCCACTCACACACCGTCAAAACTGCTCGCTTTCCGAGTTACAAGCATTTCCGTAATTTTCGGTACCTTCCAGGAATCTTGAATCCTGTCCAAAATCATTACTCAGGGTCACTAATGACTTAATTAACATCATATTAATTTCCCATAATTTTCCAGGAATTATTTACGAATTAAAAACGTAACATAAACCTTCGGACCCTCATAACAATATCGAAACGGTGTCCGATTGACGCGAAATCAATGTTAAAATGTTCGTTACATTGTATAGAAGAAAAGTCATGTTGACCTCACCGCGGGAATCATGCCCACGCGCCCTCATGCACTGCCGTGAGTAGCTGCGCGTGAAACCCACACGCCGTGCACAGTGATGCTACAGTGCATCGTCCTCACTCGACTGTCCTGTAAATGGATCCCTGCGACCCGCAACATGACCCGTTTAGTTCTCCATCAATTCGACATCTTTTTCAAAAATTAAAACGTCCATTTGCATCGAAATAGGCTTAATTAAGGATCTGTAAACTCAATTACATGGAACCTTACCTCAATCCATTCGATTTGAACTCGAATTCAAAGAACTGCCGAACACTGTTTATCGTCCCAATTCATTGAAACTCGATTGTTTTCATTCAATTGATGCATCAGGAAGCTTCGTGGGATTCTATTAACCATGTTTCCAACATCAATTGCATCGTTCCATGTCTCCAATTTCTCGACTCAAGCACGAAAATTCAAAGTCCTCCTCCCATCTGTTCTAAGGCAAAACGACCTCAATTTCTTTCGTTTTTGCAGTGGGTCGACTCAATTTAATCCCAGAAGGCTGAATTCAAGGTCAATTACAGAAATCGTGGTCCCTGGTTTCAAATTCGAAACTTAAGCCATTCAAATTACATGGGTTTTGGGTTTCGGTTTTTCTGGGTTTGTCCTTCCCTTTTTCTTTTCCTGTTCTCTCACGACTTCAGCTCCCCATACCTCTCGGTTCTCATAAATTTAGCCTCGAGAATCTTGGCTTTTGTACTGTTCAAGCACACCATCCTCTGTTTTATTTTCAAATGTTTCACCACCTCCACACAAATTTCACGATCACACACGTACACCACACACTAATCCCCTGCTCCTAGTGACATATGTCACTTACTAGACTAAATGAGTCACTAAACGCTGATTCATTGATTGGATCAGCCACAATTACCATTTTACACCTGCACACATAATTACCAAAATACCTCTAGCCTTTGCAGACCCGTAACTTCCACGTCCGAACTCTAATTGACGCATGCCACATGTCTACGGATTCACCGTCTCGAGACCTATCCAACGGTCCTTTCGGAAAGTCCAAAAATGTCCCAATCTAAAAGTAAACTTTTGCCCTTATTACCAAGGGCAAAATCGTCCTTTCCTTCCAATTTTTCCTTTTTCGAATTTCCGGGTGGTCACATTAATACCCTTCAGGTTGATAGCGGATGCGGGCTGAAGTAGAGATCAAGACATCACACTCATCCTACTACGATCCTGGCGTACTCTGGAAGCCCTAGTGAGGGCCAGAGACGGAATTTTCCCTAGTTTGATAATTCGTGTCAGACGGGATCAGGCGCGTCCCATGTTAATCCCGGGGTATTTGGGACGGGTCCTGACACCACCGCCTATACTAGGTCGGTGCATCCCAAAATTCAAAGTGATAAGGTGACACTAGGCATCATAAAATGCAATTCACAAAATTTCACATATGCGAATTGACCAAAATACCCTTTGTTTTAAAATTACCAAAACTCCCTTAGGCCATTTAGAGCCATAACAAATTCGTCTGATCTCCGATTTTTTTTTTGTGCCACCTATCTACGGATTTAGAATTCTGAGACATTCGTAATAGCTCTTACAAAATATCCAAAAATTATTCTGGTCAAAAAGTCAACTATTGACCCTTTATTGGCAAAATGGTCTGTAACGACCCGTCCCGAATTCCGGAATTAAATTAGTGACTAATGAAGGATTAGTGAGATTAATCAGTAATTAGTTAAGCGAAATCGGACAGACGGTGTAAAATGACCGTTTTGTTCCTGGTTTTGGGCAAAATGTTGACTTTTGACTTTGGGAGTCAAATGTACGAGGACCGATGACCGTGACGTAGATCGGGACGTCCCGAGTCCGTAGATAGGCGACACTTCGAATTCGGACGTCGAATGGAGAAGTTTTGGTCACGGGATCGAAATCGGGGATTTACGTCTTGGGATCCAAAAAAAATATTAATTAATTCTGATTGGGCATATATTTGTAGGTGGGTCCCTTGTCACTCATCCCATTGATGGCTTCCCTAAAAAGTGGATCTATTAACCTTTAATTAGTATTTTTATTCAGTTCACTCTCATTCTCTCTCTTCTTCCCCGCGTATCATCTTCTTCATTGTTTTTTTCTAAGCCGTGAACCCAACCCATCCAACTTACATTCAAACCTCACCCATGGCTAGTGATCTGTATATGAAAAGGGGAGAGTGTAACGACCCGTCCCGAATTTTGGGATTAGATTAGTGACTAATCAAGGATTAGTAAGGTTAATCGGTGATTAGTTGGGCGAAATCGAACGAACGATGCAAAATGATAGTTTTGCCCCTAGTCATGGGAAAAAATGTTGACTTTTGAACCGGGAAGTTCGATGGCCGAGGACCGAGGACCATTACATAGATCGGGTCGATACGAATCCATAGACAGGCGTCACGTCAAAATCGGACTACGGACGAGAAAGTTATTGATCGAGGAAGTTTGATTGCATTATACATGTAACACCCCGGACATTCGAGGACTTTAATATTGTAATTTAATGTATCAATTGACGTTTTTACCCTTGTTAATGGTATGGCAAAATTGTTGAAGATGAGGGCCACTATGGGCAGCGGATCTGGATACAAAATTGTCGACGTGGAGGCTCTCAGGGTAGAGGATCTGGATACAACTATGGGCAGCGCTCATCTTGGAGCGGTGCTTCTGGCGGGCATTCGGACAGGCCGAGGCCAGTAACTTGTTTTGCTTGCGGAGAGGAGGGCCACTATGCGAGTGATTGCCCGCAGTTGTCCAAGAACAACGACACTGGGGGCTCTAGTGTGGTGCAGAGCACGGCTTCCCACACTAATGGAGGTCGCGGTTAGGGAGGTGACCGTGGTGCTGGGCGTGGCGCGCGCGGGCGCGGACGGAACGGAGGGCCGAGGGCCCAAGTGTTTGCAATGACCCAGCAGCAGGCGAGGACTGCCCCAGGCGTGGTCACAGATACACTACATATCTTAAACATTCTTGTACGTGAATTGATGGATGCAGGGGCTACACATTCTTTTATTTCGAAGAGTTGTGCTGGTATGCTTGATTGTGTGGTATCAGCTTTAGATTACGAAATGGGTGTTGGCACCCCGATGGGCATCGTGTACCTTGTGAATCAGGTGATTCGGAGGTGCCCGGTAAGAATTGAGGATGTGGATTTACCAGCAGACTTAATTATTCTGGATATCCACGTCTTCGATATAATCATAGGGATGGATTGGCTATCGGAACACGGATCGCTCATCGATTGCTGTAGCAAGCAAGTGATTCTGCGAAGCCCGGGTTTGCCGGAGGTTATCTTTCAGGGGGAACGTGATGGTTCCCTCCTGAAGTGATTTCATCACTTACTGCTACCAAACTTCTACGGATGGGATGCTAGGCTTATCTGGCGCATGTCGTGTCGGAATGGGTTGATACTCCGGGTATCGACGAAATACCGGTGGTATGCGAGTTTCCGGATGTATTCCCGGAAGACTTACCTGGATTGCCACCCTCACGGGAGATCGAGTTTACTATTGAACTACTCCCCGGTACCCGACCTATATCCCAGGCACCATACCGGATGGCGCCGGCCGAGTTTCGAGAACTCAAGACTCAATTGCAGGAGTTGGTGGATTTGGGATATGTCCGACCGAGTACTTCACCGTGGGGAGCACCGGTGTTGTTCGTAAAGAAGAAGGAGGGAAGTCTCTGTTTGTGTATTGATTATCGACAACTCAACAAGGTGACGCTAAGGAACCAGTATCCTCTACCCAGGATCGATGACCTTTTTGACCAGTTGCGGGGAGCTCAGTGCTTCTCGAAAATTGATTTGCGGTCTGGGTATCACCAACTGAGGATTTCGGAGGAGGATATTCCGAAAACTGGTTTTCAAACCCGTTACGGACACTACGAGTTCCTTGTTATGCCATTTGGGTTGACGAATGCTCCAGCAGCATTCATGGATCTGATGAACCGGGTCTTCCGACCCTACCTGGATAAGTTCGTGATTGTGTTCATCGATGATATTTTGGTGTACTCGAGGAGTGCTCGTGCACATGAGGAACATCTACGGTTGGTCTTGGAGAGGCTGAGACAAGAACAATTGTACGCCAAGATGAGAAAGTGTCAGTTTTGGCTGAGCAGTATTGGTTTTCTGGGACACGTGATATCGACGGATGGGATTTGCGTGGATCCCCAGAAAACAGAAGCGGTGACCAACTGGGCTAGACCGACAACGGTGACCGAGGTGCGGATTTTCGTCGGATTAGCAGGTTACTACCGGAGATTCGTGGAGGGTTTCTCCAAAATTGCTGCACCATTGACTCGTTGACTCGGAAAGGAGTGAAGTTTATCTGGGACGAGCAGTGCGATCGGAGTTTTCAAGAGTTGAAGGATCGATTGACCACTGCACCTGTCCTTGCATTGCCGGATGATAGTGGAGAATTCGTGGTCTTTAGTGACGCTTCACTGCAAGGTTTGGGCTGCGTGTTGATGCAGACTGGCAAGGTTATCGCCTACGCATCCCGGCAGCTGAAGACTCATGAGTTGAACTACCCTACCCATGATTTGGAGTTGGCAGCGGTGGTTCATGCCCTGAAAATCTGGAGGCATTATCTGTTCGGCGCAACGTGTCGGATATACACCGACCACCATAGTCTTAAATGCTTATTCACTCAGAAGGAGCTTAACATGAGACAATGGAGATGGTTGGAGCTGCTGAAGGACTATGACTGTACGATCGAGTACCATCCGGGTAAGGCCAATGTGGTGGCTGATGCACTCAGCAGGAAGTCAGCAGGATCCGTTGCACACCTAGGGATGGTGTATCTTCCTTTGCTAGTGGAACTCCGGAAGGCGGGAGTTATCTTGGGTACGGATGAACGTGGAGCTTTGTTGGCTAGTTTTCATGTGCGACCTATACTGATTGATCGGATTATCGAAGCACAACTTCAGGATCCGATACTCTGTATTTACAGAATTGAGGTCGATGCGGATGGGAGACAGGATTTTACCATCCGGGACGATGGGGCACTTGTGAAATTGGGCCGTTTGTGTGTACTTGCAGTGGCAGAGTTACGGGCCGAGATTCTTGAGGAGGCCCATAGTTCGGCCTATGCTATGCATCCGGGAGGTACAAAGATGCACCATACCCTCCGGAACCATTATTGGTGGCCAGGAATGAAGAAGGATATTGCTGAGTTCGTGAGCAAATGCTTAACCTGTTAGCAGGTTAAGGCGGAACGGCAGAGACCTTATGGGGCTATGCAGCCACTTCCGATTCCCGAGTGGAAGTGGGATCACATCACCATGGACTTCGTCTTTAAGTTACCGAGAACTCAGAGTGGAGTGGACGGAGTATGGGTGATCGTGGATCGGTTAACCAAATCAGCCCATTTTCTGCCAGTTCAGGAGACCTATAAACCTAATCGACTGGCTCAGTTGTTTGTGAAGGAAATCATACGATTGCATGGTACGCCGGAATCGATCGTGTCCGATCGTGATCCGCGTTTCACTTCCAGGTTCTGGCGAAGTTTGCAAGCTACTTTGGGAACAACCCTACGTTTCAGTACTGCGTTCCATCCACAGACCGATGGGCAGTCTGAAAGAACCATTCAGACCCTGGAGGACATGATGAGGTCATGTGTACTACAGTTTCAGGACTCTTGGGATACTCATTTTCCATTGATGGAATTCGCTTACAACAACAGCTATCAGGCAAGCATCGGGATGGCACCTTATGAGGCACTGTATGGTCGACAGTGCAGGACACCTATCTTCTGGACGGAGATAGGCGAGCGAACGGCTGTAGGGCCGGAATTGATGGACTTGACCTTGGAAACCGTTCGTGTTATCAATGAGAGATTGAAGGCGGCACAGGATCGCCAGAAGAGTTATGCCGATCGACGGATTCGAGACTTGGAATTTGAAGTGGGAGATTTCGTCTTCCTGAAGTTATCACCGTGGAAGGGGATTATCCGATTCGGTCGATGGGGGAAACTGAGTCCGCGTTTTATCGGACCATATGAGATCGTGGAGAGAATCGGCAGAGTTGCTTACAGATTAGCACTACCTCCAGAACTATCTAGAGTTCACGATGTTTTCCACATATCGATGCTACGGAAGTACGTACGTGATGCTTCTCATGTACTTGGGGAACAACCTGTCGAACTACGGGAGGATTTGAGCTTTGATGAACAACCAGTACAGATCTTGGATCGGAAGGACAAGGTACTACGTCGGAAGAGGATCCCTCTCGTGAAGATTCTTTGGAGAAACCAGAATGTGGAAGAAGCCACATGGGAGCCTGAGGCTCAGATGCGAGAACAATTTCCTCATTTGTTTCTTTGAAATTTCGGGACGAAATTTCTTAAGGGGGGAAGGTTGTAACACCCCGGACATTCGAGGACTTTAATATTGTAATTTAATGTATCAATTGACGTTTTTACCCTTGTTAATGGTATGGCCAAATTGTTGACTTTTTGATTGGTGGGTCAAATGGACCTTGACCAATGACCGTGACGTAGTTCGGGACGTCACGAGTTCATAGACAGGTGGCACGTCCATTTCGGACGATCAGGGAAAAAGTTATGACTATCGGAAGTTCAGGGGCATTAACGTAATTGTGACGGTTAGGGCGAAAATGTTGACTTTTCGTTTAACAATTAATTTTCACACGACTCCAAGACCGATAGGTAGGTCTCGACGTCCTGAGTCCGTATACAGGCGGCACGCCGAAATCGGACTTCGTATGGCTGAGTTACGGGTCTAGAAAGTGAAGGGCAGTTTGGTAATTATTTGAACCAGGGGCATTTTGGTCTTTTTGCCCTGGTTACTGTAGCAAACCGCGGGGGTCATGGGCGGCACCACCATGTGCGGTGGCTCTGAGTGCGATTTGTTTATTGGTGAGTGTGGGTTGGAAAGTATTGATTGTTTAAACCTTTTTGAAGCATCAAACGTGGTCTGATTCTTCCAGCTACACGATCAAATTGATTAATCAAAATTCGAAGCTTTCGGGGGACAAATTTCAGTGGACAAATTGGACACCCACGAGCCTCTGGGACGGCTTGAATTTGTTTAAAACTGATTAGGACATGAGTGAGCATCACTCTGATGCAGAGATAACTGAGAACGGGTGAGGAAAACCAGAGAAGCCATTTCTGGAAAAATTGGAGGGAAAATCGGGTTTTGATTTCTGGTGACTGTTGGACCAAACCAAGGCCTGGTTTAGTCTTCTGGGAGTGTTTGGAACTCAACCGCATCGAAATCGAAGGCCATCAGCCACGGCTGAGCTGGGACGGTGACTGCTGTTTTCAGCGAAATCGCAGAGCTTGGGACGACGACCTTCAGGTACTTTCAGACACAATTGATTGTTCATTTTGGTTCGTTTTGATCCTCTTATACTTCCTGTGAAGTTAATTGGACAATGGGTTTAAAACCAGTGAGTTCTGGTGATTGACCCGTTTGGATGATCACGGGTCGAGGGGCTGTTTAAGGATTGGTTTTGGAAAATTAATAACTCAGAACTTAAATTAGATGTTCAAATAATATGTTAGGATCAAATTGGATTGAAATCAAGTAGAAATTGACGGGTAATTAACCGGGTCAAGCCGCGGGTGGCAGGCCCGAATTACAGACAAACGGGTGAAGGTGCTGACACTGTAGCTATAGTGTCAGGCGCGTGACTTTCACGTGCAGCCACTTTGGGCGACGCGTGAGGGCGCGTTGGGGCTTATCTCCGATCACGATCAACATGACTTTTATTCCTCTCATCATTCTGAACATTTGTGGTGAATTAACCATGTTGATCTGAGATAGTTTGAAGGGTCAGGTTAGGGTCGGTTGCCTTGGGAAACGTGTTGATGGTTTCCCCGAACCAGCTTCTGTTCGAAATATCTTTTGAATAAATATTAAGGACTTGCAGTGACCCTTACGTGTGAATTGAACTGGCAGGAATTGTACGATAATCTCGGTACATGTCCGTACGCCCAGATTCGCAGCGGAATCGTACAGTGAGTGGGCCCGTTTTCATTAAACCCTTGCATGCTTAAATGTTTTCTTATTTACTTATATGTTCACATGCTGGAATCTATAAATGGTTTTGATGATATTGAGATTTCGGTTATGGCACGTTTCACGGTATTTGGGCATGAGACCCGTTTGATGAAACGTAACGATCGGTTCAGATTTTACCTATGTATACGTATATTCTTGCATGTGGATATCAACAAAATGTATTTGGTACTGCACTGTATAGATCCTTCCATATTATATTGTCTCCTCCGGATGAGGTACCCCGGAGAGGTCACGGACGTCTAGAACGTCCAGCGTCTACGACGTTAAGCATCGGGGATGCTGTAACCGAACAGGGTTCGGGGATTGAACTCGGAATTGAGACCCGAGTGGCACGCGTAGCCTTGTGATTGTGACCTTATTGGACGTCAGGGACGTCAGACATCAGGGATGTCGGATTGGAGTGTATAGTGCAGTGGCTAAAATTATGGTTATGGTTTTATTACATGCCTTATGATTCATATTATATTATCTATGATTTTAAATGATGCTGCATGCATGTTTGGAAAAAGGAGGGGTAAATTATATGTTTTACTTATCAAACGATTTTATAAACTTGAGTTTCGGTCCAGTCACCCTTAATGTTTTTGGTAACCCCTCCAGGTCGTGATACTGAGGTAGAGGAGGAACTTGAGGCTGAGGCATAGATCTACTTCTGCGTACCTGAACCCCTGTTGGGTGGTGTACCCGCAGGTTTACTTTAGAGTCGTGCTCGCAACCTTGTAATTTTGGATTTCATCCCTTGTCTGACATCTGTTTAATTCGGATTTGTTGTATGACTTTAATTTGATTATTTATGCATTTGAGGTTTTGAGGTCAAAATTGGTATGAATTATGGGGTGTCAGACGGGAGCAGGGCACGTCCCCATATGGTTCCAGAGAGGATCGGGGGGGGGGGGGGGGGGGGGGGGGGGGGTCCTGTCAGCTTGGTATCAGAGCACTAGGTTGTGGTCAGTACTAGGGTATGGTCAGCATGCTAGACTAGCGATTAGTACTAGTTACTTTTCGACTTTTAAGAATATTGTTATCTGATCTATGCCTCTTGACAGTTGGTTATGCCTCCTAGGAGAATTCCTCATACACGAACTGACGAGGATCTGTAAAGGGAGATGGAATGCGCGAGCATTGAAAGAGCTCAACGTTTGGGAGCCACTCCTTTCTGCGGGGGATCAAACCCCGAGGATGCTCATGATTGGATCACCAAGTGGGAGAGGATCTTCTCGGTGATGCACTGCCCTCCAGGCGAACGAGTGACCTTGGCGGCCTTCTTGCTGGAAGGAGGAGCCTACCAATGGTGGAACGGACTCGAAATGTCTGGGTGGTCTGTCCATACCACTACTTGGGAAGCTTTCCGTTCCAGATTTCTGGACCAGTACTACCCGCGATCGTTCCGCGCGGCAAGGGAGGCTGAGTTCCTGCGGCTGGAGCAGGGTGATATGTCCGTTGCAGACTACGAGCAAACTTTCGGGAAACTTTCCCGGTTCGCTGCATCATTCGTGAGCACGGAGGAGGTCAAATGCCAAAGGTTCGAGCTTGGACTCCGGGGGGAGATCCGGGCAAGTGTGACTGCTGCTACTCATGCTTCACTGAGAGATTTGGTCGACGCTGCGGTGCGTGTCGAGGCCAGTCTGGCGGCACACCAGACACGACAACCTTCGGGCGAGGGGCGACGTCAGGATCGCCCACACCGTGGGCCATCAGGCCATAAGAACAACAAGGGAGGGGCTACAGGGGAGCACCCTCATTCTTCAAGGGTCGTGGCTGGTCAAGTCGACGTGGAGGCTCTCAGGGCAGAGGATCTGGATACAATTATGGGCAGCGCTCATCTTGGAGCGGTGCTTCTGGCGGGCATTCGGACAGGCCGAGGCGCATCGAGGCGCATCGTTGGACGGTCTGTGAGTGGACTTTGGTTTTCTAAATCCTTTGCATGCTTAACTATGTTATATGTTTTATATACGTGATTTTCATGATGGTGATTGAGATTATTGATTTCGTGTATATTGCACGTATTTCGAGATATTTTCCGTATTGCACGTATATCGAGGCTGACGATTTTATTATGATTTTGCGTGCTTGTGGTTTTATGAATAATGTGATGAAATGTTTTTGAAATTGGAAAGATGAATTCGGGCATGAGACCCAATTGTTTTGGAAACCTCGGACTTGGGAGTCCATTTGAGTTACGTAATCGGGCTGGGGGCCCATTTGCTTTATGAAATCGGGTCAGGGGCCCAGTTGTTTACGAAATCGGGCTAAGACCTATTTGAGTTACACTATCGAGCTAGGGGCCCAGTTGATTTACAAAATCGGGCCAGGGGCCCAATTGATTTGCAAATTCGGGACGTGGGCCCATTGGTTTACAGAATCGGGCATGAGGCCCAGTTGGTTCATAAATGTGATTTCGGGTCTGGGACCCTATGTTTTATAAATGTGATTTCGGGTCGGGGACCCTAAATGGAATTGTGATGTTTTATTGAGATTTCGGGCAGGGCCCATTGAATATTGTGAAATGATTTGATAAAACTGTTTTCCATATACCATCTTGATACGAGGATATGTGATGGTCTCCTCCAGGTGTCTGGGACACTGGGGAAGTCACGGTGCATTGCCTGCAAGGGGTCATTGTACGGAGCTACCAGACCGTATAGTGAATCAGGAGCAGGATTGCTATGATTAGACGTCTGGGACGTCAGACATCTGGGATGTCAGAGATATGGACCCGGAGAGACCCCGGGCAGCACGCGTTGCTTATTATACCGTGAGCTATGACGTCTGGGACGTCAAGCGTCTGGGACGCTAGGCATCTGGGATGCCGGAGATGGTTATGTGGTAAAAATGGATTATTGGGTTATGAAATGGTATTTCGGGTCAGGGACCGTAAATGGTTTTGGAATTATGGATTTATGTTATGGATTTGGGCAGTGGCCCACTTGGTTTTGTATTCACGGATTTGGTATTCTACAGTTTTGGGCTGAGTTCCCACACTTGGTTTGAGTTACGGTTTTTGGGCTAAGGCCCTAATGGCTATTTGAGTAAATGTTTTGATTACTGGTTTTCGAGGCATGCATACGTTTTAATGAAGGGCATAAATGTCTTTGTGAAATGTGTTTTATGAACTTAATGATTTTCGTCCACTCACAGCTTTTGGTTGATTTTAATGCCCTTCAGGTTGATCACGGATGCGACTACCGCAGAAACTGGGACATCGCACGCCTCCTCCATCGATCCTTGCGCACTCTGGAAGCCCCGTTTGGGCAGTGGCATCAGGTTATCCCTTGTTTGACACTTCGTGTCAGACGGGAGCATGGCACATTCCACGATAATCTCGGGGGGATTGGGATAGGTCGTGTTAGCCGGAATTCTGGGCTTCGGGTTTGGCATCACAGGTAACTATCTCGAATCTTTTTCTAGTTTTTGAGTCCATAGATTGTTAGGTTAGGCTTAGACGAGTCGAATGGAACAAACGGCACTAAAAATGGTGGTCGGAGATGGGAGAACCAGTCGGGTCAAGCCGCGGGTCACGGCGACCCGGTTGTAGACTTCAGGCCGACCCGACCAAGGTCAGGGATGACTGATGATGTCATCATGATGATGTCAGCTTTTCAGATATGACAATGTCAGAACAGGGACCAATGGGGGCATGCCACGTGGCACTGTCAGGTTGTCAGTGCTGACGTCATGCTGACGTCAGCGGTGACTTTTCAACTAGGTTGACTTTTACGTTGACCAACGGGTGCGGCCATACGTAAATAGTACTCGAGGTGGTTCCAATGTCATTTTAAAGGTTTTGACGATCCGGATCCAATGGCGGTGGTTTCGGGTCGATCAGAGATCGTTAGGTTAGTCAAATCGAGGTTTTTCACCTCCAAATTCTTGTCCGGGACACGTTTACTTTTTCGGGAAAGTTTAGGGTTCCTATTATGAACTTGTATAGGTTATTAGTAACCTTTGGGATGATTTAGACAGGTCTGGATGACCCGAAGTGGTCGGATTAGCCGGGGAGGCTTACGACACGCTAATCGAGGCGGCAGTTTAAGACGGTCTAGTGGACCTTGATTTCTAAACTGTGATGCATGCATAAATGTTTTATATGGTTTATAGATATGATTCTATGATGATGATTTGGATGATTGTGATTTACATGGTTTCACGCATTTTGAGGCGATTTATGTGCTTGCATGTAAATCGAGGTTTACGATTTTGAACTGATTTTCCACGCTTATAGTTTTGAAAATGATTTCATAAAATGGTTTTGGATTTGAAAAGGTAAAGTTAGGTTCGAGACCCATTTGTTTTGGAAACTCTCGGACTCGAAATCCATTTAGTTACATTCTCGGGCCATAGGCCCAATTGGTTCTTGAATCGATTTCGGATTTGAAAATATGGACCAAGCATGAGACCCATTTTATTTACAAACTCTCGGACCTGAAGTCAATTTGATTTAACAAGGATCGGGCCGGAGGCCAAGTTGGTTTGCGTATTGGGCTCGAGGACCAATTGGTTTGCATATCGGGTTCGAGGCCTAGTTGACTTACGTATCTGGCACGAGGCCCATTTCGTTTACGAAATCAGGCACAAGGCCCAGTTAGTTTATGAATTCGGGCGTGGAACCCAATTATGGTTTACGTTGTGATTTCGGGTCGGGGACCCATAAATGGATTTGTGGTTCATGACGGTTTATGGGGACCGGCACGAACCCTTGAAAGGTTTTGAGAATGTTTGCAAATGATTTTTCATATACCATCCTTTATATATGGATTGTCTCCTCCAGGGAGGGTCGTTGGCCTGGGTGGACCCCGGAGTAGTCACGGAGCACTAACTGAGTGGAGTCGCCCCCGTTGGATTCCTTACTCTCATGAAGGCTATGGATTATAACCGCCAAGGAGGGTCATTGATCTACAGACATTGACCTGGGTGGACCCTTGGGAAACTTGGCCTTTGAGACCCCAGGTAGCACGCGCGTAGCTCTAGATACCGTGACAGGATTCGTTATATGATATATATATATATATATATGATGAACATGATTTCTTGGTTTTGCGAAATTGTGTTTTATGAATGATAAATGGATTTTGGCTGAGTTCCCACATATGTTTACTTATTACGGATTTCTGTAAATGGTTTTGGGCATGGGCTGAGACCCTAAATATGGTATTTAAACATATGTGGTTTGATAAACGATTTTACTATGCATGCATGCTTTTTAGTGAAGGGCATAAAGGTCTTTTATGAAATGTGTTTTCTGAATTATTACTTTTCGTCCACTCACAGTCTTTATGTTTTCAATGCCCTTCAGGTTGAATACCACCTCCGGATCCTGGCGTACTCTAGATCCTAGTGTACTCTGGAAGCCGATCGGAATACCCCTCGTGATCACATACCTCCTCCGGATGCTGGCGTACTCTGGAAGCCGCTTAGGCTAAAGGTTCAAATTTTTCCTAGTCCGACACTCCGTGTCAGATGGGATCAGGAGCGTCCCTCGTTAATCCCGGGGGGATTGGGACGGGTCCTAATAAAGAGTGGAAGACGAGGATCGTGGTGGTGTGAACACGATGGACCGTCGTCGATGTTAGCGCCAATTCGGAGGTAAGCGGCCGAAAGGCTTGTTTTCAATTTCAAAAAGGAAGAATCGAGTTTTTGAGGGTGTTCATCGATCTGATTGGACCTAACAGGTTCTAGAGGTTGAGGTGAATTCAGCGGTGGCCACGAAGGTGGCCCATGACGGCGATGAAAGGTATGGAACCGTGGGGCCTCTGTTTGCATTCCAAAATCGTAAATCGTGAAGTATGCGATGTTGATCGATTTGGTTAATCAGGTGAGCTTCTAGAGGTTACCAGGAAGCTATTTGTCGTGGAACGGAGGCCAACAGTGGCCGAAGATAGGAGCAGTCGGCGGAGGAGTTTGGTCTTGATTTTCCTTGATCGGGAAAGTGAGTCTCACGGCTGTTTTTCATGTTTTAAGCGGCTAGATCAATGGTATAGGGTATGACGAAGCTAATAGGATTAAAAAGATTGAAAAAGATGAAGAAATGGACATTTAACTGGTCTCGCCGGTTTGGGTTGGACCGGGTCGGTCTGGACTGGTCTGAACTGGGTCGACCAAAGGTAGGAGATGACACTGTAGCAGGCGCGTGGCTTCCACACATAGCGCCTTTGGGCAGAGCGTGGGGACGCGTGGGGGGTATTTCGGAGATGTTGTCAACATGACTTTTAATCTATTCGATGTAAAAAAAACATTTTGGGGCTAGTTTCGTGTCGATCGTACATCGTTTTGATATAGTTCGGGGTGTCCGAAGGTTTAGGATCGAGTTTAAAAATAGTTAAAAATTTGGAAAAATTATGGGGCTTTAATGAGAGGTTAATGAAGTCGTTAGTAACCCTATTGTATGATTTGGACAGGTTTGGGAGTCCCGGTGACGGTGATTAGCCCGGGGACGCTTATGGCATGCATATCGAGGCGGCAACTAGGATGGTCTATGAGTGGACCTTGATTTCTAAACTGTGACGCATGCATAAATGTTTTATATGTTTTACATATGTGATTTCTATGATGATGATTGGGATATTGGTGATTTACATATTTACACGTATTTCGAGGTGATTTACGTATTTACACGTATTTCGAGGTGATTTATGTATTTACACGTATTTCGAGGTGATTTACGTATTTACAAGTGTATCGAGGTTTATGATTTTACGCTGTGGGTATACGTACTTGTGGTTTCGGTAATGGTTTAATGAAATAGTTTTGGATTTGAAAAGGTAAACTCGGGCATGAGACCCATTTGTTTTCGAAACCCTCGGACTTGAAGTTCATTTTAGTTACATTATCGGGCCAGGAGCCCAATTGGCTCGTGGATTGATTTCGGACTTGGAAATATGGAATCAGGCATAAGACCCATTTGATTTACGAACTGTCAGAATTTGAGTCCATTTGATTTAATAAGGCATCGGGCTGGAGGCCCAATTGGTTATGAAATCGGGCTTGACGCCCAATTGGTTTACGAATTCGGACTTGAGGCCCAATTAGTTATGATATCGAGCATGAGTCCCATTTATGGTTTATAAATGTGATTTCGGGTTTGGAGACCCTAAATGGATTTCTAGTTTCATGACGGTTTATGGGGACCAGGCATGGATCCTTTGAAAGGTTTGAAAGGTTTTGAGAATGATTTCAAAATGGTTTTTCATTTACCATCCTTATATTTATGGATTGTCTCCTCCGGGGAGGGTCATTGGCCTAGGTGGACCCCGGATTAGTCACGGAGCACTAACTGAGTGGAGTCGCCCTCGTAGGGTACCTTACTCTTAAGAAAACATATATGGATTATAACCCACGGGGAGGGTCATTGATCTTCGGACATTGACCTGGGTGGACCTTGAGGAGACTTGGGATTTGAGACCCTGGGTAGCAAGCGCGTATCTTTGGAAAAATGACAAGATTGGTTATATGATATTTGGTAAACATAATTTCTTGGAATTGTGAAATTGTGTTTTGTGAATAGTAAATGAATTTGTGCAATGACCCACATTCTCGGATTTACAGTTTTGTGCTGAGTTCCCACATATGGTCGATGTGTTTACGAATTTGTGTTTAATGGGTTTGGGGAGGGGCCCATATGATTTGGATTTACGGAATTTGGGTCTGAGACCCTAATAATGGTTATTTGAATATATGGTTTGATAAATGGTTTTCGTGTGCATGCATGCTTTTTAGTGAAGGGCATAAATATCTTTATGAAATGTGTTTTTATGAACTTATTGATTTTCGTCCACTCACAGCCATTGGTGTTTTTAATGCCCTTCAGATTAATCACAAGTAACGCCCCGGACATTCTGAAAATGTAATATTGTATAATATTGAATAAAATGACGTTTTTATCCCTGTGATTCGTGTGGTCAATTTGTTGACTTTTTGATTGGGAGGTCGAACGGACGTTGAACGATGACCGTGACGCAGTTCGGGACGTCACGAGTTCATAGACAGGTGACACGTCCGATTCGGACGCTCGAGGCGAAAGTTATGATATTCGGAAGTTCAGGGGCATTATCGTAATTTGGACGTTATATGGGAAAAAGTTGACTTTTTGTTTGACAATTGGTTTTCACATGATTCGAAGACCGTAAGGTTCGTCTCGAGGTCCCGAGTACAACGACAGGCGGCACGCGTGAAACGGACATCGGGTGATCGAGTTACGGGTCACGGAAGTTGGAGGGCATTTTGGTAATTTTTGCCCTGAGGCCATTTTGGTCTTTTTACACGGGGTACTGTTCACCACCGTGGAAAACAGAATGCACGGCCGTGGTGTCTTGTGCGTGCAATTGTTTTTGGCCTAGTGGATTGATCAGATGCATTGTTTAAGTTAATTGAGGCAGTGGGGGGCATTGGTGAACGGACTGAGGCCACACAGAGCACGGGCTGGGTTAAAGAAATGGCCATGGCTTCTGTGTGCGTGGGAGACATTTTCAGAGACCTCAGTTGGGTCTCCCACGGGCTGTTTGCCATTCTATCGATTAACCGTGTATGGGAATGAAGTGAGGATTCATTTGGGGTCGTTTGTGCATCAGTGTGAAGGCTGAGATTGAGAGAAACAGTGAAGAACCATTTTCGGGTTTTTGGGGGGAAATCTCAGAGTTCAATTCCTACGGGTTTTAGGACCAATTCAGACACACACAGAGCTTTCTGGGAGCAGCAGAAACATAACCGTGCACGAGATCAAGTGAATTGAGCAAGGATTGCTCAGGAGCTTAGGTACCAGTTCAGAGAAGAACCAGTTGGAGGGAAAAATCGAATTTAATTCCTGAGGCGTGTTGAACGAAACCAAGGGCCGTGTTAGACTTCTGGGGTCACTACGAGCACAACCGTGTAAAAATCGAAGGAGGAGGAGGACTGGTTGGCCGGGAACCTGAGCCTCAGTTTTAGAGGAAAACCAGTGTTGAGGACGACGTCTTCCAGGTAACGGCGAGTTAAATTGTTTGTGCCATTGAGTTCGTCTAAGTCCCCTTAAGCTACTGGTGAAGTTAATTTGAAAATGGAGCTAGTTTGGGTGAGTTGTTCGAGCTTGAGTTGGGTCGATTTAGTGTTATTCGAGGTTAACCGTTAATGCAGACCTAAAATTAATTGATTAGAGAAGATAATAGGATTGAAAACGGGAAGAATCGATTGAGAATTGAGGGTGAACTAATCGGGTTGAGCCGCGGGTATTAGACCCGTTTATCAGTCTATTCGGGTAAGGACGAAGGTACTGTAGCTTAGCGCGTGGCCTTCACGCGCAGCCACTTTGGGCGGCGCGTGATGGCGCGTGTGATGTTAACTCCGATCACGGTCAACATGAGATTTAATCCTTTCAGTTTAATTAACATTTTATCTTTAGAGTTCGAGTGGATCGGGAGTCATTCGGGATAATTTCGGGAGTCCGGAAGGTTAAGTCTCTAAGTTTAATTTCGCCGAAAAATCCGGAAAATTAGGGAAAAATCATACGAGCTATTTGAGGATGTTTGTAACCCTTCTTGTACGTTTTTACAGGCCCGGACACTTCCGAAGCTACGGAGGAGCGCGCGGGACGCGATTGACGCGTCCTAAAACCGTTAGTGGACTTTTTGATTTCTAAACCGGGCATGCAGGACTATTTTGTTCGATCAGCTGCGAGGAGCGCAGTACTTCTCCAAAATTGATCTTCGTTCTGGGTATCATCAGTTGCGAGTTAAGGATGAGGATGTACCCAAGACAGCCTTTAGGACCCGATATGGTCATTATGAGTTCCTTGTGATGCCATTTGGTTTGACCAACGCACCCGCAGCGTTAATGGATTTGATGAACCGAGTGTTGCAGCCATTCTTGGATCACTTTGTTATCGTGTTCATTGACGATATCCTAGTCTACTCGAGGAGTGCAGAAGCGCACGAGGAGCACTTAAGGATGGTGCTGGGTACCTTGACGGAAAACCAGTTGTATGCGAAGCTCAGCAAGTGTCAGTTTTGGTTGACGAGCGTGACTTTCTTGGGGCATGTGATCTCAACTGACGGGATCAGTATGGATTCTCAGAAAATCGAGGCAGTGGCGAAGTGGGAACAACCGAGGACCGTCACTGAAGTCAGAAGTTTCTTGGGTTTGGCTGGCTGTTACAGGAGGATTGTAGAGGGTTTCTCTACCATTGCTGCCCCATTGACACGACTGACGTGGAAGGGAGTCAAGTTTGTCTGGGATGACGATTGTGAGCGTAGTTTTTGGGAGCTAAAGGAAAGGTTGACATCTGCTCCTATACTGACCCTTCCAGAAGACAGTGGGGAATTCGAGGTGTACAGTGATACATCCTTACAGGGTTTGGGATGTGTGCTAATGCAACATGGGAAAGTGATTGCCTATGCTTCGCGCCAGTTGAAGCCGCATGAGCGCAATTATCCGACGCACGACTTGGAATTAGCTGCTGTTGTGCATGCGTTAAAAATTTGGAGACATCACTTGTATGGTGCGACTTGCAGAATGTTCACGGATCACAAAAGCCTGAAGTACTTGTTCACTCAGAGGGAGTTAAATGTGAGGCAACGACGGTGGCTAGAGCTAATTAAGGATTATAATTGCACGATTGAGTACCACCCGGGAAAAGCCAACGTGGTGGCTGATGCTCTAAGCCGGAAGTCAACGCATTCTGTAGCACACCTACGGACGGTTCATTTACCACTTTTGGTTGAACTCCGTAAGACTAGCATTGATTTGGGTTTGGATGGCCAAGGTGTCTTGCTGGCTAATTTTCATGTGAGACCACTTTTGATCGATCGGATCGTTGAGGTTCAATCTCAAGATCCTGTCTCATGTGTACTTCGGATTGAAGTGGAAGCCGGTGAGCGGCTAGATTTCACAGTCAGGGAGGATGGAGTTTTGCTAAAAGAAGGACGGTTGTGTGTGTCCGACGTTGAGGCACTGAAGAAGGAGATCTTGGAGGAGGCTCATAGTTCGGCCTACGCGATGCATCCTGGTGGGACCAAGATGTATCGTACCTTGCGAGAACACTATTGGTGGTCGGGTATGAAACGGGAGATTGCCAAGTTTGTCAGCAGGTGTCTGATTTGCCAGCAAGTGAAGGCTGAGAGACAACGACCTTATGGAGCCTTGCAATCACTACCTATCCCGGAATTGAAATGGGATCACTTAACGATGGATTTTGTGTTTGGACTTCCTAGGACACTCAGAGGTCACGATGGAGTTTGGGTGATTGTGGACAGGCTTACGAAATCAGCTCATTTCTTACCGGTGCGAGAGAACTTCAGGATGTCACAGTTGGCTCAGTTGTTTATTGATGAAATCATCCGGTTGCACGGTACTCCGGAATCAATAGTTTCTGACAGAGACCCGAGGTTTACTTCTCGGTTTTGGCAAAGTATACAGGAAGCCTTTGGGACGAAACTCCGTTTCAGTACTGCATTTCATCCTCAGACTGACGGCCAGTCTGAGCGGACCATCCAGATATTGGAGGATATGATGCGAGCTTTGTTTCTTCAATTTCAGGACACTTGGGAAACACACCTAGCCCTGATGGAATTTGCCTACAATAACAGCTATCAGGCGAGCATTAGGATGGCTCCGTACGAAGCCTTGTACGGACGACAGTGTAGAACCCCGTTGTGTTGGACGGATGTGGGTGAAAGGAAACTGACTAAATCTGAGTTGGTGGAATTGACAACCGAGAAGGTCAAACTCATCAGAGATCGGCTCAAGGCAGCCCAAGACAGACAAAAGAGCTATGTGGACCATCAGATTAGAGATCTTGAGTTTGCGGTCGGAGATCGGGTATTTCTGAAACTGTCCCCTTGGAAGGGTGTGGTGAGATTCGGCAGGCGAGGGAAGTTGAGCCCTCGTTATATCGGACCGTATAAGATTACCGAGAGGATTGGCCGGGTGGCCTACAGGTTAGCACTACCGCCAGAACTTTCGAGGGTCCACGATGTTTTTCATGTGTCGATGTTGCGGAAATATGTGTTTGACGCATCTCATGTACTAGAGGAACAACCCATTGAACTCCGAGAAGACTTGAGCTTTGAGGAACAGCCGGTGCAGATTTTGGACAGGAAGGATAAGGTGCAGATGCGAGAACAGTTCCCCTACTTGTTTCCTTGAAATTTCGGGACGAAATTTCTTAAGCTGGGGAGATTGTAACGCCCCGGACATTCTGAAAATGTAATATTGTATAATATTGAATAAAATGACGTTTTTATCCTTGTGATTAGTGTGGTCAATTTGTTGACTTTTTGATTGGGAGGTCGAACGGACGTTGAACGATGACCGTGACGCAGTTCGGGACGTCACGAGTTCATAGACAGGTGACACGTCCGATTCGGACGCTCGAGGCGAAAGTTATGATATTCGGAAGTTCAGGGGCATTATCGTAATTTGGACGTTATATGGGAAAAAGTTGACTTTTTGTTTGACAATTGGTTTTCACATGATTCGAAGACCGTAAGGTTCGTCTCGAGGTCTCGAGTACAACGACAGGCGCCACGCGTGAAACAGACATCGGGTGATCGAGTTACGGGTCACGGAAGTTGGAGGGCATTTTGGTAATTTTTGCCCTGAGGGCATTTTGGTCTTTGTACACGGGGTACTGTTCACCACCATGGAAAACAGAGTGCACGGCCGTGGTGTCTTGTGCGTGCAATTGTTTATGGCCTAGTGGATTGATCAGATGCATTGTTTAAGTTAATTGAGGCAGTGGGGGACATTGGTGAACGGACTGAGGCCACACAGAGCACGGGCTGGGTTAAAGAAATGGCCATGGCTTCTGTGTGCGTGGGAGACATTTTCAGAGACCTCAGTTGGGTCTCCCACGGACTGTTTGCCATTCTATCGATTAACCGTGTATGGGAATAAAGTGAGGATTCATTTGGGGTCGTTTGTGCATCAGTGTGAAGGCTGAGATTGAGAGAAACAGTGAAGAACCATTTTCGGGTTTTTGGGGGGAAATCTCAGAGTTCAATTCCTACGGGTTTTGGGACCAATTCAGACACACAGAGAGCTTTCTGGGAGCAGCAGAAACATAACCGTGCACGAGATCAAGTGAATTGAGCAAGGATATCTCAGGAGCTCAGGTACCAGTTCAGAGAAGAACCAGTTGGAGGGAAAAATCGAATTTAATTCCTGAGGCGTGTTGAACGAAACCAAGGGCCGTGTTAGACTTCTGGGGTCACTACGAGCACAACCGTGCAAAAATCGAAGGAGGAGGAGGACTGGTTGGCCGGGAACCTGAGTCTCAGTTTCAGAGGAAAACCAGTGTTGAGGACGACGACTTCCAGGTAACGGCGAGTTAAATTGTTTGTGCCATTGAGTTCGTCTAAGTCCCCTTAAGCTACTGGTGAAGTTAATTTGAAAATTGAGCTAGTTTGGGTGAGTTCCAGGCGTCGACTTGTTCGACTGTTCGAGCTTGAGTTGGGTCGATTTAGTGTTAGTCGAGGTTAACCATTAATGCAGACCTAAAATTAATTGATTAGAGAAGATAATAGGATTGAAAACGGGAAGAATCGATTGAGAATTGAGGGTGAACTAATCGGGTTGAGCCGCGGGTATCAGACCCGTTTATCAGTCTATTCGGGTAAGGACGAAGGAACTGTAGCTTGGCGCGTGGCCTTCACGCACAGCCACTTTGGGCGGCGCGTGACGGCGCGTGTGGTGTTAACTCCGATCACGGTCAACATGAGATTTAATCCTTTCAGTTTAATTAACATTTTATCTTTAGAGTTCGAGTGGATCGGGAGTCATTCGGGATAATTTCGGGAGTCCGGAAGGTTAAGTCTCTAAGTTTAATTTCACCGAAAAATCCGGAAAATTAGGGGAAAATCATACGAGCTATTTGAGGATGTTTGTAACCCTTGTTGTACGTTTTTACAGGCCCGGACACTTCCGAAGCTACGGAGGAGCGCGCAGGACGCGATTGACGCGTCCTAAAACCGTGAGTGGACTTTTTGATTTCTAAACCGGGCATGCATGACTATTTTACTTATTTATCTTATGTTTTTACATATGATTTTATGATGGTGATATGATATTTCGGTTTTACGTGTTTTCACGCTTTTCGAGATATTTATCGTATTTCACGCATTTCGAGGTTACGGTTTTTGCTTATGCATGAATGATGTTTTGATGAAGTATCTGGATATGATTATACATGTTGCGGATTTATGATGTTTTGATTATAAGTGTGAAGTGATTTCGGGAATTGCATATTTTGGAATTTGCATGTGAATTCGGACATAAGTCCTGTTATGACGAGATATGATTTCGGAATGATGTTGGAAAACGGTTTATGATGAATCTTGGTTAATTGTGTTTAAAAAAAAACGGTTTTGGGTTTAAAGACCCGGTTGAATGTTGGATCTGGTTTTGGGTTTAAAGACTTGGTTTATTGATGACGGGGGCGGGCCCGAAAATTGGGTTTAAAGACCCGGAATGAGTTTAAAGACTCGTGAGTTTAAAGACTCGGTTATTGTGATACCCCCGAGGCCTATTGATCATGTTTTGAGTTTAAAGACTCGTTGATATCCCGGGAAGGCCTGATATTGAGTTTAAAGACTCGGATGGATCCAACGGCTTAATTGTGATTATTGACTTACTTTTTACTGTATTTGTACAATTAATGTTTCAAAATGACGGTTTCTGGATTCTGATAATATTAAATTGTTTTACATGTGTTTCGGGAAAAGAGTTTTCAATTGTTATTACTCGATTTTCGAATATTTGGTTATGCATGCGTGTTGTAAAACTAGAGGGCGAACCCCGATTTCCTTAAATTGTTTTCTGTAAACCTTTGTTTCGGTCCATTCACACTTTGTTGTTTTAACTACCCTCCAGGTCGTGGTACAAGTTCGGGGGCTAGCGCCGAGGCAGAGGTAGAGGCATAAAGTTTTCCGTTGCGGAGTAGTTAGTTCACAGAGTAGGATTTGTTCTTTAACCTGTTTTGTAATATTATGCTCTGTGAAACTGTGGACTTGACGTCCAATCGGATGTATTTGTTTAATCTCCCTGGTCTGACAATGGGTGTGATGTAATATTATTTAGTTTTCCGGTCTTTTGGATTCGATTGTTAGACGGGAGTAGGATGCTTCCCGATTATCGAGGCGATAATCGGGGTGGGTCCTGTCATCACAGATGCGGACTGTATCAATGACCGAGAAATCACACTCCTCCACCGTATCCTAGCGCGCTCTGGAAGCTGGTCGGGCTGAAGGTTTTGAATTATCCCTTGTCTGACACTTCATGTCAGACGGGAGCATGTCACATCCCGTGTTAATCCCGAGGGTATTGGGATGGGTTGTGACATGGTCATTTCCCTTTTTACTTTCCAATTTTACTCTCGTTGAAAGTCCAGGCCGTTGCATCCTACCCCCTTAAAAAAACTCTTCCTCGAAATTTAAACCAAAATTATTCCCATACTCATGCCAATGGGTTGCATTCAAGAGCACAACAATACCAATAAAACTTATCTAACACCAATCCATAACCAAACTCAATCAAAGAATAAACCATGTAACAATCACATCATACTACGACACTACTCGTAGGCCAATATCCCCACACTTTCTAAATCAAATCAAACACCAAACTAGAATCCATCAATAAGCCAACAATTTCAATATCCCATGGGTATATCTACATTACTTAGTTTTCATATGACTTCCACCTCATTAGTACACTTATTGAGCTAATATTCCTAAGTCTTTCCCAAGCTCTCAATCCATATCCATGACTAAAACCCAAAACCATATTCGTAACCAATGCATATACAAAGATACCAATACACAACAATCACAATCACATTAAGCCTTACACATTATCCAACACCCACACAATTCCCCCAATAAAAGAGTATAACATCCACAATTTGATCCAATAATCCAGAACAACTAACAACCCTATAACTATCCTGGGCTCGTCTTCTCATCACCAACGCCACAAATCAGAACCTTAGCTTTGATACCAAGTTGATAAGACCCAACCTGAAATACCTCATAAACTACACCCAGATCCTGCTTCCGTTTGACACGTAAACTGACAGGACCTGTCCCAACTAGACTTTGATAACCGTGCCCGGTCCTGCTCCCGTCTGACAAGTCGACTGAAATCCCAAAATTACCCCTCAACATCTGTTAGACAAGGGAAAACTGCACTGATTTCCGCTTATGCCTCCACCTCTCGATCAGCCCCGAATGTCGTGCCACGGCCTGGAGGGTCATCAAAACATAAAATAATAATCACTCCATCAAGTGGACAAAAATAATATCATTTAAAATACATTTCAGAATACATCATTTACCCTACAGTTTATCAAACCATGCATGCATAGGGTAAAACATATGAATAATAATCACCGACTTTCCAGCCAATCACATGAAACG